>JARFPJ010000001.1:6799601-7466135 GCA_031010415.1 Talaromyces nanjingensis
TCGTGCATTAGCTTCTGTAGGGATTAGCCCAATCTATTGGCTGTGACGTTTCTAATCTTCTGACAACTCTTTATATAAGGCTTCTTTCCTATTACAGTACTGCTAGAAAGGTAGTTTCTAATATAGCTGCCACCTAGAGCTATAGCTCTATCTTAAAATATCTAAGACTATACTAGCAATATATCATATGCTTAATAACTCTTATATATTTTACTATATAGTTAGCTATTATATTACTCTCCCCTTTACAAGACACTTACCCACAAATATTCAAAAAAAAAATATAATCTAAGTCTAATTTAAACTCTAATTCTATATCTTATTCTTATTACTATTTTATTTATCCACTATTCTTCCTATTCTATAAAATTGTATACTTAGTAAAAATAAAAAGCAAAGCTAGAATCAAGCTATATATATATATAAGATAATTTATTAAGTTAAGATTACTAAGTCTAGTTAAAATACTATATATAATATATAATTTAATCTTAACTTTAAAAAGAATTTTTAATTATTTATTTATAAGATTTTTTAGATTAGATTTTCTCTAGAATTTTATTTTTAATATAGTTCTTAATAAACTAATCTCTCTTAGCTACTTAGAGCTATATATTTAATTAAAAAAATAATCTAACAGCTCTTAAATTAATATTATAGAAAGTCTTTAATATTAATAATATATTTTTTAAATATCTTATAAGATATTATTTTAGATCTAGATCTTAGTCTAACTAGCTAATATAATAATATAACTTTTTCTATAGTAGTTTTAAAATTAATATTTACTCTATCTTTTATTCTAAATATTTATTTATTTTTAATTTAGATCCCTTATCTAATAACTATTTTAATAGTGATTTTATTAAAACTGCTAAATATAGCTTTTCTAGTAAAAATATTAGATATATATATAAGCTATTTAGTAACTTAAGCTTAAAAGTATAACTAATTTTTTTTATTCATATTAAGTACTTATCTAATAATACTATTATCTATAGTAATATTATTTAAGTTTATAAAAACTAGTTCTATTATAATTTAATTATTAAAAATTTTTTATAATAATATTATTAGATTATAATAATTAAGATTCTTAGCTTTATTATTTTTTTATTATATAAGCATATCTATTAGTATATTTATTTTTCTAGATTAATATTATAGCATAAAGTAGAATTTCTATAATAATTTATACTATTATACTTATCTTATAATTAGAGTTTTAATTATTATAAAATACTCTAGAGCTTAATAATCTAATAATATTTTAAAATATTTTTATTATTATAGTTTAAGTAGCTCTAGTCTTTATTTTTAAAATATTTAAATAATTACTAGTATCTTCTTATTATAAATATTATAATTATATTTAGAGTCTATTATTATAAATAAGTAATATTTTATAGAATATTATTCTTTATTTTTATAAAACTAAAATAGCACTATAATTATTATTAAATCTAATATATTAGTCTCTATATATATTAATTAATTTAGATTATAATGAATTAAGATAGATACTAATATTAATATTAATTTTAAATAATTAAAGGCTTCTTAGTATTGCTTTATTTATATAAAAAGAATATCTTGCTAAGTAAATTAATATAATAGCTTAATAATTCTACTATACTCTTTTATAAACTTTCAATAAAAATTATAAAAATCTAGGAATAACTATATTCTTTATATTATTATAGGTATCTTTTAGGAAAGTATTATTTTAATTTTTTTAAAATCTACTTTAATACCTTTTAATATAATAATAAAGCTAAGATATTTTATTATTATTATATAAAATTTATATTTTTTAATATTAGTTTATAGTCTTATATCTTAAAGCTATTAAAATATAGTATAAATATAAATTTTATACTTAATAATATTCTTACTATAAATTAGTAGATTATTAATAAATATAATTAAAAACTTATCAAGATAGTTAATAAAGATATTATTAATTAATCTTTAAAATATTACTAGGCTATTAGTTAGTTTAAATAATATAATCTTATACTTAAAAATTCTATAATAATAATAGAATATTATTAGATTAGAAGAGTCTTTATATATATAGATTTAATAGAAGCCTTATTATATATTAAGCTTTATAAAAATCTTTATCTTATTAATTTATTTAAATATTTTATTAATTAATAATAATAGGTAATAATCTTTTCTTATAAATGAGTTAAGATATTAATAATTTATATAAAAATAAAGATCTCTGCTGGGCTTTTTAGCTATAAAAATTAATAATGTATATAATATATTACTAGGCATAATAAAATCTTTTTTTAAATTTTTTATAATATAGTTTTTAGTAGCTTAAAGCTTCTTTATAATTATATAATATAAAAAATAATAGTTAAGCTTAATTTTTTTTTCTAATTTAATCCTATAATTATATTTCTTCTATTCTAAGAGCTGGTTGGACTTAATTTTAAAGAAGATATTAATAAATTTATAATATTATTTAAAAAGATATTATTTTATCTTCTTTATTTTTTTTATTTTATCTAGATTAAGTTTATTTTTAATAGCTTTATTAATCTTACTAATATTAATTAAGAAAGTCTTAGTTTTTTTATTTTTTATATTTTAAAAATAGCTAGCTACTCTAATTATTATAATATTTATATTAGAATATTATTTTTAGAATTATATTTACTTTACTCTTTTAACTATAGGCTTTATTTTTTTTAAAAAATTTAATAGCTCTACTACTTTATTAAACTCTTTCTTTATTTAGTTAAGTTTATATTTATGCTATTAATAGTAGAAGCTGTAATATATAATTTATATAACCTATTCTTATTTCTTTTTAATAATAATTAAGATCTACTTTATAGTTTTAACGCTAGTTTTAAATAACTAGTCTTAGTAATTTATATTCTCTTAATATTAAAGCTCTATCTTATAATCTTATAATAATAATTTTTTTAGTAATAATATGAATTACTTTACTTATATTTTCTTTTTTAAAGAGACCTTCTCTATGTGACAACCGTACCCTGAAGCACGTGGACCGGCTACGGAATGGAGGCACGTGGCTGGACGGATAGGGCCGATGAGACTATCCCCAGATAGGGCTCAAAGCCCTAGCCGTACCAGATTGGGAACATGCCTCAAGCAATACTATATTAGAAATAATTATATAAAGAGGAAAAATATTTATTAAGTGTTAAGAGATATAAAACTTTCTTTTCCTTCTTTTCTTTTTCATACTTAATATTGCCTATAGACCTGGTGCATCTAGTTAATAAGATAGCTTTAATATTAGATTTTAACTATTATTATATAATATTAAGCATCATCTTTTCTTTTAAATCTCTAATATATTAGTATAATAAATCTTCTTAGCATCTTACTCTAATCAAGAGATCTTTCCTTTCTTTTCCTTTTTCTCTCTCTTTTTTTATCCTAGCATGCCTATATAGTAAATAACTAGGATATTATACTTAAGCTAAGGATTCTCTACTCTCTTTTTTTTTTCTTATTAATCTTTTTTCCTTTAACATTTATTACTTATTAAGATAGTAAAGGAACTAGGTTAAGATAGTGCTAAATAGGTACTAAGTATAGATATATAAAAAGGCTTAAAATGTGACAATGGTCAAAACCTAATATTGAGGCTATCTCGCTAACTAGGTGCACCAGGTCTATAGGCAATATCAAGCATGAAAAAGAAAAGAGAGAAAAGGAAGCTTTATATCCCTTAATACTCAATAAATATTCTTCCTCTTTATGTAGTCATTTCTAATATAATATCACTTAAAGCATATTTCTAATCTAGCATAGCTAGAGCTTCAAGCCCTATTTAGAAATAATTTTATTAACTTTATCTATCTAGCTATATGCCTTTATTTTATAGCTAATCTATATACTTTAAAATATATTTATCACATTACTTTCTTCTCTTTAAAACACTTATCTACGAGCGCTTAATATCAGGATATCATTCTTTAAACTATTTTATATTAAATAATCCTCCTCTACTACTCTAAGCCATTTATTAAGAAGTTTTAATAATCCATCTACACTAGAATTTATATTATAAAAAGCTTTTAATACTAATAACGCATTCTTTAGATATCTTATAAAATATTATTTTAAATCTAAATCATAATCTAACCAACTTATATAATAATATAGCTTTTTCTATTAAATTTATAATATCTCAATCCTCTTAATTTTTTATTTCAAATAACTATTAATATTGAGCTCTAATTCCTTATTAATTAGTTATTTTAGTAATAGCTCTATTAAAATAGCTAAATATAGCTTCTTTAATAAGAATATTAGATATATTTTTAAGCTCTTTAATAATTTAAATTTAAAGATATAGTCTATCTTCTCTATAATAAAAAAAAAACTCTTTTTATTAATAGTCTAGCTTCTAACTTAGATATTTTATATTTTATTCTTTATTTATTATATATACTATATCTCCTACTAAGAAGTTTATTAGTTAATATTTCTTATTAACTTACTTTGTTTATTATTTTTATATTTATTTTATATTCTTTTTTATAAACTTCTATATCTTCTAAATCTACTTAATCTATACTTATATATCTTTCTTGTTGAGAGTTAGCTTCTATAATAGTATTAAAAGTGTTTAATTAAATAATATTTTTAGTTGATATTCTTTTTTTATTATAAATAAAGATATCTTTATTAATATCTATAGTAGTACTAATATTATAAAATTAATAATAAGTAAATATTCTAATCAATTATCTATTACAAAGTTAATATACAGTTGTAATTATTGCTATAGATATTAATTAATAATTTTCATTTATCTATTAATCTATGCGTGTTAAACAGTTAATAATTTAAGCTTAATATATAATATCTAATATATCTCTATCTAAAATTCTAATATAAATTGACCTTCTCTATCTAAGATGATATTATTAAGCAGACTAATCTAAGAGAATATGTACTAAATTTAAAGTCTTACTATTTTTTTAATAATAGTAATTTCTTTATAATATAATACTAATATTGCTCTCTTACTTAATTAGTCTACTATTATAAACATTATATTATAATTATAATAATCCTTTAATAGCTCTATAAAATCTATTAATAGATATTACTATAATTATTCTAGGATAAAGAGTAGCTATAATAATCTAAAAATTTAATTTCTCTATATTATAATTCTTTTATATATTTTATAATTATTAATATAGCTCTCTATATCTCTATTTTATAATTTTTAATAGAAATATTTTCTAACTAGTTTCTTTATTTTATTCTAATCTAGATAGGCTGTTAAAGATAGTTAATATATTTTATCTAATAACTATACATAAAGATCTTTATCTTTAAAAATATATAAATAATTTTAAAATAATAATTGTTATGAGCTGACCTCATGGTGGATATTCGGGCGAAGCCCTCATGATTGCTTCGTTGACCACCTCGTTGACCCGGCACCTGCTCGGTGCCTACACCTACACTCCATGCCTACGTCTACGCGCTTACCTCTGCCTCTAGGGGGCAGATCCACCCCCGTTGCCAGGCAACACCTACTAGAAGCTTCTACTTCCCCTTGCCCATATAAACCCCTATACGCCCCCGATATCTATTACTTCTCTTTCTCTTTCTTTCCTCATGTTGTGATTTCTACTCGAGTATGCCCTTATAGTGAGCATCAGGCGGGACTAGCCCGTAACATTAGAAATCACAACATCTCTCTCTTCGTTCAGACCCTTCGATTGGTCAATTGGAACAGCCGTTACTTGTGTGTATAAGAATGAACGCGAATAACCCGATTATGAGAGAGCAGCAATCGCTGCCCGTGGAAGAGATGTTTTCCCAGCTCGTACTCCGGATGGAAGCCCTGAGTACGGACTTCAACACCCGGATTGAGGCCATGAATACGACTGTTAACAACCGCATGGCTCAGATGGAGACTAATGTGAATAACCTGAACCAGCGGACTCAGACTCTGGAGAACCCCAGCGCGACCTCGATAGATACCCCATCCTCGCCAACGACCCGGTCCCGAGACGTAAGCGAGGCACCTCCTACGCGACAACTTCGACACCAACTAGGACATGCCGCTGAATACGACAATACTGACAAATCCCTCTTCCTTCCTTTCCTCGCGGAGCTCCAAGCTAAGATCAATATTGACGGAGCAGCAATAGGAAGCGCTTACGCCCAAGTGTGGTATGCTTTCAGCCGACTCAAGGGAGATGCGAGATCGAAGGTCTTTCCTTGGATGCGTATCCACGCTACCGACCCCCGTGTTGTCCGTGATACCACGTTAACTGAGTTCTATCGACACCTCAGTGTCCAGTTCGAGAACCGTCAACTAGTGGAACAGTCGAACCAGGAATTGAACCGGCTCCGACAAGGCCGAACCCCGTTTCCGGAGTTTGCAAGTGAATTCGAACGGCTTCTTCTATTAGCTGGAGGCCAGACGTGGCCTGACGAAGTACGAATTGCTCGCCTCCGCAGTGCTATTAACCAGGAGATGCGCCTGGCCATTATTGGACAAGTCCTTCCCACTGAGTATGAAGCCTTTGTCGAGCATCTTCACCGTGTAGCCAACGACCTCAATGAATACAACCGTATCCGCAACTTACGAACACGGAACGCCAACCTGTTCGTTCTATCTAGACGCCCACCAACGAACGTAGCTCAACCACCCCCTCGAGTTGATACCGAGACGGCACCGACACTCCCCGTAGCTATGGACCTGACTGCCGCGACACCGGTCCCCAACAGGCAGATCCGTTCGCCCCTGACTTGTTATAACTGTGGCAGGGCAGGGCATATTGCAAGAATCTGCCCAAATCCCCGATCTCAGTCTTCTCGACGCCCATTGACTGTAAACGACACCGAGCCTCTAACCCCTTCCGTTCCGGAACCGAGACCCACCGTCCACTTTGATGAGGAGCCTGAATCGGAAAACGAGTAGCTCCCAGCAGAAGTCGTAGCTGGGAGCGAGAGACGGCCAGGAAGGTGTTGAACAATGTGGAAGAAGCAACAGCCTTTGAGATTGATGTGTTACTAAACAACAACCTGTACGCTAGAACGTTAGCTGACAGCGGATGCATCTCTTATGGAGTAATTAAGGAATCTTTTGCTCTGAGACACCAACTTGCCCGATACGCAATAACCCCAATTCCTATCCGGGGATATGACGGAACGAAAGAACAGACTACTAGTGAGATTGTGATTACGAAGATGGATATCGGAGGACATAAGACAAGGAAAGCATGTTTCTACGTGGTACGGAACATGAAGTATGATTTGATATTGGGAATAGAATGGATGAGAAAAGAAGGAGTGGTCTTTGACCCTGCAAACGAGATTTTGACCTTTCCAGATGGCATTGAGATCAACAACAGGAGTATTAACGATTTGAAGCGCCGCCGTGACGGCACCTATGAGATATCAGCAGCAGGCCTGGCAGCTATAAGAAGACGACAGAGGAAACGACCCAGAACTAAGATTGAGATTTTTGCTGCTAGTATGGCAGATATTGATAAGGCACTTGCCCCGAAGAAGAGAACGGACCCTCGAACTGTGTTACCTGATTATTTACAAGATTATATCGACGTATTTGACCCCGTTGAAGCGGATAAACTACCGGAGCACCGACCCGGCACTGACCATGCTATTGAGCTGATTGATCGAGATAAGGATGGGAACAAACCAGAAGCACCCTGGGGACCTCTATATAACATGTCCCGGGAGGAACTACTCGTGCTGAGAAAGACACTGCATGAGCTGCTATCAAAAGGTTTTATACGAGTTAGTAAATCACCTGCGGCAGCGCCAGTACTGTTTGTGAAGAAGCCTGGAGGAGGACTACGCTTCTGTGTCGATTACCGAGCTCTAAACGCTATCACTAAGAAGGATAGATACCCTCTACCGTTAATACACGAGACCCTGCAGCGGATATCCAAGGCGAAGTGGTTCACGAAGTTCGACGTGCCTGCGGCCTTCCATAAAATCCGTATCGCGGAAGGAGACGAATGGCTGACAGCGTTCCGGACCCGTTTTGGCCTCTTCGAATGGCTAGTGACCCCTTTTGGCTTGGCCAACGCACCGAGTACGTTCCAGCGTTATATCAACTGGACCTTACGAGACTTCCTGGACGACTTTGTGACTGCCTATATAGATGATATCCTTGTTTTTACAGATGGATCCCTAAAGGAGCATCGGCAGCAGGTGCGCTCGGTACTGCAACGGCTCCGCGAAGCAGGTTTACAGATTGACATTGATAAGTCAGAGTTCGAGGTGAAGAGCACGAGATACCTTGGCTTTATAATAGAGGCTGGCAAAGGAATACGAATGGACCCAGCAAAGATAAAGGCAATACAAGAATGGCAGGCACCAACTACAGCTAAGGAAGTACGACAGTTCTTAGGGTTTGCCAACTTTTACCGCCAGTTCATCCGCGATTACTCCGCAGTAGTACGGCCGTTGACCAATCTCATGCGGAAGGATGTAGCCTTTGAGTGGAATGATGCTGCGGATCAAGCTTTCCAGAAGCTGAAGGACCTCTTCATCACTGAGCCGGCCCTCGTCCCTTTCGACCCTGAACGAAAGACCGTTGTGGAAACTGATTCCTCAGGATATGCGAATGGAGGCACTCTCTCTCAGTATGATGATGAAGGACGGCTCCGAACCTGCGCCTACTACTCCCGGAAGCTCAACCCAGCGGAGTGCAATTATGAGATCCATGATAAAGAATTACTTGCTATCGTTGACTGCTTGAAGCAATGGGAGGCTGAACTTATGTCGTTAGCAGCCCCCTTTACTATTGTGACGGACCACAACAATCTGCGCTACTTTACGAAGATTCAACGATTGAACGAGCGACAGATGCGCTGGCAGATTCTCCTCTCCCGGTTTAACTTTGAACTCGTTTACCGACCCGGATCACAAGCTTTCCGCCCAGATGCCCTGTCACGGCGGCCACAGGATATGCCAAAGGATAAGTACGATGATCGACTTACGTACCGAGACCGAATTCTCTTACCACAGGCCTCTCCTGATCGCCTTATTGGTTGCTCCAAAGACTCTTCACCGCCTAGCAATATCCAGATCGCCTCAATGACCGCCTCACCGACGATGAACAACGATGAAGAACTCCAGGGTCTATGGATAGAAGCTGAAGCCCGAGATGATAATTATCCCCGTATCAAGCAAGCTGTTATCGACAATCTTCGGACGTTCCCACGAGATCTGAATCTAAAGGTGACCATTGCGGACTGCACGGTTAACGGACAAGGACATCTTCTACACCGTAACCGGCGATGGGTCCCGGATTATGAGCCGCTTCGGACAAGGATAATACAGCGTTGCCATGATTCTTTGCTCTCAGGGCACCCCGGTCATAATGGAACGAGCGCTATCGTGGGGAGAATGTTCTTCTGGCCGCACATGAGCCATGACGTCCGACGGTTTACGAGCAATTGTAGCAAGTGTGGTGCGAATACAATCTGGAGAGAACGGAGGCAAGGATTATTGAAGCCACTCCCGGTCCCGGAACGGATTTGGCGGGAGATCAGTATCGACTTCATTGACAAGCTGCCTGTTAGTGACGGTTACTGCCATCTTATGGTTATAGTGGATAGGTTGAGTAAAGGTGTTATCCTGGTCCCATTGAAAGATCTCGGTGCCGAGACGGTTGCGCGTGAGTTCCTACGATTCTTTGTTGCTCGCCATGGATTCCCTAGGGCATTATCTCGGACCGAGGCACGCAGTTTGTAAGTGAGATATGGAGCTACGTATGCCGGAGTGCGAAGACTGAACGACATCTATCGACTGCGTGGCACCCACAAACTGACGGTCAGACTGAGCGAATGAACGCCGTTGTTGAGGACTATCTACGAAAGCACTGTAACTATTTCCAGAATGATTGGAGCAGTTTGCTCCCGATGGCTGAGATAGCAATCAATAACCGGATATCATCGACTACTGGGATGAGCCCTTTCTTCCTTACGCACGGATACGATTTGGAGGTTATAGATCTACGGGACGCCTCCCATGAGCCAACAACACGTCGTAAGGAACGAGAAATTGCGAGGGATATTGTCGAGAAGCTGGCACAGGCGGCAGACCTGGCACAGACCGAAATGGCGGCGGCACAACAACGCATGGAGGAGTCCGCGAACCGGCACCGTGATGCAGCCTATACTTACCGAGTAGGGGATAAAGTGTGGCTTGATTTACGCAATATTCGTACGGACCGGCCGTCTAAGAAGCTAGACTATAAACATGCGAAGTTTACGGTATTAGAAAAGATTGGTACGCATGCTTATCGGTTAGATGTCCCTGGGAATATACACAACGTGTTCCATACGGCCCTGTTACGGCCCGCATCCAAGAACCCTTTTCCATCGCAAGAAGTGTCAGACTATCAGCCCCCGGGCCAGTTGATTGATGGGGAATTGGAATATGTGGTTGAAAGAATCGAAGGAGAACGTACTATTAAGCGAGGACGTGGCAAGCAACGCCAATACTTGGTGAAATGGTTAGGATACGACCAACGGGACTGGCAACCGGCACAGAATCTGCAAGACACCGTCGCGCTCGATATTTGGGAACGCGCGCAGAGAGAAGGGGGGGGTAATGTTATGAGCTGACCTCATGGTGGATATTCGGGCGAAGCCCTCATGATTGCTTCGTTGACCACCTCGTTGACCCGGCACCTGCTCGGTGCCTACACCTACACTCCATGCCTACGTCTACGCGCTTACCTCTGCCTCTAGGGGGCAGATCCACCCCCGTTGCCAGGCAACACCTACTAGAAGCTTCTACTTCCCCTTGCCCATATAAACCCCTATACGCCCCCGATATCTATTACTTCTCTTTCTCTTTCTTTCCTCATGTTGTGATTTCTACTCGAGTATGCCCTTATAGTGAGCATCAGGCGGGACTAGCCCGTAACAATAATCTTTCTTTCTTAATATATTATTTTATATCTTTTTAATTTACTCTTTCCTATACTTTCTCTAAGGCAGCAAATTCTTCGTTAGTACTAAGTATTTAATTAATAATATTATTATTCATAATAGTATTATATAAATCTATAAATACTAGCTCTATTATAATCTATTTATTAAGAATCTCTTAGGGTAGCATTATTAAATTATAATAATTAAGATTTCATACTTTATTATTTCTTTACTACATAAGTATATTAGCTAATACATTTATTCTTCTAGATTAATATCATAGTACAAAATAGAATTCTTATAATAGCTTATATTATTATATCTATCTAGTAGTAAGAGTTTTGATAATTATAAAGTATTTTAAAGTCTAATAGTTAGATAGCATCTTAAAATATTTTTTTTATTATAAATCTAATAGCTTTAGTCTCTATTCTTAAAATATTTAAATAATAGCTAATATCTTCTTGTTATAAATATTATAATTATATTTAGTAGATATTATTAAAACTAAGTAGAAGCTTATTAGATATCACTTTTTATTTTTATATAGCTATAAGAGTACTACTATTACTACTAAATCTAATATATCTATTTCCACGCGTGTTAGTTAATTTAGATTATAATATATTAAAACTAATGCTGACACTAGTTTTATCTTTAGCTAATTAAAGATCTCTTGACACTGCTTTATCCACATAAAAAGAACATCTAATCATATAAAATAGTATAATAATTTTACTATTCAACTATAATCTTTTATAAATTTCTAATAAAAGTTATAGAAGTCTAGGAAGGACTATACTATTTATATTATTATTAGAACCTTTTATAAGAGTATAATTTTAACTTTCTTAAAATCAATCTTAATTTCTTCTAGCATAATAATAAATTCAAGATATTTAGTTGCTATTATATAGAACTCACACTTCTTGATACTAGTCTGCAAACCTATGTTATAGAGTCGTTACAGCATTATATAGATATAAATTTTATGCTCCATAGCATTATTATTATAGATTAATAGATCGTTAACAAATGCTATTAGGAATTTGTCTAAATAATTAATAAAGATATCATTTATCAATCTTTAGAATGTAGCTGGTCCGTTAGTCAACCTAAATGATATAATCTTGTACTTAAAGGTTCTATAATAGCAGCGGAATATTATCAGATCAGCAGAATCTCTATATATATAGATCTAATAAAACTCTTAGCAAATATTAAACTTTATAAATATCTTTACTTTACTAATCTATTTAAAAACCTCATTAATTAAAGATAAAGAATATCAATCTTTTTTTATAAATAAGTTAAGTTATTAATAATCTATATAAAAATAAAGATTTCCACTAAACTTTTTAATTATTAGAATTAATAATATGTATAAAGCATTACTTAGCGTAATAAAATCTTTTTTAAATTTTCTATAATATAATTTTTTATAGCTTAAAGCTTCTCTATTATTATATAATATAAAAGATAATAATCTAATTTAATCTTTTTTTTAGCTTAATTTAATAATTATAATTCTTATACTTTAGTAACTTATTTAATTTAATTTTAGAAAAAATATTAGTATATTAATAATATTATTTAAGAAATTACTCTTTGATTTTTTACTTTTCTTATTTCTTAATAATATTAAATTTATTCTTAATTATTTTCTTGATTTTATTTATATTAATTATAAAAATCTCTATTTTCTTATTTTTAATATTTCTTAAAAATCTAGAAATATTAATTATAGTAATATCTATATTAAAATATTTATTTTAGAAGTATACTTGCTTAAACTTTTAAAAATTAATTCTAAAATAATAAAGATAATTAATTACTTTAATTTTTAATTAAGCTTTTTTTTTATATAATCTAGTTTATACTTATACTATTTATAGTATAAATTATTATATATAATTAATATACTCTACTTTAGTATTATTTAGTTATTAATTAGAGCTAGTATAATAGCTTTAATATTAGCTTTAAATAATTAATTTTATTAATTTATATCTTTTTAATATTAAAGCTTTATTTTATAATTCTATAGTAATAGTTTCTTAAATAATTAAATAAATTATTAAATTTATATTTTTTTTTTTAAAGAGATCTTCTTTAACTAGAATAATTATTATTAAGTATAGTTAATTAGCACTTTATATTTAATTAATTATATTTTTTTAAAAATTATATTATACTTTTCTAGTTAGATAATAAAAAATAAAATATTATATATAATATACTTATTCATTATTAATATTAATCTTATTAGATAAATAATTATTTTTTTAAATTTATTATTAAATTCTTTTATTTTAAATAGCTGCTTTAAGAGCTTTATATAATAGTAAAAATATTATATTAGTTTCTTAATAAGAAAAATATTTAAAAATATAAATTTATTTACTCTAGTATCTACTAATATTTTAAAATAAATTAATAATCTATTTTTAGTTAATTAAATAGATATAATTAAATTTTTCTTATTACTTTTAATTAGTTATAAAAGATTTAAAATATTAATAATATTAATTTTATTTAAAATAAAGTTTTTTTCTAAATATTATTATTTTTTAAAGATAATAAATTTTTCTAAGAAATCTTTAATATTAATTCTAAAATTTTAAGATTAAAAGTACTCTATTTATTAAATAAATATTAATCTACTAAATACTTTAGTATTTTATATTTAAAATATTTTTTTTTATTATAAATTATTTCTTTTTTATTTATAGAATCTTAATTTTATTTTTATTATTTTTTAGTTTATTAAATATTAGTATATTTTTTTTATTTTTTTTAAAGTTTCTATTATTACTATTTTTATTATTATAGCTTTTTAAAGTATGTTTCTTATTCTTAATAATAATCTTTAAGTAATTAGCAGTTTAATAACACTTATAGATAAAATCTTAATAAGTTAAATTATTATTATAATTAGCTTATACTAGTTATTATTATATATTAAAAAATAATTATTTATATAATTTATTTTTTTATTAGTTAGTAGACAACTCTATTTTTTAAATAATAAATATAAATTACAATAAGAAGTTCTAGAATTTAATATTATTTATAAATAATTAATAAAACTTATGCTTTGTCTTAATAGTGAGATTAGTATTATAATAGATAATTTTAAGATATTTAATAATATTATTAATATTATAATAGTATTCTAGTAAGTTCTTATTAAAATAAAATATAAAATAATCTATAGCTTTTTTTTTATATATATTTTTAATATACTATATATATAATAAAGTAGTTAGATAATAATTAATATTAATCTTTAATTTATTCTTAATATTAATTAATTAAGAAGTAAATTTTAAATTAAAATTTTTATTATTAATAAAATATTTTTTATTTAGAAATTTAATGCTTTTTTTTTAGTTTATTAATATTATAGAGGCTAATTTATTCTATTAAATAAATTTTTATATTTATATAAGAGCTTTATTACATTTTTAAATTAATTTAATTATAGTATTTTACTAATTCTTTATATAAGTTTTAAGTTTATTAATTTTTATTTTTATAGTTTATATTATATCTCTGTCAATCTTATATTTATTATTTTTTAAATTTTATTCCTAGATCTGGTGCTTAAGGGTGTTTATATAATTATAAAGATATTTAAAAAGCTTATTAGAAAACTGATCATAAAGCTTCTAGAAAGTAATATAATTTAATAAATTTTTTTTAGCTATTGCTGAGTCTAATTCTTTTATTAAAATCTCGTCTATATCAAGGATAAGACATTGCTTAAAACACTTCTTGTTACGGGCTAGTCCCGCCTGATGCTCACTATAAGGGCATACTCGAATAGAAATCACAACATGAGGAAAGAAAGAGAAAGAGAAGTAATAGGTATCGGGGGCGTATAGGGGTTTATATGGGCAAGGGGAAGTAGAAGCTTCTAGTAGGTGTTGCCTGGCAACGGGGGTGGATCTGCCCCCTAGAGGCAGAGGTAAACGCGTAGACGTAGGCATGGAGTATAGGCGTAGGCACCGAGCCGGTGCCGGTAATGAAGCGATCAATGAGGCAATCATGAGGGCTTCGCCCGAATATGCTTCATGAGGTCAGCTCATAACATTACCCCCCCCCTCTCTCTGTGCGCGTTCCCAAATATCGAGCGCGACGGTATCTTCCAGGTTCTGTGCCGGTTGCCAGTCTCGTTGCTCGTACCCTAACCATTTCACCAGATATTGGCGTTGCTTGCCACGTCCTCGTTTCACAGTACGCTCCCCTTCAATCCTTTCGACCACGTATTCCAATTCCCCATCGATTAGCTGGCCCGGGGGCTGATAGTCTGAAACTTCTTGTGATGGGAAAGGATTCTCAGATGCGGGCCGTAGCAGTGCCGTATGGAAAACATTGTGTATATTCCCAGGGACATCTAGCCGATAGGCATGCGTACCAATCTTTTCCAATATCGTAAATTTTGCATGTTTATAGTCCAGCTTCTTAGACGGCCGGTCCGTACGAATATTGCGTAAATCAAGCCACACCTTATCTCCTACTCGGTAGGTGTAGGCTGCGTCACGGTGCCGGTTCGCGGACTCCTCCATGCGTTGTTGTGCTGCTGCCATTTCGGTCTGTGCCAGGTCTGCTGCTTGTGCCAACTTCTCAACGATATCTTTTGCAATTTCCCGTTCCTTACGGCGTGTTGTTGGTTCGTGGGAGGCATCCCGTAGATCTATAACCTCCAAGTCATATCCGTGTGTAAGGAAGAAGGGACTCATTCCGGTGGTCGATGATATCCGGTTGTTGATTGCTATCTCAGCCATCGGGAGCAAACTGCTCCAATCGTTCTGGAAATAGTTACAGTGCTTCCGTAGATAGTCTTCAACAACGGCATTCATTCGCTCGGTCTGGCCATCGGTCTGTGGGTGCCATGCAGTCGATAGATGCCGTTCAGTCTTCGCACTCCGGCATACGTAGCTCCATATCTCGCTTACAAACTGCGTGCCTCGGTCCGAGATGATGCCTCTAGGAAATCCATGGCGAGCAACAAAGAACCGTAAGAACTCGCGCGCAACCGTTTCGGCACTGAGATCCTTCAGTGGAACTAGGATAACGCCTTTACTCAATCTATCCACTATGACCATGAGGTGGCAGTAGTCGTCACTAACTGGCAGCTTGTCGATAAAGTCGATGCTGATCTCTCGCCAAATCCTTTCCGGGACTGGAAGCGGCTTCAACAATCCCTGCCTCCGTTCTCTCCATATCGTATTCGCGCCACACTTACTACAGTTACTTGTAAACCGTCGTACGTCCTGGCTCATGTGCGGCCAAAAGAACATTCTCCCAACAATAGCACTCGTCCCATTATGACCAGGGTGTCCTGAAAGCAAAGAATCATGACAACACTGTATTATCCTCGTCCGAAGCGGCTCATAATCTGGGACCCATCGCCGGTTACGGTATAGAAGATGTCCTTGTTCGTTAACTGCGCAGTCCGCAATAGTTACTTTTAGATTCAGATCTCGTGGGAATGTCCGGAGATTGTCGACAACAGCTTGCTTAATACGGGGATAACTATCGTCTTGGGCTTCAGCTTCCATCCAGAGGTTCCGGAGTTCTTCATCGTTGTTCAATGTTGGTGAGGCGATCATTGAGGCGATCTGAATATTGCCGGGGTGAAGGATCTTTAAGGCGATCATAAGAGGCTTGCGGTAAAAGGACTCGGTCTCGGTATGTAAGTCGGTCATCATATCTATCCTTTGGCATATCTTGCGGTCGCCGTGAGAGGGCATCAGGTCGGAAGGCCTGTGATCCGGGTCGATAAATGAGTTCAAAGTTAAACCGGGAGAGAAGAATCTGCCAACGCATCTGCCGTTCGTTCAGCCGTTGAATCTTAGTGAAATAGCGCAGGTTGTTGTGGTCTGTCACGATAGTAAAGGGGGCCCCTAGCGACATAAGTTCGGCTTCCCATTGCTTCAGGCAGTCGATGATAGCAAGCAATTCTTTATCATGGATCTCGTAGTTACATTCTGCTGGGTTGAGCTTCCGGGAGTAGTAGGCGCAGGTCCGGAGCCGTCCTTCGTCGTCGTACTGGGAGAGAGTGCCTCCATTCGCATATCCTGAGGAATCGGTTTCTACAATGGTCCTTCGTTCTGGGTCAAAAGGAACAAGGGCTGGCTCGGTGATGAAGAGGTCCTTTAACTTCCGGAAGGCTTGATCTGCCGCATCATTCCACTTAAAGACCACATCCTTCCGCATGAGGTTGGTCAATGGTCGTACTACTGCAGAGTAGTCGCGGATGAACTGCCGGTAAAAGTTGGCAAAGCCTAAGAACTGTCGTACTTCTTTAGCTGTGGTCGGCGCCTGCCATTCCTGGATTGCCTTTATCTTTGCCGGGTCCATTCGTATTCCCTTGCCAGCCTCTACAATAAAGCCGAGGTATTTCGTGCTTTTCACTTCGAACTCCGACTTGTCGATGTCAATCTGCAAACCTGCTTCACGGAGCCGTTGGAGTACCGAGCGTACATGTTGGCGGTGCTCCTTCAAGGATCCATCAGTGAAAATGAGGATGTCGTCTATGTAGGCAGTCACAAAGTCGTCTAGGAAGTCTCGTAAGGTCCAGTTGATAAAACGCTGGAATGTACTCGGTGCGTTAGCCAATCCAAAGGGAGTCACTAGCCACTCGAAGAGGCCGAAACGGGTCCGGAACGCTGTCAGCCATTCATCTCCTTCTGTAATACGGATCTTATGGAAGGCTGCAGGTACGTCAAACTTCGTAAACCACTTTGCCTTAGATATTCGTTGCAAGGTCTCATGTATGAGTGGCAGAGGATATCTATCCTTCTTAGTAATGGCGTTTAGGGCTCGGTAATCAACACAGAAACGTAATCCTCCTCCTGGCTTCTTCACAAACAGCACCGGCGCTGCCGCGGGTGACTTGCTAACTCGTATGAACCCTTTAGATAGTAATTCGTGTAATGTCTTCCTCAGCACAAGGAGTTCTTCTCGGGACATGTTGTATAAAGGTCCCCAAGGTGCTTCTGGTTTGTTCCCATTCTTGTCTCGTTCAATCAGCTCGATAGCATGGTCGGCGCCAGGTCGGTGTTCCGGTAGTTTATCCGCTTCAACGGGATCAAATACGTCGGCATAATCTTGCAAATAGTCAGGTAAGGCAGTCCGGGGGTCAGTCTTCTTCTTTGGGGCGAGTGCCTTATCAATGTCTGCCATGCTAGCGGCAAAAATCTCAATCCTAGTTCTAGGTCGTTTTCTCTGTCGTCTTCTTATGGCCGCTAGGCTCGCTGCTGATATCTCGTAGGCGCCATCACGGCGGCGTTTCAAATCACTTATACTCTTGTTGTTAATCTCAATTCCATCCGGGAAGGTCAAAATCTCGTTCGCAGGGTCGAAAAGCACTCCTTCCTTTCTCATCCATTGTATTCCCAATATCAAATCATATTTCATGTTCCGTACCACATAGAAACATGCTTTCTTCGTCTTATGTCCTCCGATATCCATATTCGTTATCACAATCTCACTAGTAGTCTGTTCTTTTGTTCCATCATATCCCCGAATAGGGACCGGGGTTATGGCGTATCGAGCAAGGCGGTGTTTCAAAGCAAAAGATTCCTTGATTACTCCGTAAGAGATACATCCGCTGTCAGCTAATGTTCTAGCATACGCGTTATTGTCGAGTAATACATCAATCTCGAAGGCTGTCGCTTCTTTCACGTTGCTTAACACCTTCCTGGCTATTTCTCGCTCCCAGCTACGACTTCCGCTGGGAGCTACTCGTTTTCCGACTCGGGCTCCTCATCAGGATGAATAGCAGGTCTCGGTTCCGGGACGGAAGGGGTTAGGGGCTCGGCGTCATTCACGGCCAGAGGGCGTCGGGAAGACTGAGGTTGGCGAGGACCAGTGCAGAACCTCGCAATGTGGCCTATCCTGCCACAACTATAACAGGTTGGGGAAGGCCGGTTCCGCCTAGTAGGAACAGGTGTTGCGGCAGTCAGGTCCATGGCGACGGGGAGTGCCGGTGCCGTCTCGGTATCAGGTTGAGGTGGTTGTCGGATCGCATCCATTATCGGACGTCTAGGGGAAATGTATGGGGGACGGTTGGCACTTCGTACTCGGAGGTTGCGGATACGGTTGTATTCGTTAAGGTCGTTGGCTACACGGTGGAGGTGTTCAACAAAGGCTTCATACTCAGTAGGGAGGACTTGTCCGATAATAGCCAGTCGCATCTCTTGGTTAATAGCACTACGGAGGCGGGCGATTCGCACCTCATCAGGCCACGTTTGGCCTCCAGCTAGGAGAAGGAGTCGTTCGAATTCACTTGCAAACTCCGGAAATGGGGTTCGGCCTTGCCGGAGCCGGTTCAGTTCCTGGTTCGACTGCTCCACTAACTGACGGTTCTCGAATTGAAGACTGAGGTGTCGATAGAACTCAGTTAACGTGGCATCGTGGACAACACGGGGGTCGGTAGCGTGAATACGCATCCAAGGAAAGACCTTCGATCTTGCATCTCCCTTGAGCCGGCTAAAAGCATACCATACTTGGGCGTAAGCGCTCCCGATTGCTGCTCCGTCAATATTGATCTTAGCTTGGAGCTCCGCAAGGAAAGGAAGGAAGAGGGATTTGTCGGTATTGTCATATTCGGCGGCGTGTCCTAGTTGGTGCCGAAGCTGTCGCGTAGGAGGTGCTTCGCTTACGTCTCGGGACCGGGTCATTGGCGAAGATGGAGTATCTATCGAGTTCGCACTGGGGTTCTCCAGAGTCTGAGTCCGCTGGTTTAGGTTATTCACATTGGTCTCCATTTGAGCCATACGGTTGTTGACAGTCGTATTCATAGCTTCGATCCGAGTATTGAAGTCCGTACTCAGGGCTTCCATCCGGAGCATTAGCTGGGAAAACATTTCTTCCACGGGCAGCAATTGCTGCTCTCTCATAGCTGGGTTATTCGCGTTCATCATTATGCACACAAGAAACAGCCGTTCTAGTCGACCAATCGAAGGGTCTTTGAATGAAAAGAGATGTTGTGATTTCTAATGTTACGGGCTAGTCCCGCCTGATGCTCACTATAAGGGCATACTCGAATAGAAATCACAACATGAGGAAAGAAAGAGAAAGAGAAGTAATAGGTATCGGGGGCGTATAGGGGTTTATATGGGCAAGGGGAAGTAGAAGCTTCTAGTAGGTGTTGCCTGGCAACGGGGGTGGATCTGCCCCCTAGAGGCAGAGGTAAACGCGTAGACGTAGGCATGGAGTATAGGCGTAGGCACCGAGCCGGTGCCGGTAATGAAGCGATCAATGAGGCAATCATGAGGGCTTCGCCCGAATATGCTTCATGAGGTCAGCTCATAACACTTCTGCTTTGAGCCTTTCTACGCGTCTGTGCTTAACATCTGTCTAACATCATTTTGACCAGGTTTCTTCACTATCTTAACAGATGATGAATGTCAAAGAAAAAAAGATTAATAAAAAAAAAAAAAAGGAGATAGAGAATTTCTAGCTTAAGTATAATATTTTAATTATTTACTATACAAGCATACTAAGATAAAAAAAAAGAAAAAAAAAAAGAAAAAAAGATCTTTTAATTAGAGCAAAATACTAAGAAAATCTATTATACTAATATATTAAAGATTTAAAAAAAAAAAGTAATACTTAATATTATATAACAATAGTTAAAATCTAATATTAAAGCTATCTTGCTAACTAGGTGCACTAGATCTATAGATAATATCAAGTATAAAAAAGAAAAGAAAGAAAAAGAAACTCTATATTTTTTAATACTTAATAAATATTCTTTCTCTTTGTGCAATTATTCCTAATATAGTATTGCTTAAGGCATATTTCCAATCTGGCACGGCTAGGGCTTCAAGCTCTATCTGGGGATAGTCTCATCGGCCCTATCCGTCCAGCCACGTGCCTCCATTCCGTAGCCGGTCCACGTGCTTCAGGGTACGTTTGTCACATAAAATAGAAGTACTCTAAGTAATATTTTACTCTTAATATAGATAAGATTTTAATAAAAGAATTAGATTTAGCAATAGTTAGAGAAAACTTATTAAACTATACTACTTTTTAAAAGCTTTATAATCAATTCTCTAATAAGCTTTTTAAATATCTTTATAACTATATAAATACCCTTGAGCACTAGATCTAGGAATAAAATTTAAAGAATAATAAATATAAGATTAATAAGAATATAATATAAATTATAAAAATAAAAATTAATAAATTTAAAGCTTATATAAAGGATTAAAGAAATATTATAGCTAAGTTAATTTAAAAATATAATAAAACTCTTATATAAATATAAAAACTTATTTAATAGAATAAATTAATTTTTATAATACTAATAAACTAAAAAAAGAATATTAAATTTTTAAATAAAAAATATTTTACTAATAATAAAAATTTTAATTTAAAATTTACTTTTTAGTTAATTAATATTAAAAATAAATTAGAGATTAATACTAATTATTACTTAACTACTTTATTATATATATAATATATTAAGAGTATATATAAAGAAGAAACTATAGACTATTTTATATTTTATTTTAATAAAAACTTATTAGAATACTATTATAATACTAATAATATTATTAAATATCTTAAGATTATTTATTATAATACTAATCTTACTATTAAAGTAAAGTATAAATTCTATTAATTATTTATAAATAATATTAAATTCTAAAGTTTTTTATTATAATTTATATTTATTATTTAAGAAGTAGAGTTATCTATTAATTAGTAGAAAAATAAACTATATAAATAATTATTTTCTAATATATAATAATAATTAATATAAACTAGTTATAATAATAATCTAACTTATTAAATTTTTATTTATAAGTATCACTAAACTATAAATTATTTAGAAATTATTATTAAGAATAAGAAATATGCTCTAAAAAATTATAGTAATAAAAATAATAATAGTAAAAATTTTAAAAAAAATAATAAAAAGAATATACTAATATTTAATAAACTAAAGAATAATAAGAATAAAGTTAAGATTTTATAGATAAAAAAAAATAATTTATAAAAAAAAAATGCTTTAAATATAAAATATTAAAATATTTAATAAATTAATATTTATTTAATAAATAAAGTACTTTTAATCTTAAAATTTTAAAATTAATACTAGAGTCTTTTTAGAAAGATTTATTATTTTTAAAAAATAATAATATTTAAAAAAGACTCTATCTTAAATAAGATTAATATTATTAATATTTTAAATCTCTTATAACTAATTAGAAGTAATAAAGAAAGCTTAATTATATTTATTTAATTAATTAAAAATAAATTATTAATTTATCTTAAAGCATTAGTAGATATTAAAGTAAATAGATTTATATTTTTAAATATTTTTTTTATTAAAAAATTAATATAATATCTTTATTATTATATAAAACTCTTAAAGTAGCTATTTAAAGTAAAAGAATTTAATAATAAATCTAAAAAAATAATTATCTATCTAATAAAATTAATATTAGTAATAGATAAATATATTATATATAATATCTTATTTTTTATTATCTAACTAGAAAAGTATAATATAATTCTTAAAAAAATATAATTAGTTAAATATAAAGTACTAATTAATTATATTTAATAATAATTATTCTAGCTAGAAAAGATCTTTTTAAAAAAAAGATATAAATTTAATAATTTATTTAGTTATTTAAGAAGCTATTACTATAGGATTATAAAATAAAGCTTTAATATTAAAAAGATATAAATTAATAGAATTAATTATTTAAAGCTAGTATTAAAGCCACTATATTAACTTTAGTTAATAATTAAATAATATTAAAATAAAATATACTAGTTATATATAATAATTTATATTATAAATAATATAAATATAAACTAGACTATATAAAAAAAGAACTTAATTAGAAATTAAAATAATTAATTATCTCTATTATTCTAGAATTAATTTTTTAAAAGTTTAAATAAATATACTTTTAGAATAAATATTCTAATATAAATATTATTATAATTAATATTTCTAGATTTTTAAAAAATATTAAAAATAAAAAAATAAAGATCTTTATAACTAGTATAAATAAAATTAAGAAGGTAATTAAGAATAAGCTTAATACTATTAAAAAATAAAAAGAGTAAAAGATTAAAGAATAATTTTTTAAATAATATTATTAATATACTAATATTTTTTTTAAAATTAAATTAGATAAGTTACTAGAGTATAAAAATTATAATTATTAAATTAAATTAGAGAAAGAGATTAAATTAGATTATTACTCTTTATATTATATAATAATAAAAAAACTTTAAATTATAAAAGACTATATTATAAAAAATCTAGAAAAAAATTTTATTATATTAAATAATGCTTTATATATATTACTAATTCTAATAGTTAAAAAGTCTAGTAGAGGTCTCTATTTCTATATAGATTATTAATAACTTAACTTATTTATAAGAAAAAATTAATATTCTTTATTTTTAATTAATAAGATTTTTAAATAAATTAGTAAAGCAAAGATATTTATAAAACTTAATATTTACTAAGGATTTTATTAGATTTATATATATAAGGATTTTATTAATCTAATAATATTCTACTACTATTATAAAACCTTTAAGTATAAGATTATATTATTTAGGTTAACCAATAGACCAGCTATATTCTAGAGATTAATAAATAATATCTTTATTAATTGTTTAGATAAATTCCTAGTAGCATTTATTAATAACCTATTAATCTATAATAATAATGCTATAGAGTGTGACAATGGTCAAAACCTGATATTAAGGCTATCTCACTAACTAGATGCACCGGGTCTACAGGCAATATCAAGCATGAAGAAAGAAAGAAGGAAGAAGCTAAAATCCATCTTGCTAAGAGCTTCTTTATACACTCTCTATATAAGGCTTTTTTTTTATTATAATACTACTAGAAAAATAGTTCCTAATATAACTATTACTTAGAGCTATAGTCCTATCTTAAAATATCTAGGACCACACTAGCAATATATTATATGCTTAATAGCTTCTATATATCTTACTATATAGTTAGCTATCATATTACTCTCCTCTTTATAAGACACTTACCTATAAATATTTAAAAAAAAAAAAAATATAATCTAAGTCTAACTTAAATTCTAATCCTATACTTTACTCTTATTACTATTCTATTTATCCACTATTCTTTCTATCCTATAAAATTATATACTTAGTAAAAATAAGAGGCAAAGCTAGGGTTAAGCTATATATATATATAAAATAATTTATTAAGTTAAGGTTATTAAACCTAGTTAAAGCACTATATATAATATATAATCTAATCCTAACTTTAAAAAGAATTCTTAATTATTTATCTATAAGACTCTCTAGACTAGATTTTTTTAAAATTTTATTTTTAATATAATTCTTAATAAACTAATCTCTCTTAGCTATTTAAAATTATATACTTAACTAAAGAGGTGGTCTAATAGCTTTTAAATTAATATTATAAAAAACCTTTAATACTAATAATATATTTTTTAGATATTTTATAGAATATTATTTTAGATCTAGATCTTAGCTTAACTAGCTAATATAATAGTATAATTTCTTTTATAATAGTTTTAAAATTAATACTTACTCTATCTTCTACTCTAAATACTTATTTATTTTTAATTTAAATCTCTTATCTAGTAACTATTCTAGTAATAGTTCTATTAAAATTACTAAATATAGCTTCTTTAGTAAAAATATTAAATATATATATAAGCTATCTAATAACTTAAGTTTAAAGATATAACTAACTTATTTTATAATAAAGAAAAGCTTTTTCTATTAATATTCTAGTTTTTTACTTAAATAACCTATATTCTATTTCTTATTTATAACATATATTATATCTCTAATTAAAAAATTTATTAGTTAATATTTCTTATTAGCTTGCTTTGCTTAATAATTCTAAGCTTATTTTATATTTCTTTTAATAAACTTCTAAACTTTCTATATTCTTTTAATTTAGATCTATATATTCTTCTTATTAAAAGTTAGCCTTTATAGTAGTGTAGAGATAGTTTAATTAAATAATATTTAAGATTAATATCCTTTTTTAATTATAAATAGTAATATCTCTACTAAAACTTAAGATAAAGCTAATACTATAAAGTTAATAATAAATAAATATTCTAACTAGTTATTTATTATAAAATTAATATAAGATTATAAGTATTACTAAAGATATTAGTTTACTATTTTTATCTAGCTATCTATTTATATATATTGCATTATAGATAATTTAATCTTAATTTATAATATTTAGTATATTTTATTCTAAAACTCTAATATAAATTATTCTTTATAATTTAAGATAATACTATTAGATAATTCTATCTATAAGAAGATATATTAAATCTATAATTAAATTATCTTCTTAGCTATTACTATATTTTTATAATAAGGTATAGATACTAGATATTTACTTAGATAATTAACTATTATAAATATTATATTAAAATTATAATAGTCTTTTAAAAACTCTATAAAATCTATTAACAAATATTATTATAATTAATCTAGGATTAGCAGTAATTATAATACTCTAGATATTTAATCTCTTTAGATATTAGTCCTACTATAGGTCTTATAATTATTAATATAGCTTTTAATATTCTTATTTTATAATTTCTAATAGAAATACTTTTAGAATAGCTTCTTTATTTTATTTTAACTAGGATATACTATAAAAAGTAATTAATATAATTTATTTAATAATTATATATAGAGATTCTCTTTATTAAGAATATATAGCTAACTCTAGTATAATATCTATTTTTTTTAATATACTATTTTAAATCTTTCTAATTAACCTTCTTATAAATATCTTTAGTTAAAGCCATCCTTTTATTTATATTAAGTATTTATTTAATAATATTATTATTTATAGTAATACTATTTAGGTCTATAAAGACTAATTCTATTATAATTTAATTATTAAAGATAGCAATATTATTAAATTATAGTAATTAAGATTTTTAGCTTTATTATTCTTCTATTATATAAATATATTTACTAGTATATTTACTCTCCTAAATTAATATTATAGCATGAAGTAGAATTTCTATAATAATTTATATTATTATATTTGTCTTATAGTTAGAGCTTTAATTATTATAAAATACTTTAGAGTTTAGTAATCTAATAATATTTTAAAATATTCTTATTATTATAGCCTAAGCAGTTCTAGTCTTTATTCCTAAAATATTTAAATAATTACTAGTATCTCCTTGTTATAGATATTATAATTATATTTAGAGTCTATTATTATAGATAAATAGTATCCTATAGAGTATTATTCTCTATTTTTATAAAGCTAAGATAGTACTATAGCTATTATTAAATCTAATATATTAATCTTTACGCATGTTAATTAGTTTAGATTATAATAAATTAAGATAAGTACTAATATTAATATTAATTTTAAATAATTAAAGGTTTCTTAGTATTACTTTATCTATATAAAAGAGATATCTTGCTAAGTAAGCTAATATAATAATTTAATAATTTTACTATACTCTTTTATAAACTTTTAATAAAAATTATAAAAGTCTAGAAATAATTACACTTCTTATATTATTATAGATATCTTTTAAGAGAGTATTATTTTAATTTTTTTAAAGTCTACTTTAATACTCTTTAATATAATAATAAAGCTAAGATATTTTATTATTATTATATAAAATTTATATTTTTTAATACTAGTTTATAGTCCTATATCTTAGAGCTATTAGAGTATAGTATAAATATAAATTTTATATTTAATAGCATTCTTACTATAAATTAATAGATTATTAATAAATATAATTAAGAACTTATTAAGGCAGTTAATAAAGATATTATTAATTAATTTTTAAAATATTACTAAGCTATTAGTTAATCTAAATAATATAATCTTATATTTAAAGATTTTATAATAATAATAAAATATTATTAAATCAAAAAAGTTCTTATATATATAGATTTAGTAAAAACTTTATTATATATTAAACTTTATAAAGATCTTTATTTTATTAATTTATTTAAATATCTTATTAATTAATAATAATAGATAATAATCTTTTCTTATAAATAAATTAAGATACTAATAATTTATATAAAAATAAAAATCTCTACTAAGCTTCTTAGCTATAAGGATTAGTAATATATATAGCATATTACTAGGTATAATAAAAATTTTTTCTAGATTCTCTATAATATAGTTCTTAGCAGCTTAGAGCTCTTTAGTAGTTATATAATATAAAAGATAATAGCTAAGCTTAACTTCCTTTTCTAGCTTAATCTTATAGTTATATTCTTTTTATTCTAATAGCTAGTCAGACTTGATTTTAGAAAAAATATTAATAAATTTATAATATTATTTAAAAAAATATTATTTTATCTTTTTAATCTTTTTTATTTTATCTAGATTAAGCTTATCTTTAATAGCTTTATTAATCTTATTAATACTAGTTAAGAAGATCTTAGTCTTTTTATTTTTTATATTTTAAAGATAGCTAGCTACTCTAATTATTATAATATTTATATTAGAGTATTATTCTTAGAATTATATTTACTTTATCTTTTTAATTATAGATTTTATTTTTTCTAGAGGATTTAATAGCTCTACTACTTTACTAAACTTCTTTTTATTTAATTAAGTTTATATTTATGCTATTAGTAATAAGAGCTGTAGTATATAATTTATATAGCTTATTCTTATTCCTTCTTAATAATAATTAAGATCTATTCTATAGTTTTAATATTAGTTTTAAATAATTAGTCTTAGTAATTTGTGTTTTTTTAATACTAAAACTCTATTTTATAATTTTATAGTAGTAACTTTTTTAGTAATAGTATAAATTATTTTACTTATATTTTCTTCTTTAAGAAGACCTCCTTTAGCTAGAGTAGTTATTAATAAGCATAATTAACTAATACTTTATACTTAGTTAATTATATCCTTTTAAGAATTATATTATGCTTACCTAGTTATATAATAAAGAATAGTAGATTATATATAATATATTTATTTACTACTAATATTAACTTTATAATATATATGACTATCTTCTTAGTCTTATTATTAAATTCTTTTATCTAGAATAATTGTTTTAAAGATTTAATATAATAATAAAGATATTATACAAGCTTCTTAATAAGAAAAATATTTAAAAAAGTAAATCTATTTACTTCTATATCTACTAATATTTTAAAATAAACTAATAATCTATTTCTAGCTAGCTATATAGATATAATTAAGCTATCTTTATTATTTCTAATTAATTATAAGAGATCTAGAGTATTAGTAGTATAGATCTTACCTAAAAAGAAATCTTTTTTTAAATATTATTATTTTTTAAATTTATATTATTATTATTACTTTTTTTAACTACTTTTTTTATTACTTCTAAAGCTTTAAGATCTAGGATATCTTTTTTATTAAATAGATATTAATCTATTATATATCTAGATATCTTATATTTAAAATATTTATCTTTTATTATAAGCTACTTCTTTTCTATTTATAGAATCTTAACTTTATTCTTACTATTCTTTAATCTATTTATTCTAGTACTATTCTTATTCTTTTTAATATTCTTTTTAATACTATTATAATTATTTTCTTTATTATTATAGTTCTTTAAGGCATATTTTTTGTTTTTAGTAATAACTTTAAGTTAATTTATAGTTTAATAACACTCTTAGATAAACTCCTAGTAAAATATATTAATATTATAACTTTTTTTAAATAGAGCTTTCTACATCTTAAGATATAGATATTTATATAACTTATTTTTTTATAGAGATATAGCAAGTTCTAATTTCTAGGTCTTAAGTATAAATCTTAATAAGAAATCCTAGAACTTTATATTATTTATAAATAGCTAATACAGTTCTTGCTTAATCTTAGAAATCTTATTTATATTATAATAAATTATTTTAAGATATTTAATAATATTATTTATATCCTAGTACTATTCTAGTAAGTTTTTCTAGAAGTAAAACATTAAATAATCTATTATTTCTTTCTTATATATATTTTTTATATACTATATATAAGCTAGAGAAGTTAGATAATAATTAATATTAGACTCTAATTTATTTTTAATATTAATAAACTAAAAAGTGAACTTTAAATCTTTATTATTACTAAATCTCTTTCTATTAGGAAGCTTGGTTAATTTTTTTTAGCTAATTAGAGGTATTAAGCTAAGGCTCTATTAAGCTAACTCTTATATCTAGGCTTATATATTATTATACTTAATTATAAGCTCTTATATAGTATTCTATTAATTCTTTATCTACTACTTAAGATGATTAATCTACTCTTATAATAATAAGATCTCTTTATTATTATTATTTATAGATCTATTATTATAGATATATTCTTAGGTCTTAGAGGCTGCTTACTAAAGATTCTTAATCTAGTAATATATATACTTAAAAAGCTTCTTAAGATAATCCTTATAAAACTTTTAGAATATAAAAAAACTTAGAGAGCTATCTTTCTAAATTATAGCTAAGTTAAACTTCTTTTCTAGAATTTTATTAAACTCTAGAATAATTTATTACTTTATATACTTCTATTTAGAGCTTTTTAATATATCTATATTTAGTATCTTTCTAGCACTATTCTAACCTAGTTCTTTTACTATTACTTTAGTAAAAATTAGAAAGAAAAAAAAAATAATAATAAAAGAATAAAAAAAGATAATCTTTAATTTAAATATAATACTAAAATAGTTTATTATATAAATATACTAAAATAGAAAGAAGAAAAAAAGAAAAAATCTCTTAATTAAAGCTAGATATTAAAAAGGTCTACTATACTAATATATAAGAGATAAAAAAAAGATAATAATACTTAATATTATATAATAATAGTTAAAATCTAATATTAAGATTATCTTATTAACTAGGTATATTAGGTCTACAAGCAATATCAAATATAAAAAAAGAAAGAAAAAAGAAGCTAAAATCTATCTTGCTAAAAGCTCCTTTATACACTTTTTATATAAAATTCCTTTCCCATTATAGTACTACTAGGAAGATAGTTCCTAATATGGCTGCCGCCTAGGGCTATAGCCCTATCTTAAGATATCTAGGACCACGCCGGCAATATGCCACGTGCTTAGTGGCTCCCACGTGTCTTGCTGTGTGGTTAGCTGTCACATAGAGCATAAGATTTATATCTATATAATACTATAATAACTCTATAATATAGATTTATAGACTAGTATCAAGAAATACAAGTTCTATATAATAATAATTAAATATCTTAGATTTATTATTACACTAGAAAAAATCAAGGTTAATTTTAAGAAAGTTAAAGCTATACTCTTATAAAAGATTTTAATAATAATATAAGTAGTATAGTCCTTCCTAGGCTTTTATAATTTTTATTAAAAATTTATAAAAGATTATAGCTAAATAATAAAGCTATTATACTATTTTATATAATTAGATATTCTCTTTATATAGACAAAGCAGTATTAGAAGGCCTTTAATTAGCTAAAGATAAAGCTAATATTAGTACTAGTTTTAGTATATTATAATCTAAACTAACTAACGCGCGTGGAAATAGATATATTAGATTTAATAATAGCAGCAGTACTTTTATAGTTATATAAAGATAGAGAGTAGTATTTAATAAATTTCTACTTAACTTTAATAATATTTATTAAATATAATTATAATATCTATAATAAGGAGATATTAGCTATTATTTAAGTATTCTAAGAATAAAGATTAAAGCTATTAAGTTTATAATAAAAGAAATATTTTAAAATATTATCTAATTATTAAACTTTAGAATACTTTATAATTATTAAAGCTTTTACTACTAAGCAGATATAGTAATATAAATTATTATAAGAATTCTATTTTATATTATAATATTAATCTAAAAAAGTGAATATATTAGCTAATATATTTATATAGCAGAGGGATAATAAAGTATAGAATCTTAATTATTATAACTTAATAATATTACTCTAAAAGATTCTCAATAAATAAATTATAATAGAACTAGTATTTATAGATTTATATAATACTATTATAAATAATAATATTATTAATTAAATACTTAGTACTAATAAAGAATTCACCACTCTAGAGAAAGTATAGAAAAAAATAAACTAGAAAGATATAAAATAGTATATTAAGAAAAAGAAGCTATTATTTTAAGATTATTTATATATTCTTAAAAATAGAGATCTCTATATGTAATTATTAAATAAGATATATTAACTATTTTTAATAGCTTATCTAGATCAGGATAAGATAAAAAAGCTAATTAAAAAATATTTCTACTAGAAATTATAAAATAGGGATATAGAGAGTTATATTAATAATTATAAAATATATAAAAAAATTATAATATAAAAAGATTAAGCTCTTAGACTATTATAGCTACTCTTTATTCTAGAATAATTATAGTAATATTTATTAATAAATTTTATAAAGCTACTAAAGGATTATTATAATTATAATATAATATTTATAATAGTAGATTAACTAAGTAAGAGAATAATATTAATGTTATATTATAAGAAAACTACTACTACTAAAGAAATAGTAAGATTTTAGATTTAATATATATTCTTTTAGATTAGTCTATCTAATAATATTATCTTAAATAAAGAAGGTCAATTTATATTAGAATTTTAGGTAGAAGTATATTAGATATTATATATTAAGCTTAAACTATTAACTATTTAATATATATAGACTAATAGATAAATAGAAATTACTAATTAATATTTATAATAATAATTATAACTATATATTAACTTTATAATAAATAATTAGTTAGAATATTTATCTATTATTAACTTTATAATATTAATACTATTATAGATATTAATAAAGATATCTTTATTTATAATAGAGAAAGAATATTAATTAAAAATATTATTTAATTAGATACTTCTAATACTACTATAAAAGCTAACTCTTAATAAGAAAGATATATAAGTATAGATTAAATAGATTTAGAAGATATAAGAGTTTATAAAAAAGAATATAAAATAAATATAGAAATAATAAGTAAAGCAAACTAATAAAAAATATTAACTAGTAAACTTTTTAATAAGAGATATAGTATATATAATAAATAAAAAATAAGATATAAAATATTTAAATTAGAAGCTAGACTATTAGTAAGAAGAATTTTTTTCTATTATAAGAAAGATAGACTATATCTTTAAATTTAAGTTACTAAAAAGCTTAAGAATATATTTAATATTCTTACTAGAGAAGTTATATTTAGTTATTTTAATAGAGCTATTATTAAGATAGCTAGCTAATAAAGAACTAAAATTTAATATTAATAGTTATTTAGAATAGAAAATTAAAAAAATTAAAATATTATAAATTTAATAAAGAAAGCTATATTATTATATAAGCTAATTAGACTATAATCTAGATCTAAAGTAATATTCTATAAGATATTTAAAAAATATATTATTAGTATTAAGAGCTTTTTATAATATAAATTCTAATATAAATAGATTACTAAAGCTCTTTAGCAAATAGCTTAGAGTAGTAAAAGAGAATCACTTAATATAAGATAACTTAAAGAATAATATTTTAATATTAAGTGCTTATAGACAAGCGTCTTAAGGAGAAAGAGATAATATAATAATTATACTCTAAAATATATAGACTAGCTATAGAATGGAGATATATAGCTAGACAGATAGGACTAATAAGACTATTCTTAGATAGAGCTTAAAGCTCTAGTTATACTAGATTAGGAATATATCTTAAGCGGTACTATATTAGGAATAACTATATAAAGAGGAAGAATATTTATCAAGTACTAAGGGGTATAGAGCTTTCTTTTCCCTCTTTCCTTCTTCATACTTGATATTGCCTGTAGACCCGGTGCATCTAGTTAGTGAGATAGCCTCAATATCAGGTTTTGACCATTGTCACACTCTAGCTAAAATAATTATTAATAAACATAGTTAACTAGTACTTTATACTTAGCTAATTATATTCTTTTAAGGATTATATTATGCTTATCTAGTTATATAATAAGAAATAGTAGATTATATATAATATATTTATCTACTACTAATATTAATTTTATAATATATATAATTATTTTCTTAGTCTTATTATTAAATTCTTTCATCTAGAATAATTATTTTAAGAGTTTAATATAATAATAAAGATATTATATAAGTTTCTTAATAAAAAAAATATTTAAAAAAGTAAATCTATTTACTCTTATATCTATTAATATTTAGAGATAAACTAATAATTTATTTCTAGCTAGCTATATAGATATAGTTAAACTATCTTTATTATTTTTAATTAATTATAAGAGATCTAAAATATTAATAATATAAATCTTATCTAAAAAGAAATCTTTTTTTAGATATTATTATTTTCTAAATCTATATTATTATTACTACTTTTTTTAGCTACTTTCTTTATCACTTTCAAAGCTTTAAAATCTAGGATATTCTTTTTATTAAATAGATATTAATCTACTATATATCTAAATATTTTATACTTAAAGTATTTATCTTTTATTATAAGCTATTTCTTCTCTATTTATAGGATTTTAGCTTTATCCTTACTATTTTTTAATTTATCTATTCTAGTGCTATTCTTATTCTTTTTAATATCTTTTCTAATACTGTTATGGTTATTTTCTTTATTATTATAGTTTTTTAAGATATATTTTTTATTTTTAATAATAACTTTAAGTTAATTTATAGTTTAATAGCACTCTTAGATAAACTCTTAGTAGAATATATTAATATTATAACTCTATTTAAGTAGAGCTTTTTATATCTTAGGATATAGATATTTATATAATTTATTCTTTTATAAAGATATAGTAAGTCCTAATTTCTAGACTTTAAATATAAATCTTAATAAGAAATTCTAAAACTTTATATTATTTATAAATAGCTAATATAATTCTTGCTTAGCCTTAGAAATCTTATTTATATTATAATAGATTATTTTAAGGTACTTAATAATATTATTTATATCCTAGTACTATTCTAATAAGTTTTTTTAGAAGTAAAATATTAAATAGTCTACTGCTTCTCTTTTATATATACTTTTTATATATTGTATACAGGTTAGAGGAGTTAAATAGTAATTAATATTAGACTCTAACATATTCTTAATATTAATAAGTCAAGAAATAAATTTTAAGTTTTTACTATTGCTAAATCTTTTTTTATTAGAAAGCTTAGTTAACTTTTTCTAGCTAACTAGAAATATTAAGCTAAGGCTTTATTAAGCTAACTTCTATATATAGACTTATATATTATTATACTTAATTATAAGTTTTTATATAGTATTCCTGTCGGAAACTTCGGTCGAACACCGTCAGAGTATAACTAGGATAGTTATATTAACGGAAGAAGTTAATATATTCTGATGTACAAAAGGCTGTATAAGCGTAAAGTCTTAAGAAAGTAAGGCAAACTGAATATCCTGTTTAATAGAAGAACATATACTCAAGTTATCACAGTTAATCAAAGACAATAGAATAAAACTAAATACATAGTAAATGAGCGTCCTTATATATTCTATTGTCAATAGAGCTATCAGAGCCTCGCTCTGTTTGGCTTGCCATTCAAACAGAGCCGAGCTCTGTTCGCTCTGTTACCCTAACCCTTAGGTTACGGATAATCTTTTGTTCCATCTTGCATTAGTTTCCATGCGTGGGTTCTTGATTCATTGGCTGTAGTTTCTCGGATTCTCTGACAATTCCACTAATTTTTTATCTATTACTTAAGGTAATTAATCTGCTTTTATAATAATGAGATTTCTTTATTATTATTATCTATGAATCTACTGTTATAGATATGTTCCTAGGCCTTAGAGGCTATTTATTGAAGATTTTTAATCTAGTAATATATATACTTAAAAAGCTTCTTAAAATGATTTTTATAAAGTTTTTAGAATATAGAAAAACTTAGAGAGTTATCTTTTTAAATTATAGCTAACCTAAACTCCTTTTCTAGAGCTTTATTAAATTCTAGAATAATTTATTATTTTATATACTTCTATTTAAAGCTTTTTAATATATCTATATCTAATATCTTTCTAGTACTATTCTAACCTAGTTCTTTTATTATTGCTTTAATAAAATTTAGAAAGAAAAAGAAAAAAGATAATAATAAAAGAATAAAAAGAGATAATCTTTAATTTAAATATAATACTAGAGTAGTCTGTTATATAAGTATATTAAAATAAAAAGAAGAGAAAAAGAAAAGATCTTTTAATTAGAATTAAATATTAAAAAGATCTACTATACTAATATATAAGAGATAAAAAAAAAGATAATAATACTTAATATTATATAATAATAGTTAAAACCTAATATTAAAACTATCTCGCTAACTAGATATATTAGATCTATAGATCATATCAAATATAAAGAAAAAAAGAAGAAAGAAACTAAAATCTACTTTATTAAAAGCCTCTTTATATATTTTTTATATAAGACTCCTTTCCTATTACAATACTGCTAGAAAGATAGTTCCTAATATAGCTGCTGCCTAGGGCTGTAGCCCTATCTTGAGATATCTGGGACCACGCCGGCAATGTGCCACGTGCTTGGTGGCTCCCACGTGTCTTGCTGTGTGGTTGGCTGTCACAGATAGCTTTAACTTTAATAAAAATAATTTTTTTAAAGAACTATATAATATCTAGATAAAAATCTTTATAATATAAATAATTTAGTATGATTAGAAAGAATAAAACCTTTAACTATATAATCCTTAGATTATACTTAATAAAATGCTTTTACTAAAAAAAATATTTGAAGTAATAGTTACTAAGAATAATATAATAATTATTTATAGTAAAAAAGATAATATTATTTCTAGTTTATTAATAATTAGATTAATATCTCTATTATTAACTGCTACAAAGCTATATTATTATATTAATAAGATTAAAAAATTAATTAATGATATGAAGGATGTATTAAATAAAATAAAACTAAACCTTTTAAAGTATATAAAAATAATTAATTAAAGTAGCTTTATATTAGCTAAATTAAATGATCTTTACTATAAGAGTTTTATTAAAGTTTATAATACTATAAAATACAAAAATAAAAAAATAACTAAATACTAGATTAAAATAAGTAGCATGCTTTATATATAAGATATAAATTATCTTATAAAATACTGCTATGATAGAGATTTATTAAAGATATATAAAAGTTATATTCTTAATATAGAAGAGCTAGTGTAAGAAGTAGCTCTAATAAAGCTTTAAAACCTTAATTTTTTCTTTGATATTTAAGAAAGTAGGTAAACATTGCTTGTAGTTAATATATGTCTAGATTTTATATAGAATTAATATAACGTTGATAGACTGTTAATCTTTTATAAAATGCTTTATATCTTTTTGGCATTTAAGCCCAGGTGGCATTTGAGCCTGGGCCGACTCCCAACCGCAGGGTGGGGGGAGGCGACGCGACGGGTAGGAAGGAAAAGATCGAACTAATCATAGTGAATTACGTCCCTGCGCCCCATTAGTTAGTCTTTGACTTTCTACCCCTTCCGTCTCTTAATCCGGGGGCGTTGCTGCTATCCCTTCTTCTCCTTCTCACGTCATGTTTTCCCACCATGAATATCCAACGCCAGTATCCTACTGTCCACTGCAGATACGACCATCAATCTCATCCGAACTCTTAGTATATCTGAAATGATTTGACTATGCGACGATGCAGCGATTTGTCGTGGGATATCGTTGAGTGCTAGCTTCAGATTACCTATTGGTACAATCTATATAGCAATAATCCAATGAAACACAATACACATGTACCTGATATCCGTATTGAGTTGTAAAATACGCATTCCGGTAATTTATGTTTGATCGTCATATTAACCAACTGGATGAACAGCTCCATTGCTCTTTCCTCCTGAATAATCGGAAGACATCTGACACTTCACAGATGCTACGTCTATGGTATTCTCGCTATCTGGCTTCGGCTTGCCTTCGCTGTCGCCCACTATTGATTTCAGAACAACCTGCAGCCCGACTATATCAACCTCTCCTCCGCCGAACAGTAAACACTGACGCAAATGTCCAACGTCCGAACGACTTCGTCCCTCTCCGCAAACAATTGAAGGAAGAAGCCAAAAGAGCAAAAACACAGAGTCGAAATGGTCGAGGAAAGAAACAAGTGGCAGCTAATGATCAGTGGGAATTGACGGTGGGAATTGAAATACATGCGCAATTAAACTCCGAAGCGAAGCTTTTCTCAAGTCCGTACACCGTGCCACGATTGTATGGATGAGTGAACTGACGAGGGATTGCAGGAGCACCGACATCTACTGTTGCGGAGCCAAACACCAATGTAGCTCTATTTGACCTGGCGTTCCCGGGCTCACAGCCAGTATGTCATTGGTCTTACTGCTTGATTATTGAAGATCGTACTGACGCTTCTTTTCCTGTTAGGAGTTTCAAGCCGCTACTCTACTTCCTGCACTTCGCGCTGCGATAGCACTCAATTGTGATATTCAGCACACCAGTCGCTTCGATCGAAAACATTATTTCTACCAGGACCAGCCAGCGGGCTATCAAATCACTCAGTACTACGGTACGCAGGCGCAACTTAGGAATATGGCCAGGGACACAACTGATTGCAATTGCTCTAGAACCGTTCGCACGAAATGGATACATCGAGCTGTATGACTACGACGGCATCGCGCCAGAAGATGGGAAGTCCGTCCGCGTCGACATCAAACAAATACAATTAGAGCAAGACACTGCCAAATCCCACGAGCACCCGCCGTCTGCGCATTTCCTGGATTTCAACCGGGTCTCGCACCCTCTGATTGAAATCATTACCATGCCTCAGATTCATTCTCCTGCTACAGCAGCGGCCTGCGTTAAGAAGATTCAGGCCATACTACAAGCTACAAGTGCAGTGACCACGGGCATGGAATTAGGTGGCTTGCGTGCAGATGTCAATGTATCTGTTCGACGACGCGACGCTCCGCCGGGTTCCGGAGAGTACTACGGAATTCAAGGCTTGGGCCAGCGTACTGAAATCAAGAATCTCAGCAGTTTCAAGGCTGTTGAAGATGCTATCATCGCGGAGCGCGATCGTCAAATACAAGTCCTCGAATCTGGGGGTACCGTTGAAGTCGAAACAAGAGGATGGTCGATTGGCAGCACCGAAACCCGAAAATTGCGAAGCAAGGAAGGCGAAGTCGACTACCGCTATATGCCAGATCCAGACCTAAATCCTCTTGTTATTGACGGCGGGCTCGTGTCTACATTGAAAGATACACTTCCTGCTTTACCTGATCAGCTTTTGACCATGCTTATTGGTCCATCGTACGGGATTAGTCTTGAGGATGCAAAGCCCTTGGTGGAATTAGATGACGGCGCACGACTAGAATACTACCAGGACGTCGTCGATGCGCTCCAGACCCTTCACAGTGGCGAAGATGCAGCCAGAAAGGTACTGGGTAGAACCGCGGCCAACTGGGTGCTACACGAACTGGGAGCATTACACACCAAGGCAGATGTGACCTGGCATGCTGATCGTATCTCGGCCCAAACACTGGCGGAACTCATCGATCAATTGATACGCAAAAAGATTACCAGCTCCGCCGCAAAACAAGTTCTAGCGATGATCTTTGACGGAGATGAACGACCGATTCATCAACTCCTCGAGGAGGAGAACCTCTTGCTGCGACCTCTTTCTAGAGACGAATACATTGCTTTGGCGAACTCGCTGATTGAGGAAAACCCACGGATGGTTGCACAGATACGGGAAAAGAATCAATTGGGAAAGATAGGCTGGTTTGTAGGACAAATGATGCGCCAGGGAGAAAAGGGTCGTGTTGAGGCACAGCGCGCTGAAGAGATTGTACGAGAGCTGATCTTGGGGCAATGATGGATGCAGGTATAGTTTGTTTCTATACCTGCTTTCTATTATTTGAGGTATGTGTACGATAGTGATAGTATAGCGTACTCGCTATGCGATGTTGTATAGATAGATGATACCCTTGCTACGACGTAACATTTCACTTAAAGTTCGATTTCACACATTCCGACGTAAAAGGAAATATATGCGACGCAATCAATCAGAGCGAAAAATTTTTCCGACCTAAACTCGGGGCGATTCGTGTCCTCCGGTTCAACCTGTACTTAGGGGAATTGAGGCCGGAGGATGTCACAAATGGGCGAGATCACTCGACGGTTGGCGGCGGATAAGCCCACCTCAACCTGGGAGCTTCGACCGCTAAAAGCAGCTGCACGCGAACAACCTGAACTGCCTTTTGTCAAACCACCAGAAACATGGATAATCAAGGGGGCACCCGGATTCTGGCCTTTTTGCGTTTATTTAAGAAGGAATCTTCCTCTTTCCTGACTTCGTGAACCTACTCTCTTCTCTCCATCTCAAAAAAAGAAATCTCTTGACATCATCGTCAACCGTCCCCGCATTCTTGCTTTTTACCAGACGAAATACAGACTGCCTACCTTCCACCCACCCACAACTCAGCGCAGGAAAGAACAAACCTCAGTCAAGATGACCGCACCTTCTACAATCAAGCAGCGCTTCCTCACTCAGCCCAACGACCTCGGTGTCGTAGCTGTGGGCTTCTCCGGCGGCCAGGTGAGGGGTCCTCTGCACCACCCTTGACTCGTACGAATGACTAACCGATCGTTTCCTACAGTGCAAAGCAGGTGTTGAAGCGGCGCCGATGGCCTTGATCGAATCTGGCCTCCTCGATCAGCTTCACGAAGACCTTACCTATAACGTTCACCATGACAACATTGTTCACGACTATGCGGACCTCATGCCCGCCGAGGACCCGGACCACAGAGGCATGAAGAAGCCTCGTACCGTGAGCGCAGTTACTCAAAAGCTTAGCCAGCAGGTCTATGAACATGCGAAACAAGGAAAGATGGTTCTGACACTCGGTGGTGACCATTCGATCGCTATTGGCACAATCTCTGGTACCGCCAAGGCTATCCGCGAGCGATTGGGTCGCGAAATCGCAGTCATCTGGGTAGATGCCCATGCCGACATCAATATTCCCGAGGAGAGCCCTAGTGGTAACATCCACGGTATGCCGGTTGCGTTCCTTACGGGACTTGCCAAAGAGGAGAAGAAGGACATTTTCGGCTGGCTCGAGAAGGATCAGTTGTTGAATCTGAACAAGTTGGTTTATATCGGACTGCGGGATGTTGACCGAGGCGAGAAGAGGATACTTCGTGAGAATGGTATCAAGGCGTTCAGCATGCACGATATCGATAGGTATGTTGGACATTGCAATCACAACTGAGGAGATCCATGCTAATTAGTCCTAGGCACGGTATTGGTCGCGTCGTCGAGATGGCTCTTGCTCACATCGGTAACGATACGCCCATACATCTGTCCTTTGACGTCGATGCCCTCGACCCCCAATGGGCTCCCAGCACTGGTACTCCAGTTCGCGGAGGTCTTACCCTCCGGGAAGGTGACTTCATCTGTGAATGTGTTCATGAGACCGGAAACCTGGTTGCCATGGATTTGGTGGAGGTCAACCCTAGCCTGGAAGCAACTGGGGCCGGTGATACTATCCGCACGGGTTGCTCGCTTGTTCGCAGTGCTTTGGGCGATACTCTTCTTTAGTTTGTTGCTTCTGTGTCTCTGTTGCGGTAGATAGACTAGAAGTCAGCCTCGTTTTGTCGCTGTCTCGTGTACGATGTATGCTTATACAGTACTCATCATGAATCAAATGACAGTTTAATCGCAATCATCGTAAGGTGCCCTAGGTAGCCATCGGATATCCGTTGAGCCGTCAGTCCGCGCTAAACCGGATACGGCGTGGCGGCTGCTAGCTGGTTGAAGCTTCACGAAATGAGTACTTTACCGCCTACTCTATTTATCTTGCGACTCACCACCGCGCGACGCTTGCTCTCAACAAACTCAACCAAACGTCCTTTGACACTTCTATCTCTATCTGTATTCTAATTACTTTTACTCCTTGATCTACGCTTCGTGTCCAACTTACTGCTAGACTTATTCAACTGCCTGCTTATCCGACAGCTACCTTGCGTCCCCGCATCAACTTGTTGACTGTTTCGATCTCAACACACCACGCGAAGAGTCATCGCAGACAGGCTTTGCGCCACTTTTGACCATATCGAACATTCGTGAATCCTGATTTCGTCCCTTTCATTCAATACCGCTCCTCCCGCGACAGGCTCTCTGCTGCATCATTGCTCGTGGCGATAGTCATTCACCTCCAGCAGGGCGTATGCTGACGGGCACTACCATCAGGCGATGGCAGAGTAACTCGCGCAAGAATATCGCCGAACATTCATCATATTGTAACAAACATCAACTGAGCAAGCGAATTCGCCAGGAGTCGACTCACACGAGCTGACGGACGAGTCTAACGGAGTATGCTTCTGCGACTCCCGCCCACGCTTCATTACCCCATCACCGTCAAATCGCTGCTCAAGCGCCCGGGCGATTCGGTCGAGCGGGGTGATCACCTATTTTGGTATGTCTACAAAACAACCGTCATCGAGGGCGATGGATTAGGCAACGATATCGAGGTCCAGAAGGAGTTTCCTATCAAATTCGAGTCGAGCGTAGATGGCACAGTGGTGGAATGGAAGATATCCAAGGGAGACATTATCGATGAACCGTAAGTTATAATTGATCGGTTGCGACGTGGGAGAATTTGACTGACTTGAGAAGGGTAAATGTTGTGGAGATTGACGAGCCATGTGCTCACGAAGTTCAGTTTGGAGGCATGTGCGCAGAGTGCGGGAAAGACATGACAGCGTATGTATTCGCTCTCCCTCTAACCAAGTCCCAGCTGCATCAAAAGTACTGACATTATTGTCTGTAGTGCGAATTACAACACCGATGTCATGGACGCAATGCGAGCGCCGATTCAGATGGTTCACGACAATACCGCGCTTACAGTCAGTCAAAGAGAAGCTACACGAGTGGAAGAAGACGCGAAACGACGACTATTGGCCTCGAAACGTTTGTCCCTAGTGGTCGACTTGGACCAGACCATCATCCACGCGACGGTAGACCCGACAGTTGGGGAATGGAAAGAGGACAAGAATAACCCGAATCATGAAGCTGTCAAGGATGTGCGCGCATTTCAGCTTACTGACGATGGACCTGGTATGCGCGGATGCTGGTACTACATCAAACTTCGGCCTGGTTTAGAAGATTTCTTGCAGAACGTATCCAAACTTTACGAGCTACATATTTACACCATGGGTACGAGAGCATATGCGCAACACATCGCAAACATTATCGACCCCGATCGAAAACTTTTTGGTGATCGCATTCTTAGCCGTGATGAAAGCGGCAGTCTTACCGCAAAGAACCTGCAGCGTCTGTTTCCTGTTGACACTAAAATGGTGGTAATCATTGACGATCGTGGGGATGTCTGGAAGTGGAACCCGAACTTGATCAAAGTGTCGCCATATGACTTCTTCGTTGGCATTGGCGATATCAATTCGAGCTTCCTGCCAAAGAAGCAGGAGTTGGCTCCAGGGAAAACGAAGGGTGAAAAGCCAGCTGTAACCGCTCCTAGTGGACATCATGTCAATGGCACTACTCAGGCGAAAGAAGCTGGAGTGGAAGTTTCTGCGTTGGAACAACTTGTCACGATGGGCGGAGGAGATAATCCAACAATGCTTCAGGAGCAGGCTACGCAACAGGAGGAGACAATCATGCATCAAGTGGAGGATAGGCCGTTGCTACAGAAGCAGAAGGAACTAGATGCGGAAGATGATGCCTCAGAGTCACAAGCAGGCGCCGATAGCGAGACTTCCACATCCAGTATGGAAGATTCTCAGGAGCTTACACGACAGAGGCATCACTTACTGGAAGATCATGATCAAGAATTGTTCCATCTACAAGACCGGCTGGAAAACGTGCACACGCAATTTTTCGAAGAGTACGAACGGCGTCGAAAGAGGAACCTCGAGAAAGGACGGATTTCTACCCTTCGAGGCGAGAGGACTATCAGGGATCGGGATATTGACTTAGAATTACTGCCTGATATCAAAGTCGTCATGCCACAGATCAAGGCCAAGGTCCTCGGGGGCGTTGTTCTCGTGTTTTCGGGTGTTCTGCCTCTAGGAACTGATCTGCAGAACGCCGACATTTCTCTCTGGGCTAAAAGCTTTGGAGCTATAATCTCATCTCGAATCGGGTCAAAAACGACACATTTGGTGGCAGGGCGGAATCGGACAGCTAAAGTGCGGGAGGCTACTAGATATCCCCGAATCAAGATTGTCACGACGCAATGGCTTTTGGACAGTTTGACGAGCTGGAAACAAATGAACGAGGAACCGTATTTGATCCCGGTTCACCCAGAAGACCGCGGCGAGCCTGTGCTGGGTAGTTCACCCGGCTCTAAGCTCGAAAGTTCCTGGCTTTCTTCTTCCGACGATGATACGGGTGTGTCGCTTACAGATGACGAGGGTGAGTTAATCATTGATTTTTAGGAGCTTTCTGCAATACTAATCTGAATTAGATGTCAATGAAGAAATCATCAGATCGTCCGGAATGACCGAACATTCACCTGTGGGATACACCGCCGCAGAACAAGCAGCAGTGCACGACGAGCTCAAGGAGTTTTTGGGAAGCGATGACGATGATAGCGACGACGAAGAAGATGAGGATTACGTTGACGACGGAGAGGAGGATGACGACGCGGATAACGATAGTGAAGAGGAGCCAGCCGCTCTAGCGAGTCCGGAATCTCGCAAACGAAAACGCGAAGGGGACGAAGAAACAGAAGGTGAAGGCGAAGGAGCAGGTACCGCACCCCTTGCGCAGCGACTCAAGAGATCCGGTGGCGATGATGGCGAAGACACGTCCAAACAAAACCCTATCATCGCCACCGGGGGAGATGAGGACGAAAGCTACAACCAAAGCAGCTACACGGAGAACGCGGACTACGATGAGGATGAGTTAGAGCGAGAAATGCTGGCCGCGTTCGAGAATGGCGACTACGACGAGAATGCCGAAGATGCAATCGGAGCAGACAACGGTTGATTCTTTCTTCTTTTCTCTCTTCTGTTTTCTTGGCGGTATTATGTGATAACACATGTACATTTTTACCTTGCATATGGAAGGCGTGATGGCAAGCGTGGGTTTTACTTTTGACTTGAAGTTCAGTATTGGGAGGCTTTCTTGTTACAGACGGCCAGTGTGGTATGATGTATCCAGTATCAATTAGACATTGGTATAATCCTAAGCTATCTTCATTATACAGACAACATAAAGACCTAGACATAGGTCCGGTAGGTATAATCATAATGCGTGCATCCCATCAAAATATGTAGTTGTGGAATGTATGGATTTAGTTGGAGAACTTGTCAGGGACATCCTTTCTATAACACGCAACAAAAGTCAGTCACCGGTAACCAGTAGAGCAAACGAACCTTGGAAGGAACGTACCCAGTCATCTTCTCAAACAGGCCACGAGCACCATCGGTGATCTTCTCGTTTGTGCTGCGCATCTTGACGGGGTCGACTTTTCCTTGGCCGAACTTCGTCTCGGCGAAGTCGAGGGCTATTGAATCAGTCAGGCGCTTAAATGTAATGAGGGGGAGGGGTATGAGCATACCCTTGTCGAGATAATCCTCGTTCTGGTCGTTGCCCTGTTGTGGTTGTTGTTGTTGTTGCTGCTGCTGGTTGGGATCCATTGTGATAGATGATTTGTTTGTGAAAGTAATTGAGAGTGTATTTTTTTAGCAGATTGTTGTCTAAACGGGAGAAAAATATGAGGGGTAAAGGAGTATTTATATTTATTACATCGATAAACTTTCTGGTCAGATACAGACCGAGGCTTAGACAGATCGATGGAGTAGACGACGTCATTGCGGGTGTCAAGCTTCGCAGCTATTTGTCGCCACGTTGGGAGAGATACAGCGCTTGCGTCTCTCATTGGGTTATCGCCAGATCATGGCTGAGTACGCTTTCAGGTGGTGTATCTAGAGCGAATCGTACGAGGACGTGGATGGTAATCTGATTACGTACCGAAAGGAGAGATTTTTCGATTCTGATTGAGATTGTGTCGCGGGGAAGTTCGGTGATGACTTAGGTAGTATCTACAGTAGAGTTGTCGGAAGCCCTAACCTAGCCCTAACTCTGAGTCTCGTTACTTGAAGGATTATTGCTGAGATAGGCAATTTATATTCATGTGTTGGAATATGCAGAGCCATCAAAATGACCTAGCAGCGATCCTCTTTCTGCATCTAGAAGTGCTGTCAGGTTTTACATCGGACGTTCTTACGAATTGAAACATTGAACCATGAAGGATGCCAATCAAAGATTGCATAGTTAGTATGTCGGATAGATGCTCAAGTACACAAACATAAATCATACAGTCATGGTAATACACGTTCCGCCATGCATGAATGGATACAAAACACCACTTCGCCTCTATTTACACCAAACAAAGCTCAACAAAAACATGTCATGACACCTAGTAATCAGATTCATAGCATATTGAATCATCAATTAGCATCTCGATGCACCTGCCATGACATGACCATCATCCAGAAATAAAACACAGTATTCACAAGCTCAAACGCAAACGCAGCTTTCCAACAATTACCTATTCAACACACAAACCCATTAGTAACTCCGGTCACCACACTGCGAACAGAGACGTCCAACTTACATATATTATTCTGCGTCAACCAAGCCAAAGCCTCTATCGTATTCCCCTCATACGGTAGATTCGACACATAATTCTGACAATTCGAATTGACAGTTGCCTGAGGGCCGTAGAGCTGCAGTCCCGTTTCTATCAGCCCCGTTAACCATAACGTGAAGAGCAGGAAACTGCCGATTATTATTATGCCGGGGAGAAGAAATCGTTGGGCCGCGAGGATGAGGATAATGAGACAAAAGACGACGCCGAGGGCACCGCAGACCGTCATGAAGGGGAAGAGCCTGTATCGACCTTTGTTAATTCATGGGTTCTTCTCTTGCAGATTGGGTTTGATATACCATGGTGTACCAAGGTGTAATTGTGATTGAACGACCATGAACCACGCAAATATACCCAGACATGTCCCCGAGCCGGCTAGGACGGTGATGAGCCATATGTTTAATTGCAGTTCCGGCCATTGGTACCGCCTCCGTGCTGTTGTTCGTCTGTATGTCGGCATGTTGTATCAATATCGAGGAAAACTCCCGGGAGGAGGTTTAAATTTTTCGTAATTCAAATCGCAGGTATGTCACAGGTAGATTGAAAAAACGTTCTCGGAGTATTCTGGGAAATGGCGGGTTTATATTTTGTAAAAATATCTCGGTTGACGTTAGACTTTGTTCAGCTTCGATTTGGGCGCAAACAGGAAGACAGCAGCACGTTTCGGTATATGGTAGACGGGTAGGTAGAAGTCGATAAAATTCTACCTAATGGTAACCCTAGGAACAATTCCAACTTTCAATCAAAAGTCTCCACGATATGATCTGGCACTGTTCGGTCTGATGCGAGCCACGTCTGGTGTCTCCGCACCTAAGGATTAGTAGTATGTAGGTGATATGGATCAGTCCATGGCAATCATCCCAGTAAACGTATCAAACGAAGATGGTAGTAACGATAAAAATGAGATATAGAATTACCAATCATAAACTGCATATGCACAAATAGAATATACAGAAAAGATCATTCAATCTTCAATGTTCGATAATCTCAAGAAGAAGCAAAACAAACAAATCATCACGGCCTTCTGCCTGACCGCCTTATCGTTGCCTTAGCCTACGTCGCCGAGTGGGGCAGTCCGCCTCTGATTGGCTGGTCCCTGCGTTGCTATGCTGATCTGAAGAACTACAACATGAACGTCGGAAGATACACAAGCTTCTTTCTCCTCTTTAATGGTGACCTTTAATGGTGACATCTGACAAACATAGATTCATATAGATATATATATTCATATTCAATTGCTCAGAGGATCAATCATAAAAGTCTGATATACTACATAGCAGAGACCTCGCATCGGAAAAACAGCAATCGACCAGAAAGGATAAAAATTCAAGTAAGCTAGGCTGGTATCTCATGTCGAGACAATCGTATCTCTTGCAATCTGCTCATGTATGTTCGCACTAAGACAGTGTTCGGGAAGTCGTATACGTGGCTTCTGCACTTGCCGTTGCACTGTTCTCTTGCATTTCAGCAACCCGTCAACCGATTTACTTGGCCTTGGCGAGACCGACGGCACCGTTGCCCAAGTCGTAGACGCTGTACCACTTGCGGAGGAAAGCATCACCGAGGATGGCAAGAGGACCGACAGGCTCAGGGAAGTCCATGCCCATGAAAGCGCTGATGCAAGATCCCTGGACTTCCAAAACGTAGTCGAAAGCGCTGATGGAGAAGTTGTATCCGCTCAAGGTGACGGTGAGGTCGGGGAGAGAGTCACGCTTGGCACAGTCGACAGTGTATTGACCGTTCCATGACTTGGAGGCACCGATCTCCTTGTTCCTAGAAAGTTGTTAGCATATATTATATGTGTAACGAGTAACAGGTGACTTACAAGAGCTCGGCAAGAGTAGAAGGAAGAGCAATGAGGGAAGTGCCAGTGTCAAGGATGACTCCGGTGTTCTCAAGCTCAGCAACGTTGTCGCCAAAAGCAATGGCATCGAAGTCCACCTCCCAGTAAGCCTTACGGCGGAGAGGAATCTTGACCAACTCTCCAGTGTAGTGGCTCTTGTCAATACCACCAAAGGTAGCTTCAGAGTTATCACCTTCCTTGTTGCTATCGCCGAGGTAGAAGGCAAAGACAGGCTCATCAAGAGACTTCTGGTTTAGCATGTTATAGAAAGGAGGGACAATCTTGTTGACTGAGATGGTGTCGAAACCAAGACCCAAGATACCGTCAAAGCGGCCAAAGGCGAAGGCCAAGCCAGGCTCGTTTGTGGCTTCGGCGAAGTCTTGATCCTTGATGGAAAGGTCGCCAATCGTCACGGTGTCGCGGGAAACGAAGCCTTCGAGACTACCTGAGCCGTACTGGATGGCAAAGTCGCTGCCGTTCTTCTTGTAGGTAGAGGAAGAGGACGAGTCATACTTGTTGTGCAAGTAGCAAGCAATCGAGTTGCAAGAGGATGAAGGAACCCACAAGTTCGAGCTGCCGGTATCAAGGACGACCTTGAAGTTCTGTGGGGGTGTACCGATGGTGATCTCTGAGAAGTCTAGAACGAATAGTTAGCATCGAATTATCAGGATCATCCGATAATATTCACATACACTGAGCGTTCAAAAAGTTATCAACCAGCACATCGTGGCCGCCCTCGGGTCGGATGGAGGTGTCCTGGTACATGCCCTCGGGGACAACACCCATGTACTTCTGACCCAAAGACCGCATGTGGTCGTTCATGCCGCGTTTATCCTTATCAAATCATCATCAGTTCAAGGTCATATCAACGAATTAAAGCGAAGAGTTGAGGATGTCATACAAATTGCTCAGATAGAGGCACCTTGTCCAGCTTGAGCTTGTGGACCTTGGCGGTAGCAGCGCCGACCAGCGCGGCGGCTGCGAGCACGGAGGTAGTCTTCATGATGACCAACCAAAGCTAATGTATCAAGTGAGTGACAGTGGATGAAGGCAGATGGATAAAGAATAAAACCGGACTGCTTGTTATTGACGATGCAAAAGGAGAGAAGTTGGTGATGATGAAGTCGAGGATGGAGATGGAGTGATAAGGGAAGAGAAAGGTACGGAGGATAGATAAGTGTAGTAGTGTAGCAGCTCCTCTCTGGGGTTTCGGGACAGTGGAAGGGCCGGTCGCAGGTGATGACGATGATGTGCTCTTGGCCTGGTTGCTGGAGCAAAGCGGGCCCGGGTTGGTCACAGGCTCGCAGGCAACCACCAAAACAGGCAGAACGGAGAGATACCAGCCCCTTAGCTGCTTAGCACTCTGCCAATCAGCGCCAGTCACCGTCCCGCAACCAGAACAGGCCTCGTGACTTGAAGCCTCCGAGGCACCAACTTTTTGGTGCCTGATCGTTATCTACATTGTCATGCTGTTCTACAAGAATTACTACCTAGGTACACTAAATATGTAGTGTACTGTAGTGTACTGTCGTACAGGAAGCATTGCATTCTCAGCAATACTGCTGAATATAACATCAGAACATCCAAATCACGCCTTAAATCAACTCGTCTTTCAGACAACATCGCCAATGCCTCATTCCAGTTTGGACCCTCTACGTGCTACGTTAAAACAAGACACATGATGCTACGTGCTACGATGAAGTATCACCAACCATCACAAGTATCCCCTCAGAATGAACTAAACACGAATGCAGGTTGCGCGCATATGAAGATGAATCTATGTATTGATGTTACAAGTAATCCCTAGATCATGAGGATATTGCTATCGAAGACCAAGAAACCCAACTTATTACGCAAAGTAGCCATCCCATGATTTCCGCCTCACTTGTAGAAATCGAACCTAAGGAGCATGGCAGTTAGTAAACTGAACTTGAAACATGTAGTCAGTAGAGAAGGATAACATACTTATCGGCTTCCTGGCTGGTCTTGACTTGGCTAGAGTACGCATCTTCCAGGTCAGATTGGATGATGTTGTAACGGTTCTTGCGAACGGCACGTAGACCAGCTTCTTGCATGATAGCAGCAATAACAGCACCGGATAGAGGTTCGTTTCGCACAATCAATGAATCCAAATCCACCTCGGGCGAGAGAGACATCTTCGCTGCGATAGTTGTGAAAATCAGGCGACGCTCACGGCGATCCCGGAGAGAGGGAAATTCAATCTTGCGGTCGAGACGGCCTGGTCGTAGCAGGGCGGGATCCAGTGTATCTGCTCGGTTGGTAGCCATGATAACCTTGACATTGCTACCTTGGTCGAAACCGTCCATCTGGTTCAAGAGTTCGAGAAGAATACGCTGCACTTCACGATCGGCTCCCGTTTGTGCATCAAAACGCTTGGTGGCAATAGCGTCAATCTCATCAATGAAGATAATGGCAGGCGAGTTCTCGCGAGCCATTCGGAAGACATCGCGGACCATACGGGGTCCTTCTCCCAAGTATTTCTGAACGAACTCGGAGCCAACGACACGGATGAAACTAGCCGTTGTGCTGTTGGCCACGGCCTTGACCAACATGGTCTTTCCGGTACCTGGGGGCCCATAAAGCAACACACCGCGAGGAGGATCAATACCTAACAACATGTTAGATCCCGAAAAATAGCTACTATCCAAAACGAGGACCTACCAATCTGCTGATAAAGATCGGTATGTGTAAGCGGCAATTCCACAGCCTCTCTAATCTCTTGTTTCTGCATATCCAATCCACCAACATCGGCATATGTAACATCCGGCTTCTCGTGCGCGCCTAGCATCGCAATAGACGAATCTGCTTCGGGAGGGAGAATATCAACGAGTGAGTTCGAGTGCCTGTGCAGAGCAACGGATGACGATGGCTTCAATTTCTCTCGGTCAAGGGTGGAAAGGATGCGGACGACGTAGTTAGAACCGGTTGACGATTGTACAATTCCAGTACTATCACAAATATCACGTATCAGTATTTGTAGAACAACTCGACCCGTTGGTAACTCACTTCTGATCGATGGCTTCCATGAACTGGCCGATCACCAAAGGAACACTTTGTATCCGTTTGATCTCTTCTTGGGCTCGTACTAATTCTCTTTTTAAACTCCTATAAGACAAAATTCTTCTTAGTAAAAGACCAGGATTGACAGATTCATAGCCGTCAGCCAAAAAACAGCCACATACCTCTGCTCGTCTTTGATGTACTCCTCTTGGAGATGAATGTACCTAGATGATGGTGTCAGCTCTTGCCGCACAAAAGATGCTTGAGGGCTTACTCTAAATGCCTTTGAAGGCGCTTCAAAGTAGCATATTCATCGCCGCTGTCATTGCCGGTTCCCTCTAATGAATCTATGATGGGTACTGAATCTGCTGGGGCAGGGCGTTTGTGGATTGCCACGCTGTTGGCGGGATTCTCAACGGCGACGTCAGCCATGACGGATGACAGAAATCAGAGAGTCTCAAGAGTTTGTTGTATGTCGGTTCCTGCTTATTCTCAAATGAATCGATGAAGAAAGGGTTGGTGGAAATGACTGATGGAATGGTGTTGGTTGGTAAGATGGTGCTCGGAGCTTGGATGTAATCTAAGCAGGAGCTTCCCGACTCCAGAGCTTCACGACGCTAGATGATTCTGAGGGATCACGTGACCACGATCAATCAGAAACATCGAGTTCAAAGTTGGCATTTTGTTCAACCCACGAAGATTTTACTGTGAGATTATTGTCAAACTACTCAATATTCGAAATTACACACTAGCACTTGCACCTGTTCTGAGCTCAACCTTGGAGCATGAAGAGACGGCATTTGGAGTCCAATCTTAGTACGACTTCGAACAAGAGGAATGAATCTACAACCCACTAAAACTGTAGATGTCCCGGGCTCCCGGATGTTTCAAGCGGCATACATTTACGGGGTTTGAACTATGCTGGCCTTTATCATTGCCTTGGGGCATTTCCCACGAGTCACAAATGAGACGACATCCCAACTCCAGAGGCCGACCAAGATCTTCTATGCAAGCTATGTTGAAAATCGGAAAGGAACAGTCAAAATAGGTATGAACCCTGGGTCTGCAGAATCCATTTCTTTGGTGTAGGTTTGGCAGAGAGCCGGGGATTGCTGCACTTTAGTAAACCATTCGTAATCGAAACGGAACCATACACGTACGTGACAATACTGACTCTGACATAACATATCACCATGCCATCTGTCATCTGGTCAGTGATGAAATCGAAACTAGTCTTGATGGGTCTTATCGGCGTTGCTCAATATATGAAATAGCTTAAATATATAGCTCAGGCACGCCCCTCACCAACCAACTTCCATTATTGTTTGTTCTCTTAAATTCCAAACCATCGCCCCTGTCTCTATCTCATCCCATAATTCTCTTCCCCGCCGAGGACGAGAATATCACTGAGTCGAATGTACTAACCAGTCCGTTCGCAGTGGATTCGTACATGGCCAGATCAAATCTGGCAAGGCGAGATGAGCCAAGTGAGTCTGACAAGCAGTCATGATGGATGATCTCCTGGAGCGGCATCATGAGGAAATACTTGACATGATAGCCAGGCGACTTGAGGGTATGTATAACACAGACTGTGCCGTCATGAGATGTAGAAATACACATGTTGGACAGCATAACTAGTCATGATGATGATCGAAATAATATTGTGGCAGGATGGAGTCGTACCTTCAATGGCCAATTGGATGACGAGACGTGCAGGCCCAAAGAAGATTAGCGCATTGATTTGTGCACTAACCTTTTCTGGGCTAGTGGATGACAGCCTCAGTCACGCCAGGCGTGAGGCCCCAATGATCGGAAGGCTCATTCCCAGTTCTTTTTTCTTGAGTTTTCCTGCTTTTCCCGTGAAACCCAACCCGCTCCCATCGACCTCTGTTTCCCCCCGACTGTTCCTGTCACAGAAATAACGGTGCCCTGCTGTCTTATTTGCTGTCATACTTTCAGAGTACGCAGCTCTTACTTCTTGCCCTTGTGTGTACCAGAATTATCGCTCCCCCTGGGCACACACCAGATTCGTTCTGAAATTATCATTCCCTTTAACCCTCTATTTCCCTGGCTGTACCATTCCTGCGCCTCCACTTTCTCCCCTCCCCCAAAAAGGATAGGATATTTGGTGTTGCTCCATCTGTCCTTAGACTCTTTTTGTTTCTAAGGTAGGCTGCTCCCCCTGCCTCTTTCATCGTCTTATTGCTTGGCCAGATGGATCTTGGTGTCGCCTTTCACCTCAATTAGCCCGATGACCCGCCACGCACTGGCCTTCTTATCAGCACAACACATTATGAGATGTGCCTCAAATGCCTAATTGATATCGATAATTGGATTGATTCTATTTGCTGTTGTTTTTTTAAGTTACCAGGAATAATGCTGATCGGAACAAAAAGCAAGTCAAGTCAAGAACCATCTGTTACTGCTGCTCGGCCAATTCCAAACCAGGAAGCCGCTCGTTTGCCTGCCGCCTTCCTCTCCTTCCTCAGTCCCAAGTCCCGTGACTTCCTCCTTCCCGCCAACTTGTCACACTCGTCAGCCAGAGCGCTATTTTCGGATTACCGAACGAGTCGTCCATCGCGCTCACTCGCATCACGGCATTTATAGCTAAACCAACCTTGTCGGTATGTAATCATTCCCTTCTTTTTCAGTTTGTCGATGGCCCGAGATGCGCATGCCTATGGTCGCTTAGAACTTCACCTTCAGTCGCGCTTGCCCCTTCCACCAATCTCTTTGTATTACCCCGGTACCCTCTTGACGCGTCTAGAACATTTTTCGGGCGTGACATCACTCCACTTCCAGTCAATGTTTACCTGAAATCTCTCCTTCAATCGATTCGGTGTTCTTTGGACGCGCTTCTGATGGCGATTGGCGTTTATCCTTGATGTCTTGCTGATCACTTGTTATTCAGATGGGTTGGCCGATCCACACGACATGAATGCGTGGCTAACGGACGCCTCTAATATCCCCAACCATGACAATGGGACATTTAATGGGACCATCGATCCATCCATGGCTTTCCTCCAGCCATCGCAGGCTCCCCAAGACCCTGCTCAATTCCAGCGCATGTTTCAGAACGGAGTCCCTCGTAACGTATCCCCCGGCTTTCACAATCCTAATCAGGTGATACCGTCAAAACGACCGAGACCTGAAGATGGAATACCTATGTCTCCAAGGCAAGCGCCAGGCGGACTGCCAGTGTCGCGTTCTCAGACACCCCAAGTTCCCTATCCGGGTTATCAAGGGTCGGCAAATGGAAACCCTCAGTTTGCGCATCCGACGTCTTATCAGCATCTCCAGCAGCCACAACAACGAGGCCCAATCGCCACATCACAATCTCCTAGCCTGCAAGAATTCGACCAACACGGTGTTCAAAAGATGCAAACCTCGTCCCCCAGTCCTTTCTCTCCCGCAGGTCCTGTAGCAAATCAAATCTCTCCACCCCAGTCTGACCACGGAAGCCGAGTCAACACACCACAAAACAATACTTTCATACAGGGGCAGGCTTTTCCTCAAGGAATAGCCCCTCAGTTCGCACAGCAAGCGGCTATGACATCGGGCGCGACCCCGGCTGCCATGCAAGCTCAAATGGCCAACATGCCGCCGGGCTTTTCGCCCCAGGCTATGGCTGCGCAACAGCAACGGCTGTATCATATGCAATTACAGAACCAAGCCCGCCAGATGCAAATCAGCAATCCTGCAATGGTAGGCCGTCAGACCACTGCAATGAACCCCATGGTAAACCCTCAGATGGCTGCCTTGCGTCAGATGCAGCACAACATGGCCCAGCCGAACATTTCTAAAGCGAACAGCCCGGAGATATTCTTGAAGACCCTGCAAAAGTTTATGATGAGTCGCAACCAGCCTCTGGATCTCAACCCCGTTGTAAGCGGTCGACCTATCCACCTGATGCAATTGTACGCCACTGTGATGAAAATGGGCGGCTCCAAAAAGATATCGACTGCCAATATGTGGCCAGGAATTGCCCAAGCATTGCAATTTCCGCAACAGCAATATCCAAATGCTGCTCTAGAGATTCGCGACATCTATGCCAAAAATCTTGCCGCCTATGAACACGCTATCATCATGAGTAGCCATCAACAGAAACAAATGGACAGCATGCAACAAAATGCGCTTCAGCGACAGTCTGCCGACCCTAACTCAATGCAGTTCCAGCAATCTCCCGTCAAAGCACTTCCAGAGTTCGAAGCTCAAGGTCCTCAACAGTTCACCCCGTCACCTCAGGTCACAGCGACAATGTCAAACAGTATGCCGGCAGGTGCCACAAATGGCCTTGCAACCCCTCAACAACCTCGACAGGCTAAGCAGCAACCACATCCACAACAGCCCCAGCTGCCCCACGGTCAATCGAATCAACGAGCGGGAGCTCATCGCCAAGCGCAGATACCAGCCTCCCCGGCTGACCCATCTTTGCAGTCGCAAGCTGCACCACCTGGAGTCTCAGCTAAATCGATTGCTCCTACGGGTAAGCCCGCACCAGGACAAGAGGCGGCCCCTACCAAGACCATCAAACATCACATCGATAAGACTTTCAAAGCAACTGTGCTTCCGGACAATCATAGGCATGGACCTGTGGTAATAGATGAGATTTACCAACTCGGCGAAGAAATCACAAGGCTAAAGCCTAACGTACCCTCGTTTCCCGAGTTGGGAGTGATTGACATCCATGCTCTAACCATGAGCATAAAATCTGGCATACATGCTGAAGTACGAGTGGCTTTGGATACCTTGATGACCTTATCCTCCGAAGCTTCGGTTCTCTCCTTGGATAATTGCGATGATCTTGTGGAAACTTTAGTCGATTGTGCGGAAGAACAACTCGATCTGCTCGCAGAGAATGCAGCAGAGGTCTCCGATGAAATGCTGTTGCCGTCCTACGAAGAGGTGATTCGCGGCTGTCACGTGGAGATGTCGTCGCTTTTGGACGTTCCAGAATTTGGCAGTTTGGGCTACGAACTTGATCGGGCCGCTGATAGAGTGCTTTGTATCACTGCGCTGCTCAGAAACTTCTCCTTCTCGGAATCCAACTTCAACATCCTGGGAAGCGCTCCAGTTATTACGATGTTTTCTACGATCATTCGATATTTAGGCACCCGCAACATGCTATTACGAACCAACCAAAATATTCTGGATTTCATGAAAGATACCGTCACATATCTGAGTAACATCGCTCAAAGCGTTCTGTTGCCGGGCAAAGAAGAGGCATCTTGCTTACTTCATTTTCTTCTATCCTTCGCACCATTGCCGACCCCTGTGCTCGGCCCAGATGGTGTCACATTCACTCAATACTCGCCCTCCATACATAAATATACACCGGCTGCAATTGATGGTTTGGCCAAGCTTCTTGCTCGTGATGAGCCGAACCGCATGTATTTCAAGGCAATTTTCCAAGAGTCTCAATGTTCTCCTCAGAATGAATTGCTCACTCGTGCATTTGGTATGGCTATTTGTCCTGTGCCTGATCAACCACGAAAACCTTTGTCATTTGCAGATGCCCGGAAAGTCTTTCTCATGCAAGGGCTGCTAGCTGCCGAGATTCTCACGGGTCTGGTTGATGGGATAACGGCGCGAACATGGCTTGAATCAACGGATCGATTTGCCATCCACCTGTTACGACTATGCTGTCTGCTCAGCACTGACCGCCTTGCTATGCCACCAAACCCTCGTCATCCACAGGCACGGAACCAACCAGACCCTGAACACCATGCTTATGTATCCATCATCAACCGAGGCTTGAGCATTCTTCGAAAGCTTGCCGAAAAGTCTAAACAGGAGGACTCTATATCCGGACGACCTTTCCCACTAGGCGTGTTGCCCAAACGAGAAAGTCTTTTGGGTGCATTATTGACACCAAATCTGGAATCTAGCGTTGTGAAACAGTTGATCGCATATGCAGGATTGGGAGAGTAATTTCGTGATGAAAACCATGTAACTTGATAATTTCTTTTCTTTTTGTCGTGACTCATCCGATCTGCCTGATACCTTTGTGTTGGATATTTCTTTCTACCATGTACCTTTAAAAACCGCAACTGTACCTTTGGAACATCGGACAGGGAGTCCCAAGTGTCATTTGATATTTACAGCACTATCACCTCTTTCTGTCAACATGAGAAGATATGATAGTTATGTTTCACGTGCCCGTATATAAACTTTGGCTATGTTTTCTACGATTCATTCTCAAATGTGTACATGGCCTAGATCAAACGATTTATATACGTATTACGTACCATATGCACCATAAATAAGTTCAAGGACAATTCAATGACCTTCCGAATAACACATTATCTTGAAAACTACCTATTGATAATCCTCCTGACCACTACTTCAGAAGCAGAGCCAGACCATATAAAACTTTTTCGCGCAAAAGAGGAGAAGTGGTAACATCGAACAAGCCCAGGAAAAAGAAGACGAAGAAAGATGCAACCATAAATGTACAGTCAGTTCGCGACGGAAAGAATACAGTCGATGCAACGAGCAAACGGTAATCAACAGATATGCACGTAGAACGCCGAAAGGAGAAAACGTAGACGAGCAATGGAATATGTAAAGCGTAACGGGAAAGAAACGTGAGTTAAGGAAATACATCGGATGTCGAGAAGAGAAAAGGATGTCTCGGATGTCTCGTGCCGTCCCCTAGAAGTGTCCGGTTATGTTTCGTGTGGTGGTGATCCAGTTAGAAATTTCTCTCAATGAGAAACTTTTGAATCTCATCTTTGCGCCAACCCTATCAGAGAAGAAACAACATCGGTTAGCTAAGCTCTTTCTGGGAGGAACCCTTGACCTCCACATACCTTGACAATTATATGACCAGTCGTCGAGTTGATAGTTACTTCCGGCTTCTTTGATCCAGTCTCCAGGTTGAGGGCTTTGGCAAGATCCGACTTGAGCGCTTCCAGGTCACCCTCCGTCTTTTGAATTTTCGTCAATCGTTTCGTTCCTCCAGCCTTGGTCTCCAGATATACCGGTAATTTGTTGGAAGGTGTGCGCCTGACGAAGTAGGGGAGGTTGGTGAGCTGTAATGGTGTAGTTTGTGCTTGGGTTGATGGCGCTTCAGCTCCTACGGGGGAGATAGGTGGTCGTGTCGATTGCGTGCTGGCCGGGAATTTGCGGGCGAGTTTTGCGAGAAATGTTCTGGTTTGTTGGACTGGTAGCGGTGATTTAGGTGATGATGGGCTGTGGGATAGTTGATTTGCGATTCCATTTCCTGATTCTATGTCAGTGTCTCTTTTTTCTCTTTATCTTTTTTGCTTCGCTTTCTCGCCATGATCGAGAAGCTTCGGTCGCAAACGGGGGTGTGGATAAATGCATACGGCTTATTAGACGCTGACTTTGATTATGAAGTAATGAAAACCGACGAATTGAATTGACTGTAGATAATTGATGTCGCACTGTTGACATCGCAGTCGATGATCGTGTGAGGGAAGCCATTGCTAGAATTTGATAGCTTGTTTTCGAGGCCTGGGTTGAATCTTCCTTTACTCTCGAACAGGGTATCTCCTCTCCTGACGAAGAAACAACAAATCAATCACAACGAGATCGATTCTTTTGAAGTGTAGATTGTCGACCACCTGTTGGGTCTTGTATGCAGGATGATCATATGTCTGGCGTAGTCGAGCAAGTTTTCCCGCGCCGCCGAAAAAGTCCAAGACTCAATGCACTCCAGCGCTAATCCCGTTTGGTGCTAGCGGCGCCGCAATCTTTCCCACTCACTTTTTCGCCAGTAAAAGTGTCGCACATTCAAAACGACCGTAGGCTAAGTTGGGATCCCCTCCTTCAACCCATTTTTTCCAACCACGTCCCATATCAGCCCGGTCTCTCGCTGTCACAACCGCCAGAGTACCTCCATCATGGCAGACAACGCTCCTCCGTCTGCAGAGACGCTCCTCAACGGCGCTGCTGCCCACCCTCCCAAGACCGCCGAGGAAATCGCCAAAGAATACGATCTCCTACCCAAGTTGATACCCTACCTCGACCGTCACTTGGTTTTCCCTCTCCTCGAATTCATTAGCGGCCAGGATGACGACAACCTCGAGATCACCCGCTCGAAATATGAGCTGCTTAAGCACACGAACATGACGGATTATGTTGCCAACCTGTGGCAAGAGATCAACAACTCAGACACCATCCCCGAAGAGTTCGTGAAGAAGCGAGAGGGCGTTCTTGCCAAGCTGCAGCAATACCAGGAAGATAGCGAGACGATCACCGAGCTTTTGCAGGACGAGGCTGTCGTTGGAAATCTTCGCAGCGACAAGGTTGCCAACTTGAAGTTCTTGGAGGAACAGCATGGTGTTACCGTCGAGATGGTCAACACTTTGTTCGACTACGGCCGATTCCAATATAGCTGCGGTAGTTACGGAAATGCCGCAGAGTTGCTCTATCAGTTCCGTGTTTTGTCTACAGATAACGACAAGGTCTCGTCTGCCACATGGGGAAAATTCGCTTGTGAGATTTTGACGACCAACTGGGAAGCAGCCATAGAGGAAGTCCAGAAAGTCAAGGATTCGATCGAGACCCGCCTGTTCAACAACCCTCTTGGACAGCTTCAACACCGTTCCTGGTTGATTCACTGGTCTCTTTTCCCTTACTTCAATCACGAACCCGCTCGCGACGTCCTTACCGACCTCTTTTTCTCCCCCGCTTACATCAACACCATCCAGACCAACTGCCCATGGATCCTCAGATATTTGGCCGCCGCCGTTATCACAAACCGAAGCCGCGCTCACAAGAACACCAGCATGTACCAGAAACAATTGAAGGATTTGATCCGCGTTGTCCGACAGGAAGGTTACGAATACTCCGACCCCATTACGGACTTCATTAAAGCTCTCTATGTCGAATTCGACTTTGAGGAGGCTCAGAAGAAACTTGGAGAAGCGGAGGAAGTGTTGCGCAGCGATTTCTTCTTGGTGTCAGCCGCAGATGCCTTTGTCGACGCAGCTAGACATTTGATTTCTGAGAGCTACTGCAAGATTCACCAACGTATCGACATCAAGTGAGTTTTACGCATTACTCATAGCACATTAACCCGGTCAGGAACTAATGAATTGTTTAGGGATCTATCAACTCGTCTAGGCTTGGGTCAAGATGAAGGCGAAAAGTGGATTGTCAACCTTATCCGTGACACCCGGGTTGACGCAAAGATTGACTACAAGGAGGGAACAGTCATCATGAACCACCCTCCTCAATCAGTCTACCAACAAGTCATTGAGAAGACCAAGGGTGCCTTCTTCAGGACTCAAGTGTTGAGGTATGTCAATTTCATTTCGATGCATTTTTTTGAAAGCCGGCTCTGACCATCTGTATAGTGCGGCGGTTGCGAAATAAGACCAAGAAGTCTAAAAGCGATGATTCAATGGTCCATTAACGGTTGATTCGGTTGAAAACACACAAGATGCGGGGCTTCCATTTCAGGCAGGAGGCAGGCGTTCAGGTTGTCTCTTTTACGTTGTCTTGTAAAATTCCCTTTCTTAAATATGCCCTTCCCATAGCCTTTGCATTACACTGAAGGAGGTGGAGAGTTCCGCACTGGAGAATCCTTGAGGAAGCAATTTGATATAGCGATCTCAAAAGATATGGGGAAAGTACACATTCATGTATTTCCTTTAATGATGAAAATTTTCTTTTCTTCTGATGTTGGAGTGAGATCTGATTTTGTATGTCTTGTTCAAGGCCACAGAGTTGGATAGCTCGTGATGATGCATTGACGTGGATGATGTATGTTGACATGGTTTTATGAGGATACAAATATAGACATGTCATGAATAATCTACGGTTCGTACATGAATGGTACGTAGAGTATATAGTAGAATCACCGGGGTGCACCTCGATATTGTTCATTTTTCGTTGTAGCAAGATAAGAGAGAAATCATACGCGACGAGGGGATCCTCCATAGCGAAACCTCTTAGGGTTTGCGGAGTGGAAATTTCCTATTCCGGCTACCGCTCGTTTTGCGAGACGAAGCATCACCGCGAGCTTGGTCACTCTTGGGTCATGGTTATTTGAATTGTTGCTAGAAGACAGGGGAGTCTGGTCTTAAGGGACAGGAGATTTCTCCATGTCTGAGTCCTGTATCTAGGGATTACACTTCATATGGGAAGAGAGCGCTCTGATATAACACCTATCTAACCAATAATGACCAAGTGTACCCTTGGCCATGAAACTTACACAAGATAAGATTTGATGTTATCGATAGTAATCTGGAGAGATCTTCTGTTTGTAATAGCCATGTCTTACCACTCGGGTGAGTATGATGAGCATGGACTGAACAAGCCTCGAGTGTTGTTCTGCGAATCATGAAACTCTAAAACAATGGCTGTCAATACGATGTAGGCTCTCTAAATGCACTCATTATGCTTAAACTCTCTAGCTGCTGAATCAATTACATATAGGTCAACTATTGTGAACAACAGTTCAACAATGCACTAAGTACACATGTATTTTGATCGATAGGTTCAGGTGCTATCTCGGGTTTTCAACTCTCTCATTGCATCTCCAAATATTTTATATTTGTTCTTCCTCGCAATAAAAGATGGTTGGGCGTCAAGATTCTCAACATAGGATTAGAAGTATGTAGCACGAGGTGTCAACTGACACCGGCGTGTCTTGAAGCGAAAGGCTGACAAAAGAACTCAGTCATATTCAGTGGGTAGAGATAGACCAAGCTTGTGAGCATGCACAGAGGACTACATATTCAACGAGCTAAGACCTAGAAATTGATACAGTTCAACAGGGTTCGTATAGTCGTGGTCCTTGCGGAGCACTTCAGGGGCACAGAATAGCTTCTAATTACTCTAACCACTCTTCGTTTGATGAACAAAGAAGTCCTGAGAAATCACGAATCAGAACATATGTCAGAACTCAGGATCAATAACTCCCCGGCGGCGCAGTGTCCGTGGCTTGGGTCTAATAATAGTTGCTCTACGAATCGCGAACCCTAGAACATGGGGGTCTTAAATTAGGGCTTCCTTGGTCATGGATTCATGCTGCTTGAATTCTCGCCGAACCAATAGTTGTGCAGGAAATGTCTCACAATTGTCCTGGCCTTGTGTATTGATTTATGGTAGTTTACAGGCTGATTCGTGCAACATTAAATGAGGCTGAATTCTTTAGTCCTGGTTTGTCGAAGAGTCAGGTACAAGGAGGCAAGGGTTTGACCCCTTTTTCTATCCGGAGGCTCTGCCGATGGATCTAGATCTCAAGCTCACGCAGTGCCCACCGAGACCCCAGACTGCAGTAGACTCTAAATGTATAAAAGCCTCAATAATTACCGTAAAACAATTTTATTTAAGCTTTATCAAAAATCTACTCCATCATGGCCCCTTCCAAGACAATGTTGCCATATGCCCTCTCACTGTTCATGCTAGTAGCAACAGTCTTCGCCGACTGTACTACCCACAGCTTCACCCACTGCGCCGACGGAATTGTGCACTGGTACGATCCCAACACCGGCGAAGTATGCGATCCACTTGATTGTGGTGGTGGACGAGCTCCTCCAAAGACCGATGTACCTGGATGCCCCCTCTACTCCGGCACCGCAGTACGCACAACCTCATATCTGTCTTGCTGGACGCCATCGGTCGCTGCATCCGCGACAATTGCGTCGGTCTCTGCTACTTCTACGATTGTTTCGATGTTTGCAATCTCGACGACCACTTCGGCTTCAGCCTCCTCGGCCACATTAACGGACTCGGTTTTTGCGTCTTCAACCAGTAGCTCGACTGGAGCTACAACTGTCCTTGTCACTTCGCCTGAAGGCAGCACCTCCATTCCTGCGACTACTCCTGCACCATCTATCTCTTCGGCTGCCGGCAATAATGGATCGAGTACAAGTGGTGCGGCCGTGCCAATAAAATCGACTGATAGTAATGCCGGTAAGATCCTGGATGAATCGTTGATGGCAGTTGCTGGGGCTGCTATTGGTGCTATTGTTCTCATTTAGGGTATCAAAGTATGCATGTGGGCTGTCAGTGCCCGGGAAGAAGGTTTAAATTTCTTTTCTTGAATTTGTATTATTAAAGTGATATTGTTGTTTGTCTTATATAACAGATGTGCTTAGCGCTCCTTATATCAATTTCATAATCTTCTAGTCTATGGTTTGCTTGTGGATTAAGTATGTAAGTAGATGAGGGTTGCGGCGCCGGAGAGAGGCAGTGCCCGTACATCTAATACCTAGGTAGACTGGCTTACCGGGGTTCATATTTCCTCTAACGTATTGCACCATTGGACGTAAATGAGGTTGCAATGGATGGTTTATCAGCACTATTGGAACATTGAAACGACATTCCCGAGAGGGTAAATGAAAAGCATGGAAGAAGAAAGAAAAGGGAAAAAAAAAAAGACTAAACAAGATATAACTGACTAATCAGTTATAACATCAGAATGATACAGACAAGGGCAAGAAAGGCAGGTATAGACTTGAGGTATCAAAATAGACACAAGAGACAAAAGAGATGTAGGCGGTAGAAAGGAAAAAGAAAAGAAAAGAATCGAAATTGAAGGAACTAGATCAATGATCTGGTTTCGCTTCATGGTGTTCTGCATGTGCAGTCCCCCGGTCTGTTGAAGACATACTCTATGGCAACAGAGTACTATGGCGGGACCAAAATTGACCTGACCATCTCAATACAGCTACCTACCTAGATAGACTGGTAGGAAGCTGTATTGGGAGATTCGTCGGTATTGGAATGACTATGATCGGTACTGTTGATCCCAGCAAAGAAATAACAAAGAGCCGTCCCTTGTTATTGTTATACAGAAGAATCGGAAGAAAAGTATCAAGACTTGCAGCAAAGGGATTGCTGAACAACAACGCCCTTTGCATAAGTTCAAGATTGCGTTGTATGTGCTCAGCGAGCTCGACGGGTGTCAAAGCGGCGTGGGTTTCTGCGAGCCTGAGGTCGCTGATGAACCGGAATAGGCTCATTGATATAGGGCTCTGATGCTTGTCCGGAACAAGAGCCATCCAACCCTGCATGTGTAGTCATTCTAGCGGCTTCTTGCCGTTCATATTCTCTGGACATCACGGCGAGATCGTTTATTTGCTCCTAGGGAAGGAGGTATCCCATCAGCAACCTTGGACTCCTATCCGTGATAGTGATTGTCACTCACTCGCGTTAGAGGCATTCCATTGATCAGATAGCCTTCACGGCCCTGTAACGGGTTAGAAACCAACATAGATCCATGGGCGCTCCGTTCATTACCTGGTAGGTAAAAGGTCTTGCTGAAGCACTCGGGCCAAGGAAGTATTGTATATGTCCGAGGACAATATGGCGAGAGAGGCCAAAGCCCGGAAGCCAATATTGTTGTTCACGAGCAGCCGACATTGTTTGTTGATGTTGATACTTGTGGTATTTTGATATAAGTCATGTATAGTCCTAGCAGCCGAAGTAATGTATAGTATTGTATCAGTTGCGATTCAAGAGTCTGGTATCTTAGTGTCGAAGTCGTGGTGTACTCGGGAAGAGCAAAGCCGCCGTACAGATGTTGAGTGCATCAACACGATGATATAAGATTGTCTGGAAATCCAAGAAAACTCTAAAGCCGAGACGACTGTCGAATTAACTGGGATGGCACTCTTTAGCACAGGCCCCAGGGATTCGGACTAGGCTTTCCAGTCCCACAATAGCACAGAGTGCTAAGGATTGGTACAGAAAAACAAATCATAGCCTAGAAGACTGAAGTATTACATACAGCATGTAATTCTCCATTCGACGTAGTCCGGAAATAGTTCATACTAGCCCTGAACGGTTCAGCTGGTCGAGAAAGTAAATAAGATTTTGATCTCCTTGATCGATCCCAAGATGAGATGTGCACTGATGTTGCATCTCCGTAAATTCAATTTCAGTACAGTGCGGTGATGCCCGCCATCGCATCTGAGTTTCTTACCAATAGGGGAGAATAGTGCATTGCGACCTATATTAAGGAGTGTTCCTCTTCACTGTTCTTCGCAATTCCATTGGGGTCACCGCATCGACAGGCAAGCTGACTTGAGAGAGTGAGAGAGGGGGGCCGAGATTAAGATACGACCGACGATGTTCCGCCTCACTTTTCTCTTCCCCCTTTCACGGCACGAAAAGTGAGGCTAGCCTACTAGCCTTTTTCTCAGTGGTAGCGAATTGCCATTGAGGTACCGAGTACGTAGGTACTAGGTAAGCACTCAATATTCGCCTTATCACTGGCCCTTCATTTGTGTTTGTCTCTCCTCTTTACTGAGAAAAGTAGCCGGTGGACACCGAACGCTGCGCAGTACGAACAGTGGGACTCAGACTCCATGTAATACTCTCAATTACATGCACCGGATTCCTGCCAGAACTGGCGCTTGCATTCGGATTTTTTGCTGCATGCAAGCGCCCCAACGTCAAGTGCGATTGTCGTGGCCTTTTCAAGTCCAACAACAGTGCCGAGTTGCTTCTCCTCGGGTAACATTTCTTCCGTGGATATTCGCATCTCGTAATTGACTGAAATTCTCGGTGAAGAGGCTGTTTCTTTCGATTGACCTGCTCCGGGGCCGATTCTGACCACAGGCACTGCGATGTACTACATGGTATGCGGTGCTCTGGGAGTGTACAATGGGCAGTGTGTGTAGTGTAGTGTAGAAAGTGGTTGAGTGGTTTCCCGCTGCGGCCACGGGACTTTCTACTGCAACTCGCCGGATTAGTGCATCTTCTTCTCTCAACGACTCAACGACTCAACGACTCAACGACTAACAACTTAATTGTTGGATATCTTCATCTTTCCCCACAAATTCGGTGGATTCAAACAACAAAGAGAGAGACATGGCTTAATTAACTAACAGCAAGCAACACACAGACGGGTCCTACATGTACGTGTCTTCAGACCGAACCAGACAGGACTGGGCTGGTCTCGACTCACCGACCTGGGTATATCAGAGAGTCTGTCTCCTGTCCTTGCATCTGAAGAAAGGCGGTCTGCAAGCAGTGTTACCACTTTCTACGACGTGCTTCATGATCAGTATACTGTATAGGTGACTTGTACAGTTTCGAGGTCGAGACTGTGGAGAAGGCTGCTTCCACTTCGTTCGGATATTCGGATTTGGACTTTAATCTACTTGCAACCGTATCCTCTTCATACAAAGAGATTGTATTGAAAGAACAGCCCGGGCAAGGTAGAGCGGAAGGTTACATGAATACCACAACGACATGCCAACTCGGCGATCGACAATGTGTACCTACCCACCAGTGTAGCCTATATCAGATTGAAATACCGGGCGTGCTCCGAACATACGATCCTGAGTCAAGGCCCCCCGTCCTACTCCTGGCAAGTGTAACCACTAGGGTTTCCCTTGCTCAGTGACCCACCGAGTCAATCGGTGCGTGATATGATTGATTAGCCGTCAACTCGGCAGTTCGTATGCCTCATGATCTAGAGCTATCTCCCCAAGGCGAGCTCGTAGATCTCAATTCACTGATATGACCTTCGAATTGAGGTCCAAGCTCCAATATGTCCTATCAGATTTGTGGGGTTGTTCTACTCAGTGCTTATCGTAGAAGCATATCTCCAGCCTAGAAAAAGTAAAACACGGAGTTGCTCGTCTTTACTTACACCATTTAGTTTCAAACAAACAAGAATTTGACCATCCGGGCCACCCAATATCGCGCCTCGATGGTAGATCTCAAGCCTCACGCCTATGCCTCGTGATGTCGGTGGCAAAACGCCTCATCTTCGCCGTTGTTACCACCTCCAAGGTCGCCCTATATACTAAAGGTCAAAGACTCCAAGGCCAGGGCTATCTAGCTTAATCTAGTATATAAACAAGGATAAACCCGGTTCGTCAGGGAGCACCTCAGCACTAGTCATAGCTACAACGATCATCCATGTCCGGAGATTAGAGTGAACCCGGGCGTTACCTAGATATTCCTTGATAATACTGTCACCAGTGACCAGTGACCAGTCAATTAGTACAATATGATATTGACCCTGTTCATGGGATTGGTTTGACTCGATCTACATAGTTGTCACCGGTAGGGGCTGTCAATGCCGAAGCCAGGGAAAGCTTGAAGCTTCGTGGCACGGTCTAAACAGTCTCTTGCTTGTGTATCGTCTCCCAAAAGACTGGTATCCATCACATTAGGGGCTGCACAATTCATATGACATGTCCACAGGGATAAACAGGCTTATGCGCTCATAAAACAAGAGGATTGTCTCATTATTATCTATTTTCATCACTCATACTCAAACGTAACAAGTCCGCGCAAGGCCCAATACCTACTCCGGAGGCACGTAGGGCTTGACTAGCATTTCGCTAAAGCTGTAGATCAATTAGCATCACTTCATCTGCTGCGTAGAATGGACTGGAGACGTACTTCTCGAGCTTCTCCTTCCCTCGTACTTCCTCCACCAATAAGGGCATCCTGACCACGTTGAAGTCCTCGTACAGCTCCTCGATTTGTTCTAGATACTTCTTCTGCATCTTTCTTCGCGCATTGCATTGTTCACAGGGGTTATCCTTCTTCGGGAACAACAGCTGGTTGACGACGATGGCATGTGTGTCGATTTGATAACCGGTCAATTCCTGAATCATTCGTTCCGTTTCATACAAGGACAAGAATTCTGCAATGCAAACACAGACGAATGTAGTCATATCGGCATTCTTGAATTGCGTGTTGACTTCACTGATAGTCTCTCGGAGCGACTCCATCTTGGACATCAAATCATCTAGGTTCTGTCCACCGGGTAATCCGCCTCGCGAGCCCAAGATTGAATTCAACATGGGTCCGAATTGACCTGAGAGTTGGGAAAGTTTGGCCAATGCCTTTTCGAGCACGGTAGGGAATTGTAGGAAACGGAGAGTGTGACCTGTAGGCGCCGTATCGAAGACGATTACTTCGTATGAGAGGGATTTGACTTGTTTCAGGACCTCAGCAAAAGACATGGCCTCGTCTACACCGGGAATCTATTCCATAGTCAGCCTGTGCCGAACAAAGTGAAGAGATGTACTCACACTGAAGGCCAAATCCTGCATCATACCACCCATTCCAAGCCCTGCCAACGGATCCTCCTGTGTCTCTTCACCAGAAGCCAACAAATCCTGAATACTGCCATTGGGATCAATCTCCATCGCACTCAAGTTCGTAAATCCATCCACCAGACGTGCTTCCTTGCCAAACTTTTGACCAAAGGCATCGCTCAGATTGTGTGCGGGATCCGTTGAAATGAGCAAGACGGATTTGCGGACTTTTGAGAGCTGGATTGCGAGAGAGCACGAGGTGGTGGTTTTACCGACACCACCTTTGCCACCGACGAAGATCCAGCGGAGGGTCTTTTGGTCGAGGATGGATTGGAGAGTGGGCTCGAGAGCTTCGTCGTCGTGGATGAGAGAGGTCGACGACATGGCGGGGTATCACGTTCGGAGCGAGAATTAGATGATAATGTGACGATATTTCAAAGAAGGCCTCCGCAGAATAATAGTAAATATGGATATAAGCTTGGAAGAAGAGGTCGCTTCGAAGGAAGTGCTTGGTAGGATAGGAGCTGGCAACCTGGCGAATCGAAGTTTCCGGAAGATGTCACAACAATCAACCCAAATTGTGGGGTACTTGCCTAGGTACAATCTTTAATTATCTGAAAGCTTCACAACAACACTCTACAATTGAATTATACAGAATTACTTGCTTATTTTCAATTGAGTAGGACCTCAAGCAAAAATCGCTCTAGCTGGTGCATATGCGTTATCCTACATTGTACTCCACTACTGGAGCTCTCAGCAAGCTCCTATGGCGGGCGGCGATTTCCGATGACCGCTTGATACATATATCTTGCTCCCCGCATGGTTGATTGACCAAACTAACTTGATTACACAATTTTCCAGACCTCATGGACAGGGAGACTCGGACGTCCAGAACTGGAGAACGACTCACACTCTATCAGCGCCATATCAGCAACTCAACCAGATCAATTGATCATCCTCACCAGCAAGAAGAGCACCAACCTTCCAACGTCATGGCTCGCGACCCAATTACCTGTCACGTCCTCAACACCCTGACTGGAACACCAGCAGCGAATCTACCCTGCACATTGACACTCCTGTCTTCCGACAATGCAACCAAGAATGCCGCCACCGAACACACTTTCACCGCCATCACAGACTCCGACGGAAGAATAAAGACATGGAGCCCATCCACTTCTTCTTCGGACTCTAAAACGGTCCCCTGTATCTTACAATCGCTACCCGCGCCAAACTCAAAGACGAATTGGTCTATCCGCTTCGACGTGGGACCCTGGTTTGAGGCGCAGGGAGTAGAAAGTTTTTGGCCGGAGGTGGAGGTCAAGTTTACGGTGCGTGGACGTGGCGTTGAAGGGGAAGAGGGTTGGAGACATTATCATGTTCCTGTTCTGTTGGGACCGTGGAATTACTCGACATACAGGGGGTCATGAGCGATTATCTTGCAAGCGAAGAATGTGCAATGAATGATAATGCTACACCATATATTTCTATCTGTAGAACATACAGGCAAAAAGTCAACCAAACAATGTGTTGAATGCTAAACCGTACTCTATGCACACAACTTTTTCCGAAGCAAACTATGTAGTGCTGATATAGACAAAATGCAAAGTAGAAGGGGTATCGTTCAAACAAGGGTCGAGAAATAAAATGATAAAAACTTGAAGCTGAACCATGTGGTCCATGAAAGGAAAACTGTTGAAAAAATCCCCGGTAGTGGTGAATGACTCATTGTTTATCACCCTCGAGCCGATAGTCAAGAGACCATATCTTCTCCCATGGTCTCATTCTTGATGGTCGCTTGCTCGGCGAAGATGCACCAGAGTGTAAGTCATCTAACTCTGCTCGTACGGCTGGAGACTGTGGTGCAGCCTGGGGTCGTTCAGCAGCCTGTGGATCCGTCAGTGCATTCAGGGTGGACTCAAGATTTCCGCTGTAATAAGTCACGGCGAACCTCGTCAAATATGGGGTCAGACTCCCTGGGTTGGATTCCAGCATCAGCATCAGCAGGCTGCACATTGTCTCCAACCGACTCTGCAGCAACCAATGTCGGAACCGGTGTTCCTTTCTTTGATGCAGAGCTGTTTCTACGACTGTCCAGGCTCTTCGTCAATGTCTTAGCTACATTGCCTCCAGCAGCGGTCCGTTTGAGCCGAATGGACCCTTTGGCATCGACGTGTGCGGAAGCAACTGTGCTTTTTCCTAGCCCTGGAGTACTGGGAGCACCTGGTTTCTCCTCGGTTGCATCCAGAAGATACCACCGCAAGCCGTCAGATAACTCAAATGGATTCTCATCATCAAACGAAGTCCCGTCACTGGTGATGGAACGACGGTCCTGATTACCGCCATTCATGGATCTAGAAAGGTCGACAACTCGCTCTTCTATCTTGCCGATGCGGGCTAGCAACCAATCTCTAGTTGTTAGTTTATGGGCATCCTGCTCTCGGAGGAAGTAATGTGGTGCTCCCACATTGAAAGCGGCCCAAGACCGGACCGCTTGATTTCGAGTAGGAAGGAAAAGTGCCAGGTCGCCCTCCTTGAAAGATCGATAGGCAATCTTATCATGCGCTTCGCTTTGCGTGCGATGGTACTTGTCGCGATAACTTCGGGCTTCCTTCTGCCACTTCCGCGCTAAGACCTCAATTTCTTTCTCCCTCTTCACTACCGCTTCACCAAAGACCTCGACATCAAATTTCGCCATCGAGTCGATGAATTCCTTGAACTTGGCATCTTCATTATTTGGTTCATCCTGTATCCAAGTCGAAAGGGCCGGATCTGGTCGAAGAGACGCCACTGTTGATGAAGCTAGAAGGTCTCCCGAAGCGGAGGCGCTATTGACTTTGGATGCTCTTTGCACACTGAGTGTATCGTCCGTCTGGATTACGGCGAAGCCGAGTTGCTCCAGCATATGTCCTATACTCACAGCCTGTGAGAGAAGTCGTTGCGAAACATCTTGGGCTTTGCTTCCACGTGCATTCAATAAAGCCGTCAACTGCTTCTCGGAGTCTTGGGCCAATGCTAGCTTTTCGCGGTACTCTTTGGCCTCTTCTTCGGCCGCGTGCGCTTGAGCGTTCAGCTGAATCAATTTCTGTGACACAGATGCAACTTTGCCCTCTTCCTCTGCTAAGCGCTCACGAAGAACTTCAGACCCAGTTTCTCCAGCTGAGAACTTCGACCGTAGATGGTGAAGTTGGCTTTGCTCATCAGCGAGCTCACTTTTGAGAACGGACACCTGAGACTGTTCCTGTAAGAGCTCGTTTCGCACCTTCGTCATCTCGGCCTTGTGTTTTTCGACTGTTTCACGTAGTTGATCAACTTCAGCTTGCTGTAAGTTCAGCTTCTCTTCCACGTCTTTCTTTTCCTCGACCAGAGTCGCATGGGATTTTTCTGTGTTCCTGGCGTGAATTGTAAGTCCTTCGGCTAAAATCTCAATAGCTTTGACCAAGGACGCAAAGTCGGATGGCGCTGATCGCTCTGGAGAGAGAATGGTATGTGCTGCTTGCAATGTACTAAGATTCTCCTGGTTCTGACTATGCAGTGTTTCCAGCTGCGTCTGTAGTTCTGAGACCTTGGCTTCCTGATTCGACAGTTGTTCTTTGTCGCTGGAAATAGCAGCCTCCAATTCACTAGCTCGCTGTTTTTCACGAGAGTAGTTGTCCTGTAAAGCTTGAAGCTCTGTTTGTGCATTTTCAAGTTCCTTGGCAGTACTGGTCTCTGCGGTCAGAAGTTGTTCTTCCAGCTTCTGAGCACGTTCTTCTAGTTCTTGTTTTTCGTGATCGCGGCGGTCGAGAACGTTGAACAGTTCTTCTTCCAGTTCTTCGATTCTATGTCGTAATTGTTTAGCGTCCGCCTCTAGGAACTTGCGCTCATCCTCGAATTCCCTTTGCCTAGACTCAAGGTTCTTGATGAGGTCTTCTTTGGTAGATTGAACTTCTTGCATCCTATCGGTGGATGATTGACGCTCCATACGGGCTTCTTTTTGCAGTCGTTGGACAGTTTCCCTTTCAGTAGCAAGGTCTGCTTCAAGTCCTACGATTCGCTGCACTAGACTTCTGTCCTCGGCTGTTTGATTAGATGACATACGCCTTGATGAGACCGATGACCGTCTTGATAATGCATCCGGCCGTGGAGAAGCCGGAGAAATGGGGAAATCAGTGCTGAAATTCCCACTCAGCGGCCTTGCAATATGAGTTTGGCGATGAAGAAGATCCTCTAATTTCCGAATTCGGCTTTCCGAACTTTTGACCTTTTCTTCGAGTTTGTATTTCTCATCTTGAAGGCTGCGAACCATATCATCGCCACGGATTAGAAGCGAACTGCGTCCCATGTCGACCACACTGCCCTGTTTGAACGCCTTCGCTCGCCGTTTCTGCTGTCGGGTAGGCTTATCAAGGTCCGCATAGAGCCGAGATACTTCCTCGACTATGGCTGACATGTCATTTCGGGCCTTGAGAGCATCAATATAGAGCTCGATTTCTTTGCGATGTACTTCAGGCCACTCCTGCCCTTGACCTTGCATGTTAATCTCTAGACCAGGAGTCATGTCATCGGGAAGCGCTACAAGCTCTCCAATCGACTTGACCCATTTCTTTCGGCGACGCTGTTCTTCGTCCCTAAAGACGGCCATTTCTTCAGCCAATGTGAGCGAGTCGGTTTTCAGCTTTTCGCTCCATTCACGGCGTCGAACAGCCTCCACAAGCACCGAGCCGTAGGCCACTGGAAGATGGTACACCTGGAATATGATGTCAAAAACATCTGCATCAACATCCAATTTGGCGATCTGTGCCTGAACATCCGCTAGGCGAGACTCTAATGAGGACACAGTTCGCATATGATTGACCGCAGCTTTCATTGCAGTTATTCGATGCTGAACAGCCTGGTCTAATGCGGTGTGCAATTCAAGGCTGATCTCTCGAAGCGATGGCAGTAATTCCTTTGTATGACCCAAGGCCATCCTTGAAATATTTGCCAGGCTCTTTTGATTGCTGGGCAGACCGAGTACATGCTCATAATCGGAGCTCACTTTCTTTGCCAAGGTCTCCACCTCTTCCAGAAGACCATGACCCCCATCGACCATTGGAGGCTGCGCCTGTTCTAATAGGGCATTGGTGTCGGACGAGATGCTACTGACAGCCGCTTGAACTTCATTTACGCGACGCGAGAAGCTCTGCGATACAGACGCACCTTTTGAAGCAGCCCGGCGCACTTCATCCACATCTAGAAAGCCCTGGAGTGTTCCATTTGATCGCTCTCTGGTTCCCTTCTTCGGTGTCGAGGGACGCCCAAGAAACGATATATCCTTCCGCGCCGGTATCGCCTTCAATTTGTCTAGAGCAGCCTGCCATCCATCTAAAGCTGATTTCTGTTCCTTGAGGAGATCGTCTGCCCATGTCTGAGCTTCCTGGAATTTGCTTTCCAAGCTAGCCACATGGGACTTGAGATTTTCGAGGGCCACACCAACGCCGCGGTAGATGATGTCGATACGTTCGTTGTGCTCTTGGAGAGCTTGATTCACAGGAACACATTCCTCAGCTAGAGCCAAGGCCCATGTCCTGCGAGCCATGTAAAGGTTACGCCACGATTGGAGGTCATTCTGATCGGCGAGAGTATCCGGGGGATTCTTCGGTTTGAATGGCGGTGGTTTGGGAATATCGGGGAGCTCGACGGGGCCACCTTCACTGACTAGCTGTCTATCGTAGACGAAGATTTCGTCCTATATTCAATTAGTATGTGGAACATGATTGATAGAAGCTACCCCGTATATCACATACCTCTGTGGCTAATGTCTGGGGCTTGACATTCTTTCCCCGGGCGGTCATCAAGATCTGTCTCTGAGAAGCGATGGATGTGTTGCGAGCAATCCATGATCGGAGAGCTTCTGGGCTATGGGCATCAAGTCAGTGTTCCATAAAGCTTATTAATAGCTTACTTATGCTCCGAGTGAAGATGGAAAGAGCTCGGCGATATCGAGTCGACTTACGATGCAAAGGAAACTGGGTCCGCCAGTAGATGCTCACCGGTGTGAGCAATGTAGATGTGTAAAGACATTGCTGGTTTTCTCCGTCGGCGCCCTAGAAGCAGGGAATCCGAAGAAAGGGTCCAGCGAGACCAAGAGAATAAGTGAGTCTGTAGACTGTAGGCTATGTTATGAGAGATGATCAGCTTGGGCAAGCAAGCAAAGGCATTTGGGTAAGCGGTAACGTGACGCAACAGAGCTAGCTGTGACCCAAAACGGCTTAGCGGAGGTACCTTCACCCGTTATCTTCTGGAGAAGGCGCGATCCAATTGTTTCGGCGGGATAAACCCCGGCAACCGCGATGCGACTGACCCAGCACTCACTATATCACGAGATGCGATCTTCTGCCTTCTGACGGCAATTAATATTCGTTCATGGCATCAAATGATAAAGATCAGTATGCGTCTAATACGTTAGGCTTGACCGAGGCGGAAACGGCCCTGCTGGATCTGGCAGCTGACGACCGCCGGGAAGTTTTATCGCTATCTAGCAAGGAGGAGCTACTATTGCAACTTTATGATCAAATTCAGGAACTAGAGTTGGAACGCGCAATTCTAGAGCAAGGTACTTGCTTAATTTCCTAGCTGCTATTTTGGTCTCATGCTAATGACGCGTGAAGATTCGGAGGAAACTACTCCTGAAGATGCGGAAGAGCAGCTTCCAGTCGCAGAGCGCGAGCTCTTAGAAGCTCGCGCGACTTTCACAGTGCGAAGAAAAGCAACCGAATCGATTCTCATGACGGATCCGATCCTGAAAGCGGTGCACTCAAAAGCAGCATCCCCTGCAGAAAGGTATGCCTTCCTAGCACTAGGCCCAGACAGCAAGGCATCTAGGGAAAGTGACTAATATATTTCATTTATAGAGCACTTCTGCCACTGGTCAACCGTCGAGACGTATTATCCCTTGTCTATGAAAACCTAGCCAACGCGCGGACCGCCACCGTCGAAGCACTGTCGAATGCCGAGGTCGAAAATCTACGCTTGATGGAACAAAACAAAGGACTAGCCTCTGAACTCTTGGATTTAACAGCGCAAGAAACATCGTGGCGCGACCGTGTCGATGATGAAGCCGTGATAGCCCAGATGGAGGATATCGAGCAAGAGTACAAGAAGACTCGCGCTCAGAGGGATACCATAAAGAGTGTGATTAGCGCATTGGTAGTAGGAAGCGGAGTTGACTGGGCTCGCGATGACCGATTGCGCAACTTGGTGCTTGATGAGCTTGATTGATGTTGCTACAGATTTTACTTCGCAGGTAGTTAAATCAGCATCTGATGAGCCCTCGATCATAGATCGCTTGGGATATCTTATCTAGCCCTATGAGGCTGATTGTTTACTCTGATTGCTTTTGCCCAATCATCTCTGACGATAGTGGGTACATTATCTGATTGGTCGCGATGCTCTAAATGCGTGACGTGCATTAATCGATTCGTCTGTTTTATGTATTTAGCATTTATGTACATGCATAGACTAATACGTAAACACACGCATAACAAACAGCATGTAGAGGTACAGTAGATCAATTTACTGTAATATGGACTGTGCTAGGTGCGGCGTCGGTGTTTCGGGTGCAGCTGTTTGAAGTTTTGAATGTAGGAGGGAAACGCTGACTGTCGCGACGCGTCTAGAACCCACACCACCATGTACAGACGACAGTACGGACTGCGGACTACGGAGTAACGTTTATTACAGATAAACAGCAGGCAAGCGATATAATTTGCTGGCTGAGGCTAGATTAATATCTCAGCGTGTATTGATGAGCCGTCCAATTACCTGGCTGGCTGACTGTTTTTTGGATAGATATTAAATGAAGTTGAGCAACTCGTCGGAATGTCAATGCGGGCATGTATGTATGTATGTATGTATGGTGGTTACGACTAAGCAAACATCATAGCTTAGTTGGGTTATTACTGCCAGTATTCCGTAGAATCCGTACTTAACATAAAATATGCCCAGTATTATCAAGTTTTCTGTGATGATCATGTCCATCCTTCGCGTGTGTATAAGGATTTGACTGATTGCGTACGGCAGTCCTGTACCTAGATAGAGTACATACTACGTAGACACTAAACAGTGCATAGTCGCAACTTACAAGCAGTGTCAAGCACTGCTATCAGAATGCCGGCGTGCATATGCATCGCATAATAGTCTTTCTCTTGTCGTAATTCTGGCGAGTCGTGTGGACGGCGTCGGCCACACTGCCTAATAATAAGAGGGATCACTGATCGCGCAAAGCTTACGACGGAGGACGGGCTACGTAATATGGAGCTTAGCGGTACTACGGATACGGAGGATGTAGGAGAGTTTGATACGTTCTCCATTTAAAAGTGGTAACGACGGGTACTGGTATGTTACTCCCAATGTCTCCCATCCTGTGCCGACGCAACATGCCCACTGCCAGTACTCTATGAAAGAAAACATACCACATGTTCATAGTAAGAAAAAATAGAAAAATCGGAATAAGCTGATTTCGAGCCATTTATTAGATAGTATGATACATATCATACTGGATGTATGCAGATTCATAGGACAAAGCGAAGGACACTGCGCAAGAATGCAGGCGATGGACAGGGTTGACATACATGTAACATAACAGAGCGAGCGATAGCACGATTTGTTAAGAAATTGACTTGATACATCGTACGGTACCATACCATACAGCACTCACTCTATGGGTCAGTCGCCCTTGCCTGACGGTGGAACTGGCACACTGACTAGCATTTGGCTGGGTAACATTACCGCGCGGATACACGAGCAGGGCTGCGTGGTGGGTGTAATTATCTGTAATTATCTGTAATAAATGTATTTGGACGTAATAGTCCCGCACTAGCTCAGAGCGGTACAGTAGCAACCAGACTGCGGCTGTTTTGCTAGCAAACAGGCAGTCCCGCCCTTTCTGTCTTTCAGTGTCTTTCTCTCTCCCTCTATTACTACACTGCCCGTCCTCTCTTCTCTCTACATACTCTTCTCCCATACAAACCGCCTCTCATACAAACCACCACCGACCTACCATACATACTGCTATACAAGGTAAGCTCCCCCAAATAAACATCCATCATATATCGTGTCCGCCAATATCTTCCACTCTCCATTGCCCTCCCATCCACCACTTTTCCTCTCCTTTTCAACTGGATTCACGCGTCTTTTGATTTGCAATTGCTTCATTTTCGCTCTTGGTCGCGCTTCGACTCTGCGCTTTCCTCTTCTCACTGCCCTCTCACCCCAACTACCAACACACCACCAAGCTATTCAGTGACAGCACAAAATATTATTTCGCTGAATTTGAAAAATTTGCGATTATTTTGGCGCTCGCATTGATTCTTTTTTTCATTTTACCCAGTCGCTTGTGAGTCTTGATCATACAGAAAGAAACAAAAAAGCAATCTCGTCTTGAGCTTGGGGAGACGCGAAATGGTGTTTGGATCCGCGTCCCGCCCGCAACACCAACAACGCTCTCATCAACTCTGCACCGTCGTCGCGCATCACACTGCGCATTTGCTTGTCGTGTTTCTTGACTTGTTTTTCCCGGTCGCATATGTGTCCCGATTCTGGCGCCAGCAAAATTGACCCTCAATCCCAACTCGTTTCACTTGTTTTATCTCTTCACTCCTCACACACACCATACCTTCTCTCGACCAAGCTGACTGTCGTCTACAGCAAATAACCAATAATCAAAATGCCTAAGGAAAAGACTACACGCAAGACCACCAAGCGCGGTGAGGGCAAGAGAAAGAAGGGTAAGCCTGGTCTCTCACATTGACGCGACACCGAATAACAGCTAACCTCGCCACAGACCCCAACGCCCCCAAGCGCGGTCTCTCTGCTTACATGTTCTTCGCCAACGAGAACCGTGAGCGCGTCCGAGATGAAAACCCAGGCATTGCCTTCGGTATGTTCACCTCGCCCTGTTGTCTTTTCTTCAACTAACCATACTCTCATCTAGGTGCCCTTGGTCGTAAGCTCGGTGAGCTGTGGAAGGGATTGAGCGACTCCGAGCGCAAGCCATATGAAGACAAGGCTGCCGCCGACAAGAAGCGTTACGAGGACCAGAAGGCCACCTACTTGGTAAGTCTTTCTTCTTGTCTTCATTCTGAAACATGAATACTAATACACTGATGCAGGCCGGTGGCGATGACGAGGAAGAATCTTCCTAAATCTCTTCTTTTTCATTTCTTTCACCTCCAAAGAGAAACAAAAAAAGAACAAAATCATCCCTCAGTGTATGATTATATTTGATTAGGAACTTTTTCCCTTCTGGTCGTCGGCTTGATGGTTCTTGCTTTTTCTCTCTTACCTACGATATCGCTTGCGTAGCCTATATCCATGGCTATCTCTCTGACACGTTTTTCCTTTTTATTAATCTCTGGTTCCTACGGTATGGGCTGACGGGGTTCTTTGTATTCTTTCTACGCGGTTGCTACTTCGTTTTTTTGTGATGCCTATTCGTTTTCTTAATTATGCTTGCGCGAGGGGTTTTTAGTCAAATATGGAAATCTTCGTTGTGCTTTTCATTCCGATCTCACCTTCAATTCACGTAACGATCAAACAATCCTCACGTCCTCTCCCCTTTCTTCCTGTAATCGATTAATCTCCGATTCTATACACAGCACCCATCGATCCCGTTCAAGACGACTCCTGGCCTTAAATACAACGGTTCGCCCAGGTACACCGAGCGCAGAGACTCGACGAAGCATGCTATTGGTCTTTCCCTCCTTGACTTCGGAAGCTCGGAAAAGACTTTTGCGTGTTGGATGCCAAATGACAAAACAGATCGCTGTATCTTCGTCTCGACTTGTCCAACCATCTTGAGCGAGGTAGATTCGTGGCAAGGCATGGTGGCCAGGGTAGTTGTTGTCAAAGGTCTGGTTGGTATATAGTAAATCGTTTTCTGTCAAAAGTCCAGAGTAGATGTAACAATCTTGTAGGTCGAGGGTGGCTACTCGTTCCTTGTGAATGTGTGGGATTTCGACTCCGTTATATTTGCGAAGGGTATCTTGGAAGATCAGTAGCTGTCCAGAAGTGCATATGACCTGGCAACGGTGGAAGGTCGAATGACGGCGAGGCTTCCGGTACAGGTAACCTGACATCTAGTAACTTCTTGTAAGCTTCAAGATCATACAATGTTTCTTCTAGGCTTACCTTGATGGAACGACAGCCCGACAAGTGGCACATATTGTACAGATGTGGCGACGCTTCTGCTCGTCTCACCTCCCACTTACTAGCAAACTGACCAAATAGTGATTCCATCCTCTCGTCGATATTCAAAATCTCAAGATTATATTGACGGATTGTCTTCAGCTCTTCAGCATCGGCCTTGACCCGGTTCTTCCAGTACCTGACTAGCGCTGAGAGACGCTTGATCCATTCATTTCTTGTTTCATCGTTGTATGTTTTGAAGCGGACCACGAGATTATTCGATAAAACAAGCTCAAATCTGCTCTCGGCTGTAGCACTATCTGCTCCAAGTCCATTGGAATCTCTCGACATTCGCACATCATTCACCTGGCATAGATCGATGAGACCTTCTGCGTTCTGCAAGTTGGCGATGTTGCGTCCAAACTGAGCGATTGCTTCTTCGTCACGCCGTCGCAAAAACTCCGCATTACCACTCGCAAGCCATGTGATATCTCCTTCTTGCACTGGATAAGGGAGAATATCGTACTGCAATGGGTTCCATTCGAAGATTTCCTGATATGTCGGTATGGTTGTATCGGCATAATCAGTATCTGGAGGGTGAGGAGGTAACGCTTTTGCCGGCTTGCAGAAGCACAGAAAACGATCCTGGCTGAAGTAATACTGTCGCTTGGAGAATTCCTTGCCCAGCCTTTGCTGTACGCCTTGCTGTGAAGTGAGACGTACCAGAAAACCTTCAATAGGGGCTGGCTCCTCTTCCTCTTCGCCATCTGTCTTTATCATTGAGGGATAGTGATGCTTCGGCCTCAGCTCCAGATCATGGGATGTTTGCATCCCAATAGTCCCGTACATGTGTTCTTCATTCGATCCATGAATCCATTCGAGGCGGTCAAATCGTTTCCATGCCAATCCCATTTTCGACGTTTTTGACCATCTGTCTAGTACTTCGGACCATTCACTGCTACTTTTCAGTACATCGATGCAGTGAGCGACGATTGATTCAGCTACCAACTCCTTTCCACGCGATTTTTCGTTATCAACGGGTGTCCGTCCGAAAGGATCTTTGAAGATAACAGAAATATCTAGATCAGGCACATTGATGAGCAAAGATGTTGGACGATGCCACCCCAGTGTATGCCTAATAAAAGTATACCATTCCATTGCATGAGCCGAGGACCGAGGCCTTAATATATAGATTCGTGTACCGCGCTTGTACGGGTGCCAGATAGCCCAGGTCTTGTCCAGCGCGGAGTACAAGTTAACCTTGGTAGTTTTTCTGTCCATCGGAATCTCATAATAAGCTGATTTGTGTGACTTTTCCACGTCCTGGATAACCCGAGTCTTGTACATTTTTAGCGTGAAGGGAGCGTTATCCTCCAGGGCTTTCCGACAGACAACGACATACTCGCGCCATTTTTTAATCTCTCGCGTCTCCGTTCGCAGGCTGACATTCTCGGAATAGTCCGATGGCAGCTCTTGCGATGTTTCTTCGACTCGCACAAGCATCTTTTGTGCTCTAACCATCTCGCCTTCACTTTCTTTACTCCAATGAGGCCTATTGGCCGAAACCTTGTCCTGTGTTCGTTCGATTCGAGAACGAATGCGTTGTTGCTGATTTAAAACATTGTCATCCAAGTTGAAACGAGCAATTTTTGCTCTTACCCTGTCCTGGGGGGCAGATACCGGCTCGGCTGACTGCACATCGTGAGGCTGGGGATCCTGTGGCCGGAGAGTCTTCGTCGATTCAGCAGCGCTGGTCTCTACGTCGTTCCGGTGTGGAAGAAGGGATGCTGTAGATCCCGCATCTGTCGTGTATTGCAAAGTGCTTGGCACGTGAGACGAGCGTTCTGGAGAGAGCATCCGTCTAGATGCAGCGTCAGAATCACGTGAAATCCTTGGCTCGTCTATGGTGGTCTTGGTGATAGATGGCCTCAAAGATTCTTCTTCTCCTGGAAGAGTTTCTCTGGCAGTCACGAATGTGCTTGCTACTCCAGTATTAGCATCGGATGGTCTAGGCTCGCTTTCCTCGGTTGTGTCAACCTCCTCATTTTCATCATCCTGTTCGTGACTCGAAGAGTCATGTCTTATAGTAGAGTTGCTCGGTGTCCCATCATCGTCATGGTCATCATCCAAGGCTTCATTCGCATCCGTAGGAGGTTCGCGCGAAAGGGGTCGTGGGGCCTCGTTGAATGAAGTAGTCTTGGCTGAGAATGTCAGAGTGCGAGATGTGTAGTTTTTGAAGCTTAATCTGGACCGATACCAGGCTTTGCGATGACTATGTATCCAATCTTCGGGGATCGGACCTATAAAATGGCGCCGGGACGTTAGGTATAGGTGATGTGCAGATGCATGATGCTAGTCATGGACGAATTAGCAAAAATCGATCTTTGAAAAATCTAAAGCGTTGGGAGGTACCAAACGGCGGGCTGTATAAGATCTAGCATCTAGGCCACGATACTGCTCCGGTTCAACTTGAATGATAGCGTCGTTGTGATGTTGATCGTCCGGGGAGATCGTCATGGTGCTCAATTCCAGATGAGCGACGAAAGCAAAGCATCAAACAATAAACATTATAGCAGTACTATAAGTAAGGGTATGGCTATCACAATGCAACGCTGAAAGATAAAATAAACAGAAGAGGAGAAACACCGCTGTGGAGATGTAATTGCTTGATATTTGGATCTTGACTGCAACCCGTGACGATGGGAAGCTATGACGTCGTTTCAGAGCGGATGGGGCTAGTGCAACTGTGGCAGTGCCGGCGCTTGCTACAAAAGGCTTAGCTCCATCCCCTGGACCCCTGGATCAGAATCATCAGATTAAAGCATCGAGCTAGCCTCGGCGGCAGTCTTGGCAGGAGAAAAGCCACTGTGGCTTCTTCTGCACGTGATGCCCCGCTGTTCCTGTGTAAACGTTGAGTCCCCGCTGTTGATGCGGTACATGTCCGTGCTAGCTTGGACAATCAGACTGGACAAGTTAGTTACCGCCACTTCGAGTTCACCCCTTATAAGCTCTCGCTCTCTTCTTCTTCCCTTTCTCTCCTTCTCCGTGACAATTATCAATTGATCTTTCTGCAATCATGTCTGCTCCCGTCATTCCTCCCGGCAAAACTTGGCTCGATACCTTGCAGAAGTCCTTCGTTGACGTACCTATCGACGCCGCCAACGACAATGCCATCTCCACCAAAGACTTCCTCGACGCTGCAGAGTCTTTCACAACTCTCTTCGGTGGGTTCATACTCGAATTCTACGACGAATCATACTAACTTGTACAGATGTAATTGGCGTCCTGGCTTTCAACACAGTTAAGAGCGACCTTCTTGGAAACGTCAAGGTACATCATCTTACCCTTAGCTCCCTTCTCCTTTACGTTTTCTTAGGGGAAATGCTCATACAATATCTTTACAGAAACTCCGCGAGCGTTATAATGCTGCCACCGCCGAATCCGAGACTCTGCAAGCCCTGGTTCTTAATGAATTGAAGACGAAGAAACACACTGCCACGGAAGGTCTCCTCTGGCTTGTCCGGTATATACACAGCTTTAACAACCTGCGGGACTTGCCTAGCTAATACCTATCTTTAGTGGTCTTGAATTCACCGCTGAAGCTATCAGTGACTCTCTCGATTCTCCTAATAAGGAATTGGTTGACTCTTTCCGTGCGGCATACGGAAACACACTCAAACCTTACCACTCCTTTGTGATCAAGCCGATCTTCAGTGCTGCTCTTTCTGCCACCCCATACCGCAAGGACTTTTTCGACAAGCTAGGTTTCGACGCCAGCGCGGAGCCTGCCATGAAGGAATATGTCGCTGCTTTACAGAACCAAGTCAAGATCCTGAAAGAGTTCCAATCCCGCAAGGGAGCCAAGTGGTAATAAACCATGAGCTGAAATTCACTTCCTACCGCAAAATGCCACAGATCTTCTGCCAACCTCAACCAAGTATCGAAAGCTGAATATGGGTACTTGAGCCGGATAGGATCATTATTTGTCTGTGCTTAGTGGAATGTCATTGTTCACAGTTATCACACCTCTGCATATATCAAGCGAATCATGTCTAGAACCTTTTGAATATACATATCGAAGCTATCCCTATTCCTTGTAGATTCAAGCGATAACGCATAGTTCGATGATAATTACGTGAGCCGCTCGACAGCCAATCAGCACCTCGGACGAATATTGCACTAGAGCCGTAATAGGTCAAGCGGCTGGCCATACAGCCAATCGCATCGCGACAAATTGAACGGCCTCTGGGCACCGCCGCCGATAATCCTCCTCAGCAACAAAGGCAAAGCATCTAACTCCAATTTCTTCTTCTCCATTCTATCGCTACTGTGGCTTCTTCGACAGCTCCACGTTCGGCACAAAGGGTCTGTTCGGTTTACCCTTTCGAGCTATTCAGTTCTTTCCTATGCTCTTTAGTTTGATCTCACATGAGTAACTGAATATTCGATCACTTTGCTTTGGTTGACCTGCTACAGCAGGACCTCCGAGTGGCAAGATGTAAGCACTCTGCTATCTTCAACATTACAGTCATTGATACCGTGCTAACCCAAATATCTCGACAAAAAGGCCCAAGCTTGTCGCAGACTCTCAAATCGAGAGTGCCTCTTTGCATCACCCCCTTCCGGTTTACCTTCACACCTACGTGTGGCCGTTCCTCATCGCATGGCCTATCTTCTTTGCGTTCTATCTAAACCCCGCTTCATATGATACCTACATTCAGGGACAAGAATGGACCTGGGTGTATTCAGGATCGATAATCACGCTGCAATCATTGTTCTGGTTAATGACCAAGTGGAGTGTCAACTTGAACACTCTCTTTACAACGACGCCTGCGTCGGAAGTTGAGATCGCTGAATTGATCAAAGTCATCCCCATCACCAACGCCGGCGCCCCCGAAATATGCACACTGCTTCGTGATACTACCCGTGGAAAAGAGACAACTTCATTTTTGTTTCAGAAACGACGATTCCTTTGGTACCCCGAGGAAAGAAAATTCGCGCCGTTGTCTTATGCCCTAGATGAAGAACCGAAGCCTGCCATCAAGTCGTTCCAAAAATCCCGCGGTCTGCAGAGCAAGTCTGAAATCGAGCGTATTCAACATCACTACGGCGACAACACGTTTGACATTCCGGTGCCAACATTCGTCGAGTTGTTTCAGGAACATGCGGTTGCGCCATTCTTTGTTTTCCAGGTGTTCTGTGTTGGTCTCTGGATGCTAGACGAATACTGGTATTACTCTCTCTTCACCCTTTTCATGCTGGTCACCTTTGAAAGCACTGTCGTCTGGCAACGCCAGAGGACTTTGAACGAATTCCGTGGCATGAACATCAAGCCGTACGACATCTGGGTCTTCAGAGAGAACAAATGGCAAGAAATCACCAGCGATAAAGTGCTCCCTGGCGATCTTGTATCGGTGAACCGCACAAAGGAAGACGGTGGAGTGGCTTGCGATATCCTGCTTATCGAAGGTAGCGCAATTGTGAATGAGGCAATGTTATCCGGAGAAAGTACCCCACTGCTGAAAGATTCCATCCAACTTCGTCCTGGTGATGATCTGATTGAGCCTGACGGACTCGATAAGAACTCATTCGTTCACGGTGGAACAAAGGTCTTGCAAATCACTCACCCGAACCTTGGTGATCTCTCCGAGAAAGCTGCCAGTGCTGCTTCCGGTGTGCCCAAGCCACCCGACAATGGTGCGCTGGGTATAGTCGTGAAGACTGGTTTCGAAACTAGCCAAGGAAGTCTTGTTCGCACAATGATCTACTCCACGGAGCGTGTCTCTGCGAACAATGCTGAAGCGCTGCTGTTCATTCTGTTCCTGCTCATCTTCGCCATTGCTGCCGCTTGGTATGTGTGGCAGGAAGGTGTTGAAAAGGACCGAAAGCGTTCCAAGCTCATGCTCGATTGTGTCTTGATTATCACAAGCGTTGTCCCTCCGGAGCTTCCTATGGAGCTTAGTTTGGCCGTCAATACCAGTCTGGCTGCCTTGAGTAAATTCGCCATCTTCTGCACAGAACCTTTCCGCATTCCCTTCGCTGGACGGGTTGATATCGCATGCTTTGACAAGACCGGAACTCTTACTGGAGAAGATCTTCTCGTTGATGGTATTGCAGGCTTGACACTGGGTCAGACTGGAGCCAAAGTTGACAAGGACGGCGCTCACACTGAATTGACCAAGGTTGCTGAGGTCGGCAATGAAACTACACTGGTTCTCGCTACTGCACACGCGCTTGTCAAGCTTGAAGAAGGTGAAATTGTTGGTGATCCTATGGAAAAAGCTACTTTGTCGTCCTTGGGATGGGTACTGGGTAAAGATGATATCCTTTCCAATAAGGCCACAGGATCTCAAGGATCGGAATCCGTCCAGATCAAGAGACGTTTCCAGTTCTCCTCAGCTCTCAAGCGTCAAAGCTCCATCGCTCATGTTACGAGTACCGATAAGGCTTCGGGCAAGAAACACAAGGCTACATTTGTTGGCGTAAAGGGCGCTCCCGAAACAATTCGCACCATGCTTGTCCATACTCCTCCGCAGTACGAAGAGACTTTTAAGTATTTCACCAGAAACGGAGCTCGTGTACTTGCACTTGCCTATAAGTATTTGTCTACCGATGCCGATTTTGGTCAAGGTCGTATCAACAACTATGCGCGCGAGGATATTGAGTCTGGTCTTCACTTTGCTGGTTTCCTTGTTCTCCAATGCCCATTGAAAGACGACGCCATCAAAGCTGTTCGCATGCTCAATGAAAGTAGCCATCGTGTGGTCATGATTACCGGAGATAATCCTCTTACTGCTGTTCATGTCGCTCGTCAGGTGGAGATTGTTGACCGGGACGTACTGATCTTGGACGCGCCTGAAAATGACAACTCGGGAAATAGACTTGTATGGCGCAGCACCGACGACAAAGTCAATATCGACGTGAATCCCGCGCATCCCCTTGATCGCGAGATCCTGCAAACCAAGGATCTTTGCGTTACCGGATATGCATTGGCTAAATTCAAGGATCTTCCTGCTTTCTCCGATCTTCTACGCCATACTTGGGTATATGCTCGTGTTTCCCCGAAACAAAAGGAAGACATTCTTTTGGGTATGAAAGCTGCTGGATACACGACTCTCATGTGCGGTGACGGTACCAACGATGTCGGAGCACTCAAACAGGCCCACGTTGGCGTTGCACTTTTGAACGGAAGCCCCGAAGATCTTACAAAGATTGCAGAACATGCGCGCAACACCAAGATGAAAGAGTTGTACGAGAAGCAGGTCCAGATGATGGCACGATTCAACCAGCCGCCACCTCCGATCCCCGTCCACATTGCTCATCTGTATCCTCCTGGCCCTACTAACCCACACTACCAAAAGGCTATTGAACGCGAAGCGCAAAAGAAGGGTCAGCCTGTGCCACCTGTTACGGGAGCTGTTACAGCGCCGGCAGCTCCACAGCAAGCACTCACTCCTCAACAACTTCGTCAAACACAAGCTCAGGCTACTGCCGCCGGACTCGCCGACAAATTGACTTCTTCTATGCTCGAGGCAGAGCTGGATGACGAACCACCTACCTTGAAGCTTGGAGATGCATCAGTTGCCGCTCCTTTTACTAGCAAGCTTGCGCACGTTATGGCCATTCCCAACATTCTTCGTCAAGGTCGTTGCACTCTCGTTGCCACCATTCAAATGTACAAGATTCTGGCTTTGAACTGTTTGATTAGTGCATACAGTTTGAGTGTCATCTACTTGGATGGAATTAAATTTGGAGATGGACAAGTTACCATTAGTGGAATGCTGATGAGTGTCTGCTTCTTGTCGATTTCTCGTGCCAAGGTGAGTTTCCTGCATCTTGAAGTTTAGGATCTTTGACTAATGCACATGATATAGTCCGTCGAAGGTCTTTCCAAAGAACGTCCTCAACCGAACATTTTCAACCCATACATCATCGGTTCCGTACTTGGACAGTTCGCCATCCACATCGCTACCTTGGTCTATCTTTCCAACTACGTTGCTAAGATTGAACCGTAAGTTACCTTTCTGTTTCTAGGCATGACTCTAGCTAACTTTGATTAGACCAAGTGGTGAAGTCGACCTTGAAGGCGAATTCGAGCCCTCTCTTCTCAACAGTGCCATCTATCTTCTTCAACTCATTCAGCAAATCTCGACCTTCTCAATCAATTACCAAGGCCGACCTTTCCGTGAATCCATCCGCGAAAACCGAGCCATGTACTGGGGTCTCGTCGGCGCATCGGGCGTCGCCTTCTCCTGCGCGACCGAATTCATCCCCGAAATCAATGAAAAATTGCGCCTGGTCCCATTCACCGAGGAATTCAAGATCACGCTTTGTGTCCTCATGATCCTCGATTATGGCGGTTGCTGGGTTGTTGAGAATGTGCTCAAGCAGTTGTTCAGCGACTTCCGACCCAAGGATATCGCTGTTCGCCGCCCAGATCAGTTAGAGCGTGAACAAGCGAGGAAATTGGAGGAGCAGGCTGAGGCACAAGCCGAGGCGGAGAAGAATCGCAAAGTATAATGTTTCTCATCTTGGAATTTGAACTCGACCTGTGTGTTGGGTTGTGAGGCTGAGTTTTGGTTTAGATTTTTTTTTCTTTCTTTTCGATTCAGTTCATTATATGTATAAAGAAGGCTTCTTGACATTGTTATAGAATGTTACAGTACAGAAAGACCAAATATTATATAATCTTATTGCTTTCCCTTTTGACTAGCCTTGTACCTTCGATGATTAACTTTCCAGGTTTACAAGGATACGATCAATCTACCAGACCTGAGTCCCGAAACACGTTGCTGAGTTGAATGTATCTTATTGTTTTATACATAAGGACCGATGGACCATCTCTAGTGTCTAGTAATACATAGTTATATACCCCAGTACGAACATCTCGTACTCCACATGCAAAAATATATGTACAATGGATGAAGCGCAGAAAACAGATGATCTAATCCAAACCCGGTACCTCAATCTTAACCGCCTGTTTAACAACTCTATCCCTAACCGAACTTCTATACCCTTCCCCCATCTCCTTTTGTGAGTCAGAATCCGCCTGTGCTTCAGCCGGCGGATCCCATTCCCACCATTTCAAAAGCCTCATTCGCGGATACAGCACTGCTACCACGCTTCCAGTAATTAAATTGATGCTCACCGGACCGTATGTATTACTATCGAGGGATTTGCGTGGGTCATCCGCATCGCCTTCTAACCAGACATGATTGAAGGGGACGATTTGCGAGGGTCGAGGGCAGGGTTCTCGAGTTATGACGCGGTCTCCTGGTAGGGCGATGACTCGTTTGATTGCTATATTCTCTGGATTTGCGGGTGATCTATGTATATGGCTGTCAGTAAAGACACTTCCCACATAGGAATCAAGTAAGGATGTAAAAGGGACATACCGAAACGTAACAATCATCCCCCTCTCCAACGTTCTCGTCCTATTCCAGGGCCACAATGTCCCCCACGGCCACAAATTGACCAAAATAACATCACTTTCGGTCTGTGTCTGTTCGTAGTTTTCATTCAAATAGGGCGTCATAGACGGCCCAGCAACCCACATGAGTTGCAGTATGTGTTCAGAGAAGAATATCCCCACCGGCACTATAGGTGCAATGGTTCGAAGCGCACGAAAACTCCATCGTACTGATACTGGTAATGCAGCATAGCGAGCGCGGAATCGGCTTCGAAAGGTTGACCATCGGGATGGACGTTCTTTGTAGATTGTGAAATCGGATATGTCGATGGAGGAGGATCGGGAGCTTTTGGTTTTATTGAGAGAGGCTCTATTTTTCAATTCGAAGCGAGAGACGACTCGTGGTTTGGATTTGATTGCGCCGGGCAGTTTGGATATTATTCGTGCAGCTGTCTGCTTTGCTTTGGAGTCGGCCATTGTCGGCCGGGGAGTCGCCGGACGGCGGTCGTTGAGAGACCGATCACACTGGGCTGGATATTGTAGAGCTGATGGAGTTTTAATGGAATTGACGGATCACCTCTTTGGACAATTCCAATTCTCATTCATAGTCATGGTCATATGGTGTTGTTGATTGTATCACATAATCACAAAATTTCCGTTCGGCGTTATCGCGGAGGATGGCATGGAAGCTTCAGCATGTTTGCACTGTTTGCAGCGTCTGTTGATAGCTTCGTTTTCAAATTTATAACTAGCTTATCTCTCTATTTCTTTTTCAATGATAGCAATAAGTATGATTATCAATTAAGCATATCTTCGTCATATGTAGCTAGTGCTCCATCTCAATCCACTATCCTACCAAAGCAAGGCCTAAATACAGCAATCTCCTTGTCTCCAAGAATAGCGAACCACGGCATCTGATCACGACTTGTTCTCAGTTTCGGACTTCGACAACTCATCAAACTCAGCTGAACTCGACTGCATGCTCTGCACATCCGTCACCGAGGCCGCTTGGGAATTCGAATTCAACTCGACGGGCTCCTCGTCTAGTTCCTGGTTTTTGTCGCCGCCGTCTCGGGACAACTCTTCCCAGTCCTGCTCGTCTTCGCTGACCGATTCATAGCTGTCGTCTTCATTCACGTCGACGATCACGGTATCTATTGATAAGTTTTAAGTCAGGGCTTTTGTTGATTCTCGAGAAATGGCGAAAGATTCACCGACCTTCATTGGCCTTCGTCTTGAGAGATGCGTTTGCGGTCTCAATGTCTTCGTCCGTGGGAGGGAAGTAAGCCCTATCCGCAGTTAGTGTTTCAGTAGTCAAGGTACCCCCCAAAGGTAAGTGTCATACGGTAGATGGCGTTCATATGCCCTCACATCGGCAGGCATAAAGCTGCAGAAAATAACTCGTTCGAACTTGGAGAGGTTGTCCCCCTCCCTCAAGAACTCATCAACTTCATCCAGGACTGCTAGAGCCGCTGCCTCATTTGGATAGCCGTAGACACCAGTACTGACAGCTGAGAAAGCTATCGAGCGCTGGCCATTTTCCACAGCCAGTTCTAAGCTTCGACGATAACAGCTACGGAGAAGCGTTTCTGATAATTCGTGATTATCCTCGTCGTAGATGGGACCGACTGTGTGAATGATTTTGGTAGCGGGCAAGTTGTATCCATTTGTGATCTTTGCGTCACCTGTACGGCAGCCTTTGAGTGTGCGGCATTCATCAAGTAGTCGATAACCTGCGGCGCGATGGATGGCGCCATCTACTCCCCCGCCGCCTAAGAGGCTTCTGTTTGCAGCGTTGACGATGCAGTCCACTTGCAAGTTGGTAATGTCGTGTCGAATGTGGGATAAGATATCATTCAGTGCTTTGGAGGGGGCACTGCCCATGGTGTGCTTGGCTGGTGATAAGAGTCTGGCACGATACAGTTGTGTCAGTGTGGGGATCTCCTTGGGAGTAAGAGCGTTGGACGCCATTCTGTCAAGTGCTGGACCGAAGTCTAGGTTCTGTGAAGCGTTGTCAGTAAAGACTTGAGATTTCTTCGAATATTCACCTACCAGAGGGATACTCCCAGGCAACTCCTATTGATCAATGTTCAGTTCTGCTTCAGACTTGATAGTAAGGATGTGGATGATGTGCTTCTTTGATATCTAATGAAACAGGGTTGATGGGTTGTTGTGTTTATTTGTTAAATTATTGCTGCTACTGCAATGCAAACATATGAACAGTTCTTGTAATTTCTTGAAAGATAAAGAAAAGGACTGCCTTGTCCAATCGTCATTGTTGTTATATAGACACAGACACGTGATGGAAGTAACACTAGGCCAAAAGTAGTACCGCACTTGCATCTGAATTCTACCTAGGTAGACGCAGACTTCGAATATTTCTACAGAAGCGAAAATTTACCAGAGATCAAATACTAGTAAGTTATCTTTATTTATTGATTCATAGTTGTCATGACAGCCTGTCAAAAACGATCAAAGCATCGTTGATCAAAAGATCGATCATCATACGGTCAGTGCAACTGACTCGACATGTAAAGTAGGTATGCTGGTGTAGGTCAACACCACACCACATAAGAATGTAACAAGTTGGTATGAAAGAGTAGAAGAGGACATGATTCAAACAGAAAATAGAGTGATTCAAGCCCGATCTGTCAACCGGAAGAAAATGCTAAACACAAAAGCGAAGAGAAGAAATTGAAGACCTGCAGAGTCAACTAAAGGAGAGACATGAACGTAACGTCTTAGGCAGAAAATGCCTGTTGCCGAACCTTCCACCGGTTCAATCGTCAAATATCCATGAAAAACACATGCAAAGCACCCAGGCTACTTCACATGATGGGGGTCTTCCGTTTCTCAGCACTGGACAGAACCAACATGGGTGTCTTTCGTCGCTCGGTGGTCTGGTTCACTGAACGGTTACCGGCCACAATGGCAGCAGTCGACGGCGGACCAACGGGGGACAGGACGCTGGGAAAACTTTCATCGCTACCAGCAGCCGAAAGTATGTACATGTTTTCCGCAGACACCCGCTCTCGCGAAGAACGATCCTTCTCCTTGATCTCAGAGCCAATGGCTCCGTTAGCGAAGGCGCGTAGGCTTCCCAAGCTAGGTTTGCTAGAAAGGCTGCCACTACCGCGACGGCTGTCGTCACCATCAGAGACAGAAAAGACGAATTCAGTCTCACTGGCAGGAGTGTTGCTACCACCACTACCATGGTTGCTTCGAGACTCGCCTCGACGCTCAATTCCCGCACGTACCAAGTTGTGGACTGCCCGGCGGCGTTGACGTGTAGCGAAGTTCTTGCTACCCTCATGTTTCGATGTAGGTTTAGCAACAAGCTCTTCGAGAGCCGGAGGACCACGCGGCTGGCGAGACGGATGTTCGCCTGCACGACCCTGACCGGGTCCAAAGGTTCCAGTCAAGGGAGTCTGAGGAAGTACAGCAGAGCGAGGGCCCGAGCCTCCAGTACGTGCCAACTCGGTGTTGGTGCGCAACCCTGGTACAAATGAGTGACTCTTCTTGTGATTGCGTCTCAGAGAATTTCCAGAAAGGGCTGAGAGCGGAGTAGCATTTGTGGGAGGAGAGGGGATATCTTTGGGTGACTCGGATCGGGAAGAAGCATGGACAGAAGACCGAGCAGATTCAGGAGGCGGGGAGACCTCAGCACGGAAAGGTGCTTGTTGTTGATATCCGATCGGTGACTGAATTGACTCCTGGTAGGTGGGAAGAGGGTCTTCTTCTTGAGGCGAAGGAGTGCTGTTATCAAAGATAAAGCTCTGCTGTCCGGTCATTGGATTGTAGACCGAATACAGACCCGGTTGGCCAGAAACGGGTTGGACAACAGGCTGCATGCCCTGCTGCAGCTGTTGTTGGTAAACGCTCATGCCCGGAACGAAGGAAGCAAATTGGCCCTGCTGCTGTGATTGAACGTGTTGCTGTTGAAACTGCTGTTGAAATTGAAATTGCTGGTTGAGTTGATTCGCACCCAAGCTCAAGTTCTGAAACTGTTGAGCAGCAGCAGTAACGCTTAACAACTGTTGTTGAAGACGCTGCTGCTGAGCAGCCAGGAACAAGTTGGTGGTCATCAACTCAGCGTATAGTTTTTCGTCCATGCCGTCGGCATCTCCCAAATCAATTGCTGGAGGTGCAAGAACTTGCTCTGGGAGAGAGTAGAGAGGACGTCCCGTGTTGTATCCCATGTTTGTACTCTGAGAATCCAGTCCGTAAGAGTATTGAGGGAATGTCGCGCCAGTAGCCGTCTGAGGAACACGGTCGTTGGTTCTATTTGTAGCGTAGCGGCTGCCTTCTAGTCCAACACGGCCATGACCCTGGAATTGCTGGTTGTATGTAGAAGGAACGGTCGCTGACTTTGGAGCGGTGCGCAAGCCAGCTAAAAGGTGAGAACGGCTGGTCCGGGGAGTGGCAACACCGGTTGCCGGACCCGTTTCATTGATAGTTGAAATTTGAGGAGGGACGCTCAAGCGTTTGATGTGTGTCCCTTTTCCTCGGGAAGCGAAACCAGTACCCGGAACGCCAAGCGAAGCGCCATTAAAGGAAGAGTTTTGAGTCATTTGAGTAAGACCGCCTGCGTCCATACTCAATATTGAGGAAATGATAAAAGCTTCGGAAATGCTGATTATGCTGTATGTGCAAGGATGCAACTCAAAGAACCGAACAATACGTTATTGTGATCGAGTGCGATGACGACAAAGAATTTGTTTTCGAAACGGAAGAGTGTTCTCGAGAAGCGGGTATCGAAGTATACCGAACGATTAGGATATTAGTAACGTTTGTCGATGAAAGCCGTACGTCAATAGCAGCCGTCAAAGAAGAAGAATCTAAAGCAGAACCTGTCAACCCCAAGTCAGCAAACAATGAGGTAAAGTGACAGCGGAGAGGAAGGCGCGTACCGAAAATGCAAGACAATGACCAAGAAGCAAACGGTATCGGAGACGCGAAGAACAATGATGAATGTAGAGGATTAAAATATACAGAGAAGATATTGTTGCGTATATGCTTCGAATAAAGATTGAATCAAAGACGTGCTTCCGAGGGTTGTTTGTAGTCCTGTTTGAAACGAGACGCGGATGCACTGCAAGCCCACCTCGTCAAGAGTCGGTATTCGATCAAAGCCAAGGATGGAAACAAAAGTTCTTTTTCAAGCAACTCGAAAGCCGATTGTTGAAATGTGGTAAAAGGCTGAAATATGTCACGTGTGCGGATGCCTCGGGCGGGAAGTCGAATGGTGTTTGATAGCTCGTTTTAAGAACGCCGAAGAAAGCAGTAATAGTTGGACTGATGGGCAGTAGTCGGTAGTGATAGAGTAATTCGAGAAGACGTCTTGATCGATAATTAAGGAAGGGTTGAAAGACTTCTTGCCTTGGTGTGAGAGGATAATAAACAAAGCGTGAGATGAAACCGCGGGAGAAAGCCTTCAGGGGAACGTCTCGGTGGTATTTTTTGGCTGTTTTTGTATGTGTTTTTTCCTTTTCTCTTTTCTTGGTTCGACTATTTGCAATAAGAAAAATGCAGTCAAAGGGAGGGGGGAGAGTGAACGGAAGAAGTAAGATCCCAGGGAAAAGAAGGTAAAAGAAGAGAAGAAGGGGATGATCAAGAAGAGAGATGGAGAGATGGATGGATGGAAGAGGAAGAGTTCGAGTGAGAGAGGCGAAGAGCGAGAGGATTGGGGGAAATTAATGGGGAGCACGCTGATTGGGCCAGAGCACTAGACCCGCCAAGCGAGCCAATGGGCGGGCGGGACAGCGCGAGGACAGGGGCCGGGCGTCTCAGGTAGACTTTGCGGTGTGCGGCCAATCAGAGGCTGCAGCTGGCTCTGATCTGTGACCATGCCATTGGTCTGTATCTGAATATCATGCTACTTATGCCTAGCTACATATAAGTGTCTAGTGTCGCTGTCTATCATTCTGAAACTGTGATGAGTTTATGGGCGTTCAGCCAAGTCGACGATGCGATGCAGACTGTAGACTGTAGACTGCCTGCTCTTCAGCCATTGTTACTACTCAACAAGGTGAGGGGTCGCTGTCCATCACAGCCGATGAGATCAGCTCGACAGCCTCGAAAGTGCCATTCTCCCGTCCTATTTGTTGAAGCCCTCATCGCTAGCAGAATGATATGCATGCAATTGTCATGTCTGTATGCCCGTCGGAAGAACACTTGATGCGGCGGCCCAGCCCAATAGAAACAAAGGACTGCCGTGCCGAGCCTTACGGGGCTTGGGGACAGGCGCTGTCTCCAATGAGCGCGCCGCATTGGCCCTCTCTTAGGCCACTATTGGTTTGGCGCTGTCAACGTGGCTCGTCATGGCAGCCATCCAGCGCTGACGATCCCACTCACCGTTGTTCTTCGAGTCTTCGACTCTTCGAGCCATCTAGTGTGGGTGGGGACTGCCGATATAGTGATCGGCCCTATCGAAGCCAAAGCTCGCTGCCTAACTTTGGCTACGTACTTACGAGGACTGCACTTTAGAACTTAGAAGAGCCCTGTGAAAAAATAAATCCAGAGTAAATGTCACATATCAACCATCTCTTCAGGTCTGTGCTCCCAAGATGGAACTCAAAGTAAAGTATGTACACGATAGAGAGATTTTGCCAAAGGTAAAAGGTAGCAATGGTAAAATAGAAAGAAACGGGTATCACAAGCGAGCCTGGAGAGGCATAAGCAGTGCGTAGATTGTTGTCGTAGAAAATAAAATCGAGTGCCGGGTACAAGCTGGTAGGGATGAAGATCATACTTGTACATGGAGAGGAATGGAGCTCTTCAAATGCAATGTCGGATAAATATAGATGACGTATTCTCAAGCATCAACAGGAACAGTAGGACCAGAGCGCATCGCATGTGAGGGCAGTGGGATCTGACCAGATGGACCACCCTCTGATTTGCCATTCATCCGCTCAAATTCGAGCGTATCCGCCAGCTCAGCGGACATTGGATCAAGCTCATCCTCTTTAAGACCAGTTGCCAACGCTACGAGTTTCCGGTGCATGTCTAGTTTCGTGCTGACCCCAGCATCGGCCTTTTGCCGCAGGAGATCTCGTACTGCATCTCGTCGCTCCTCCTGTGCTGACACTAGTCTACGCACAAGCTCAAAGCGCTGTAGAAGTTCCTCTGGGGCTAGAGGTTCACTATTCGAAGCCGGTGCTTGTTCCTTGGGAGCTCCAACGGCAAAACGATCGGAAAGTTGTTTGCGATGGATCTGTTCAATGAGCGATGCGCAACGACTCTCGATTTCTTTGTAGCGGTGCATTTGTATATCAAACGACTCATTCGTGTCTTCCTGGGACATTAATAAAACCTTCTCCTTTTGCAGGGCTTGCCGATCTTTTTCCAACTGCTCGAACAAGTCCTGAGGGGTCGTTGCGTCTCCGGCACTTTGTTGGCCGACTTTAGCATTTCCGTAAGCAAGGCTGAGCTTCCGCTGTGCCTCATCCATCAAGCGAGCTATTTTGCTGGCCATGGCTGAAGTCATAGGGGACGAAGTCGGAGGCAGGTTCAAAGACTTATCAGTATCCATCACATCAAGCGTCTCGTTTTCAGCTCGTTCGTTAACATAAGTCACGCTAGACGGAGCATGAGGTACGGTACGCTGAGCATTTGCCTGGTCCATAATAGCAACAGCAGTATCGCCTTTCTCATTAACCAGTTCTCCGGAACGGCGGCAGTGAAGAAGGAAAAGAGATGTCAAGCGAAAATTACCGTTCCGGGCAGCAACTAGTGCTGGTGTATCGCCATTCGAATCCTGGCATGAAAGGAGCATATCCAGCTCCTGTGGAGGAAATGTATCACGTATCTTCTGGAGTAGAACCTCGCAGTAGTAGCGAGCGCTCTTCCATTTGCCTTTGCTGCGGGTGGTTTCTGCCAAATGATGAAAGACCGTAGCCCCAAACCAGTCCCGGAACGTAAGATTATCTTGAAGCAGATTCACAAGCGAAGGCATCGTCTTTTTCTCAAAATTGTTGGTGAATAAGACTGCGCGCACAAGCGGTGTTTCCTCATGGACCGACACTGCTTGTACATTGGCACCCCGACGCAGAAGATCCTGAACAATTTCTAGGTCTCCCATGGCGGCGGCCCAGTGCAACGCAGTATTACCTTGATCATCAATAGGACGATCCACTTGAAAGTTCGCCGGTGGTACTGGAGGCTGTACTTTTGCGGCCTCCGGAGCATCACCTACTGTCATGAAATAGTCCAAAAGTTGGTCTCCATATAGTATATGTTCCTGCTCAGTCGTCGACATAACGTTCATCTCACCCATGCCACGTTTTCGTTTCCTAGAATGAGTGGAGTGTTGGGACATCGGAACCATATCCTCTTCCGCCATCATCGATGATGATTCCAACGTGGTCTGTTCAATGGATTCTTCCTCCTCAAAGGTTGATGGCGGTGGCATTTCATATTGCTCTGGAGGAGGGAAACTGGGAACACTCATTCGCGGCGCTCGCATATTGAAAGATTCCTCCTGTGTGGCTCGCTTGTTTGCGCCGGATCCTCGCGGCGCTCGTGGTCTGGAAGCAGTGGTGTGTTTCGGCGCCGGTGGCGGACTTCGATCCCCAGCAACATAATCCAGTATTGGGCGTATCTTGTCTAGAATATTATTGCGCTCGGCAAGTAAACGGGCTTCTGGCAATGGGATCCATGTTCCTGGTCGACCGGTAAGAAATGAAGATCTTGATTGCTGGATTAGACCTGTGTATACCTTGATATTTTCCATAGCCTCCCTGTACCTTTTCATGTACACCTTTTTGTACTTCACGCTCCAAAATTCGGGTCCTCGAGGGCTTATCGAACCCCGCTACTTTGAGGATATGTGTTGCATTAATCCAATCATCGGCCCTCCTCCGCATCAGGCACTCGCCCTCCATTTTGAACTCATAGACAGGAACCTAGATAAAACAGTATCATTGCGTTAGCTGGTCGTTTCTAAAACGGACAATAACCCGGCGTGCGAACAACTCACTCCACTATATGTTGCGGAATATACTATGCCTTCAGTGCTCCCCGCCATCTTGGATTATGGCGCCCTCTCTGGACGCGGACCCTCAGGCCGACAAGAAAACGAGATCCGTATATCGTTGTAAATAGATAAAAGGCTACATCCAAGCACGAAGATCGGCGTATGTAATTCCTCAATCCTTTGTTTCAGAGATAGCAATTTTGGCAGCCACGGTGGCTCATGAAGAACAAGGTCGGATCAAAAATCGCGAGAACGCGTTCGCAGGATGGTTTGACGCGTAAAGTGTTCCAGTCAGTCAGAGAAGGCGCTAGGCTTGATCCGGTACTACTGGGAAACCAGCCTGAGTCATGTGACTCGGGGTCACGGGTTTCGGCGGGAAGCACCACGGCAACTTCAAATGATGTACTTGCAGCTTTGGAGAAGAAAGCAATTCTTGTTGCTTATCACCGTGTCAACCCGACTGTTCACATTTTCTGATACAGCATGACGGTCGTGGAGTCAGTCAAAAGCCTTGCGGGCCTGTCCGACAGTGGTACGTTGCTCAATTGGAAATCAATGGCTTTCTAATCTAACAGCTTGTTTAGCCTCGCAGAAGGAAATGTCGGATGCTCGTCTTCCACTCGCATACAGAGACTCATGCGCTCACCTCCTCATTCCCTTGAACCGATGCCGTCGAGACGAGTACTATCTTCCCTGGAAGTGCGAGGTGCGTGGTGTGACGACTACTACTGATAGCGGTGGTGGCTTGCTCGACAGGCTCGACAGATTCCGAAGTACCTTACTAACATTCTACTATTTCATCAGACCGAACGCCATACATACGAAAAATGCCAATACGATGAATTCAAGAAGCGAGTGGCTAAAATGGATGAATTACGGGCGGCCAAGGGAGGAGAACGAAGCAACTAGATATCTTACTAGCACGGTCAGTGGTAGCCGTGTGCACACCAACGATTGATCAATATCGAGTTTTCATGGTTGTGCAGCTGGAATCGAGTTGTTGATGTAAATATTATTCATTGTTTGCTGATATTGTTGGCGTTGGGATCAATCTACCATTTCTCATCGTTCAGACGAATCCGAAACATTCAAGCAGCATCCATCAATCTATGAGCCATTTCCTTCAAGTGACGTTTTATTGTTTTATTCTGAGAAGGCCGATGTTAGGGTCATGCGTTTTCAAGCGAATATCTCCCTTCCAAATAAAGGTGGAAGGACCGGGCCTTATTATTATGGCGCTAAGTTCGGGCATGAGGTAAAATACAGTGGTGTGTCGTACTGTCTGGCAGACACCGAACGTATCAGCAATCGCGAGATCAGGAGACCTGCAGCATCTGGCGTGAGCTTATGCAGCGCTATCTCTATTGAGGTAACCAATCATCTCGGTCTTGAAGTTGTACGTAGTGCCATGATCAATTCATGTTCCTTGCACCCCAGACAGGGGCAGGGGGTTGTAATTGGAGGCATATGAGATGCAGGGAGACAGACAATGGGAAGAAAGAAAGAAAGAAGGAGTTCCTCGGTGAGTAAGAGCAAACATGAAGGGTCCGACATGAATGATATCAACTTCCAAGGCACATGCGGAAAGACCCCGCCGATGCGGTTCTTCTTTCCTTCCTGAACTACCCCCACCCACCTCTTGCTTAGCAATTCAATCTTCGACATTCAACCTCCCGGAAGATTCTAGCCCGTGACTCGTGTGAGGGGAGAATTGCCTGGAGAGAAAAGAAAAAAGAGAAGCATAGTGCTTTTGCAATTGTCAAGAGGGCGCCTTAAGTTGAGCGGGGTAGATTGTTTACTAATCCGCGAAACTTTTTTTTTCTTTTGTCAAGCTCACTTTTTGAGGACATTTCTCCCCGAGGCTATTGCGCGAGGGCATTCCTTCATTGATGTCTTCAAGATTGGTTCCTACTGTCGCTCTCTAGAAAGCTTCCTTTCCGCCTCGTCTCTGTCGACCGGATTGAGTATACTACCTCTCGGAGTGGAATACTGATGCGATGGGTTTGCTGTAACGTCATTCCTCGGAAACTTCATGCGCATACAAATTCTAACATCCTGAATTTTTTTTTTAGACAACTAGGAACTGCCCTCGAATGGCCCGAGGCCAAGAAGAATGCCGATAAGGTTAGAAAATGGGGTATCGAGGTTGGTCTGTCGTCAGAAAAATGTCGATCACGAAATCATTGACACTTAGCGCCAGCAACTTCTCGCTATATGGAATAGAGCCAAGGGAAAGGAACGAGATGTGCTCCTTTGGGGAGATGAGGTGACACTTCCCCATGCATATCTGAGGATATTTGTTAACTTGGCGTTTGGCTGGTCAGATCGAATATCTCGTCGTTGCGTTTGACGACAGCCACAGAAAAGTCCGGTTATCCCTTGCTCAAGCCGATATCCTCAAGTCGCTTGCTCGAGATGCAGCTCTATATAAGGTGGGAGGAGATGTTTCTGATATGAAAGCTAAGCAGTGAGCATATCAAGACTATGAAGTTGTACAAGGCACCTCACTAATCACTACCCCAGTGAGGACGAAACATTGCCGACATTCCACCCAGAATTTGGAAGGTTTATGCTGGAAGCAACACCCGGGCGACCATGGGGCATCAATCTTACAGATTTGTTGAAGGTGGAATCAAATATGCGCTGGAGGTGCGATTCTGATTTGAAACCAGTCTCAAGAACTATCAAGCTGATTTAGGCACATAGGAGGGAAATCGCAAAAGGGCACATGGCTGATAACGAATACCCCATCACACTCACCACTTTCCCACGCCTTGGATGTCCTGAAGACTACATTCAGCCCTATTACCCTCCATCCGGCCCTGCGCTGCGTTCTCAATTCGTCCCTGATGAGATCGCGAATCCTCATATCAGATTTCCAACATTAGCTGCCAATATTAGATCTCGACGAGGTCGCAAGGTCGAAATAAATGTACCTGTATTCAAAGATACAAATACCCCGTGGCCGTTTAATGACCCTACAGTGAATTACGACTTGCATAACTGGCCGGAAGATGACGACGTGAGGAACGGCGCTGCCAAAGAAGGCCATGTATATATGGATGCCATGGCTTTCGGCATGGGAAGCTGTTGCTTGCAAATAACGTTTCAAGCCAAGAATATTACTGAAGGCAGGACACTATATGACCAGTTAAGTCCATTGGGGCCGATTCTATTGGCCCTTACAGCTGCGACTCCGATATATAAGGGTTTCTTGGTCGACACCGATGTACGATGGAATCAAATCAGTCGGGCGGTCGATTGCAGGACACCCGAAGAACTTGGTGAAAAGGTAGGCATTCCCTGAAAATGATGAATAACCGATCTGACCTTAGTAGCCCCTGAAAAACGATCGCTGGAGAATTCCAAAGTCACGATATGCATCCAATTCCACATATATTTCGCAGGATCGAAGGTTACGGAAAGAATATATGGATCCGAATCTCGTTATTGACGAAGATATCAAAAAACGATTGATAGAAGGAGGCATGGACGACTTATTGGCAACGCACTTTGCGCATCTTTTCATTCGTGATCCCATCGTCATTTTCTCGGAAGACTTGAAAGAATTAGATCTTAATGAGGTCAACCATTTTGAGAACTTGCAATCCACCAATTGGCAGCATATGAGATTCAAGCCACCTCCACCTGATAAGGATATTGGCTGGCGAGTGGAATTTAGGTCAATGGAGATTCAAATGACCGATTTTGAAAATGCGGCATTCAGTATCTTCATTGTACTCGTGACTCGAGCCATTCTCAGCTTCGACTTGAACTTTTATATCCCGATACAGCGAACGACGGAAAATATGGAGACGGCGCATGCGCGAAATGCGGTACTAGAGAAGAAGTTTTATTTCAGAAAAGACCCTTTCCCTCCTAGGTCATCACGACAGTCACATCTGCACAACAACGGCACCGAACCATCTTCTGCCGGTTCTTCTGCTACAGTCAGCGCTCCCCCATCGCCACCCTTAGGACCAGTCGATTCAGAATATGCGTTGATGAGCATAGCGGATATTATAAACGGGTCTGCCGATGGCACGTTTCCTGGTCTCATTCCATTGGTGGAATCATACTTGAATAGCGTCAACGTTGATGTCGAGACACGATGCTCATTGGCACGATATTTGGACTTGATCAGGAAACGAGCAAACGGCACACTTTGGACTGGAGCAAAGTGGATCCGCGATTTTGTTGACAATCACCCAGACTATCAACATGACAGTAAGGTATCAGAGGGTATTACCTATGACCTAGTCAAGGCTGTACAGGCTATGGAAGAACAGGAAGGAAAGGCTGGTAGTATTGGATGGCAAATGCTTACTGGTCAGAAGTGATTGGTCCTCTGCAACATTGCCCTCCTTTTCACCCAGACAATAAGCATCACGCTTCAGGTGTTATGATCATATCATTCTTGTCAATATTTGAACCATTCTTTTGATAGAGAGATAGAGACATGAGTCAACATGTACTAGATCTAAATCTGTTCTCTAGACTTACTAGTCCTTTTCCCTCATGCCTAGGTACATAGCAATAATCAAGATATACCCCGATGTTTCAAGGACGATGCATTGTTCCAAGTACTTCAATCCACGGCGTATACTCGGCCTATTAGTTGACATGGGTACTACATAGGAGACCTCGAAGTTAGGAACAACACATCCGACATATCAAAATTTGTCCAAATCGACTGTAAATCACAATTGATGATACCTGAACAATCCGAGCTCCATCCGGTAAAATCCAAGGACACTGGACTGTATGGTTGGAACGATCAACCTGGAATTGATCCCGGTATGGTGATGTATATATCATAAAGTAGCTACAAGTAGCTATGAGACCACTGTTAATGTACCTATACCTGGTTGATCCCCGATGCTGATTACCGCATGGAAATCACATGCAAAGTTATAGGCATCAAAATATCAAGGATGCACGTCATTCAGCCTGTTTTCCAACAACTACAGACGACAAACGTCAAGTTATGAGACCCCGGGCTGTCAACTAGCCTCATTAATCGGCATGCATCGGGGATGTAAAATATCCTTGGCTATCAAAGGAGTGTACACGAATCTAGAAGTGACTTGCCGTAAACATATCCAAAATAGGAGAAGGAACGATGTAGTCCGAGGCCATAGCTGTACTATACATATACTAGGAGCCCATTGACCTGGACGTGTCCGCGGAGACTTACGGTTGGAGACAAATCTAAAAACCACCTGGCATACGGAGTACAATCGGACATGTCATCAAGGGCCATAACTTAATTCAATATGACATATTCTTATTGTCGGGGTTGATGTGACTACTCCAGCCCGCACAGACATACCTACTCCGTGCCCTAGGTAATAATGAGATTCATGTGCATGGTGCAGATTTTGACGTATGCACAATGCAGAATAGGGCCTGCCAGATCCCACAAGAGGAGAATCTGTGCGTAGCCACAGGCGCTTCTTGATTTTGCCTCCGTGCTTGATTGACAGCTGTCCACTTCTTGGGGTGCATTGACGAATGGTTTCCACAGTATGCTGGGTTCGAAATCGGTCTTTTCGTACTGAAGGTATTAAGAACATAGGGCCAAAGAAACCCCAGTACAGCCCTTAGTCTCCTTACTCTGACGTAAATCTGATACCGTCAGTTCCGGTCTGTATCTAATGCGAACAGTTTCCTTCCCCCTCTGACTGGATAGGTTGGAAAAATGTCACAGGTGGGTGTGCCAAAGGCTGCATACTGCTAAGTATTTAGTTTCATAGCAAGTCAATCAACCAATAAAAGTCAGGTCAAATAAATAAGCCGGACAAAGCAACTCTTTACCTTTGCCAGCGCCTGGCTAGGGTCTTTACCTAAAATAAAGATAGAGACTCGATCTCATTCGTCGATGCGACGCCAAAGTAATATCCGGCTGTGAGATCGAGATGGTGTCACACTCGGAATAAGCCGCGTCCATCTCGTTGCGTGTTGTAGCACGATCGCTGTTATCTGATCTCAACTTTAATCATAGGTCAACATCCATCTTAGATGATTCCTGCTCAAAGTCGAGGGGAGCCAGGGCTTGATTAAACACTCAAGGAAGCCGTCGTTCTTTACAAAAGACGCATCTCAGATCTGCTCATCCTTCCGGAGACTGAAAAGCTCATGAACTAATGCAAACTGGTTTTTGGGGGGGGCGCTTTGATCCTCCTGTAAACATGATTCGTGTCAATGACTGATATAAATCATCAGTTATAGGCATAGCCCAGCAAGATATAACTGAACTGGTCACCCCAACGTGGAACTATGGCTACTTGTCCGGCTTGCACAAGCGTGCGATGATCACACCTAAGATCAGTTAATACATGTTTCTAGGTTGAGTTCGGATCAGCACTAGGTCGAGGATGACTTGTAAATGAGGGGAGAGTAGGAAGTTCTCCTCGTAATTCTAAAACAACCTCGGCCGATATCGCGGATTGTACCCCGATGGCTGAAGGGATAGTAGTCGAAAGAAAAGCAAAAGCAAGTCAAAGTACTCCACAGGCGGAAATTCAACGGCGAGTAAGACGAATAGCCCTGGCCCATGCTTCGGTAACGGCTGGAATTTGTCTAGCGGTTTACCTTGTCACGAACTCCCTTGGGAGGACAATGCACGCTTTGTTAGCCGATACGGCAATAGAACGGCCATCTTACGGAAACAATACATACAGTACGAAGTCGACCCCTGCTTTCTTGGCCATCTATCGCGGATTGGCATTCGTGAACAGCTGGTGCTAGTTGATAGCGTTGTACGTAGTGCGAACAGTGGCGAGTCGTGAGTCGCAACAGTGGATAAATCTAGTTTAGAGAGTGTTAGACTTGTGACAGGTAAAGTGTAAACAACCGTTAGACGGAGTATAGTGGACCCACTGTGATCTCGATCAACGGCTGTCATCACCTAACGAGGACAAGCGCTTATGCAAATCCTGATGCTCTGTGAGCAGGTTGAGAGCTCATATTTTCGTGCTTTGTCTATGGTCGCTGCTCCCTAAGTCCCTAGTCATTGATTGTCTAGATTCTCAGTAAAGTAGCGCCAACGGGAAGATTCTTAGTGGCGCCGTCCTTGATGTATTGTAATTGTAGCCATGTGTAAGTAACAAAGAGCCAGTGTCAGATTGAATTCAGGTGTCCAGTAAGGTTTCTGATCTTCCAGTGACGATCCGGTGTGGGTACGTCGTAGACGATCATGGAACATATTATTTCAAAGACAACCAATACAAAATGCCATGAAAGTTGATGAAGTCGCGTAATCGATGTGCTGTCTGAAATGCTCCATCCCAAAGCCTGAAAATTGGCTTGTAACCCACACTCACTATGATTGCTCCGCTTGCGTCTTAACCGAACAGTTGATCTAGGCTCATAGTCTCAGGAAGGTGTTTCAGACCATGATCTTATCAAGATTGTTTTAGATAGATAGCGCTATACTCAGTGATAAAGTGAGACTTGCGCTGGTTGGTATGAAGATAAGGACTGTACAGTGGTGTACATGCGTGCTTCGTACATAACTATTCCGAAGGGTCTTCAGCTTGACAAGACGTGTCTGCAGGATTGCAATCTTGTTGCTAGATTCAAGTAGCTCTGTGTGTGTAAAATTGGCGGTCGTTCCAGGCAGTCCGACGTAAGTGATTGGGTGTTGGGACAGGTATCCTGAGGCTTAACAGACCCATTATTGCTGTCGTGGCTCGGAGGGACTGTGGAACGGCGAACGCTCCGTGAGAGCGGTTAAAGTTGCAATTGCTGGTATTTTTTACCATCAATCTGCTCACACTAGTCTCGAATGTGTATGGCCTAGTAATCTGATACAGACGCGTACGAGATTGTCTTCGAGAAAAGAAAGGGTCCCACCGCATGATAATAAATTGCTATGCCAACCAATCTGTCCGGTAAAGAGGTAAAAAGCCCTAGCTCGGCGACCATGGCGTAACCCGAATCTCAAGCTCTCCGAATAAAATTGAGATCTTCTAACGGCCTAGGCTAGACGATCGCATGTTTAGGGCGACATATGCCATAGTCGATAAGTCGAGACCAGTACTGTGGTAGTTATGCGAACGTAATAACTCGTTACTTTCGTAACGTCTTCCACGAGACTTTGATTGGGATGGTATTGAGCTTCTCCTTCCATACGTTCGATGACTTCCTTGAACTGGTAGTTCCAGTCTCTTCTATCTTGCTCGGCTAATTTCCGAAATAGATTGGAATAGAGAGGCGGTAATGTCAAGACAGAAGATTCCGGTAATTATTACCCATCGATCGATCGATGGGTTCGGTGCGTGCACGGTCAGCCATCAGCATCCCAGGAGACGGCCCAGGCGCCAGCGTCTGGAGTAGAAGGTTTGTTAAATTAATGGCAGATTTGACATCCTTATTAGTGATTGGTTGCGTAGGAGAAGCCTTCTAGCCTCTCAAGGGCACAAGTAGGGAGAACGTACGAAGTAGTGACGAAATTTTCCTTGATCGGTTTCGTGTGTCTTTTGATAACAATGTTAATAGGGCAATATGTTAAATGAGATCAAGGACGGACTTACACCGACTCGGGAAGCGAATTTGAGCTAGATAATAAATGACGGTGTTATAGTTTCCATGTCAGACAAAATGCCGCGCTCTTTCATGGCAAGGTTTTGTCCTCGAGTCGACTGAGACAAGCAAGACGGGATGAAGCTTCCCACATGGCGTCAAGACCCAAGTATAACAAGGAGAGTTAAGACGACTGAGAGTTGGAGGTGACACTTAAGGGAAGTTGATGGTGGAGGGCGCGGGATCGGGAGACGTATTACGTGTACTGTACGATTGCCGTCCGTAAGACTGTAACGGCAGGAGCTCCCTGGAGAGCAGCCGAAACAGGCAACTACCTACTAGTGCAGCCCTGGTTGAGGAAGGAGCTTACCCGAGTTGGTGACACTTTTCGCGTAAAGTTACTCTGCGCCTTCCCTGGTGAAATGATCAATGGAGGTTGCACCTTCCCTTCCCGTGTTCCAGCCAGAAGACCCATGCTTTACCTGTTCAGGAACGTATCGATTGCACAGAGCAGATAACGTTGGTAATTTTCAATTAGTACGTACCGTGTATCGCTGTGACGCCTAGCGGAGGTCTCCACTGTCGCCGTTGGCACGGCAGTCATCCTCCGTGATACTCGCCTACTCGCCAAGACTTTAACGTCCCCATGCTATGGACCTGGATAGCTTTTTACCCAATACAGAATCTACAGCTTCAACAAAGTGATCCGATCAAACTACGGTGTACAAGATCGGAGGCTGCGTCGCACTATGTTCCAAATCTGCCAACCCAGCTTCGTACGACATGCTTCCTGCAGCTTGTCCTTTCGGGTGAGCTTCCAAGGTCTTGCCCCTGTCGTCTATACCCTATACTACCCACCTTTATAGTTAAGTTAACGGGACGAGCTTTCCTCTTTACGACATGATTCATACGCTTCCTTTGTCTCTGATACGCACCAAGTTCCAGAGAGTACATGCTGAATTCGATCTGCTGTATCCACTCCCACCGACTCGCAGTCTGGTTGATATCTTGAGATCCCGAATCATTCGGTATGGGTGGATTTAAGATTGCGTGTTATTCGACAATTTCAGGAATGAAATTGTCAAATATCGGTGGATCAATCGGATACCGTGTTGCGTGTTTACAGATTTTTCTGCACTTGTGATTCGGGCTGGCAACCTGGATGCAAGATCCAGTCTTAGTGAAGATATGGATGTGGCCATGCGAGAAGCAGATCCGGACGCATGCTGCCGACGAATCGGATTGACTCGCGATTCTTGAACCTGTTGGTTACGCGACTTGGGATTGCTGACATCTGATGCAGCGAGGGTGATCGCAAAACAGGGCATCAAGTAAAATTTTGAACCATAACTACGTATGTGTTATGTAGGAAGAAGTCCGATCTTTGGGAAAGATCCCTGCAGGTTCCCGTGTTCCAGTAAAATCCGAAAAAGTGCCAAGATCAAACATGGGAACAGTTCTTAGCTGGATAGCTTGTAATGGTCTCGCAAGCGTGGATGATCAAATCATGATGGATCTCTTGGGTTGATGTCCACCTAGTCACAGGTTGACAACTTAACAAGCGCGTGACTGCCGCCCTGTCGGAAACCAATACCAATTGGGCGGTTCGCAATTTACTTGACTGCCCATGCTGCCATGCAACTGTCGCGGGACCGACAGGTGTACGTACTAAGAGCGCGGGGCGGGTTGTGATCTGAACATCCCTGATCCTGGTAGTTGTTAGGGCATCTGTGCCTTCTTCCCGAGGTCATAAGGATCCGGTTTCCTTTATTCCTTGAGGAATGAAAAGGGGCACGCAAACGATTGATAGAATTTTTGTCCAAAAAAGGTAAAAAAGAGGGAGAACCCGACTGAGCGACTGCATCTGCCGTGTCGATCCTTTGAAGTTTATGCCTAGACCGTTGAACATAATCAAGAATACGGAGTACTGGGCCTGATGGTTAGACGTATTTTACTGATGGAAGTGTTGTATGGCTTTGAGAATCATACGTATATTTTCATATGTGCTAAACATGATAAGCTCTCTCGAGGCAAAAAAGATATCGGACAACTACTCTGTAGATATATTAATATTAATTTGATATCCAAGAAGGTAAAAAAAGTCTAAAAAATTTGCACAAGGCAAGGGGCTAACTGGGAATCGAACCCAGGACCACTCCCACCCTAAGGGAGTATCGTACCACTAGACCATCAGCCCGCGAGGTTAGGATAGCCCATTTTAGGCACTATCATCTGTTCCAATCTCTCGGGAAATGTTCGGGAAGGAAGCATGAGAATACGGGCGAGGTACGGGCTGTAAGAACATCTTCAGAATTTGCTCACATAATTCTGTGTATTTGCTGAGTGATACATTTCGATCATCAGGCTGTCAAGCTATTACTGTACCAAGATCTATTGACCAACTTAGCATGGAGTATGGTCATTGAAGTCTGCCAACTTGTGCCAAGTTCGTCGCCAGCCACATCGCCACATGGCGAAACGTTGTTGCAAGTTTGCCAAGTTGCAACTTGCTTTTTGTTAGTTCTCCACATGGTTCAATGTCGGAGTCGGACTTATCTCGGGCCCAGCAACCATGAGATGCATCAAGCCTCCAGAAAAGAAAAGAGAAAACAGACACTGCGCGATTTAACTTCGCGTTGTCTGTATCGCTTGATCTTGCTCCCTTAAATCTTCTGAGTTAGGTTTGCACAAAGGACAAATCCATTTACGTACGGAGCAGTCGCTACACCCCATGGCGGCTGTTGAGATACTTTGGTAAGTTGGTAACCCGCCATTCTGTCATGCTAGATCGAATCGAAGAAAAGCCCGGACTGTTGGCTGGCCATTACATCATTTCCGTGGCCCACATCCCCCTTGTCCTCCTGTCTCATTACCATACGTGGTACGTATACTCGCACTACGACAGATACGACACCCCGTACCGTAGTTAGTCAATGGTCAAAGGTGCTAACGGCGTAGGTAATCAAGATCTTAATTAATTTCACACGGTGGCCATCGACGCTGGCACTAGGCACGTTCGGACAACGAGATCAACAGCAATGATTATTGTACGGTACGGTAATGCCTATGGTGAAGTATGGTCGTATCCGAATTGAGCTGGCTGCCTCATGCCCCAGGCAACGACTTCTCGTGATAAAATACGGTATGTACGGTAGTCCATCAGCCTAGCCAGCCGTTGCACTTGCACTGCATCCTGTCGTTCCCGAGGGCGAGATCTCCGATCGTTCTGTGGAATACATAACTTACCTGCTGGGTTTGGAATGAGCCTGCATAAGCCCGTACGTACTACGTAGTAAAATTGAAAATTTCACAGACGAAGAGCTGATTAAAAAACAAGCCTGGAACAAGCAGATACGATCCGACCAACCATCGGTCGCGGTTGAGTCCTGCAGCCAATCGTCGGGCTGGACACTCGCCCTTCACCCCCCTTTGTGCGGCCCGATACGTACGACTAGTGCATAGATTAACTAACAGATGCCAATCGAGATTTGAGATGCATCATCAGTCACTCGACCGTTTCACTTGGACTCGATCGCCTACGTATTTGTAATTACGTGCGTATTGACCGCAGCGCCCAATGGGCGTCGTGCAGATAGATCGAGATTCGATGTGAGATATGATACCAACGGCTGCTCCTTTAGCACATGTTGGTGAATTTTGATTCGATGGATGATCATGTCGAGTACAAGCATATAACAGCCGTATTATATGTAGTGCGTACACCGACCAATCCGCACATCGTCAAACTGACGCGGTCGCTCATGCTACTACTGATGTACACTTATGTACAACGATGTACTGATCTGTCCGTACTCCGTAATGGGAAATTAAATACTACAGCATTTACCATGCCGTAGGTAAATGCAAGTGGATCACGACAGGATGAAGCTCATTTGGCACCGAGGGGTCTTCCGGCTCGATACATGGGATTAAACTGGGTCTGTGGTTCAGCGCACGATCGATGGATCTCTTCTTCTGTGTCTCTCTTTTCCCTTTTCTCAACGGAGTAATTTGGAATGCGGGTGCCCACACACCACCTTTCGAGCTCTCTGGCCATTGACAAAGGCGCTTCGCGTGGGTCAGCAGCCAGGGTTAATCGTCCACGCGGGCACCCGAGAGAGTCAAGTCTTTTTTTTAGGATGGAGTAACGGAGCTGTACTAAGCACTTACTTAGTAAGTGCTCCGTTTTTACCCTCTTTAATTTCTGTTTTGCCCTTGGATCCCTGTGCATTTGCATAGTTTCGCCCGGGACTAGCGTGTTCTCCGTCTCTTGCACTAATCAACTTAAATTGCCATCTCTACCTAGGTATGAAGATTGGCGGCGGATCGTGGCTGTTGCTTGAATGGAAATCTGACGGTATGTACGGAGTAAAATTACATGACGTATTCGTATCATGACCATACAGCTGTTCCCACTGGATAATATGCCTTTAGCCCACGATTCCGTTCTGCGATATCGTAGTACGGAGTATATACCCCATATTGACAAGCATCTAGCCATGGATTGCAAATGGAGGAGAAATTGACTTTGCAGCGCACAGTTCTTGCACAGGCCTGTCTTTCGGGGAATGGACGTCGTTTGGACACAAGTATCCAGTATTGAAATCCATGGAAGCGACACGATGCAGACGAGATGGATGGCTAATATCGTCGATGATCTTTCCCTTCGTGTATCTGATTTTTCGCAAATGAAAGTAATTAATACTTGTGTATTAATATAGTACGTAATAACTTACCCACCGATACGAAACTGACGAGAAATGGAAACACGTACTGAAAAAGAACGCGCTAAACATTAAGTTAGCAGGGACTAACAAATCTTTCTCCAATCTCCGCCCCTGAGGTTCCATCGTAATTTGCTCCACCCGAAAAATGATCCTAGCCCTGGCCCAAATGGCAAACTCCACAGTTAGCGCAAAATCTAGAGATCCGCAATTTCATAGATTACAGGCATGGGTATTGGGTAACCTGCCGTAATTTATATGCAAACTAACTAACTAACTTACCTAGGTACTAACCTTAGTCGCTATGGACTACGTACTTGGATCTTATCATGAAATTAGACAAGAAAAACAAAAGGAAAAAAAAGTGGAACCCCCATTCCCAAAGCCGTAATGTCATTGTTGGCTGTTGGTGAGCGAGGATAGACTCAAGAAAGAGGAACAGAACGTACTAGAGCAGGAGGCAAATAACAAAAGAAAACGCGAAAAAGCAAAGGCGATAGTAGTTACCAGAGACTCAAGAAAAACGTTCACCCATCGAAGTGGACCATTACTACTCTGTACTGCTATTATTATTTCTTTTTTCTTACTACGTACGTACTACTACGTACTCCGTACTGGATACAGCTTGGACGGGCTAGTTTACTTAGTTTGTAACTTTGTTATACTAAGCTACGATCTCTCTCCACGCATCTGAACGGCTCAAAACCCACCAGTGGTCCGCCTTCCCGTCCACAAGACACGCTCCTTCCTTCTCTCTCTCTCTCTCCCTCTCCTCTTTACTTCTCGCATCTCAAAAGGGAAGGGGAAAAAATCAATTATCTTCCTTCTCTCTCTCTTCTCTCTCCCCCCCCTCCCATCACATTCCTCATTCTTCGCCTTTCCCTGGTTCTTCTCTTGATCCTCCCGGAGATTCACTTCCTCTTCTCGCCTGTCGTCTTACTCCCCCTCGCGTCGGCTGCTCGATTGCGGCGCCCCTCCGGAGATACATCATTCACCCGATACGAAATATATTGAGAGGATATTGAATAGGACTTCCCGAAGAAAAAGAATCAAGCCAGGAAGCAAAGACAAACGAGAAAAAGGAAAGGTTAAAAGGCGGGAATCGGAAAAAGCAAAAGAAAGAAAACACAAAAGGTTTATTGCATATTCGGCCAGCGAAAAAAACACCAGTACATACGTACTACATACTACATCTACATACTACATACTACAAAGCCATCCCACGCGACATTGGCTTAAATCCCTTGCATTGGCACTCCCGCTGACCCCTCCAACCACGTCCGTTGCTCACATTGCCGGCCTTCAAAAGTTCGGTGCATCGCGATTGCACGTCAGGCAATTCGAGATCACATCTTGAGCCGAACGAGATTGATATCTGATTTGTGGGTTTGTCGCATCTCCTCCTTTGTTGTTGTGCTCTTTTCTGTTTGCCATTGTGGTTGTCGGACTGCCGATTCGATCACCGATCTCCTTCTTGCGCCCATTTGCCCTCCTGTCACCAGCGCTTGGCCATTGGCTAGATTCGCGAGATCATAACGGGCGATCAAGAGATCCTATCCGCCACCGTTCATATTTGTCTATGACACCTGAAACTTACACCTTCACTGAGTTGTTCAAGAGACGTGGATGAGTGCCGAGATTGGGATCTGATCGCAAACCGAGGTTCGTTCCTGGCGCTTGGTGACAGACTTGTTGGCTTTTTTCTGTTTCTGCATGCTTGTCCAACGTGGCTTTGTGAAAGAAAACATTGACTAACGCGTTGATTTTCAAATTCTACAGTCCTTCGTCGACATTTTTGTTTATACGTATTTTTTCTCTCTTCACAAACCAATGGCGACAGGCGTCAGTGTCAACCCTGCCCCAATTGGGCCAATGTATCCCGGTCCTTCTCATCAGTCTTATCCAACTCCTACCATGTCCTCGATACCGCCGCGACTGCCCGGTCACAACAACCCTCCACACGCTTTGCGAAGATCGATGGATTTAGACCAAGAACCGTCTCCAGTCCAACCGCCTCGACAGTCATTACCTTCCATACACGAAGCGCTCGGTAACGATAATCCTCTTCCCTACCCGGGGCCATCCCCTTCGGGTCCTCCGTCGCATCCTCATACAGCTCCGACTTTGCTCTCTCGTCCCAGCACCGAAGGTCCCGCCGGTCCACCCAATCCTTTCTCTTCGAGTAATAACTCTAACCCCGCGCCATACTTGCGCGAACCGCAATACAATTCACAACAAGGTTCGACAGCCGCGGCGGACCAACAACGGGTCAGTATGGTTTCATTGTCGACCCAAGGTTCTCGAAAAGAATCTCTTCAGTCTCTTTCCGGAAAGTCTCCCACCAGCAGTTCAAAAACTGCTCCGACCACGATATCTCAAGGTTCCGCACCCTACTCACCAAATAGCTATGGGTCTTATCCGTCACAACCTTATTCCTGGCCGTCACAGCCACCGGCACCTTACGATGGTCGCGCTTACAATGGAGGTCCTTGGAAACCAAACGTAGACGAGAAGATTGGACACCGCCCCGGTATGCCACCACATAGCGATTCAGTGAAGCGACAATTTGACTCTTACGACGTCGAATCTTCCTTGGCCGAGGTGAGTTTTTCTTTACACGTATTCGCGTTCATAATTCTAGAAGCTGGAGACTAATTGTAATTGAAGATCATCGACGGATCCACCAAAACACTCGACTTCTCCAGACACTACGCTTCAATTGCCCACCAAAACCAACGCTCAGGTCCCATTCTAGGAACTTTACCGTCCTTACATGAACTCGATGATTTAATACAGCAGCAGCAACGCAATCATGACGCTCTTCTGCGCATTCGCAACGCTGTCGTGAGCCAGGAACAAGCGCTAGCCGAACAAAGAGTTCAGCAACGCCATCCCAAGCTTGAAAACGGATACGATGATGAGCATGTAGGGTTATACCAAGATGGGTTCAAAAGCCCTGGTGGATTTACCGGAGGTGATGCAAAGAAAAGACGAGGCGTAAGTTCACATCTGCCACTTCGATTGCCTCCTTGGACTAGGTTGCTAACGGATATTTCTCATATAGAAGGCGGCTCCTCCAGGACGATGCCATAGTTGTAATCGCGCTGAGACTCCCGAATGGCGCCGTGGTCCAGACGGCGCTCGCACTTTGTGCAACGCATGCGGTCTTCACTATGCTAAGCTGACTCGAAAGATGGGCCAAAACAAAGCCGCTGCCCTAGCGTCGAACCTTAAACCAAAAAGTCTTGATTCCTCGTCGCCAGTACACCGATGATATATGGCCAGGTTTTCACTCTATAATCACCGCCATTTTCCTAATGTTTACTTACCACTTCGACTTGTTTTACTGTTGAACGGCGTTTGAAGAGATTGGATTGCACTAGAAGTTCCGGAAAGAGCTGGCGGAGCTGGCGTTTTGTTCTTTTTCACAATTCATACTTGAGACTTGTATCATTCCTTGTGTTTATTCTCTTTGCTTTTCTTCTACTTGACCCGCTGGTATTCCCCTTGACGTTGATGGGCGTTAAGTTTTTCCTCATTTATATGTTTGATTTGACCATGCTATATACATACATATTTCTGTTACTATTTATATGCCTAGTATTATATCCATTCGTGAGAAATACGGCTTCGTGCTAAAGATGATCTGAATTCCTGGCGCCTGTCACTTTTGAATGTCATCCATTCGGCTTTGTGCTGTTTTCTATCATCATCATGCTTGATCTGATCTACATTCCTCGAAATGTTCCTTGAGCATACCACAAGTGTCATTTTGACAGACCAATTGAAATGTCAACATTCTTCGGGACCATTTTCCGGTGAATACATACTAATTACATTTCATACATCCCCAAACCCTAACTAGATTGACTCTTGAGCTCCATCAAGGGCATTTCTTCTTGGGCATCACATTTTCAGAACCCCACCAGTGCATAGAAATATTTGCTCTATTTAGCTTTTTACAAACTTACATAGGTTATATATAGTCGCATCTGTATCTACCTTTATAGTGGGGACAATATTTCTGACAATCTCAAATCAATGTTGAATGTGATAGACATGCCATCCCATGCACCGAGAACGTTAATACCATCTCTTAGATATGGGCCTAACCCTGGAAGTATCTGGTTGCTGTCGATCATTGAAGATAGCAAGTGCAAACCAACTCGATCGTGACCATCAATTTGGCATCAAACAGTCGGTATCCAATCGATCCAGGAGGTCGGTGTTAATAGTCCGGTGCGGTGTAGCGTTCATCGAACAACGGTGCTAAGAAGCTTGACTCGTGAAATGTAGATCAGTATGTAGATCTTGTATATGTGCCTAAAAGGTTGAATATGTGAGAAATGCAATGTTAAGACTATTTACAAGTGGCAATTGTCCTATGAGCTTATCTTGCGTGTGTGCAACCTTCTGTCTAGAAGTCGACGTATCCATGCAAAGTCGATGAAAATGCAAGGTTACCCGATATATCGCGCTGGGCAAACCTTACGAGATAGATCTCTGGCACTGTGCTGGGCTTGCGTATCTAGAGATGAGATTTTCAAGACTGCATGCATACCAGATCTCCCAACCTATGTAGTTAGGTAGGTTTAGTAAATTACCCAACTTCGCATAATATTGCTTTTCAAGTGACTAGAGCCAACAAGAAACCCAGATCCAGCATATACTACTGATCATTTGACTTCACTAAACAAAATCTTGAACTCAGCACGCCTTCATTCCAGATTGTCGTGGGATATGATTAGATCGATGGCGGTGATAGGTTCAATCTTGAGAAAACTCTGAAAACGCCGCCACGGGCTAGAAAGCCCTAATTCGACTAAAACGTACGTACATGTAAAAAAGAGTTGCATCTTGCCATCGATGTAGTCGATGTAGCTGCATGATATTAAAGAGTCCTGTGCATTCATTGTTCATTGGAGCAATAAAAATTGAAATCATGAAAAAGCAATATGTATACACCCATCCAATTGAATTGTTCTATATCTTGTAGCTAGATGCCCGAACGAACGATCGACCTTGAGCTAATGTATGCCAACTCACCTAATATTGACATTGATATCGCCACAATCTGAGAAATTTGTCTTTAGTATCCCGAAATGATAATGCTGGATTGTCATGCACTGTTTTGTGGGTAGTGGTTGCATTCACATAAACGCGATAACCCTAAAGATATCTGTCATAGGTCAAAACCCAAACCAACATGCAATGCAGACGCCAGATTTAGATCGAAATTTCAATGTACATACTATCGCGTCCCGAAAATGCCCGTGGCTGACATAGAGTTTTCTCATGTAATGCAAAATCTAGATCATGAGATCTTATTCTTGATAGATTGAATTTTCAGCTGTGTTGTACCGGTACGTAACCTACAACTATTGAATCCTTTCATGTTAGTTTCCGAGTCATGCGTAAATTAGGGGGGGGGACGATGGAGTAGAAAAATAACGGGCATAGTTCGCGGCTCGGCAATCGGTCGGTACGTACCGCAAATTATGTCTCTTGTATGAACCAATGAATTAGAGGTTGCACAAAGCGCGCAAACTCCTGCAAGATGCCAAGAAGACTTAATTGTAATTGTCTTTGCTTTTTTTTTTTCATGCGGGCGAATTGTACGGTATCTTACCGAACGAATGAGAGGGGGAATTACCGTCTGGCTGTAGTTGGTTTGGTTATGTAGTACGTGGTACCTACAGCGGGAAGCAATCGTTGGTTCAGAGTCTCGACCATGGAACCGGCTGCTTCCTTGCAATTCACTCAGATCTTGCAGAAGCTACTAGCCTCTGCCTTGGCTCCTGAGAAAATGAATAAAGAAAAGCTTGTTTTATAGATGACTTAGTTACACTGTTTCTTGTTTGATTTCTTGCTTGCTTGTAGTATTGCTGCGTACATAGCCGCGTAATCTATACGTACGTAATACATCACTTGCACATCCGATCGAGATCGTCGTAGTGCTTGTTATCTGTATTCGTATTACGTAGGGGTGATATCTGAAATTAGTTCTTTGTACGGAGTCCGGCAGTGAGTACTGTATGTACTACGTACATACCGTACGTACTTGAGACAAACCGTTGCAACTACTCCGTACGTATTCGATAACCTACTTCCTGATTCAGCGTAGATCTGCGGTTAGATGAGTCCTGATCTCGTGGCTGGCTGTTGACCCCGACAAACTTACGATGTGCTTAAACGATTAAACTAGTTACGACCTCGCATTAGAACTTTCTCACTTGGGATATGATCGGCACTGACAGTCTATGTACGTATGTTAGCATTGTTAGGTGCATTGCGTAAACCTTAACAATCGCTACGAAGAGTTAATTCTCGTCATTCGATTACCAAGACGTCCCAGCGCGCCTACCGCAATATTCTTTGTCTACTCCGTGAATCCCTTCTCCATATCGACGATAGATCTACTATGAGGCGTAAGGTTCGCACCACAATCTTTGAGTAACTAGGTCATCTCCGCGTGTAACAATCAACAAAAGCATGGCCAATTGCCGATGCTAGGGGCTCAGCCGTTCTGTCGATCGATCAACTAGCTGCTGCCAAGAGCCGAGACTAGATTGAGATGAGATCTCGATTGTGGCACACGAGTTCCATCGCCGATGAGCACAACTCCCGATCTGGCTACCTGCTCCGGCGGTACGTAAGATGGTATTCTTACCGTACGTCATTACAATACACTGTTGTTAACAGTTCGTTTTCGGCCTTGTGTACGATGATGTATCATGTCGCACATTACGTAGTAGTATATCAATACTCCGTACACACATGATCGGTGATCTGCCAAGTTGACAATTTGACAGATGTCAGTTATTGAGTTTAAGAGATAGATCATATTTCATGACTGGTGCATATACGAAGTTAATCTTGATTTATTATTCGTCAAGTGACAGGCGTTATTTTGTATTTGACTTTGAATGTTGGTATTCGAAATGTGGTAGCACGGTTCCTGCTCGTGTAATTTAGAAAATTGCACACTTACAGAATTGAGACTGAACCGAGGGAAGCATGCTTCCTTAGGGAAATCGGTCGGGAACCGGCACCTTACTATGTACAGTACGTAATACATAATGATTCGAGAACGAACTTGGTATCACAGCAGGGATCGCCGATATGCTTTGTGGAGATTCGCAGGTCATAATACGAACATGAAACGCCAAGGCGGATAAATTTTACTAAGTAATTTTACATTTCATCTGTGCGTACTGTATTTCGTATTTTACAGAATTACACACCTTACATACTGTACCAGGTATTCTGTAATTCATCTCCGTACCTGACTGCATCACGGTTTTAATGTGCATATTTTTCTGCATGATGTCGATCTTTTTTGTTGATAAATATCATCAAATACACACTAGAGAAGACATTGCGAATTATCTTTTAGTCATTCGTAGCATCTAGATTCCCTGTTACAACACGTAGGAGTCAAAAACAGTCTGGTAGGTAAGACATGAAGTCGACGTTGACAATATCCAGCCTTGTACTTCAAATGCTACGTCTATGTATTTTCTAGATACGTACTAACTAGTTTCTCTACATATGTAGATAGTCTGAATTTCCTTCCAACTGTTCACGTGTATTATGCGTAACAGTCGACAACGGTCTAGCGACCAACATTGAACGTTGGGGCTTCAGATATTTCGGTACCATTTTACCATCGGAAGAAGGTACCGAAGACCGTGTATTCATGAGGGGACTCCATCGCACCTTTTTAGTCCGTCGTTAGGTTACTAGACTTACAGAGTGGGCTGCACAGTGGATTTCTCTTCAGAACAAATGTCTCCTGAATCATGCTGAATGCGTTCCGAATCTCGTCCCAGCGTTGCAGTCAGAGGACTCCGCAGAGGAAGAAATTGACATATGTTAGGAATCATGATACCCAGGGCTAGATCCATCCCGTGGGTCAGTCCAGAGCCTTATTTCGAGGCTCTTCAGTAGGATCAGGCAGAATCACCTAAGACGCTCCGAGGACTTCTTCGAACACTTCCACTAAGTTTCGTTTAGCGTTCGATTCAACGACAATGCAGTAACGAGTTTAAATAGTTACGAGTTTCCCATGATGGTTGCCTTGTACCTAATTATCCCTTACCGATTGGTAGTTCTAGATCTACATCGGCCTATCAAATTGGAGTTCCATATGGTTATGTTAGATCGCTGGAAATCAACGCGGCCAGCGCTCCATTTCGATTGTCCAACACATGGTGATCATGGACGACATGTAAGTAAGAAACAAACATTTTCATTACATCGATGGAATACATTCATATCCCTATTTGTTCTTGTCATAGCCTATTGTTGTACGTACGTACGTACGTAATTTCAACTCCGTAATCCCCACTCGTACATACAGCATACTCCAAATCATCAATGAAGTTCCGTTTGAATACGAACCGCAGCGTTGGTTCCGCTAATTGTGAGACTATTGATCCCCAGTGTGGATATTTTAAGTCAGTTATCAGCAAATACAGACGAGCACTCCGTAGTACAAGGGGGTTTCCATATCGTTCAAACTTTTATGGTGGAACCGGATGCTACTGGTTTAGCTTATTGTATCTCGATCTCGAGTACGGACTATCGAGTATGCACATGAGGTCTGCATATGCAGGAAAGATCAATAACCACTAGTAGATGCTTGTCCCTATTGCTTTGTCATGGCTCAGCAATTCTGAGTTATTGCCGAATTACAGATGTATGACAAACCCTTTGGCTCGATTCTATGCGTACGATACAACTCATTGAAGAATTGGACATGGGATGAGTCTGAGAACAAAATCCATGCCTCCGTTTCCTATTTTGGCAGGCGTCAGGCCGCGCGAGTCACGGAACGTCTTCAAGATACCTTCAATTTACAGTCATTTGAGACCTCGCATCCACTTCATTTGAGAGGTGAATCGAGATTCGATCGCGTCCCATAAAATTGTCGTCCAGACCCTTTGTTACCGGATCTTTTAACCGGTCCTACGGGTGTTTCCGTGGATCAGATACCCTAATTTTACATACTTTTGTCTAGTAAGCACTTGAGGCATACAGCCGACCTCCTTAACTATTTAAAGACACACATCGGCGATGACCGCGAGTCAATCCTGAGATTGATGGGGTCTTTTGCTGACCAAATATTCAGAGTTACAAAGTTTGTCATCAAGTTGCATCTAAACTTGCGCTTAGATGGACGACTAGGTAGAAGACCCGCCGCCCTATGTTTGGACCTCAGCGTAAACTGGCGAAACAAATACTAGTCGTTATTACATCTACTCCGTATTCGGTCTTGGTTTAAGGTGCTGACTCTACGGAGTACTCTGTAATAATCTAGTTCTGTAATTATCGGGCTATTTCCGCGGACCTGAAAATTGTCACTTTAGGGTGGCCGAGATAGGGCTAGGGCTAGGGCTACAGTCAACTACACGTTTAAGGTTACTGACTGCTGTACATGAAAGGAAACACGCAACTTTGTATTCAACTTTTGTAAATGAGCAATCATCAGGATCTTGCTCAATCATAATTACATATAACAGCGACGAACGTCATTTGTGTATAGGAAAATAGAGAGCTGGACAATAGCGTAATCGAATAAGAAACGAGGTATTTTTATCTCTTCAAACACAAAAGAAAGTCGACAGTAGTTCATATGTAGCACGGTGGGAATGGAAAAGAGAAGGACCTTTCAACAGATTGATGAATTGCTATTGCAATGCACCAGACTGCATAGAATTATTATATGCAATAGACACAACGTACAATTGCTTGATGACAACATGTGTACATGGCCCAGATGTCATGAGCATGTAGGTTGCAGTATCATTGCAGACCACACTGAAATAGTTCAAGTAAAGCCAAAAAACATGGAAATGCTAATGACTCGAAAGACCCAAGCCATTATACGAAACGCCAAAATTTCGATATCAGGGGCCGCATGAAGTGCAAGCAATGGCAAAACGAACAAATGCAAAGAAAGCAGAACGTCGCTAATACTGAATGATGAAAACGTATTCTCCCCGAAAATTCGAATAAAAGCAAAACCCCGATCAACACCAGTGCAGGTAGGTTAGCAGCCCCCACGACAATGCAAAGTGGACATGAAAAATTAAAGAAAATCAGAGACATAGAGTGTTCCTAACTCGCAAATAAGCAGGAATTTTTGAAAAGCATGGAGTGGAAACAATATTAGCAAGTCTAAACACAAGAGACATTTTGATATATATATAACATGGATCGGTCGTCAATAACATTAGATGGTTAGATCCATTCGTATTCCAAGATCAAAAACTGAATAAACCACTCCGTTTCTTTCCCAAAGGATAGACAACTAAAGCAGCCAAAAACAGACCAACAGTAATACCAATGGCAACCTGGATCATTCCATATCCGATGTCAAAGACGACTCCGCTGTACATCTTACTGCTTCCGTAGAGCGACATGTTCTGTTGAGCCTCAAGGAAACCTTGAGTCCCGTTGTTGATGATTGAGTAGAACGAGGTATTGTGGTTGATTTCATCAGCCGAGGTGATACCGGAAACCAGAGAGCCACTTGCTGCTAGACCAGATGGCACCTGGACAAATATTGCTGGCAGGATAGCTGCTGCTGCTAATCCATGCCGAAGGCGACTGTATAAATTCCCCATCACGCCAATAACAAAGGCACCCAGAGCGTTGACGACCTGAGTATTTGATCCAAATCTCTTCGTCGAGCAATAAGTGGTCAAGTAGCCACAGAGAGATATAAGAAGCATCACTGGTATCTGGCGCCACTTTGACTGATTAATGGTTGTCAAGCAGAAGGTGAACATGATAACAAATGGTAGGCGCTGTAGGTAAGGGTTCTCAATGGGGCTTGGTGGACAATAATAATCAGAAGTGGCGTTGGGGTCTAATAGACCGTATACCGATGTGCCAACAGTGATGCCGAATCCAAGGAAAAGGGAATAAATGATTGAATACACCATGCGAACTGAGCCGGCAACAATGCTACGGGACTGCAGTTCCAGGCTTCCACATAAAACCATATATCCTGGTAAGATAAGAGCGATGGATGACTGGGCAAGTGCGGAGAAACAGAACAGACGACCTCCATGATAAGGAATACTGCCAAAGGCCCTTGCAAGAAATGACGTAAGGACGGCAGCAGAGATCTCGAATACATTTGAGTATAAGTAGGAACGCGGTGATAGAACCAATTGGAGAATTCCAAGCAAACAGCCGAGAAGAAATGCTATCGGCATATCGATAGGACGAGCTCCAAATGCGAAAGGACCAACAGAAGCACTAGCGCAGCCATGCATGAGGATGAGAAACCAAACATTGAACCGTGGTTTTCGTTTCATTATTTCCTCCAGTTTTCGTGTTGCCTCTGCAACTTCAATGACATCGTGGATCACTTCTTTGTAGATCTGATGTACTTCAAACAATCGACCTAGGTCCACACCTTGCGCAGCTTTGACCAGTTTGACATCTGCAGTATGGGTAGCAGCATCGTCAAAAGATATGACCATACAGCCAGGGATGTACAGAAACTGTCCGTCAATCTCCAACACTTTCGCCGTCATGCGCATATATTCTTCCAACCGGTGCGTAGGTGCTCCGTACTTCATCAATGCCTTGCAAAGGCGCAGCAGGTATCGTTGACGGGATAGGGTCTCGGCAAGTTGGACAGTAATACACATCTCATCACGGGCATCTTCTTGAGCACGCATCTTCACCAGCCTTTGCATGGCTGGGGTAAGGCCACTACTACTTCGAGAACGTCTAAGTGGTGGGCGTTGTTCGGACGGATTTGAAAAAGAGCTCTTGGTGCTCGAATTTGTCCAGGAAAGAGGTGGAGATGGCTTGATGGAGTTCTTCTCCCACCATTTCTTCTTAGGAGGCTTAACGATTCCCGAGTCTTGGCTGAGTGATCGTTCGGAGATGTTTGTGTCATCGAAGCTACCATTGCGGAGATGTAGGCTATCTGGGTAGCTGATGTACTCTGGACTCGGATCATAGTTGGTCGCCGCATTTCTCCTGTCATGGAGTCTTAGTAGGTTGGCAAGTACACCAAAGTTGTTGTGAGATCGCGTAGCTAGGCAGTCATCGGGGTTGTGATCTTCAGTGGGCGTAGTTTGCCCGGAGTGCAAGCCAGGAGAGGAGGCGCGGACCCGAGAAAGAGCATTGAGGCCCCTTCGAGTCATTTGTTGAACACGTAAGAGAGCTTTGGAGAGCTTTATAGAGCGTCCTGTTTCTCGTTCCTTAGCAACCGACCCTTCCTCATCCTCGTTGAGCAAGTCGTAGAGCTTCTCTGACAAAACGACCAGAGGTAGATCTTCACGCACTTTAGAGACGATAGGGATATTGATAGGTAGAATCACACTAAGGCCATGCACGTCAAGAAACTTTGATTTTCTGAAGCAAAGGCAAAAAGGCCAGCGAGCTTGCTCTTGAGCTGCATGGCCTGCAGTTTTGAGTTTTTCTTCCGCGCCGATCCCATCATCATAATCATCGTCAGTGATTTCAGTCGAGCACTCGTTAGTGCTTGAAGTGGATCCACTAAAGGTACTGTCGTCTGAGGACGGGGATGAGCTATCATCTGAGGAGAGCCGATGGGAAGAGTCACTTCTCAAGCTATCAGCATAAGGAATGTTGGCGGCGATTGTGGGTCCTTGGAGCTGCGAAACCCCTTCCTGGGCGTGGAAAACTGACGTCGACATAGGCTGTTGCTCTTGCTCAATCTGTAAGCTACGCTGGTTGATAGTATACTCGACGCTATTGGTGACTTGTAGAATTCCCACATTCTTTGGCTTGCTTTGCGCACCCCCTGGTCCGGGCGTCTCCTTGGTAGAAGTGACGCCATTGGGTAAATTCAATGCTGATGTATGTGAGAAAGACTGGGAAGAAATAGAAGTTGTACTTATGACTCCTCTAGGGGCGTGTCTTGAGAAATTCTTGCCCGCATCGTCGACATAATCAGAACTGGGCAAGGAAACGGCGGGAAAACCGCCAGCCATTGTGATAGAAAACAAATTGCGGATCTCAGTAAGAATTCCAAGCTTGGGCTTTCTCAAAATTTGGTTGGACGACTACACCAAGAGGTGGGTTGCGTGCGAAGGCGAGAAAGTTTCACTGGGTTGTATCTACGGCAACGGTCAGCATATTTGTACATCATTGCTGCCAAATACCGGCTCGGCCACAGAATAAAGTCTCGAGTAAAAGAGATACAAAGTGCTCTTTAAGATCCTGAGTAGACTTACGAGAGTTGTGACTTACCATAATGTAGTTTAAGTGTAGATGTGCTGTACAAGGGCTGTTGCATTTGTAATAAGGATTTGGCGTTACCAATACCTAGTGGCACGTCAGAGACGACCACTTAATGCAGGAAAAAAAAAAAAAAAAAAAAACACAAAATACAAAATACAGCTCTGGTATGTAACCAGAGTGCTCCCGTTTATTTGACTTTGTGCTTCTTTGTCCGTGGAGTCTAGCCCAGAGCGTGGAGAGCAATTTTGACTAGGACTCTGGAGATGATCAGACTTGGGGTAACTCCAGGATAGAAGCAAGAACCCGGTCAGGCCCACAAGATTATTCTCCACTTGTGCAAGTCCAGAGCCTGGTAATTGTAAATGAGAAGGAAAAGGTATCGATCGTGATACATGGAGGAGGTGCATCCATCGATGGGATATGATCTTGATATATAGCTCTTTCGGTGGGGGGGATATGAGCCGCATCTTTCAGCTAATTTTTTAATTATATAATGAGTAAAGTTCAAGACACATAAAAAGCGTTCCATCGGCATGATTGTCAAGTCCGACACTCAAGACGGGGTGAACTCGAGCCGTGACGGCACAAACTGCAGCGTCCATGTGGACCCAAAACGTTATAGAACGAAAAGGACATGAGTGCTGGGATGTCATGTATAGCTGCAACCATGAATCTTATTTGGTCACATTCCCTCACGAAGAAAGATCATTCTATTTGACCCGCTTTCTCGAGCATTGTCCTTTCGCTTCAAAAGTCGACGGTTGCGCTAAGCGCTGGTGTTGCCTTTCAGCCTGAACCTTGCAAGCACAAGGTGAAAATCCTTGGTTGCCACCTTATTTCGGAGAGTGACCTATTCCCGCAGCTGCTATACGCCCATACGAGCATCCATCGGCTGATTGAGCCTCCATCATCGCCTCTCAGGACACCGAGAGATAGATTGTGATTCGGGCAGACTCTTCGAACTTTCTAGAGTGGCATTACAGCAGAATATTTTACAACCATATGGTATAGTAAGAACAAGTGGGCTGTTGACAGATATTTCAGACCTATCAAGTGTCTCAACGGCGTTATTCCAAAGCCGAGCGTGGAGTGATGGTGACGAATTTGGTCGACCATGCAGCAGTGAGGGTAGCATTAGCACGGCCTGCATTCCTTAAGTGACACACGCCCCCCTCTTTCAGCATGTCTTACAGACTTGATTGGACTGGTTCATCGAGTCTTGAAATAGGGGCAAATGTGGTCGGCGACTTTAGGCATCCGTTCCGATTGCTCAGGGGCAACTTCTAGAATCGAGCTCGATACGAATCTCCGATAGCAAGACCACCTTGGCCTCTCAAAAATAAGGATGAGCATAACATTGCTGACGCATCGAGAACGTTGATACAGATCATCATCTTCATCCAATCGGCACGTCCACCAGGCGAAGTGGGCTTTAGGGTTAACTAAGTCTAAGTGGAGTGCTGGCACGGATCTCCGTTAACAGTGGAGAGAGTGCACGGTGCCGAACGGCAAATCAACAGCCTTATTTTGGAAACAAATCCACTATGGATATCAAATACGTACGTAGATGGAAAGTGAACTGAGACATAGGTTCGGAAGCTTCGAAATAGGTCCGTTGACCCGTGTGGGTTTGAGGAGCTCTTTCCAGATGAACGTACCTTAAACACCGAGTTGGTTCAAAAGGCATGTCAAAGCATAAATCTACATATCTGACAGTTCGTCTGAAAACAAGTCAAGGAGCGACGGGTCATACCTTCAAGTCCTGCTTCTGACACGCAAATTACGAATGTATCGGCAAGGAGTAACTGGATCGGGAATTTTTATATGTACGTATTGATTTCTAATTATTAGTAATCAGCAGTTCGATATCTCCTTCATTTTCCGTGGACTCTAGTCTCAGAATATGTGTAGAAAGTGCAAGTTATGCAGATGAGATAGGAGGCACTGAAAATGGAATGAGGGTGCATGATTTATTACGCGGCCGTTGACATCAGATTGTATGCGGAATGAGCAGACTATCGGGCTAGCTAGCAGATGCTAGGAGCCAAAAACACGTGCCTGCATTAGCCTTGTATCTAATAGCGTTGGGAAGATATATGAGTGGTTGATAATAATAATCAATTGGATAAATGGCTGAATTATGCTGGTGGATTGTTTTTAATTGCTGGCTCTGCCAATTGGATTCCTGTCAAGCCCCCAGGGCAAACGCCGTTTTAGCAATAGCTTACGACTGTTTATTTGTCTTTCTTGTTTTGTTTTTTGTTCCCACGTCCCCATGTACAGAGCGTGGTAGTGTCCAGCATCCGTCAGATCAAGATCTACTTTCCGCGAACCAGATCTCTCGTTGTCAGGCCCGGAAATGGTGGACCAATTGAGTCCGCACAGCCTGTCATGATATTCGTCTTCATTTTACTTGTTGCGTACAATTTCGATCATAATGAAAGACACAATCTAAAGCGGATTGCTGGCAAGGAAGCATGCATTATGACTCATCAAACATCGGATTCTGATTTGCGACGCTCGGATCTAGGCCACTGATCGTTTGACTCATGACTATATTGCCAGAATGATCTTCTAGTGGCAACATTGGTTACGAAAGAGGTATCTAAACAGGGAACAGAAGTCGACCAGTGCAAAGATAGAGCTTAACATGTGGATATAGATGCACGGATTATTGTTCCTGACCTGCAATCATGACTAGTCGCCAATAAACCTGTTCGCTATTGTCAAAGCTTTCGGATTTGATGAATAATCTCGCCTGTTTGACGTGATGTTCTCTACAGCCCATATTGTGGTTGCTGCAGCAAAATTTCTACAACGCCACTTCGAAACATCAACATCACGTCTTTCTTACTCTTCTGCCTAGATCGGTTTCGGTGTAATCGCTCGGATCATTAGAAGACGTTTGTAAGATCTACTTGTCTCGCGGCCGCGCCACCCACAAGCCTTCTAGACCACCACAATAATAATGATCGAACTTAATAGAAGATCACAGCTTTTATTGTTCACCAAAACTGCAGTATAACGACCCGTGCGCCGAGGTTACATGTGCTATTATGCATCTAAAGCTAGAAAGTCATCTGGTGGTTGCACAGATTTGATGATATCCATGGATGGTACCGTGAAACATAAAATGTTAGAGATACATGCATTGAGTAATTGGCAAGACTTGTGACTTTACCTTTCATCATGTAACCTCCGGCTCATGATACGTAGGTATCGGATCATATCTGAATAGGTTAAGTTTCCGACATGGAATGGGAGACGTATCTGAAGCTATTGAGTGAGATTGTGGGCCTGACACTGGAAGGTGTTTTACTACTTTAACTGTTGGAACAGCCTTCCAAGGTTATTACTGGAATATAGCGATGGGACGATATTTATGGATTGCCTCCTATTCAAACTCCACGCATGTTCTCAGGAGATAAAAGCCATAAAGTAGGTCAGCTTGATTTGTCCGCAAGGAATGTAAATAGAACAAACTAGCATGATTTGACGATAGTTAATGGATTGTTTACATGTGACAGTTGACAACATCGATGAAAAGTTGTCGTTTGTAAAAATCAGACTCCTGAAATTGGTGACTCCATATGCTGAGTCGTCAAGATGACGCACGTAAAGTGTTCTAAGGAACATCGTAGTGAAATGTTTCTAGACGCTTTGAATCTTCTTTCCTTGGCTTTTCGTCTCTGTACCTCGCATGACCATTGCGGCCATGTCTGAGAAACCCAGGGTCTGAACTCACGTTAACTAGCCAATCTCCTGTTTACTCTTCTAGTACTCTTCAACACCTAGAGCTATGTATACAACAGATGGTGGCCTTCTAACGGCTCTAGAACTGCGCCAAGTTTGTTGTCTGAGCGTCGTTTGGGTACCACCGGAACCTCTCTTGCGCTGCCGGTGCACTGCCTAGCTCCAGGCCGTGAGGTCGGCATCAGAAGCTAGGGGACATGAGCCATCGCTAGTCAGAAGATGATGTATACATCTCCGGAGCTTTCACGAGGTCAAGGTCTTTCCAATCGTTGGCTGTGAATGTACTAGGTCCGATTGCTCGGATGTGTTACTTTGTGGGGCGTTGACTAATCGTAGTATCTTCGTCTCGGATACGAGATAGAACACTTGAAGTCTGTAGATGGTGGTGTCACTTCATGTGCCAGTGACCCAATTTTCCGAGTAATGGTCTAGATTTTGAGGTACATCAAGTGCCAGTGACTCACCTGTGACTTTGAGATACTCAAAAAAAGCGCATCATCTGAGCATGGCCTCGAGAGGGATGCCATTTTTGTCATATTGAGAAATTCGCCCAGCTCCTTCATGTCTCTATTCGATTCGGGACATGGGCCAATTTCGCGCGAGGGTACCATTACTATTTCCTTTTTTGATCTATGACTTGCTAAGGCTTCGGCCCACTTTCAGAATTTGTGTCTCTCATTTCCTCGAGAGCATAATGGAAAGAAGACTTACCTAAAGAATAAAAAATCATGTGAGTATTGATTGCTAAAGGCCCACAATTTGACTGTCACTCAGCACTCAATCGACTTCTCATTTTAAAAACGCCCACTTGATAGTCGGCTAACAACTCGCTATCAATAGAGATCAGAAACGAAAAACAGAGGAGAAAAAAGAACAATGAAAGTCAAACGTCTAATTATGATTCGTCGGAACCTCTGTGGCACGGTCCGGCCCGAAAGTTTGTGATGCAGAAACCCTAACAGCCCTAACAGCGGCGAATAGCCCTAACTCGATATAAGGGGACCCTCCGAAAACAATATCAGATCATCATCATATGATCATCATATCAAACGGATCTGAACCCGACGGGGCCGTTAATAATATGACGAAATAGTTTGACCATGGGAGGTTCAGTCAGTACGCTTGGATGGTTTACTCATCCCCGGCATTTAGGAACGGTCTCCAGTTTTCCCACGGTTGGAACTGCACAAACATTCTGGTATCGACTGCTTACCTAGGTAAGCGTTCCGTTGTGTCGGTACGGCTGAGCATCAGGTGCTGATCCGTACGGAGTTCAACGAATATTAGGAACGATGCCGGCCTTTTTCATGCACTTATCCGTGTCTTGAGCCGCGGCGGGTCAAACCTGGGGACGGTAGGCTTCCGTTAATGAAGTCAATCATTTGGGAAGATGACGATATTTGAGCAAGCTTATTTAAGGCGTGCATTAAATCAGGGACGTGAAAATGAGACTAAACATCACTACGACGTAGTTGATATGAAGATAGATATAACTATAGCAATTGCGTGTATGTACATCGATATGCAAGCCACAGTACACAGCCGCTAGACGTTTCACCCTTCCAAAAGCACAAGCTCAACCGATCTAGGGGCAGAAAATGCTTAGCTTGATGTCAAAGAATCACGGATGTAGCGCTTCGCGCGGATACTGGCAGCCCAGTTCCGCTGCAGATTTACATAGTTATTGTACTACGTACAAGCCATGTACTCCTGTAGTATTAGCGGAGAATGTGGATAAAACGTTTGACTTCGGTAATTAGGGGGGATTTTCCCGGACGGATATCAGAGTTCGTTTTACATTTCCTTCGGTTCGCTGCAAGTTTGGTTTGGTTTGTTTGGTGTTCGGTCGTAGTGAATGCAAACTCAGTCAACCTTGAAACTGTTGAGAGTGGTTTCGAATGTCTTCGTCATCTTTGCCACAAAAGGGGCGAAGTGATGTACACTTGTTTCAATACATAGACACGATACATACAGAATACATGGTCAGAAAGCTGAGGAGGGGGTATTCACAGGATACATTCCTTGCCAACAAAAATCAAATGCTTTTAAGTAACTGCCATTAATAGCTACATATATGGAACTCAATTCTCTCAGCACTCTCACAAGCTTCCAATTGGACCTAGTGGCCGACCTGGGGCCTACATTCAGTTGTGGTTGCCTTACAGCAAATATGCATCAGATTCTGGGGTGCTTGAGCACCATGCAAGGTGTCCCCAGACTCAAATAAGCCTGCATTCCCGGACTGCAATCCTTCTGCAACACCGTTGAAATGAGCACACACATAGCAGCACAGCATGAAGAGGGAGTGTTAGATTCGACGACTGAAAATTTTTTGGCAGCCAATAAGCCTGCACGGGCCTTTTGATTTTTGTTTCTATTGTCATGTTAGACATGAATCCTTGGGAGATAATTTTGACCTAAGAAACATCGAATAGCATATTGAGGAACTTGAAACGCAAGCTAGGTTCCAACGAAAGAGACAAATGTACTTGGACCGTGTTCAACAATGTATAACCTATTGAAAATCAATGTCACTTGAATGTCATTATATACAATGTGAGAATAGGAGTATTCTGAACAACTTGCCATAGACATCATGATAGGTCCTTGATGGGGACACAAAAAAAGTCATTGTACTCTTCACATTGAACATGTCGAGCCAGCTTGTAACTAGTCATACCACTGCCTCAATAATGACTATGTACGTAGTACATGTCATGGACAGAATTCCAATGCTGCTTATAGGATTAACTATTTCCTTAAATCTGTAACGGGCATCGAGCTTACAGGGGCTGTAACTCGCATCCACGGATGTATGTAGGCGAAGGAAAAGTGCTTTAGATTGTGGGGCTGAGGTCAGATAATCGTACAGTTTTATGTTGTGTATCAAAATTTGGCATCGAATGATGGCTAGGTGACTGGAAGTCATCTCGCAAGCAAATTATGTACGAGTCATCCATGGATGTTCTGGTTCTAGACCGTTGAAATACGTATCTACCATCCATACATTCAATCCATCTAATAGACATCTAGAGATTGATATTGCCTAGTCTGTTAGACAACTCTAAGCCTAAGGAATGTTGAAAGTGACTACAACTTCTCAGGCCCATACTATTGCCTACACTCGAATCTAAGTTCCAAAAATGATCATACTGTGAGCGAACTCAAAGGCTTCAAAAGATATCATCATCGCTTACTACATTCCACGTTATCGTTGCAATATCACTGATCCCGATCCTTAACAATAGAGGAACAAACACCCACACGCCCAAGCCAAAACCGATAAGTATGAAGAATAATAACAATAAACAATCAAGCCCTCGCAATGAAGACAACAATGTGCAATGTAATGCGCCTGTAACCTGGTATCATTTCAAATTTGAAGGGGAAAGAAGAGAAATAAATGGTCCAACAAAAAACTTCCGACTTTATATGCAGCCCTATTTTCTCTTTCTCTCTCATCTCCTTTCCACACGACTTAGAGCCCCTAGTATTAAACTGATATCCTCCTTTTGCTGTCTTGCTTGTCGTGTCCGCAATGCCATTTGGCGAGTGCCTTTGCTGTCGCCAGCCTTATGTGAGTCCTCTTTGCTTTGAGTATCGTCTTCAAAGATCCCCCTTGCGATTCGGTTGTCTCGCTCTTCGAGACGGTCGGAGCAGACCTTTAGCATCTGATGAGACAGACGATCGGCCGTAGAGCGGTAAAGGTCAATGTCATGAAGCCCTGAAGCAAAGGCATCCAGAGTCGGGGCCAGAGATGAAGTGATACGTGATAGGCGGCGGGATATTGTGGCAGGTGGTAAAGGCGGGTTGGCGGTTGATGTAGGAAGTATTTTCTCGTCACTTGGCCCTCCTTCACGATGTATTCGAAGGCCCTCGGGTGCGAGAGTAGTCATTATTGTTTGCTGCGAAGGATCTAATACCGCCTCGTCAATGACTGGCAAGTTCTTTGAAGCAGCATCGTCTTTCGCTGTCTGCTCGGTAAGAGGTGGCTCAAGTGCTGGTATTGAAGGCTGCCGCAGTAACGCGTTGAGTGCATGTCTCTCATTTTGTAATCTGCCGTGGTTAGCACTAGAAGCTGCAGAGAGAGAAGTGCATGCCCAGAATACTCACTTTCGTATTTGCTCCTCCAACTCTTTTATCTTCTCCGCATTCTGTACATTCTTTGGATTCGGTTTTTTGACAATGACTGCAGGAGCTGGTGCATCCTCTCGCGCAAACCAGTTCGTTAACTCGGATTTGTTCGAGAAATCCTGAAGTAGCTCCTCTTGTATGACTCGAGCTGGAAGATATTAGCCTCGTTACCACCAAAATTCAATCATGCACAAAAACATACCTGCTAATCTGGCGCTGTCGTCATCAGAACGAGAGCCTGAGGGCTTATCGTCTAACGCACGAGTAGCACACCACGTCATCAACTGTCTCATCCGGCGTGGCTCTGGCAGTCCATCGCTTGCGATATGTTTATAAAATTCCGAGGTTGGAACCTCTTTATGCGGAAGTGCTGCGCCAAAAGTGTTAGCGGGAATGTCCGTCTGTAATATAAAGGTCCTTTGCGCCTCTAAGAGAGGCTACACACCGTTTGATGCTCCTGAGTCTATCAGCGAACTTGCTCTTCGACCTCTCATTCCCAGACTATTTCTTCTTTGTCCCTTTCCGCCTCGTCCTTCCCTCATTTCCTTATTCCTTCTTATGACCGGCGTGTCTGCCACAGGCAAAGCAATTTTCGATGTGGCGCCTTGAGAAGGCTCCGGGGATCGCAAACTGATATCCACAGCAGGTTTTGCCTTCGCGGGTCGACCTTTCTTTGCAGGTTTCTCTATCGGAAACGGAGGCTCTTCGTCGCGTTTCCGAGTTTGTCTGCTCGGGACTTCAGCTTGCAATTCTACTGACACTCTCTTTGGCCGTCCTCTTGTGGCTTTGGTCTTTTTTGTGCTAACTCCAACATCTTCTGTTGTCGTATCTTCAGCTAGTTGAGCTGTATGCGCTTTCGGCGGACGTCCTCTTCGCGGCGAGTGCACGACTGGTTCTTCTATTGCAACGTTATTTACAGCCGGCGCTGATTTTAACTTTTTGGTCGTCGCTCGCGAAAATTGGAATCCTCCAATATCTTCGTCGTACTCAGCTAGATAACCAGAAATCTCAGAATCAGTAACCAATTTCGCAAATGATAAGCTGGGGTATTATTCCAGATAGCCCAAGTACTCTACAGGTCGCAAACTTACCGGCATTCCGTTTCGATGCATTCCGCGTAGGCCTCCCTTGTGCTGATTTCGGAGGAGCAGCGCCCTCATCGTCACCATCGTCCTTTGCATTCAAGCGCGAGCTGGTTCGCGTCCCTCTTCCCTTTTCTCCATTTCCGCGTGCTGACGACGACGACGCAGGTCGGCCCTGCGACGCCGCCATATCAATCACTTTCAGAGGTTCACGGCGCGCGGTCCTTGTGGATGTTGCTGTCAAGACCGTGGTGGTCATAGCAGGTAATTCGATGTGCGTCGAACCGATATAAATCGAAGAACCGATTCCGTAACTATCAAGTCCACCCGTCTCTTAGATTTCGGTATAACATACGCGAAGAACCGCAAGTCCTCGTGGAAGTCGTAAAACCGTTGTTGTTGTTGTCGTTCGTTTTGTTTGCGCGATCGTGGTACTTCGTAGTCTTCAGCGGATTTGACCCTCTGACGCCCCTCCTTCCCGAGCAATCAATCGTATTTTCCGACAGTATTTCGCGTAGTATCTATCCTTCCGCATATGACGCTTCCTCGTATCGCCGTTCTCGTGCGCAGAGTTCTTTCGAATTCGAAGTGTTAGAGAATGAGTAACTTGGATTGAAAAGCACGGGTCGCGCTTCCGAAGATAGACGCGCCCGACCAAAGCTTCTGATTCGATGAGCGACCCCACCACCGCAATTGACCGAACGGGCGGACAACAACACTGAAGAAACTGCGGCTGTCGCTGAAACGAGACAAAGCGCTGAGCTGAAAGGAAGGCAATACCGTATTGAATTGAATTGAATGAAGTCTTTCTTGTCCTGGCCGACTGTAAACACGCCAACGACCAAAACAACCTTGTGTGTGGGGACCGCTAAGCCTATCCGGGGCTAGTGTGCATACTGTGACACTGTGACACGAGGGGACTCTCTACTCGACTTCAATACTTAGGATACTAAGTCATGAGATGAAGTCTGTAATGTCGTAAATCATCATGGAATACGAATATATATACATCTACTACTGTGTCTTCTGGATGCCAATCAACCCACGATCCTGCGGTCAGCCTCCTCTTTCTCCTCCTGGGAGATCTCATGCTCCTTTTGTCGCACGTCAGGTTCGTATTGAGGCACATCTGGGCTATGGCCAATGGACATGCCAACACGAATCTGTAGAAGAACGGTGTCAGTAATGACTGCCATGTGTTCTGAGTTTTCTTGATCTCACTTACCAATGTTTCGAGTGCACCCTTGGAGTTATCAACTAGATCACTATCAAAATTGATTTTTCCAGGTTCGAAGAGCAGCACAACGGTGCTGCCACCGAATGCAAAGTAACCCAATTCCTCGCCACGGGACACCTTCTCACCCGTTTTCCGAGTAATCACGGTACTTCCAACCATCATGGCACCAACACATACCGCCATTACCCGGCCATGAGCCACAGAGTCGATGGGTACTAGTACTCGGACATTCTCACCATAGACATCGAGAGCGGAACGAATGGCCATAGGATTCACGGTGTAATATTCACCTTCGATGGTCTTCGGAGTGCCAAGCACTCCGTCCACAGGAATATGGAAACGATGATAGTCCTGGGGTGCAAGCCGGAATATTCCAAGAGCGCCGTTTTTGTAACGTGCAACATCTTCCGGATAAGCCTTGCCTAGCAAACGCTCTAAAGAGAATTCCCGGCCTTTGATCCAGATCTTGGTAGCGTCTTCAATACGGTCAAAAACCACACTGCGGCAATCAGCAGGAGAGACAACAATTCTCGGTTCGTCGGGAGCTGAACAAGGTCTCGCGCCCGGCTTCAACTTGCGATAGAAAAATTCATTGAACGTCTTGAAGTTTTCCACGGGCTCCAGAACCTCTGACATATCGAGTCGATGGAAACTGATGAAGCTTTCGATCTGACTAGCAGATGCTGGATCATCGTATTTCTTCCCTTGTTTAATACTTAGAGACTTGAGCATTTTCCGAACTGTTGATCCTTAGTTAGTCATCTATTATTCTGAACCATGTGGTATGATCAAACTTACTTCGTTTCTTCTCCATATCGCGGCTTTTGATACCCTTATATAACAAGCGAATACCAAGACGGACATAGACGCTCATTTTCTCTTCGTTTATTTGACCGGTGATACGGTCCTGCACCAGGATATTCGCCGAATTGGCACCAAGTCTGTAACCACCATATCCAATCTTAGTAACGACTTTGCTGTACCATTTGCGCTGTGCTTGGCTCGACGTAACAAAGCCGCCCATCACAAGGTTATCAACCTGCCGCCAGTCTTGACTGACGCACGTTGCAAGATGGGTGATAATGTCTGCATCAGATCGTTTGCTCAGACGTGGCTGGTGACATAATGGGCATTCTCCAATTTCAATGACATGTTCTTCACCTCGCTCATCGGCAAGGTCATCGGGTGCGAGTTCACCATATCCCGGGGAGGGTTGCTCCCCTTCTGGAAATTCGGACAGATCCAGTTGCTGTGGTTGGCCTTCCGTGCCCTCTAAATCAGTCGTCTCATCCGCACCAGAAGAAGTATCTGGGCTACGATCTCCGGTCGAAGATAGAGAGCCTGGCACTAGTTTCCGAAGCTTGGAGTCGAGTCCGCTATAGTTACTCTTCTGTACTTTTTGTAGAGCATCTTCCAAACAGATCACAGCTTGATCATAAGTCAAATCGTTGAATTCGCCGGACTCATTCTCGGCAGAGAACCTGCTAAAGAAACTGTCGATTGTGGATTCTTTTAGAGTCGACCCAAGTGTATCAAGCATAGTAGTAAGCTCGATTTTACTAAGCCGGCCGCTATCATCAGCATCGTACTGCTTGAGCATGACCCTCCAAAACTGTTGACGAAGAGCTTTATAAGGCATGTATTTTGCCTTTATGTAGAGCTCTGGAGAATACTTGTCTTCCCAGCGCTCCTTGTTCTTCAGCAGAAGCGGGATCGTGTACGTCTTGAGATCTTCGCTATCCGGGGAGCCTTGGGGTGACGGGGGTGTTTCATCAATCTTTGGCGAGAGACTGCTGGTGCTCGGGACGTCAAGAAGTGGGTTACTCGTCTCAGAAGGGACGGTAGTAGGAGGGGTAGGGGGAGATTGATCAGACCTAGTTTGTGTGGTAAGAAGTGAAGGGTTGGATGACTGAGATGATAAAGTTGGTTTCGATGATTTGCTCAGACTACTTGCAGAGTTGGAGCGCGACATGGGCAGCCGAAAGCGCGACCGAGACTGCAACGGCTGACCTGGCTTAGACGGTTCCTGTAGCTTGTACAGACCAGTCTCGGGGTCGGCCTCTGGAGCAGCTGCTATCAGTGTTTGAAGTGGAAGCTCGGCGGTCGCTACAAGATCATTTCCAGACAATTTGTCACGATCAACCACTGTGAAGCTCATGGTGTACATCTGTTCGTGTTTCATGACTTGGAACACCATCTTTTCGTCATAGACAGGGTTCAAATTATGACGGATGACCCTCGTACGAAGAGTCTTTCGTCCCAGTGATGTTACCACGAAGGGATCCATATCGAAGGAGGTCCGAGTCACTATATGAGGTCAGTTCAGAAGTCTGCCACCAATCGTTTATACCGGGGCTGCTTACTGTTCCTCTCTGGTGGGAGGCTGGTGATCCTATTGATTTCGAGAAAGATGACTCCTTGAACCCCATTTGAGGCACCGGAAAACTGATATGCTCGCGCAGCAAGAGATTTGCGCTTGAGTCGTGCGATACGCAGCCGACGCCTTCGCTTTTCCACGATTTCGGGCTTGGTAGGATCATCGGTCTCGTCCGAAGTTTCTTCATCTTTGTCATTTTCATCTTGATCGACCGATTCCAGCGCGGTATCGTCTTCTTCTTCTGCAGCGCACACGATGGATCTGAATTTTCGGTAGGTATCGGCAGGGGTTGCGGTAGGATTGACAGTGTCGAGCAGAGAAAACTGGATGAGAATCTGCCCAGAAACTATACTCTCCTTCTTCTTGCCTCGTCTACGCTTGGATTCCAATGTGTACCATTTGGGCTAGAATAGTATTAGCTTCAATTCGTATTTCGGTGCTGGGACCACAGCTGTGAACGGAAAGTACCTGATGCTGAGTTTCACCTTCGGCAAATATCTCCTCTAAGGGGATATCGAATTCTCCCATATAATCCCTCCCAAAGCGATCACGGTCCCAGCAGACACACTCCAAGAGGGGTACCCCGCTAATGGGCAATTCAAACGTAACATTCCAATCGGGATTAAGAGTCTTGCTGATCGTTGGAGTCGACTCGCGCGCGCTTCCGAGGGATACGACTAGGTACTATCCAGACGTCAGCCAGAGCCAAAGCGCATAGTCAACAACTAACCGAGGGAAAGACTTACAGGGTCACTCGTGCCACCTCTATCCTTTGCTGCTAAGTCCCTTCCCTAATGATTGTTACCATGTTAGCTTGGCATCAACGAGTGGAGGGGCAACGCTGGATTGAAGCTGTTCAGCCGTACCTTGATCACATTGACACTGAGAGTTAGTGTGGACTCCATTGGCGACCTCAATGGACTGGGATTTCGACTCTGCTGAATGGGAGTTGTGCTCTTGGAGCTGATGAAGCGCTGAGGCAGTGGTAGACGGACCATAGTCAACTGGAGTGAATGTGGGGTATAGCCTTATTATATCTGGAGTGGGTGGTAGGTATAATGGGCAATAAAAGCAGCGCAGCAATGACGACGGCGCAGGGACTAAACTAGCAAGGCAGATCTCTGATGGCGCCCTATCGTCGGATACCAAGTAGCAATCAATGGCTGTGCCGTCCGTTGCGTTGTGGATTGAAGCAATCTGGGATTGGGAGCAATGGTGACTGGCCTGCAGTTGACGTGACAATTGTGTTATTAGAAGTATCGTTGATGGACTCGCTCAATTCGTAGACAGTGGAAAGAAGTGAACAATCATGATGGTATTTCGAAAAGAAGCAACGTAGACAAAGCAAAATCAGGGATGAAGTACCAAGAACACCAAGGTGGCTGAATGAGGGGAATAATGAATAAATGATGGGAGAGGAGGAAGTCGCAAGGTTGGCGGAGAAAGCAAGCGGGGTGGGGACAGGAACAACAACTCTTAGTACTACTTAGTCTTGCTCAGAGTTTCCACTGAGTCGCTCTCTTTTACTCACTACGTACGTACTCTCCAACTAGGCACAGACATCAATTGGCCATTTCTTATTATTTTCATCCATGAGGTAGCGACAACCCGAGTCATTTGTTTCAGATAATCCTTGGGCTGTCTGGCGAATCATGAAGTTGGTCCGTGTCGTATCCTAGCATTTTATCTCGCCAAATCGCCCCAACCAGCGACAATTGTTTACAGACTGATCGTTACGGAATATTCGGATGCGAAGACATCCGCAGCGTGTATTAGTACCGGCTATCAAGTGCAATTTTGTGCATGATTCCCTGTACCCAGTACCGGCTACGTAGTACTACGTCACGCTGGCCAGATCGTTTCGGATTGATTCTAAATATATTGCAGTACTGGCTGGGTGGGCCACTTGACGGGCGATGATATCGACTCGTTACTCCGTTTGATGTTACTATTGTTATTTGATCTGTGCACGCTGAATTTACAGGGAAGAGACGTATGAGGGAAAAAGTAGATGAATGTTCAGAATCCGTGTACAAGAACTAATCTATCCGCCGTTCATCAACCCGACCCCAGACTTCGTCCGGTGTGGATTTTCCTTTCGTCTCCGGAACCCGGAGATAGATGAGTAAACCAAAAACGCCGGCTAGGCCGGCAAATATCCAGTAGATTTGACCCTTTCCTCCAAGAGCCGCGTTGAGGATGGGGAAGAACTGGGCGACAATAAATGTGGCAATCCAGTTGGCAGACAACGCCCAGCTTTGAATGGCCCCCACAGCCTCAGAACCCACAAGCTCAGAGGCAAGGATGAAGGGTACAGGGCCAAGTCCGACCGCGAAGCTGGCAACAAATAGTAGACTCGCCAGTGCGGATACTATCTTCTGTCCGACGGAAATGCCAATGGCCAGTAGCACCGATGCTGAACCCATGCCACCAATACTGAATAGAAGGCAGGTTTTGCGACCGACCTTATCAGGTAAAGGAGAGCACGCAAGGGTGACGACGAGATTCAGGGCCGAGATAATGACAGCTAACAAGGGAGCTGCCGTCGGTAGTGTAGTCTGAAGCAACGAGACACTGTACATGATAATACTGTTGACACCAGTAAACTGCTGTGCAAGCATAACAATGACAACTGCAATAATAGCAGGTCGATACTTTGGGTTGGTGGCCACGGTCAAGATCGTGACTCGTGGTTCTGGAGATGAGGGTTGATGCGTATGCTGTGACAACAAAGACTCCTCCTCATCAACTCCATTGCCTTCAGTCGACCCAACCGTCCAAGTTTGAATCTCTTCTTCAATATCTGCATCTCTGCCACGAATACGTTGAAGAACTTGCCGCGCTTTATCTGCGTGTCGATGTTCGGCCAACCAGGACGGGGTTTCCGGAACCAAAAGAAGGCCGAGGAATTCGGCCAAGCCAAGGCCAGCACCCACGGCGAGAATAATTCTCCATAGGCTGTCTCTGCTAAAGAAATAGCCAAGAGACTGGGTCAACAAGATCCCTACATTAGTCATGACTTGAGTGAAGGCACCGAAGAATCCTCTGGATGAAGGCGGGGCAATCTCAGACACGTAGATCGGGCCGACCACAATCGATGCTCCGGCTCCGACACCACTTAGAAATCTTCCAATACTCAAGACAGCGATATTTGAAGATGCTGCCTCAGCGATCGAGCCTAGAACGAAGAAAGCCGTAGTCGCCCTCAATGCCAACAGCCGACCTGACCGAGTGGCTAACGGTCCGGAAACTAAAGCCCCAACAAGACCCCCAAGAGTGTATATAGATGAGACAAGCCCAAATTGCGATGCGTTCATCGGTAAACATTGTGGTAGCCGTGTTGAAACTGATGCCGATGTGATGCTCTTCTTCTCGCAGGTAATGACAGCTTGTGGGGCATTCAATTCAGCCTAAATTTGCCAGAATCTATTAGCTCACTGAAACATGATTACAAGGGGGAGTGCATACCAGATGAAAGCCAAACTGAAGAGGCCCAAGGGTCGAGACAAAAATCAGATAGATGAGGAACGCGGTAACGTGGGATTGCTTAGAAGTTGTAGACATCGTGTCAGCTCTGCTGTACTGCCTACGGTGTGCTGTATGTATATGTGGTTGGTCAAAAGACTATTGTCATCTCAAATAACAGAAAGTCTTTCATATATTGAACCGAGGGCGGACCAGGACGTACAAAACAGTCCTGCCGTGGTCGTTGTCGTTGATGTTGTTGATGGATCAGCCCCATCTTTGGTGATCATGACGTGTGATGTTGACTCTAGTACTATATAGGACTAGCTCTATATCATAACCAGGGTTAGGGCTAACAATAGGGTTATTCGAAGTGAGTATTTTGGACCAAGCCTAACCTCATTATTAGTTTTATAGCCACTAATTGCAAAATCAATTGATCTGGTGCTGTTTGAATACCGCTGGCTTCCATAACGAAGCCCTTTTCTCCACCCATTCGAAGGACGTTCCACCTGACCGAACAATACAATATCGAATCGAGACGCACCCTCGTTCTAATGCGCTGATAACCTCCATAAGTGTAGCATCCGCAGGGACGAGACCGGTGCCTCTAATGGCATCTTCTTCAAGCACGACAAGTTGCTCAACATTGCCATACAGAGTGTGCAGTGATGTAGGATCATCTGTAGAGCACAAAGGATGTGATGACGATGGAGAACAGATGACAGAGTATCGAGCAGCAAATCTGTTCAGTTGTGCTGGCGTAAGATGGGTTATGAAGGTATCGTTATCACGTAGTTGTTCTTCGATTATCCTTAATTTGGAAAAGTATGCTCTCAGGTAATTAGATCTCGACTCAGAGCTGGTGGGAGCATGAGAATGAGAGGATTCGGTGTTATAGAAGTCATTCATGTGGCATAACAGTAAGAGATAGGCAGCTTCTCTATACAATCTTAGGAATCGTAATTTGCGGCGCTCCGTTCTGATTGCTCTCAGGGTCAGGTGCCGAAGGTGTTGGGAAGATGCTTCCAATGTCTTCAAATGCACGAAACCATTCGATAGCCCTAACCATGTCTCTGATTGCTCTACCACACTGGATATACAATGATAGATATCGCAAAGTGGGTGCCGTGATGGTTTTGTAGTCGTGACTGGTTGCCTCCGTCGATATTCCTCTAGATCCGCGGCAAGTTCTTCGTCAATAACCACTTTCAATTTCTGTATAAAAGCTAGCACGGCATCTTTCAACGCCAAACCAGATTCACATGACTTCCAGCTTGTCTTTGTTGTTTCATATCCCTGAGAAAAGGCAATCTTCAAACCATTGGCCAAATGCATGGTGACGCCTTCCGTTGAATTCCTTAAACTCTCGGTTGCAGCAAGCATAAAAGACATAATGAACCCAGTCCGCACTGCCTCGGCTGTTGATGAAGCTTCTGCCAGGGCCTGCCGGGCTTTGGAGACAGCATCAATATAGAGCATTGCCCCTGCGCTTTCCTGACTGGTCATATCCAACCTTTTTGTAGAACCTCTACACCTGGACTCGTATTCATAATGTGTAGCAGCAAATGCTACCGCCGTGTATTGAAGCGTCGCTTGGGAAACTGATGTTTGTGCCAACATGACCTCCCATAGCGTTGTGTCGTAATAAGTCGAAAAGATAGGGATCGTTTGGAACCTGAAATATTCTAGAAATGTCCAGCCATAGCCTTCAATCATCAAGTCACCGCCGGTGATTGGTAGATATATCATCTTTTGCTGTTGTGTTCCTGCCCGACCAACAGGGTAGCCATCGCATTTGCGGCCCGTATCAACGCACCGTCGACACGATGGGCGTTGCTCATCGCACTTTTTGCGTCTTGCCCTGTTCCGTTCTAGTCAGCTCCGCAATTGTTAAAATCATCGATCCAATTCATGTTGACTAACTTGCAGGTAAAGCATCCGCTTCGCGATTTTCTATGGCTCTGAATGCGCCGTCTGGATGTACTGTTACAGGGTTCAGGCGTAGTAGAGCAACTTTCTGACATCCTGGTAGCACAAATATTCACACTAGAAGCGAAAAGCGTTCACCAGGAGTCTTCCTGATAGAAAAGACGTTGAACAAAGATCCTCGGAGATCCTAAATCCGACTCGGAGATTTGATTATCAATCTTATCTGATGGGACTAAAGCATTGTGACCCATAGCATAACGCACTCTGAATGGCCGGGGCGCATTCAAGTGGATCTATTAGCCGTTTTAGGAAATATCGCGAATATACTTAGCATCGTGGAGATTCGCTACGCCAGGCTTCAAGACTTGATCGGACCGATACTCGGCAAGCAAAACCAAGCTCGTTTGATGTGAGTCAGTTTGAGTAGTGAGTGGCGCTGGATATCTCAATTGGACGGTGCGCATTCAGCATGTGACCTTTAACCATCTATAGTAAGTTCCTTGTAACATCAATTAGGCCTAGAAGCTCAGTTACATTACTTGGATGCAAGTCTACTTGAATAATTCTGAGATATATTGTTTACTCGGAGCCGAGATGCCGCGTACTTTGATGACAACGGTTATAAAATCCACATGCTTCTCCTGTCATCTGCTACATATATTTACATACAAGGTTATTGATTTCACTTCAAGATTGTCGACACCAGCATAATGGCCGCCGAAAAAATCTCTCAAACCTCCGAGAACATTATAGCAGATATAGAGACACCAATTGATACAGAAAAGACACAGTCCGCCGAGTCTACTGACCCCTTTCTCGTTACTTTTGCTGAGCCTCATGACCCCGAAAACCCCAAAGACTGGCCAACAAGCAAGAAATGGGCAGTCACCGGTGTCATGTCAGCCACAGGGTTGAATCGAATTATGGTATCTACCATCATAGCTCCAGCACTATCCGACATTGCGTCAGACTTGAACATGTCGGACATCGAATCTGTCATGGCAATGTCCGTATACTTGCTCGCTACGGCATTCGGACCTTTGATCATTGGACCGCTCTCTGAAGTGTACGGCAGAAGGCCGGTACTACATGCAACCAACGTCTGGTTCCTGATTTGGAACTTGATATGCGGATTTTCGAATTCGAAGGGGCTGTTGTTCGCATCACGTCTACTAGCCGGCTTCGGTGCCAGTGCCATATACGCACTCGCAGGTGGCGTTCTAGGAGACATATGGCGACCTGAACAACGCGGTCGGTCCCTCGGGCTATACCTTTTGATACCTCTACTCGGCGTTGCGATAGGTCCTATCCTCGGTGGTCTGATCTCTGGTGCAACCACATGGCGATGGACTTTTTGGTCGACATCCATTCTTCAAGGTTTCATGGTCATTGGTTCGTTTGTCGTTTTCAAGGAGACATATGCACCTGTCATCCTTGAGAAGCGCACTTTGCAACTAAGGAAGAGCACTGGACAGGATCAGTATTATTGCCAATCGATGAAGCAGTCTGCTGGCCGCTCCAAACTTGATGTGATACGCAATAGTCTCACTAGGCCTATGCGTCTTCTCATGTTTCACCCCATCATTCAGATGCAGGCTTGCTTGTCAGGTCTGAACTACGGAGTCACCTATATTGTGATAGCAACATACGCTGATCTCTGGACGTCACAGTATGGCGAATCAGTGACAATCAGTGGACTACATTACATTGGTATATCTCTAGGAGAAATCTTCGCTGCGTTAATCGGTGGGCCGCTCATGGATCCCATCTATCGGCGCCTCAAGCAGCGAGGCAATGAGCAAGAGGGTCGCCCTGAATTCCATATCCCACTCATGCTGCCTGGGAGTATTTTGCTGGTGGCTGGCCTGTTCATGTACGGGTGGTGTGCAGAATATCACGCTCCGTGGCCGGTTGTCGATATTGGCGCCGCTATTCTCTTCATTGGTGGGACAATGGCCGGACAGCCTTTGCAAGCTTATGTTATTGGCACGTACACGGAGCATACCAGCTCAGCATCGGCAGCGACTCAGTTCCTGCGAAGTATGGCGGCTTTTGGCCTGCCGCTTTTTTCACCTGCTATGTATTCGTCTCTTGGCTATGGGTGGACTAATAGCTTGTTGGGCTTTGTCAGTGCAGCCTTGTTCTTACCGTCTTTTTTGATAATCTGGGTTTATGGTGAGAGGATGCGAGCGAAGATGAAATCAAGCTATTGATTATAGAGACCTTGGGGCATTCACGTACGATTCATATCTCTCGAGGCACCCCGAGGCCTTTGTAAAACTATTAGCCCGGCTCCAGAAGTCACCTACACCAAGAATTTTCGGATGTTGATGGCAATATGTATGTTTTGCGAGCGACAAGCATTGGCAAATGCAAAGAATAGTGTTTATTTCGATATCAATTTCAACCGCTGTGTTCGTGTGCGGCACAGCATTGCGTCAAACTCTCATAGCACTTAAAGTACATAATCATACATATTCTGAGCGCAAAGTCATAATCTCAGTCCTCGGTCATCATTTCTGGTTCAATTCCTTCTTTTTGGCTTCGATTTCCTCGCGCGAAGCTTTCGGCGGCATTTCTTGAACATCATGAGTATGGCTACCAAGCCTAGCAAAGAACGCAACAATACTCACCGTGGGGAATAACAGGCCCTTTCGATATGTAGTCTTGAGCGGTGGCCTTGGTTGCTCCTTCCCTTTGCTTTTGATCGCGGCTGGTTGTGGCAGGAGGTAGATCCTGGGGTTCAGAAGGTACGACAGGCATGATCACGGATATCTTGGGAGGTTATGTTCGGTAATATTGCAGTGAATGTGTAGAAAAACCTTGGTGTGACTGATGTTGTCGAGGTGAAGCTCCATGGTGGATGCCCGGTTTATTATGTACGGAGACCGCGGCGCAATGACGTCGTTGGCTTGGAGTAAGCCCGTCAACATCTGGATTTCAACAGCCCATCATCGGCGACTGGCTTGTGGCACTAGTATCAGAAACCCAAACTGCCCTCGGTTGACTGCCAACACATGACTTATATGCGTACTACGTAGTCTGCTCTGCCGTTGTGGTTGTTGTGGTTATTTATTGAAGGATTCGAGAAAGTGATGGTGGCTCGGGCCCCACTAGGCACAGTAAAAGTCCCGTGCCTAGTGGACTGCCTCAGGCTTAAGTTACTAACCCACCTGACTCCTGTCCTAAAAGTAGCTACCTAACACCACCACCACCAACAACCGTTGTTCTTCATTGTCACCACTGTCATTGTTACCTACGTCTCGCCTCGGCCGCTCTCTATCTCCTGTCTCGTCTCTGCACATATCGGACCGGCGCGAATCTCACCACTCACGAGCCCCGATCCATATGACAAATATTGCGACCGTTGCCTGAACGAAGACGCTCGCTTTGTACTCGGATTGCGATGTATCACCAGCGGTCCTAAGTTGAAGCCTAACTACCTCTGTTCGTCTATTCCACTTGAAAATTACTCGCCACCATGCCATCCATTCTTAGCGACGCAGATAAGGAGACGGTCAAGAGGACTGTTCCGAAACCGGGCAACAAGATCCTCGCCGTCGGTGTCGCGCGACTATACGTTGCGCATCCCAATCCGCAGAAATGGACATATACCGGCTTGCAGGGAGCGGCCGTTCTCGCAAATGACCTGGTCGGCCACACATTCTGGCTCAAACTCGTGGATGTTTCGGTAAGTCGGGAGATGTGAGCATACCAGGATATACAGCAGACTAACACCGACTAGCCTGCGAACCGCGGAGTAATCTGGGATCAAGAGATATACGACGGCTTTTTCTATAACCAGGATCGGGTCTTCTTTCACACATTCGAACTCGAGGAGTGTCCAGCAGCCTTGTCATTTTCGGATGAGAAAGAGGCAAAGACTTTTCTGAAGAAAATGAACGAGCGCGAGAAGCATGCGAGCAAAGAGACGAAAGCTACCCCATTTGGCTCGACGCGCGGGCAAGGACCAGCGATTGTATCCAGCGGGAAATCTGGCCGTTCACTTTTTAGCGGACTCCTCGGTAGAAGTTCATCAACTGCAACACCAACTATACCTGCAACACTACCCCCGGTTGCAGCTCCAGTACAGCCTCCACCTCCTCCGGTTCTTGCCCCTGCGCCAGTAAACGAGAAGTCATCCTCAATAGATCTTACGGATCCGGAAATACAAGGGGTTTTAGCGGAATTGCGGCAGATGGGTATCACCGATGCACAAATCAAAGACAACGAGGGTTTCATCAAATCGTACATTCAAAGCCAAGCTGCTGAAGCTTCTAACCAATCGTCTCCCTCGCCTGAAGAGCAAAGAAAAGCGAAAGCGCCCCCGCCCCCTCCCCCGGCGGCAGCACCACAGCCGAAGGTCGCTACAATCAGTCCTCAGAACACTGGTGGCAGTGGTGGTGGTAGAAGGGGTCCCCCTCCTCCACCGCCTTCACGTCGACGAGCAGACGCTGCTTCAACACCCCAAGAGCTGGAAGCACCTGCACCTCCACCGCCTCGTGAGCCATCACCACCGCGGCCAAGATTTCGAGCACCGCCTCCCATTGCAGATGCGGGCAGATTTGCTCAGCCTGTAACTGCTCCTGGTAGGCCTCGCGCATCATCTGGTGCAACCCCTGGTGCAACCCCTGGTCCTCCGCCACCCCCTAGGCCTCCAAAGACACCAATGGAGGAAGCTGCATCACCACCTCCTCCACCGAGGGGTCATGGTGTCCCTCCTCCATTCCAAGGCGAACGCAAAGTTTCGGCGCCTCCAGCACCTCCAAGCCGCAGTCCCGCGCATGCTCCACCTCCACCACCACCTCGAGAAGTTCCTCAATTGCCACCAAAAATCCCTCATGCAGTTGCACCAGCTTCTATTCCTCCCCCTCCTCCAGTACGAGCTCCTGTTGCTCCTCCCCACCTTCCTCCATCAAATACTCGTCCTGTCCCCCCTCCCCCTCACCCAGCTCCTTCGTCTGGTGCTCCTCCTCCACCACCACCTCCTCCCCCTCCTTCTTCCGGTGCTCCTCCTCCACCACCTCCCCCTCCTCCTTCGTCTAGTATTCCACCACCGCCTCCTCCTCCTCCCCCTCCTTCTTCCGGTGCTCCACCTCCACCTCCACCACCACCTCCAGCCAGTTCGGGGGCACCACCGCCTCCTCCTCCTCCTGGAGGAGCAGCACCACCACCTTTGCCCTCTGTCGGCGGTGGTGGCCGAGACGATCTTCTCGCAGCTATCCGAGCGTCTGGGGGCAGAGGCGGCGGTGGATTGCGCAAAGTCAATGACACGGAGAAACGAGATCGCAGTGCTGCAATGGTTCCTGGCGGGTCAAATGAAGCGGCGGCATCAACTCCCAGCGCAGCACCTGCGGGTGGCTTAGCGGGTGCTATACAGAATGCCCTAGACAAGCGGAAAAAGAAAGTTAGCGGCAGTGGTATGTGCGAATCTTTTCCTTGTGATGTGACTGTACTAATGATCTCTAGATGACGAGAGAGAGGACGATGATGACTGGTAAATCTCGGACTCGACCTAATTCTAAAGGCTGCTCTCCAATTGCTATGCGCGTTGGTTGATTGAAAAACTCAATCTGCGATACGTCTTGCGCTTGAAGACAGTGTTGAAACAGTCGCAGCCAGCATACCACCGTTCAAAGATTACTTTGAACTTGTATATATTTATATATCGAACTTGCGTCTTATGTGAGAGGACAGATACCTAACAATGAATCATTCGGGGGCCGTCTCAAATTACATCAAATAGCAATTACAGGCTCTCGCAAGACACGCTTTTGGTACGTTTGCTGGCTAATTAGCCCTAAACCCTATTTCGGAAAACTGCACCCTTAGCAGCCTCGTCGTGGAGGTAAATGAAGAACGAACTATCTCTCACTGTAGCCTATTTCAATCAACATATAAATTTGTCGACAATATTGAACGCTTGTAAAGCGACATAGCATGTTTTCCAGTGTCCTGGCCAAAGCGGCAAAGCCCAAAGTAGAGAGACTTTCACGTGACCGGCGGAATCACGATGTCATTCATCATCGGACCGACGCTACGGGATTGGATAACATTTTATCACTCATGGCAGGCCCATCTGAGACGTTTTCAATAAATTACCAGCATCGCGCTCTAATTCCATCATTGTAGAGTACCTCTCTGCAATCTGGAAAGATGCTGGTGGTTCCTTCGCTCAAACCGTTGGCACCATCGCCAAATTTACTCCGGTTCCTGAGATCTCAATCGGATTCTTGCTTTTTCACCTCCAACCCGACGAAACAGAAAGCCAGTACCATAAAGGTCACGTCTAATCGATGGAATAACGGCAGATCAAACTGGATACGGTTGAGTCCAGCGCCTTGTTTGGCGCAGATTGAGGCTTCTTTTTTGCCTGTATGGCCTGCAGTGAAAATCTCAACGCCGCGAAAGTCCTCTCAGCTACGTACCTCACTCACGACGCGTTCGGAAGCGACAAGGTCAATCGAATGCATCAATCTCTCTAGTCATGGTTCTTCGCGCAATGTTTCGACAAAAAGCAGACGCTGGTGGCACAACTGGTTGTTCAAGAAGGAATCGTACCAAAAGTGGAAAAACTCGACCTCTCCTCCAATCACGAGTTTCACGGACGACGGTGCAGAAGGGAATCTTTTCAATCTAGGACGAACGCTGGCTTCGAAAACACTTGATGAACCTCGGTTGCGCTGTACCGAATTTGACGAGAATGGGAACGTCACGTTGGTCAATGGGGAGTTCCGAAAGAGTGAGCTCATTGCTAAGGTGTGTCTATATGACTCTTTGATAGAGGTGCCAGTTCGCTTACATGATATTACAGTACGGTCTTCTGAATCGCGACTTGCGAAAGATCGATTCTTCCGTCCTACCTCATATTCTCGTGCGACCAAGTACAATCCTTATTTCGCTCTTACACCTTCGCGTTCTGATCAAAGCCGACCGAGTTCTCGTCTTCGACGCATATGGCTCAGCCGACTCTTATACACAGTCCGTCTTCATGTATGATCTGGAGGGAAAGTTGAGACAGCGTCAGGCTCCAGGGTCGGGTGCTTTGCCCTATGAACTCCGTGCGCTCGAATCTGTCTTGATCAGTGTGACCAGTGGTTTGGAAAGTGAATTTGAAGGTGTGCGCGATCCGGTCGTTCGCGTTCTGCGGGCGCTAGAAGAAGATATTGACCGAGACAAACTACGACATCTACTTGTTTACTCGAAAAAACTGGGTAGCTTCGAACAAAAGGCGCGTCTCGTACGAGATGCTATCGATGATTTGTTGGAAGCCGACGATGACCTTGCTGCGATGTACTTGTCCGATAGGGCTCACGGGAAGGTGCGAGCTGAGAATGATCACCAAGAAGTAGAGATGCTGCTCGAGTCTTACCACAAGATCTGTGACGAAATCGTCCAAGCTAGCGGTAACCTGGTTACTGCTATCCGAAACACGGAGGAAGTGTGGGTTATCATTAATTACATCCATTCTGAGATTCAACAGGTCGCTAATATGTCAATAGGGTCAAGGCAATTCTGGATGCGAACCGAAATTCCTTGATGCTTCTAGATCTCAAGTTCAGCATTGGGACCCTTGGACTCGCCGCAGGAACCCTAGTCTCAGCATTATACGGCATGAACTTGAAGAATTTCATTGAAGAAAGTGATTTCGGGTTTGGCGCCGTATCCTTGACCTGTTTCATCAGCAGCATCATCGTCAGTCTTTACGGACTTGCAAAACTACGCAAAGTCCAACGAGTAAGAATGTGGGGAGAAGGCATGGATACCGCGGGTATGGGCCCGCTTCAAAGTCGCAGTCTGGCATTGACCAACCGCGGGAATTGGCGTTCTGACGCAATTGAGCCCGTGTTGGCTGGTCTACCCGGTGAAGGGCGGTCCGAAAGGTTGAAGAGATTCAAAGAGGCCGTCAAGTCAACAGCAAAGGGGAATTCGCCTACAGATGCGGCTCGGCGCATGGCAATTTCGCAAGCTCGGCGGACAGCGAGTCAGTCACAAGACAAGAATGGCACCAAACCAGAAGAGAACGCATCTGGCGAGACAGCCCCAAAGGCATGAGGGAGGCTGCGAGGTGGCAGCAGCATACTACACTCTTTTCTCTAGAGTATGTACGAAGAGTTTGTTAATACCCCGGAAACAGGCGTTTGATATAGATTGGATAATAGCATTTGTTGGCGTTTAGCGAAGCACATTGTGACCTGTATATAATACGTCTCTCCTCCTTGTGAGAAAATTGTTAGCATTGAATGTATAGTAACTATATCTTTACCCATCAGTGAATAATGACACATATCCCCCTACTCGGACATCAATTATACATCGTCGATAGTACAGGTAACAGTGCATGTAGCATCTGTCTACTTGGTAAGACAGAGCCGGGACATGGTTTGGCAGCGTCATATCTTCCAAATGTCGTGACACAGACGTCCCAGGCCTCAAGCTGGGTTGCACATCTCCGGTATCATCAAGCCACGGCCATACATATTTATGTTTGATGTTCCCCAATAATTTCGCCTGAGGTTTCACTAACCCCCAAAGCCGCCTCACAATCCCAGCATACAATTCCGGATTCGAGCGTATATGCGAACAATGAGGACTCTGCTCCAACTTATACTCCTCTACAAACCACCCTTCTCACCTCGCCTCCTGGGCATGTATAAGCACACGCCTCCAATTAGTGCTGTATCACTTTTCGAATATTCATAACAAATATTTGAGGTGCCGACATAATATCTATCTAGGAGTATCCTACGCCATCTGAAGGTGCGTGTTCTCCGTTCCTCTGATGGCGAAACTTGCGTGCATGGGGACCAGAAGCGCATGGGCGATCACCGAAACAACCGCCTTTCACGGTCTGGATGGTTGAGACTAGACAACTGCGTTGTGGGTGTGATTATAGCCTCCGGAGTCGGGAGCACTGTCCATTACGATTCCGATGAGAGGGAGAGGTGCGTGCGTCATTCTGCGGAGGAGGATGAGGAGTTGAGTGGCCGTGAGGCTGCCGCCGTTGGAACATAGATGGAACAAGATCTTTGTCTTGGTCCGGCCTTGTTCTTGCTGTGTTTGTCCTCTTCCTTTCTCCGGCGAAGAAGTTTGTTGCCTGTCGTTGGTCAAGGCATTCTCGACGATATACTGCGCCGCCGGTTTGAGGGCAGCTCTCTGCCATGTATAAGGCTGGAATAATGTTGCAGCAGAGGTCTGAATGAGCAGGATACTTGCTCTCGTGGTAATTGACTTGTGTAGCTAGATGTATTTGGTGATATGTTTTCGTTGAGCATCTTCGCAGTTGAATAAAATAGCCAGTTGATCTTCCTGGTCAGGGGACTCAGGCGTGTACTAGGAGATCCGGGGTGAAAGCTTTTGCATATGCTTCACATTTGATATTGCAGGCTACTGCAAGGACCGATATCTGGAATAGAGAGGGCTGACCGAGAAGGGTTGTGCAGCAAGATTGAGGTTATACAACTAGAAAACAGAGAACAGAAAACAGCATACAAAATCTGGGGCACCTTCAACACCTAGGAGAAAGCCATCGAGCGACAAGCCCATTTCGAAGAACGAGGAATCCATTTTCTGGACAATAATGGTGTCCGAGATCAACCGCAGAATTATCGTATAGACCAGTGAAGCCTTTGTTGTACCCAGACAAAAGTCGTCCTGACAATGACGATGCAGGCACAAAGAAGCGTTCAGTCCGTCAAAGAGATCAATAGACCGGACGCAGGGACTAAATTGTACCAAACTCTAAAGCCTTTGTTTGATGGTTGGAGTACCTCGGCTCCGGGAAGTTACCAACATCTCAACCGTCAACGTGAGGGTATTTAGGTGGAGAGATGAGTTTTTGCGCTTTCTGAATATTGGATAATAAATGATCTATATGCGCCAATGCGAATAGTAATAACGGCAAAGAAATATCATCCTAGCTATAACACCCTCCAAATCATCATGTACGCAAGTGTTACAATCCATCCACAGTCATCCCGAGTTTATCGCCATCCATGGATCCAGAAGGAGTAAACAGATCTACTCGTTCTCTCAATTGTAAAAGTACTACATAAAAGCACATCGCCAGCTCAACGATTGATCATATACTAACAAATGTCTATAGTAACAGTTCCGTATTAGATACCCAAACCAACGCCCAGAATGCAAAACAAAGCATACACATCTGAAAATCAACACACTCAACGAGTATGGAACCCCTTCCACTCTGGAGCTTTACAAGGGTTCTTCGCTATATCATCATCAATTTTCGACCTGATCCAGCCAGATTTATATCTCGTGCCGTCCGATTTGCGGGTACGCTTCTCACCGAAGCGATATGAAAACGAGTACGAGCACTTCTTCGCCATGAATTCGTATGTATATTGCATGCAACGAGGATACTCGGCGCAAGCAGCGGCACAATGTTCGGGGGACTGATAAGCTTCTTCTTGCGTCGGGGTCATCTCGTCCGGTGGAATGGGTTTGTCTTCTTCTTCATCGGGAGCCCGGATATGAGCGTCGTCTGAGTGATTGTACCAGTCGTCAAGACTATCCGTGCCCTCAGGGAGGCGTTCAGCCATGAAATGTTGATACATGTCAGCAAACAAAATGGGTTGCGACAGGTCTTCTCGCTGCTGTTCAAACTGCCAAACGGCGTCCACGTCGAGAGGTGTGACGTGATGGAGCGACATAAGAGGTTGACACCAATATCTTTCTCCTTGGTAACGTCCAGGCCCATAGCGCAATGTGCTGGGCGGTTCTCCTTGCAACAAGGGTTTGTAAAGACCCAATTCAACACCCTTCTCTTTTAGTGCTTTCATCAAGACGTAATCGCCATAATATTCGTTCTGGGCGATTGTGTCATAACGGGTGGTGATATCGGGGTCATTGTCCAGAACCTTGGACATGGCGCCTCTGGATATGATGAACCCACTTCCACCGTGAGCGAAACCCTCATTGTTGACATAGGTCTGCTCGCCCAAATAGTGAAGTCCGTTCGGGTCGAATTGTTGCAACCATAACAAGATATTTGTCCAAAAAGCATACGTGTCTCCCTCGAGGAAGACATACCAGTCGTGATTCGGTCGCATCATCCAGGTCTTTTTCAACATGGGGATAAACTTGTATTTGTCCAACTTCCACCCGGCCTCTCCTTCGGTGCGGAGTTCGCGCACATCCTGACCAAACTTCTTGTAGTCCTGCAATTTGCGATAGTAGTCGAAGTCTGGACCATTCTTGACGGATTCGGTGATGTTGTCGAGCACATCATAAATTTGATATGAGCCGAGCGTCGTGGCAAGATCGGAAAAGATAAGCGGATCTTCGGCGCAACGCCAAGCCGAGAGGAGCTGGAAGGGAACTTTGTCGTAGAGCACATTGGCGCCAGTCTTGACAATTATCGCGACATCTGGGGCGTTGGGGACGGCGTTACAACGACGGTCTGTTGTTGCGTCAAGTTTTGCGTCAGGCTTGGGTGTTGGCGACGGTGTTGACTGCGGCGGTTCCGATAATCCATCTTTGTTATTTCCATCCTGTTCCAAAGGCAGCGGCTGGGTCAGCTTGCCACGCAGGCTGTCGATGCTGGCGATGTTCAGGGCATTGATCGACCACAGCACCAGCGACAACACGAAAATAGCGATACCAGTATTTAGCACATAGCGCGGCACACCTGAAGGCAGTCGAGGAAGCTGCATCCTCGATCTCGCATGCTCGTGTCGAGACAGGGGCTGGAAGGTAATTCGCTCGAGGACCGAGGATGTGATGATATATCCTGAGAAATTTAAATCATTATTATTAATTCAGAAACATCCATGGATGAAGTTCATGGCAGGCAGAGATAACGCATCGGGAGCTGCGGAGTCACGGTGTCAGCCTGTCAGGGTGCGGTCACCGTGTGGATCTGGTGCAAGCACGACTCACCACGGAAGCCAATGATTAGCTGCAATGTGCCAGGGTCCACTGTTTAGTTCTCCGATAACAAACGCAGTCAATCTAGCCGAATCGTCCATTGAATTGACCCGATCGCATCAACTTGGCTACCCATAGATTGTGGACTTGGGGATAGTGTACTATACTGCATTCAGAGTCTCGAGTAAAGTGGCATGAACGATGAAAATGGATCAAGCAGACTTCATCGTATTGCGTGTTAGTGTTTCAGATTGTTACTATTTATGTCGTGGTTAATTACTAGCGCGTACTGATCTGCTGTATTAACTTAACATATGCACGTATTGCTGTTACAAGGTTACGAGTCTGTACGCCAAGAGACGAAAATAGCAACTTTAGACCAATTGAGGCAAAGATCCAAAGCGCTAGTCCAGAAAAGGCCAAGATGGATAAGCCTTGGGCTCCCATTGGCCAAGTCTCTCTGCGGTTGGCCGTTATGCTATGTCCATTGGGAGAATCAGTGATGAAGGTGAAACACTGGCATGCCCAGACGGAAAGCCACATGGAGAGCCATGCTGCATCCAGCATGAAGTATGCATTGAATTCTATGAATTCTATTTACGAATGCGAGAAGTGATTGAGGGCGTGAAATAATCCTGGATATGTATGTAGTACTATGTACAAGGAATCGAAGGTCGACTAAATCATGGAGTCGAGAATTATTTCAAATGATTCAATCAGCCAAGCAGCATGAAAGTGGTACCTTTATGCTTATCGGCTTTAAGCATGCGGCGGCAAGCCAACCAGAGTCTTGACTGGCATGACTAATCATCAAAGTCGTGGTCAGACTCATCAGAGCCTCACGCTTAGGTCAATCAGATGAATCTACGTATTTTCGACTTGACACAAGTCTCCGTAGATACACAGACGATGTCATAATCTGGATTAATGCACCTTGAATGCTTACTGCCACTCTCGTAAGCTTACATCGTACGATCAGAAGAGCCTTGTCAATAGTAATACAGTGTTACGGGCACTTAGAGGCTTAGAGCCGCTATCACAAAGTTAAAACGCAATTCCAAACTCGCATGCTAACCACATACTGTTAGACAGGCTCTAATAAAGATTGCTAACTTCAACAGTCTGAAGAAATACCGCCAGTGAGCTTAGCTGCCTGTGATCAACCACTTACAACACGCGAATTTAATTCCCCGCCCTGAGAATTTAGAAAAAGTTGTCGTACCCGTGCTCGTACCTCCAGTAATTTACTCATTTCAGCTGCGTTTGCCAAGCGAATGAGGTTGGGTACGGTACAACCAACACCCACGGTCATTTTTAGTGTCTGCTGCTGGACTTGCTGTTGTTCGACCTTTCCGTCGCGCATCCAACTCACCAGAAGAAAATCCCTCCAGCAACAACAACAAGCCACATCCTCAGGAATCATGGCAGACCTGTCCTTTCGAAGGGCCCTTTGGCTCCTCGTCTGGTCGCTGCTCTGGTCTCTCAGTCTTCAGGACAGCACTTACTCTTTTACAAACCCGCCCCCCAACGACTCCAAAATCACCAATCCCTCCTATACTGTTGGAAGTGATATCGACATTGAGTGGGTTGGAGGAAATGACTTTGTGACTGTCCGTCTCGTGCACATTTTACCCAACAATGATTATGACGAGTATATCCCTGTCTTCAGTATGCTAGCCCGCGGTTCTTGCGCGACGACGTCGATTGAGTCAGATGGCTAACGCGCAATGTTCACTAGGAAACGTCACCAATTTGGGTGGACACTACACCTGGAGGCTTGACCTAGGCGGCATGAACCTCTCGAGCTCGCATGAATTCTTCTTCAACATCTTCGTCGAAGGAGAAACATCGCCGCGTGCAGTCACCCATAATTTCAACTTGACGGATGCCGTGACTAGTACCACTGCGCCTGCTTCTACCAGTTTTACGACATCTGCATCGACCTCTTCTTCGACTGTTTCTACCACATCGAGCCCCACCCATCCAGCAACCAACGTGGCGTCTGCGACCAACACCGTTGTCCCATCAAATAGCGGACTGAGCACTGGAGCTAAAGCTGGTATTGGCGTCGGTGTCGCAGTGGGAGTAATCGCTCTTCTCGCAGCAGCAGCGTTCTGGTGGCGATCGCAACGAGGAAATAGTGGTGCTGGAGGTGCAGCAGGAGCAGAGAGTGGCCAGGGCACTGGTCCGCCATACCAGCCCGTCAACCAGCAACCGCCTTATGAATACTACAAAGCCCCTGGCGCGCCGTCAGATGTGCTTACTGAAGCACCGGCCAACGTCGCCGCGCCCGAATTGTCTGGTTCTGGACCTGCGGCGCTTGAGATGGCAGATACTTCTAGACTACACCATTGATTTGAGACAGAGTCGATCATGGAATGTTTTGCGTTGAGATTTCTTCGTGGTGGCGTAAGCGTGCATGTGAATACCCTGATCTGTAAATATGTTTCGTTTCTTTTTCTTGTCCTTATTGCATTACAAAGATAATGCCTGTTGTTTGTGTATTGAGACTACGTCGAGATGAATAAGATATCCACTTCCTTGAACATGAGTAATCACCTTCCAAAATAGGACGAAAGTACACGGGATTCGGGGTCTTTGGTTGTCCTGTGCCGATGCAAGCATTGAGTTATGCAAGATCTCCTGTCACGTGGAGATAAGGCAGTCTGTGTGCCGCTTTTCCGGAACAATTTGGATTGGAGCCAATCACGCTGCATCTATAGCCATCCTTTGAGTATGCGGGCGGACTTAAACCGGATTTTAAGGGCAGTGCTCTAGTTAGAGTGTTGGGAGTGTGTGTACTGCGTAGCTATGACAATTTTATGCATTGTACACGGAAGATCGGACACGTCCAAAAGAGACAAAGGTCAAGGAAATCGGTCAAGGACATTCATTTAAAGAGGCCGTTTCCCCGTTGCTGTAGTACGCTCAATGCAGCATTGTCAGGAACATGGCCGACATGGAAAAGGTGGCTTCTGCTGCCTCGAGGAGATCTGATCTGAGCAGAGTGTGCTCTGCGCCTCACATGGACAATCAAACTGCGTTTTATGCTACGTCAAAGGACCTAAAGACTGACTCTGTGGTGCCCTCCTATGCCGCAAGAGATGACGACAACGCAGATCTGGAGAATGGCAGCGGTAGCAGCGATGGTCATGACGATGATCTGCAGCCAACCCAGAGTTCCAGGTCTCGACGTTCTGAACGAGATCTTAAACTGGTATGCATTGTCTCTAACTCCTCGTCAAATGCTTGCTTGTATTCCAACGTTCAAGCTGACTTTCTTAGGTCACTTGGAAAGGACCTGACGACCCCGAAGATCCAAAGAATTGGTCAATGAGGAGACGCTGGGCGGCTGTATTCGTCGTCTCGTGCTACACCTTCATATCACCAGTATCTTCGTCCATGGTTGCGCCGGGCTTGACAGCCATCGCGAAAGATCTAAACATTACAAACGAAGTCGAACTCGAAATGACCCTGTCCATCTTTGTGTTGGCATATAGTATCGGGCCTCTCTTTCTGGGCCCGCTATCTGAAATCTACGGTCGAGCCATCGTCTTGCAGCTTGCCAATCTTTTCTTTCTCGTCTTCAATATTGCATGCGGTGTTGCTCAGACGAAAGCCCAGATGATTGTTTTCCGGTTCTTGTCCGGCTTAGGCGGTAGTGCGCCTTTATCAGTGAGTTTTCTATTATGTCCCTTCTTCTAGATTTAATCCATACTGATATGGTTCCAGATCGGAGGTGGTGTCATGAGTGACTGCTTCAGAGCCGAAGAAAGAGGGCGGGCAGTGTCCATCTACAGTCTTGCACCCCTTTTAGGACCCGCTGTCGGTCCCATAGCTGGAGGTTTCATTGCCGAGAACACAACTTGGCGATGGTGTTTCTATTCAACGTCCATCTTAACTGGCGTCATACAATTTATCGGGCTTTTCATTTTGCAAGAGACATACGGCCCGACATTACTGCATCGAAAGGCCAAGAAACTACGCAAAGAAACCCAAGATCCGTCCTGGCACACCGAATACGAAGACGCAAACCGCACTTTTACCTCTCTACTATCCACATCTCTGCGCCGCCCGTTTATTCTACTTGCAACTCAACCGATTGTCCAGGTTCTGGCATTGTTCATGGCCTATATCTATGGACTCATGTATCTCATGCTAGCATCTTTCCCCGGTCTCTGGACCGGCGTGAAGTACTACAACGAATCCGTCGGTATCGGCGGCCTCAACTACATCTCCCTGGGCTTCGGATTCTTCCTCGGATCCCAAATCAGCGCACGTCTGATCGATCTCATCTACCGAAAACTGAAAACACGAAACGGCGGCGTCGGTGCGCCCGAATTCCGCACACCGCTGCTCTTTATAGGAGCGTTGGCGATCCCCACTGGCCTCTTCATTTATGGCTGGACCGCGCAGTACAGAACACATTGGATTGGACCTAATATCGGAACTGCGATATTCTCCGTTGGCGCCATTATGACGTTCCAGTGTATACAGACGTATCTAGTTGATGCCTATACGCGATATGCGGCTAGTGCTTTGGCAGCTGTTACTGTGTTACGGTCATTAGCTGGGTTTAGTTTCCCCCTGTTCGCTCAGTACATGTACAATGCACTGGACTATGGTTGGGGTAATAGTTTATTGGCGTTTGTTGGGATAGGTATTGGTATTCCGGCTCCGCTGCTTTTGTGGAAATATGGTGCGAAGCTGCGGGCTATGAGTCCGTTTGCTGCTGGATAAAGGCTAAGAGGTCTTAGACACATTAAGATACATGTAATCGAATGATAGATTAACGCATGAAACGGGAGCCCTAATGAGACAGGTTGTGGGCATGTACAAGATATTTCGGTCAACTGGTCAACTGCATGTGGTGCATCGGTGTTTTACTACAAAAGTTTATTCATAGATCATACTTTAGGAGACTGTGTACGTACTCAGGAGAGAAGTAATTCAAAAATAGGTAGATATGTAGCTATAGCTACAATCAATATTACAAAAACATCAACATGAACATAATCATAACAAAACACCTCCTTTCATGCAAGGCCATGACATCGTCAGGGGTATATATATGTATGTTGAATGCGTCCATGATTGAAACATAATCCAAAATGAAACGAACCATCCACAATTAAACCGCATCACATTATTCACTTGATCTTCAGTACCAAGATCAAGTCCAACAGGTTCTCCAACATCGATAATTTACACACATCCCAGCACAACTGATTTAAACAGTCTGCTGCTTGGTCTCTTCGTGCTCGGCGTGGACCATACCCTTCTCGGTAGCGAAGGTGGTGTGTGGGCGCCACTTGGCGGAGGTACGAGGAGTGGTCTCCTCCATCATCCTGTCGACCTGCTCAAGAGAGAGACCCTTGGTCTCGGGAACGAGGAAGTAAGAGTAGACGAAGCAGCAAGTGCAGAGACCACCCCAAACGAAGAAGACGGAGGACTTCATGTTACCGTGGTCAGAGCCGACCATGTAAGGGGTAATGACGGCAATGATGGTGTTCCAGAGCCAGTTGGAGGCAGTGGACAAGGCAACACCGCGGGAACGGATGGGGATAGGGAAGATCTCGCCAATGAGAATCCAGGCACCAGGACCCCAGGTAGAGGCGAAGAAGAAGATGTAGATGGCGATCAAGGCGACCTGGGCGTTGACAGCAGGGATGTTGTCGGCGATAGTGTTACCGCTGCCATCGATGTGGGTCTTGTTGAAACCGATGGTGATACCAACAATGGCAACGATGAACTGGCAGATGAGCATACCGAGGGCACCGAAGATGAGGAGAGGACGACGACCGTATCTCTCAACAGTGTAGAAGGAGATAGGGGTGGAGAAAACGTTGACGAGGGTGAAGATGAGCGACATCAAGAAGGTGTTGCTGATAGCACCGGTGGACTGCAAGAAGGTAGTGGAGAAGTAGAAGATGAAGTTGACACCAGTCCACTGCTGCATCATCTGAAGAGAGGTACCGAGGATAGTACGGCGCAAGTTGGACTTTTGCTCCCAGAGAGAACCAGTGAAGCAGTTCTTCCAGCTTCCGAACCAGCCAGCATCGGGGATGACGCTGCGCTCGTATTCCTCGTTGGCAACAATCTCAGCAATTTCGGCCTCGATGTATTCGGAGTCGCGGGGCTGGCCACGGAGTCTGCAGAGAGCGTTGATGGCATCGTCGACACGGCCCTTCTTGACGAAGTAACGGGGAGAGTCAGGAAGGAACAAGAGACCGGTACCGAGAACAATAGCCCAGATGTACTGAATGCCAATGGGGATACGGTAGGATCCGGTGTCCTTGCGGTTCTCGGTACCGTAGACGACGCAAGAGGCCATCATGAGACCAATGGTAACGCAGAATTGGTAGCAACCGACGAGAGCTCCTCGGACTGCCTTGGGGCACTATTCAAATAATTAGTACTGAAGATATTGGGCTGTCAACACAGAGAACAACTTACAATTTCACTCATGTAGAGAATGACAATGGCGGACTCGAAACCAACACCGAATCCAGCAATAAGACGACCAGCAACGATTATGCCAAGCGCGCTGCCACCAACACCAGTGATGACCTGGATGGTAATACCAACAGCGTAGATCCAGCAGCCGATGATGACAGTCCATTTACGACCAATCTTCTCAGCAACGTCACCGGCGATCAGAGCACCAAAGAAAGTACCAGCGGAGAGAATAGAGACGATGAGAGACGAGTGGGCGGAAGTAAGGCTAGTGTGACCGGGGTCGATCATCTCAATGAACATCTTGATGCCATTGACGCCATTGATGTATCCGGAGTCATATCCGAAGTAGATACCACCAAAGGATGCAAAAGCGCAGAGGAGGTAGGCCTTCCAGGTGACTGGCGCCTCGATACGGTTGATATCCGCAGTGGCGTGGAGACTCATTTTGGTCGAGTAGGGGCACAACAGATAGTAAAAAGGAAGTTTGGCCCAAACAGAAAGCCTGCTGGGTGGTTTCTACTGAAGGGAGGGAAGGATCTCGAGCAAGGGAATGAGAGAGAGAAACCTGTCGCGTGGTAGAAGCAGGAGAACGACCGGGGGAATTGAGGAGATTATATAGTAGTGGCCCACGGGGTAAACTTTTAGGAAGACACGAGACGAACACGACAACACCAAGCCAAATCCATGCAAAGCATCAGCTTGCAGAAATTTTCCGTTTCACTTGACCATACAGTCCCCGCATCTCAGCAGCTTGTGTCCGAGGCGTCCCCGGAAGCGTGCCATGGGCCGGGGACTGTGACTCCGTGGGAGACTGGAGCCGTCATTCTCGGCCTGGGGAATTGGTTTCAACAATAATACGGAGCGCGAGAGTCATGCCATGGGGAATTACCAGAAGCAACTTCAAGCAAGTGGGTTAGTTTACGTGCAATGTGCCAATGTCTGGACTGGGACGAAATTGGAAATGGGACGATGGCCAATGATGTTCTCGGCAATCTACGGCGACGCTAGACTGCGAGTAGAAGTCCAGGGATGTATCCGTACCATACCGTATTACCATAATACCATGTGACCATCTGTTGCTGTGAGTGGCCAATAGACGGCAGGCACGCGCCAATAAATTGATTGCAAACGGTTTTTTGTCGGTCATAAGTTACCGATCTGGACTAGCCTCTTCCCCACAGCTAGCGTGGCTTGAATGGCTGCTCGAAAGAATGATTGGCCAAGAGCCGCATAGACTTTTCCGGTTCGTAACTTACGACAATCATACAAGACTCTTACGAGTTCTTGTCTCGATCAGACCACCCGCAATGACCCTGTATGCTGATGGAAGAAGCTTTACAGATCAGCATCAATCTATTACACTTTCATCTTGACAAAGTTTAACGCATGTAAATGTGTATGTACTATGTCCACTGTACGCAACTGTAGGAATGGAACAGAATATTGAGGGCCATACTCCGTAGAGCGAAACATGATTAATGATCCCTGCCCCTGTCCCTGTCCTGACATTTACCAATTACCAGAGGATGAGACGCGTTACAGAACGATCGGATCTTCCTCAACTTTCAAGTGGTCGATCGCGGGAGAAAATTTGCCGCCCAAGACTTTTTGATTGGCCAAGCTTACTAGCTCCTTCCGCAAGTGGCATAGTCAAACTTACAGAATACACTAGATGGTAAAACCTTAATCCTTCTACTTGCTTAGTGCTTAGTAGTACTTACAGTAGCTGCTCAGCATAGTCCTTCCCTCTGGCCGCTTCCAGCATGCATCACCACGAATTGCCATCACCTGATAGACGAATGATTAAGCCACATTCCTTCGTGCAGCGTGTGTACTCTCTATAGTAACAACGACAATCCTACGCCGAGAAACCAGACAAGTACGTATTTCCATTCAGACTTGTCACTTGTGTAATCGCTCGGCTTTCCAACTCATCTGGGTCAAGATGCCGAGGAGCCAAGGTCTTGGGTGGATTGGCAAACCCCGAATTTCGAAAACATTCTGGATGTGGGCTCGGACAGCAGGAAGTAACCAGTCAATGTTGAAATGGAGCTTGCGAAACTTTTTTTTCTTGGAGATTACCATGAAGGCCCGAGGGCAACCGGTAGAGTTTGCTGTCTGTGCCAATAATTGCCAAACTCAATCTTCGAGCGAAGCAACATGGCTGACACAGAGTTCTGGATTTGCCGTCACAAGTGACACTGTTTCTTGGTACGGAGTTCTCCGTCTGGGCTTTGATTGGGAGGATTGTGCCTCCTTGTATGACCAAGACTTCAATAGAGCTGCTGTAACTATATGGCATGACTCTTGACGTACACTATTCTAGCCACTGGTGAAGACTACAATGCGGGGTTCTGGTACTACAGAATCTAGATTTGATCGATGTTATAAATGAGGCATATATCATCGAGATGAAGACTACGGTAGTAGAATCGTGTTTCATTTCGTCCACGGATATCAACAAAGGACGTGTATACAACGCGTCTTTCCCATAGTATGTAACTATGAGGATCCAATTCTTGGTCCACCAACTGCCAAGCTTCAGCAGAGAAAGGCTGTTTAAGCCAGCCAAGCTCCATCAAGCATCTATTGGGCATACATGCCGAAGATTTGCCGCTGTGGCGTCTTCTTTCTTGTAAGAATTTACTGGAAGAAGCAGACCGCAAAAACTCTTTTCCAGATGGGAATACCTTAACCCTAATACCACAAACCTTGCTCACCATTTGAGTTTGAATTTCTCCTTTCCCGTCGACTTGATTGGCCATATCGAGGAAAAAGCCGACTTTTGGCCCTCGTAATTCGGAATGTCGCTCCAGGTTTCCCACTATTGAAAAGAAAAATACTACAGTAACGAGCAGTGAATGCCGGCTGCTCCTGGAACCCGAAATGAGGACCCTCTCGGAACCCACCGACAGTATTCTGCTTTCACAATCCCGATTTTCGGCATGCCTTGTCCTTCAATGTTCCCGAGAATATGTGCTTCGCCCCTAATTTTCCTCTGATTGAAGATATACCTGAAAATCGCTCTTTAGTCATTCCTGCACATAAAATTGTCATTCTAAATACGAAAACAAGGCAGAAAGTACTTTATACCAAAAGACTGGAAAGGACATGTGGTTGAACCTCCTGAAACATCAGGTCAACAAATTGCACGGACATCGCAACCGGTTTGTCTCTATATCCGAATACTACAGCGTTTCCAGACTTCCAAGTTTCTACACGTAAAGCATTGTTTAATATTGTAACAGCTTACAAAGAACCAAGTTATAAGAACCATACAATTATGTTCAGGTTGCTATGACAAACTCTAATGTAAAAGGCCTCAACATTGTTCATAAGTTACACGAGCCCCATCCATCTTACAGACCCACGCTCCTTGGTTCCGAGTTTCTGTATCAATCAACAGCTTCTAACTTTCCGTAAAGATTCACCGGGAGCTCTCCAACGTAAGATCCTCGATTCCAGAACGCCATATCATATCCAGATGCCGAAGGTATAATGTAAAGACTCCACCCGAACCAAACAAACTATTATCATAGAATAAACAGGCTATTTTCACTCGTCATCATCAATCGGAGCATGGATTTCCCGATGCATGTAGGGTTTAGCCACAGGGATACCAGCCTTGCGTTTCGACTGAGGCTTGGGACGCGCCAAGGTGTACCTACAGGTTATTCGTCAGCAATGGTCGATGCTTTTTTGATCTGGAGACTTACTTGGCAAATGCCCTCGATAGAGCCTTCTTGCAGCTAACTTTCTGACTGCCAATAAACGACTCGACCGTGACCGCAATGGCGCGGTCAATGTCTTGGGACGAGCAATACTCCGACAGGCGCATCTTGCAGAAGGCCTCCGCAATACGCATGATTGCTTCCAAATGACGGACCTATCACATCAAGTCAGTGCTGTTCCAATCTCCGCAATTTGACTCAGATCCCCAGGTTTTGTCTTACCGTAATGGGATAAGCACCTGTAACCAGGGACTCCCGTCTCATGTCTGCAAAAAGTCGTGCCACTTTATCCTGGTCGATCTGATACAATTTCGGGTGACACCTCTCACGAGCGTAGAGAATGTATTTCCGTAGCAATTCTTGCGGGATCTCTCCTTCTTTCTCTTCTTCAGCCTTTCTCCGAGCTTCTGCCCGAGACTGTTGCTCTTCTGGAGTAAGGGGCAAACGTTTGCCATCCTTGTCAACGCGGTAGCCTTCTTCATCGATAAGCTCACCATCCTTGTTGATAGTTCTCCCCTTCTCATCTCTAAGAGGCTTTGCGGGGTTGGCTCGGGAGTGTGATTCAACAACGAATTTGGCAAGTCGCTCATCCTCAGCCGGCTGCACAGTGTCTCGCACTACGCAGAGAATATCAAAACGAGACAGAATTGGCTCCGTTAAGGCAACGTTCTGAGAAAATGGGATCGTTCCGTTGTATCGACCACCGATTGGATTGGCCGCAGCAATTACTGCACAGCGAGCCTGGAGTGTTGTAACAATACCAGCTTTAGAAATCGAAATAGTCTGCTGCTCCATAGCTTCGTGGATTGAGGTTCGGTCCTGGTCGTTCATCTTGTCGAACTCATCGATTAAGCAGGTACCTCGGTCGGCAAGCACTAGAGCGCCTCCTTCCAATGTCCACTCACTAGTCAAAGGATCTCGTCGGACACTGGCTGTGAGACCGACTGCACTAGCACCTTGACCCGTTGCAAAAACAGCCCGATGAGCTGACTTCTCAACATATTTCAGCACCTGTGACTTTGCAGTTCCTGGATCACCGAGGAGCAGCACGTTGATATCTCCACGAATAGCCATTTTGCCTTGAGCCTCTTTTCTCACACCACCGAATAAGGAGAGTGCAACCGCCGTTTTGACGTCTTCGTGTCCATAGATACTGGGAGCAATAGAACGAACGATTTTGTCGACAATATCAGGCTCTCTAGAAAGCAACCGAATCTGCTCAATATCTTGCTCAGTCAAATGGAATCCAGCCATTTGATCATGGGACTTGACGACGTGGTTGGCCTCGAGGATTGTTGCAAAGACGGGGAAGCCGTTTTTGTTATTGAGTTGGGCATCGTAGCTATTTCTGTAGATACCAGTGACCTCGACTTCGTCACCAGGTTTGGCAATATCAATCAAGTCTGCGAGTAGGATGACTTCTCGTTGACGGGGGAGTCGGCCAGCAGGCACTGAGCCAGGAGACTCTTGTAGAGTCAACTTTTGATAGTTCCGATACACGGTCTTCTCCGAGTTCATGGTAAAGGGACCTCGAGATTGGCAGTTTTGACAGAAGGATATTTTAACTTCCTGTGCTGCCTCTTGTTGGAAAGGACCGAGTGTGACTTCACACTTGTTGCAGCGGAACATGACAAATTTCAGCTGAGGGAACACTCCGGTTCGCCTAGTGACAACACCGTTAACACGCACTAGACAGTTGAGATGGGATTGACGTAGGTCTCTCAGTGAGTAGCAAAGAGGGAGATCTGTAATGCGCACGTGGATCTCATTTTGGATATCGGCGAAATGGGGATAATGGTAGAGAGTAGTTTCAAGTGCCGCTTGGTCGAAAATCTTCAACACTTCTGTGGGTTCGTTGGCGACAAAGAACCCGAGTACAGCCTTTGCTGCCACAAGATGGTCGTAAGAGACTTCTAGAGATGCAGAATTGACCTCACCCAAGGTCTTGATGCGTTCTCCGTATACGGATCGACCGGAAGCGTCAATAAATTCGGTCATGAAAGCTTTGAATTCACGACCGATGGTACGCATGACTTGGGGTTGGAGAATCCACTCTGTCAAGTTGGCAGACTTAACGTCGCCCAACTCTTCAAGAGAGAGCTCTTCTTCCAGAATATCTTCCTGCATATCCATATCATCTCGGTCTTCGTCATAATGGTGTCTTCTGCGACGCACTTGACGGCTGAGATCCATATTAGTATCCTCATCATCGTCCTGGAGAAAGGCAGCAGGCATGCGTCGGCGGCGTGCCAGTTCTCGGTCTCGTTTATTCAGGCGGGCATCAAGTTGTCGTCGAGTTGCAAGATCAAGTTCTTCTTGATCTTCATCATCATTGATGTATGCGCCACGGTACTGTTCCTGATTGGCATTGTAGTCTCTTTCGAAACCATCAGCGAAGAGGTCAATGCCATCTTCGTCCTCTGCCAACTCCTCGATGTCGTCAATGTCTCCTTCAAGCTCATCCTCTTCATCTCGGTCTAGTTCATCGTCGAATGGAAGCATGGGAGGGGATGATGGAGGTGCTATACGTCGTTAATAATGATTCAGTCCAGGGTTTTCAGCAGCGAACACTCACGACTCGAGGGAGGAGCAACCGATGAGGTCTCATCATCAGGCTCTCGATCTCTCTTGCGACGACCCAAGTTACCCAAGCCGCGATTTGCAGCAGAGTTGCTGGGGCGCAACGGTGAACTGCAAATTTGTTAGTACCGATCACCCAGTGTGTTGTTGTCTTCTCACCTCATGATGGGCCTGATACTCTATGTAAAACAAATCAATCGAAAAGGTAAACCAAATCAACTTTGTGCATAAAATGGTAGAAAAAGGCCGCTGGTAGAAAGTGATGGTCAGTTGATTGTCGAGGTTGCTTTCATGTCGTCGTTGCGATCGAAGGGGTTTGATTGAGCTGGCAAGTGGGCGCCAACTTTTTAGGCGGGCCCTCAGAAACGCGTCGACGCGACCGAGACGCGTTTCTCTTTGTGTTTCAATTAAACCTCTTTGGGAAAAGTCTGATCACGTGGATTCGTCGCAACGTGACTCGCTCTCGGTAGCTAGGTCCCGTGATCTGCTAGTCCTAATCAGGTAACATTCGATTACGTCTCTGCGCGTCTCCCGCGTCGCAGCTATCACCGAAAGTTGATGTTGCGCCGGAACTCCAGTATACTGAGAAACACATCAAAAAACATCACAATGGCTTCTTCTGCTGGCGCCGATGAAGCTCAGAATGATGGGAAGTCAGATCAAACAACTCGACGCCGAGAGAGCTTCGCCTCTCAGGAATCGCAAACCGCAAAAGAGTACGAGGCTATCCGCGCATCATTATCAATGTGATCTGTTGTTTTGCTGACTTACTCGCACAGCTTCATTGAATCCCAACTACAACTCGAAGCCGATGCGCGCGAAATTCTTCCCTATGTGGGTCCTCTCTGTTTCAAATTAAACAAATATCTGTAAGAATAGCACTGACAGATCCAGTCTTTCGACTCTTGTACCCAAGAGTTAGGTCCTCTCCGACAGACGCTATTCTCGTGTTTGACATGTAACCCTCCACCCAAGAGCGACGACGATCCTTACACCCCGGCCGCGGTTTGCTATTCGTGTTCTATTTCTTGTCATGGTGAACACACCTTAGTTGAACTGTTTAGTAAGAGAAACTTTGTGTGTGATTGCGGCACAACACGATTCCCCGACACATCAGCTTGTACGCTACGAGTCGATCAGAAAACAAAAGCGAAGGGTGTCCGTTCTCAACCTCCCGCGGACGGGAATAAGTACAACCATAACTTTCGTAACCGCTTCTGCGCTTGCAATGAAGAGTACGATCCGCACAAGGAGAAGGGAACTATGTTCCAATGCCTCGGCCTGGGAACAGTCGAATCGGGTGGTTGTGGAGAAGACTGGTGGCATCCGGAATGTCTTGTCGGTCTCCCACGCGGACGTCAGGATACAGTCAAGGAGACTGAGGCAGCACCGAAAGACGAAGAGGCTGAAGCGAAGGTTGACAAGCCAGCCGAGGACAATGTGGATGAAGATGAAACACCTCTACCTCCAGGATTTCCAGGTGAAGACGATTTCGAGACTTTCATCTGCTACAAGTGTCTGGATTCTAATCCTTGGTTGAAACGCTATGCTGGGACCAAAGGGTTTTTAGCACCAGTATTCAAGACCCAATCTCCTGAGAAATCTGAAACAACAGAAAAAGGCGACGAACCAAAACTGCAAGAGCTCACACAATCGCGAAAGCGAAAAGCAGATGACGAGGATGATGAGAATCAAGATACAAAGAAGACCAAAGTGGATGGACAGGACGGTCTAGAGACAATCCAAGAGGAAGAAGCATCTACAGAGGTCTCCAAGCATAAGCATGAGTTACTACCATCGGAGGCTCCCTCGGGAACATTTTCCCTCTTCCTCAAGGAAGATTTCCGTGAACATTTATGCCATTGTCCCGATTGTTTCCCTCACCTTGTCCCTCACCCTCAGCTTCGCGAAGAAGAAGAGACATACGAACCCCCACTATCTGAAGATGGCGAGGAGGGGCCCAATGGTGCAGGTAGCCAGGGAACAAAGAGCTTGTTGGATCGCGGCGAGGCGGCACTTAGCAACATTGATCGGGTCAGAGCCATAGAGGGCGCAATGGTATACAATCATTTGCGAGACAAGGTCAAAGCCTTCCTCAAGCCATTCGCCGAGAGCGGCCAGGCTGTTAGCGCAGAAGATATCAAGTCCTACTTTGAGAAGCTGCGTGGAGATGATATGGCCATCCGCGAAGCTGGTGGTCAGGCGTCTGCTTTCAATAGCAATGGAGGAAGCGGACGAGATGATGATCAGGAAGGGGGCGGTTCTAATCGGAAGGAACAGAGTGGTATGTTACTGCATCCAAAATCCGAGCTTTAACGATCTTTTCATACTAATAAATTCTTCTTTTAGGCTACTAGGAAATGGGTCAATACCACGGTGTTATGGGAAAATCTTAGGGCATGGATATCGGGATGGTTAGGGGGAATGGATAATTTCTGGTCGATGGCGCATATGGTCTGGGAACGGCCAGTCGATGTTTTTACGTTTGCGCTTTTGTTTCTTGAAATTGACCCCAAACTACTTAGGCTAGTCATCAATGTACATTATCATGAATTGAACTATCTGACGTCTATTATGAAAAATATCCCGAGTAAATATGAATAGGTAACCAGCTTTGTAAATCACCCTTCCCAACAAACATAAAAATCAATACCACACCGCTAGAACGCCACGCATGATGCAGAAATGAGAACAGGGTATATGCAGTTCACTCCTTGAGACGTTTAGCCACCCGGCCCATAAGGCTATCGTCTGGAAGTCCACTACGTTTCGTGCCAGGAAGACTACCGGTCCGGATATCGTTGCCTTCTTGACTGACTCGACGAGGAGGATAAGTGGTTTCGCAGCCTTCGAAACAGTTTGCACTGATTGGTCCGCCATTGGTAAAATATGGATGTTCCAGGGCCTCCTCGGCTGTGATTCGTTTGGCTGGGTCGTATTCGAGTAATCGTGACAAGAGGTCAAACCCGTCAGCGCCAGGGGTGCCGACGCTGCTGCTTGAAGAGTAACCACCTGTTTTCAAACATCCCTGGTACCATTGATCGAGGCCAGAAGGCTTGTTGTAGTGAAGCGCTCCTCGAGACGACATCTTCATGGACTGCATCATAGATTGCATTTGGTTGAACTCGGGCATCGCCGCCAAGCCAGGCCACGTTTCTTGTCGTGGGAATCCCAGGATCTCCACGATCTTCATCATTTGGTTGCGTTGGAATGGGACTGTCTTTTTGCTGTCCATCTTCGCTTCTTCACCTTTGAATATGGGTCGTAACGACAACAGTTCAGCAAAAATACATCCCACCGCCCACATGTCCACAGCCGGTGTATAATGCCGGCTACCTAGCAACAGTTCCGGCGCACGATACCAGATCGTCACCACCACCTTGTCGCCGGTAAACAATGAATTCAAGGGTTTATAGAACAGACGTGCCAGTCCAAGATCGCCTATTCGTATAGCACCGCTAGCAGTCACAAGTATGTTGGCCGGTTTCAAGTCACGATGAAGGACCCAATTGGTGTGTAGATAAAGCAAGCCGTTCAGTAACTGAAACAATATAGAGCGGACCATTTTCGCTGGTATTGCATATCGCTGTTGTTGAGTATGATGATGGATGATTTGAAGCAAGTCATGTTCGGTGTACTCAAACACCATGAAGATACATTTGTCCTCCAAGATAATCTCTTCAAGTCCGACTACGTTTGGGTGGTTGAGTTCCGAGCACAGAGCCATCTCACGGATCGCAGATTGTGAGAGGCCTGTGTATTGGATCAACTCTCCCTCTTTATCGGGTTTGAATCTAACTCTTGTCAATATTGATGTGCTGAGATGGCCGAGGAACTGCACTCACTTCTTGATGGCAAACTCCCCCTTCTTGCCATTTTTCCCAAGTGCCTTATAGACACGTCCATAGGTACCACTGCTGATGAAGCCAACAATATGGTATCGCTCTCTGATATGGACCTTACTTGTGTATCCACCGCCGGATCGGCCGGAATCTGCGAAGTGGCAAGTCAGCACATGGTCAAAGGCAGCAATGCTCGGTCATTCACATAGAACCACAAACGAAGAGCAGGAAGAATTGCAATGAGGATTGTCAAAAGGCCTTGCTTTTTGCCTACTGATCTCGTGACATCCGAGAAGGATGTTGAAGCACGTGACCTCAGTTGGGACAAAAGCAGACACCACGCAACAGCCAGAAGAGGGAAATTACCACGAAGATATGAACCACCTAGTGAATTCAGGAAGGAGTAATTTTTCCCAAACATGGTGAACAAATAAGTACAGTTCTGCTGATACTATACGGGTTGCGAAGAAAGAAGAAGAGTGCGGTATTCGGAGCAGGTATACAGGCCATCTCAGATTGAAAGAAGGTCGAAAATGAAATGACAATAATGAAGAATTCAAAATTCATAGAATCAAACACAATCCATGGCGATGCTGCATGCCTGCAGGGGGGAAATGTGTGAAATAGAAAAACAGTCTATTTACCGTCAAAAGCAGCCTGCACGCTTCTCTTGAGGTTCAAATTGGCAGAGGAGACGTTGGGCCGGATGGAGGAAGAGGTCGTCAGGGGCCCACCGGTAGACGAAGGCGGATTAGTCAGGCTCATCAATATCAACAATGAAGCGCCAGCTCCGACATCGACAGGCAATTGAGTTAAGAATGTATGGAGATCGGGAATGAAACGATCAGATCGATGGGGGCAAAGTGGAATTTTCGCGCAAATTAGTTCGACTCTAGGCCGTGGGGTGGCGGGAAAGTGGGCGGGCAAAGGAGCCGGAGTAAACCACGACAACAACTTCAGCAGTGTTGTTCAGATGGAATGACGAGGATGATGTGGCCGGATTCCGAGAGGCAAGTCAGAAAGCACTGCGCATCCACTAGGAAAACCGTTGGTTAGTCGTTGAGATGTCCGGTGTCCACAGTGCTCGTTACTCCAGTCAGAATGTCAGCCTCCACCTGTGAGGGGGAACAGGGAATGACATTAACCGGTGAGATGACCAGTATGCGGGGATGGGGCGCTAGAATGATATAGGTATCATATGTTGTACTTACAAGTTCGAAGTCAATGGGCCGGTGGCAGTTTTGTCGCGCGTCGTGACTCGTCTGTTGGCTGTTGGCTGTTCGGAGTTGAGATGAATGGAGTGAGTCGGGGAGAGTTGAGACGCTTCAAGAGTTACCATCCAATCACCTTTAGCCTTTCTACACCGCTCCACTTTGGCATCTCTAATCGATTATCACATCCTTAGTATGAAGATATTGTGTGTTTCTATCAATTATTTATCAGTCGTCTCATTCACATTTTGTCGCTTTTGAAAACCGCCATGTTCCTATGGGCCAGTAGGTCCCCAAGCAATGACATAACCCTTAGGGTTAATCGGGAGTCGCCCGAGATTTTCGGGATATTTCCGCTGAATATGTACTAGCTATATTTGGCTTAGTGCAGTTTTAGTCAGCTGGACACTCAACACATGATTGGTCAGCCGCTGCCCTACTACATGACGTACTGTCCGCGATAAATATAGCTGCTTAATTTTAAGAGTACTAACAACTTCACACATAAACTCGCCCTCATGACTGAACGTCCCACCGCACCTGTCAAGCTCTCTCTACCATTAGTAAGCTATTCACGAGATTCATTTTGTCCCTTCCTAATCATTTCTTGATAGAAATATCAGCAGGATTTGTTCAACGAGCTCCGCAACGAAGATGAGCTCGTCATTCTCGCTCGAGGCCTCGGGCTCCTGCGAATCGTGACGAATCTCCTGCACGCCTTTGATGCAGCAGGTAATAACCTGATTATAGTGGTTGGCGCTGATGATAGAGAGAATGAATGGATTGGCGAAGGTATGGCCTTGAATATGCCTTCGACTTCAAACTACTAATACTATCTTGTTTATTAAGCGCTTGCGGAGCACTATGCGATCAGCAGGTCCCCTCTGGCAAGGGGGTTGAAAGTGATCAATACAGATAGAGCGACTGTTCCTATGAGGTGTGTTGAGCTGTAATGTATACGAATCTTAACTAACATATAGCAGAGAGAAAACATATAGTCAAGGGGGTATATTAAGCGTAACTTCGCGCATATTGGTTGTTGATTTACTATCCAGTAAGCAAGTTGAGCCATGGTTTGGTCTACAATTTTCTAACCTTATTTTAGAGCTTCTTGATCCGGAGAAAATCACTGGTATAATTTTATTGCACGCGGAAAGGTAGGCTGATTGAAACCGTGCTAAGATATTAGCAATGTTAACCTCAAACCAGAGTTGTGGCAACCGCTCTAGAAGCTTTTATCGTACGAGTGTATCGCCAGTTCAATCGAAATGGCTTCCTCAAGGCGTTTTCTGATAGCCCCGAGCCTTTCACCACTGGATTTGCGCCTTTGTCCAATATGTTACGGAATTTATTTTTGCGCAAACCCTCGCTATGGCCTCGGTTCCACATTACTGTGGCTGAATCCCTCGAGGGTCGGCGCAAGGCAGAAGTTATTGAGCTTGAAGTTCCTATGACCGATAAAATGAAAGACATCCAGAATGCAGTCATGGAATGCGTCGAAACGAGTGTATCCGAGCTAAAGAAGGCTAATAGCGGCCTCGACATGGAGGACTGGACGTTGGACAGTGCCTTGCATAAGAATTTTGATGTTGCAATCCGTCGACAATTGGACCCGATATGGCACCGTGTCAGTTTTAGGACGCGACAAATTGCAAATGATTTGACGGTTCTGAGGGCTATATTACAGTAAGACAGAACATATTTTCGATGAAGTGGCTTGACTAACTCCTATAGCTCTCTTCTTACATATGATGCGGTGTCTCTACTGAAATACTTGGACACAGTTGTTGCAGCTCATTCGGCTCCACCAGGTTCAACAAGACACAGCTTCTCACCTTGGCTCTTTTTGGATGCAGCACATGTCCTTTTCGAAACGGCAAAATCTCGTGTATACCGAGGAAAGATACCTGGCACCGAGACATCCACAACTCCAGGCGCATTTTCTGCTGCGTTACAGCCAGTTTTAGAAGAGCAGCCCAAATGGCATGTGCTTGCAGAGATACTACAAGAGATTGAACAAGACGCATATTTGAACCCGACGCAGCGCGGCGACTCTAATAGTACTGTATTGATTATGTGCGGTGATCAGCGCACATGCAGACAACTTCGAGACTTTTTGTCATTGATGCACGATCGTCCCGTTGCTGGAACTGATGAGGAAGAAGAGGTTGTTGACGAAGAAAAATCTTCCGAAGATAGTACGTCAGGAGAAATCTTGATGCGAAGGAAATTGAGGGACTACCTTAAGTGGAAACAAAATTTCTCGCGTGTCAAGGACAACCTTTATGCACCGAAACAGAATTCAACCGACGCACCAAATCGTGGGCAGAGTTCTTCATCGGTCCCAGGAAGGGCTCCTCCGAACAAGCGCCGGCGTGTGCGTGGTGGTGGTTCAAACTCTCTAGTCTCTGCTCGCGCTCCGAATTCAAGCGTACAAGGACAAGAAGAGGCTCCTATTCAGGTGTCTGAATTACTAGAAGACCTCCAACCCACTGCAATGGAGGAAGTGCTGAAGGAAGACAACGTCATCGATAACCTAGAAGACATGGAGGATTACTACGAACTGTATGACATGAATGACCTCGTGATGATTCATCCTTACGACGGCGATATGGACGAGCGAATCCTGGAAGAAGCTCGACCACGATACATTATCATGTATGAACCAGACGCTGCTTTTATCCGCCGAGTTGAGGTATACCGCAGTTCGCACAGTGACCGTAACGTGCGAGTGTACTTTATGTACTATGGAGGATCGGTCGAAGAACAGCGCTACTTAAGTGCTGTGCGGCGGGAAAAGGATGCATTTACAAAGCTCATTACAGAAAAGGGCGTAAGTTTGTCTCGCGCGCTAGCTCATAAACTTTTGCTAATTTCACCTATCATAGGGTATGGCTGTGACACTTACACACGACAAAAGTCTTGAAGACCCCGAGGAACAGTTTCTCAGAACCGTCAATACTCGAATTGCCGGTGGTGGACGACTAGCTGCCACTGCAGCGCCACCTACGGTTGTCGTGGATGTCCGTGAATTCAGAAGCGCGTTACCGTCTCTCTTACATGGCCGCAGTATGGTCGTTGTTCCTTGCCAATTGACAGTCGGAGACTACGTCTTGACTCCTGATATTTGCGTGGAGCGTAAGTCCGTACGTGATTTGATTAGCTCTCTGAAGAACGGACGTCTCTACAACCAGGCCGAGACGATGCTGAAACATTACAAAAACCCACTACTTCTGATTGAGTTTGACCAGAACAAGTCATTCACCTTTGACGCTTTTGCGTCCGCTTCCTTACCCAGCACGAGCTTTCTTTCCGACTATGTCTTCACGTCATCCGGCAATCCTGCATCCGCCTCAAGCAGTTCTCTCGTTAACCCATCGACACCTAAATCCGCACAACACATGCTTGTCCTTTTGACACTAGCATTCCCACGCTTGAAGATCATATGGTCATCGTCACCATACCAAACCGCCGAAATCTTCGCAGAACTGAAGAATAAAAACCCGGAACCCGACCCCATAAAGGCGGTTCAGATTGGTCTCAATGTTGATATTGCCGCATCTTCGAATCCGGGCGACGTGATGGCTGCGGCTGGTATAGAGCATCGGGTGTTTCACCAGCTTCCACAAGACATGCTTCGTTCTGTGCCTGGGGTTACGCCGGTTGTACTTGAGCGATTGAGTCTGGAGACAAACAGTATACATGAGATTGCTAATATGAGCGTGGAGGAGCTCGATCCACTTGTTGGGAAAGAGACGGGGCGGAAAATTGTGAGGTTCTTTAGGAAGAGCGTTTTTGAGGATGAAACAGAAGGTTCGTAAGGTTCATGAACTCTCTCACATCACAGCTGAATATCAGCTTTGAGGTCATTTAACTTCTACCTTAAAGGCTACAATCAGACTACTGGGAAATGTGGTAATTTTCAAAATTTTCATTCTATTGCTGTACAGTGCATAAGAATTGACAAGTATAAATTCTCGTAAGCAAAGACAAAGGCAGTCGCAAGTGACGATGCGATTGGAACCATGACTAGAGCGAGCTTTTGAATGAAGAATGAAAAATGTAATAGTTCATAAACCATGACATGCAGTGAATGCGTATGTAGCAAAACGTCAAAATCAAGTAAACACTTTGTTAAGTCGTATCGCGACCATCATCCGATTTGATGTGACCGAGAAATGATGGGGTATAGCGCCAAACAACACAACAAAGTCCGAGTGACTAGAGTTCTCTGGCCGTATCATTCTGGACAACAACAACATGTGTGACTACTCAACCAATCGCTTTCTGACCTGTTACGCCTTTGGGGTATCTTCGGCGCGAGCCCACCAAATCGAAGCGGTCTCTCTTCAATATCAGGTCAAGAAAAGCGATATCGTGAATGGCCCCTCATGAATGTATTCCCGAATAAGATTTTCCCATGAATAAAATAACCCAGATTATTCAGTAATGAAAAGCGACGCAGATCGACCCATGGCACTCGTGTCCCGTCGGAGGCAAACCACTTTTGGTTGAAATTTTTGTGATGACAAAGTGGTAAGCTCGCCGGGGATGTATCAGCGGTGATTTTTTAGATCTCATCGACATCGATCTCCTTTTCGTCTTCACTGTCACGGTCCTCGTCGAACTCGACGTTGTCTTCGAAACCTTCGTGACCGTATGTATCGGTTTCGTTGATCTTGGCGGTCTCGGGCAACTCGCCGTAAGCCTTGAGACTACGAGCCTCGTCGGCGCTGTATTTCATGATAACGTCGCCCTTCTCGTCTTGGTAGTCGCGGAGAGAAAGCAGGATGATATCGCCTTGGTTGATCCAGACCTTCTTGCGGAGTTTTCCTCGAATGTGTGCGAGACGCTTTTCGCCATCGAAGCACTGAGCCTCTAGACGACCGTTTCCTAACATCTTGACGACCTGGGCGTATTCCTGACCATCTTCCTTGAAGATGAGTTCGCGCTTTTCGTTGTCGTTCTCGTTCTTTCCACGACGTCGGTTCTTACCACCCTGTTTTCGCGTGTCAGCAAGCGGTTTCAGGCGACAAAAGCGGGGTTGTGTGAAAAACTTACCTTTCCCTTATTCTTAGGCATGTTGACTTGATTCCAGTAGGTTCACGTGAGAAATCGGTACTTGATATGATAGCGATGTAAATCCCGTTGTCCGGGGTTGTGGGTAGTGAGGTAGGTTGTGTTTTGTCGGATTGTTGAGAGAAAGAGAGGGACTCGGGAGGTATTTATATGGACAGAGAGAGGGCTCACAAAAGAATTTGGTGGGGGTTTGGCGCCTGAAAATCGCCTGATTCCTTTCGATTCGCCCGGCTTGGCTTTGCTGCCTGAGGCGCCGAAGCATGGTTGATGCCTTGCTGCCTTGTTTTCTGCCGCTTGCCACCTGATATTTTTGTCTCACCGCCCGAGGTTGTGCCGATTCACGTCACAGAAAGTTGAACATGTTGAAACAATTCATTTGTTCATAACCATGGTCGACTTGAGACGAGGTAAGCTCATATCGGATATGCGATTGCATTGATTTTCTTTACTAACTGGATGAAGTCTTCCCAGCAGTTGACTCGACTAATTCCTCGTTATGACGATTCTACCAACGCTGAAACCGCGACAACCCTCTCTTCCTAGCTAGACATGATACTTCTCCCTTCACCTGCGCAACCTCTACGGCCTGCCTTCAAAGTAATCGGTCATCACCATATCATGTTCAAATACCATGTCGGTTCTTTCATGACCAATTGGACAATGTACCGCAGCCGCCAATACGAACAGCCGCATGTCTTGAAGCCCAAAATCCACGAGTTTTACGATAATCGCGATCCTAATACGCTATGGTGGAAGGTTGCAATACAGCCCATGAAGGTGAAAAGGGTCGTTCGAAGCCATTGGTCGCGCCGACTACGTCGAATCTTCCGCGAGGCTTTGTATTTGAGAGGATATGATGAGACTGGCAAGCCTCTTCCGCTAGAAAAACTTCCCAAGGGCGTGTCTCTTCGTACGGCTCCGCTACATGGGACTCTAGAGATAGAGCCTATGGAGTCACTAATCACACAAGACGATGCGACGGTTAAACGACTGGTGAGAACCCAGCTAGACCGTGTCATAGAGACCATGAAAGAGTGGCCGATTGATAAGCGTACGGGAGCCTACCAGGAGTCTCCGCCATGAAGAGTGGTCCTTGAATTGCGAGAATTGTATCAAGTGCTTCGAAATATACTCCGTAGTCAGTTGTAACAATATCAATGATAATCATAATCTTTATCTTTATCTTTATTCTTTGAAAGTCTAGGATGATGGCATAATGTGGATCCCATTGACCAGCTCGGCCTGTGATTGGCGCAGAAGCATGTACCTGGCAAGTTTAGCACGTGTCGCTCCTGACAAGAAGTCGCTCCCTGAAGTTCTGAACATACCAGGTAGATAAATCAACATCATCAATTGCTCGTCGCTTTCCTCAGCTCCTGGCGCATTGATATCCGCACATTATCTACTCTTTCACAATGTTGGTATCTCTAACTGTGGGCAAGGTCGACGCTGGCGTCGCAGTCTTGTTAACGCAGGACAACAGATTGGTAGGCAGCTCCATACCGACCTTAACATCGCAAACATCATCTTCATGTCGCGTGACGATGCGCAACTTTATTTAGGCCCGATAATCTCCGATCATGACACTAACCACTTTATTATATAGATTGAGTTTCCCTCCGTCCTACTTCCAAAGAATATCAGCTCAGGAAGCATCGTGGATATCGACGTCTCACGGAACCATGCTGCCGAATCCAAGAGTATAGCGAGCTTCCAGTCACTTCAAAAACGTATTCTCAACACCTACGGTCTCGAAACCCCCTCTCCTCCCGTTCTCCGTCTACGCAATGCCACACAAACATCCTTGGTGTTGGAATGGGATCCCATCAAGCTGGCTACGGCATCGTTGAAGTCCCTTTCACTCTATCGCAACGGTTCAAAAGCAGGATCGATACCCCGTCCTCTTGAAATGATGAGTACCAAAATCAGCGGTCTTGCGATTCACGCCGAGTACACATTCCACCTCGTCTTGCGTACCACAGCCGGAACCTATCACTCGGAAAAGTTGACTTGCCGTACTCACAAGATGACTGATCTTTCGGGAATAACGGTGACTCCAGGCATTATGCCACAACCCCAGAGGGAGGCTCTTGCACGCGCAATTGATAGGATAGGCGGAAAACTCATCGACACTGTACGAATCGACACCACACATTTTGTCTGTACAGAAGGTCGGGGTCCGGCTTGGGAGAAGGCTGTGGAAATGAACCTGCCCGTCGTACGACCCGAATGGTTGGATGCTTGTGAGGCGGAGGGAACAATCGTTGGAGTAAGAGGTTATTATCTGAATGCGGACCCGAAACATCGACAGCTAGGACCACGCCAAGCACCCCAGCAGCAACAGCCAGCTCCCGAGTCGGTTGTTTCAGAAGCAACAACACCCCCAGCCAGCAGTCATTCGAACCTGCCAGTGCAAAACGCACCGGCAGCAATTCCAGAAGGACCACCCACACCATTCCCGGGCGGACCTACAGAAGTCACAGCAGCCGAGGTTCAAGAGGAACATGAAGATGAACGTGCGGAACCTCCCGCTCCACCTCCGAAAGACGAACCTGCTGAGGAAGGAAAAGATGATGACAAGGAGGAGGTCGACGAATCTGATGACCATGACGAAGTTGAAGAAGACGCTAAAAAGACGGACGATAAAGAAGGTCTCGAAACCGTACCAGTTGTCGAACCTGAAACTACGAAGGAGATAGACAAAGTTCAACCGGAAGGCGAGGGTGAGCTGGAAGAGGTCTCTCTTTAGGTTGTCATTGGCTTGTACGAATGACTTTGCAGTACGAAAATACGAGGCCAGCGAGGCCAGCGAGGCCAGCAAGGCCAGCAAGGCCAGCGCAGTTTATATGTTTATTCTTCTTCTTACTTGTCATGGGCATGTAGCTTTCAGCCTTGACAAAGATATGTGCTTATAATGATTAGATACTCATTCTTGTATTCATGGCCATTTTTCATGGTTCATATAAATAATGGAATATAATTTACCTTCATCTTAGTCTATCATCACACCTTGTGGCGATGCTGGTAACCCTTGGACATTTGGGACTGGCAATCTAAACAATCCCGTAGCATAACGCCTCTATGTTCCAGAATTTTCTTACATACAGAATATGACATCTGGAAGCATGACAATCATTAATACTTCAATGTTGACTTTAGATCTAGATAAAGCTTCTCCGTCATATTGCTAGATGTTGAATTCACAAGTATAGATATCTTCACCCCTTGTTTGCTTTGTTTTCTAAAGAGACACTGGATCTACCACCCAATTGAGTGTCTAGAAGAAAGGAAATCTTTCACTTCATCAGCTCACTCGCCTTTTTAGAGAACACAAAGACCAAACTGATATTGATCAGGAGAATGGCTGAGATAGATAGCAGAGTCTATATAAAAGGACGGATTTCCTCTGCTCAACCAGCTTCCTTTTCAAACAACATATCAACTCTTCTTGCACCCCCTACGAATACTCGGCCACCAACATTGAAACGCATATTATCCCAGTTTCGTTCATCATACAATCCTACAATATGCCTCTGTACTCCGCCTTGAGACCAAGAACATCACGATCGACAAATCCCGTTACCGAATCATACGAACTGAGAGATCTAGAAGAGAACGCAGAGCCACAACACGAGGAATCATTTCGTCGCCCTCGACGTCGATGGACAGAAGATCAGTTATGGGTATTTGGCTGCGTCGGTGTGGTCTTGCTCGTGGCAGGGTTGTACCTCTGGGGTGCGTTAAGAATCTTACGCTTCGTGCGTGAGTCAAAGAATGGATTTGCACCGCCATCGGACTGGCCAGGGCATCATTGAGAAGTTGATGGTACGCTCCTCTAGAATATGCTTGACTATGCTGAATACATATTGATGCTGTGCTTTATCTAGGGTTTGTCATGCCTCGACCTTGAGTATGAGTCCCGTTTATGCCGTGGATCATGTACTCAGACGAATTTCTAGTCACATATGCAGCATATTAGATCAATTTGACTAGGAAAGCATTCGTATCTGTCTCATTGCAGTGGTAATCTCGATAATCATGATTCTCGTAGCAACAGCCCTAACCTATAGCCGATTTAGAACCAGTGGCGTTCAAAGTTCACCAGAAACTCAAGCCCTCTAAGTCCAGCACTAAGATATAAACATCTATCACCAGTCCTAAACCTACATTCATGGAGATTCCGATGGTTGAGCAATTGCACGATGAGGTAGGTCGGAAAACCCGAGAATATCTAGCCCTAATCATCCCAATACGGTCTAGTGCAACGCCGATAAGACCATCTTATCGATTAGCTACAGAACATAAGTCATACAACAATTGAACAACAATTGAACAAGACGTTACTTTGAAGTGTCGTTTTCTGCAATTAAATGAATAAATCGAATTGTATGATCGATGGCCTAATTCCACAGTCCACTAGATACTCAATAACCAGGGAAACACGGCGGAAAAAGGAGCACCCAGGCGGCAAAAGGCTTATCCCGGCATCCCCACTCGTGTCCCATTTCCCCGCGAGAAAGGGATGCCATATAAAAAGATGGGGAGCTCGGAACAGTGAGAAAAGGGAATTTTACTTTCAATTCCTTGCAACCCAAACTGTCAACTGGTACTATGTGTTGACTTATATCCCCCGATCCCCCGGTTGATGCAGTATATCCAGGCCTAGTATTCAAGTCATTCATTCTACCTATACTATTCAGATATCTACAATGTCGACTACAGAAGAAAAGCCTACCGGCGAGTATCGCCAATATCTCCCAGACCTGAGTATTCCACGCTTCACGACTATGAAGACCCAGGATGCGCATGAGTATGCTCATGCGTTCAAGACGAAGCACTTTCCTCCTTGGTTATATGCTTTGTTTGAGCATTGGCGGGATTTATACGAGGAGCCTTATCAGGGGATTTCTACAGATGGTAACATCAAATACGCCACTAGTGTGAACGGATATTGATGCTGACTTCTGATAAAGGAACCATCCGCCAGGGTTTGTTCTCCATCCAAGACGAGGGACTCCCAGTCGGTGACATCGTCGCCTCAGTCCAAGGCCTGACCAAGCTCCTGAATGACGACCAACGCAAAGCCCTCTCATTCCACATCGACTCTCCAGAGTGGCGAACATGGTCCAACCCCGAATTCTTGCTCGTCCACAAGGGACTGCGTCTAGACGAAGTAGAAGTCCCCGTACGAGACGCCATTATGAACGTCCTCGAGACCACCCTCTCTCCTGAAGGGTACGAGAAGGCCGTAAAGGCGATGAGGATTAACCATTATCTTGGTGAACTGGTTGAGTCACCCAAGGTCATGAATGAGTTTTCATATAACTTTGCTATTTTCGGAAGACCGTCTACTACACGCCCCTGGGGTTGGACGTTTTACGGCCACCATCTCTGTCTGAATATTTTCATCTACAAGGGACAGATTGTCGCTAGTCCATGGTTCACTGGTGCTGAACCTAGTGAGATTGACTCTGGTCCTTACAAAGGTACCCGCATCCTGCAGGTCGAGGAGACTCTTGGTATCCAACTCATGCAGTCCTTACCAGTTGAAGTCCAGCAAAAGGCTCAAACATATAAGAAGATGAACGATCCCGAAATGCCTCTTGGTCGTATCAACAAAGATGACCAGCGACATCTGTGCGGAGCATACCGCGACAACCGACAAATCCCCTACGAGGGCGTGCTCGTCTCGGATTTCACCCCTGCCCAGAAAGAGCTTGTCTATGGTATCCTAGAGCAATACCTCCTCTACCTCCCCAAACGATCCCGCGACCTCAAGATCGAACAAATCAAGAAATACGAAGCCGAAACATACTTCTCATGGATCGGCGGCTTCGAGGACAATGATCCATTCTACTATCGTATACAGAGTCCCGTCATCCTCGTAGAGTTTGATCATCATTCGGGTGTGTTTTTAACGAATGAGGAACCCAAGAAGTTCCATATTCATACTTTGCTTCGTACGCCGAATGCGGGTGATTATGGGTATGCGCTGAGGCCGTTGATTCCGCCGGTGGAGAGTACGGTTGCGAAGCATATTACTTGGTAGTTATCTTCTTAGGTGTGGATGTAGATATATTCTTGTTTCCTTTTTCAAGCAGGCTACAACATCTGGGCATCAGGTAGAAGACAACATTGAAGGTTAAGATCTCGATATGAAATGTTGATAATTATATTACTCCTAGTACATAGCCACGCCGAAAGTCAATAAGCACACATTACATAGTCAATGGTATCAATAATCAGCCAACAGACAAGAAAAAAATCGAACGAAGGTACAGACGTGAGTGTCTCATTACATCAAAATTGAATACATAATGGAAGAAAAGAGAGTAGTGAGTTGTACGTAAAAAAAACATGAACTATTGACGACTCTTTCGATTCGAGTCTCCCACATCGACATCACTAAGCATAACCTCAACTTCTCTCAAACTGCTGTCGCTATGGGAACTCGTAGTCTCAAAACTTCCGCGGCTCTCTTGCGAAGCGTCATCGTGTGCGTAAGAGGCCTTACGGCTTTTGTGATGTCTTTGCGACGATTTCCCTTGCACATGACGAGCGGTATCAACACCCAAGCCATGCGGCGAAAGCATCGCTCTTTCGCTGATTGTTGGTATCCTCATAGGGCCCAATGATGGACTTGCAGAGCGACTGTGAACACTGTCGGCATCATGCGAGACACCTACATCGAGAGCGGCAAGTAAAGCAGCTTGAAGCATTTTGTTCTGTCGCTCCAATGTGGCCACGCGATTCTCCAGATTTCGCACGAGATGAAGATAGTTAAGCTGAGAGTCACCGGCAAGGACTTCATCTTGCGTAATTTGCGAAATTGAAGATAACGGTTGTTGATCATAGATTGCTTTCTGTTTCCCGGCAGTCTTTCGTTCGGTTGCACCGGCTTCTGGCATGCTGTCCTTGTGAGGACGTGAACGAGGCTTGTGCCTCTCTTCGTCTGAAGATGGCAGCAATGGCGAATCAGGTTGAACTCGTCGTTGACTCATATGCTTGGTGGTGTCTCTTGCCGGGTAAGCTGTCTTCCCATGTCGGATAGACAGACTTTCAATGGAGCCACTAGTCACACTGACACTGCGCGATAAGCCGCCTTCGTACCCATTGGTGGTTGCGACAGACCCTGGCAGAGACGCCGCAGAGTTTCGTCGTCGATGATTAGGCGTGCCTTGAGCATTGACAGGCGGATCTCTGGGAAGTGGAATTTCGGGTACCGCACTGGCACGATGCCTTCGACTTGCTTTCCGCACTTCATTCTGACTTGGAGAGCCGGGCTGTATGTTGACAGTGCTGCTATGATTGACTTGCGTTGCATCCAGGTCCGTCTCAGACACAGAAGCTTCCTTCTTCTTGCTAGCATCCAAATCCCGCATTCGAAGCGCATGAACTTGATCAGCTCGGCCTCGTCGAGATTCTGGTCTGGAAAGAGCAGGAGACGCAGTTCTCGGTGTTTGATCATCGCTTACAACACTCGTACCATCGGAGGCGTCATTGCTCCTGCCTGAGTACTGGGACGATGGCCGCGGCCCAATCCAAGACCTCCGGAGTCGCAATTTCTGAGTATTCATGCCTAAAATTGGGCTATCTCTGTCTTCCTCTCTATACTCCAAAGGTGCAGAAAGTGGAAGCACAGGCGTCGAAATATTCCTGTCCCTCAGAGCAGAGTTGTTGCCGATATTTGCGCCTGCACTTTGTGGAATCAAAGGTAGTGGCTTTGCCGGTGGTGGTAGAGGAGCAGCGTCTGTAATTACATACAACGGAGCTCTCTTTACTTTCTTCTTGCCCTTTTTGTTGGTACTGTCAGCTGCTGCGACATCCGGAGTCGCACTGCGAGAGCGACGAGATTGGATGGGGATTGGAGAAAGAAGAGCTCGAGGACGAGGAAAAATCGCCAAGCTCGGGCCAATAGAAGAAGTAGAGCGAGGGTGCACCAAGGCCGAGTCACCTGTCAAACGGCCTTGACTAAGTTGACTTCCAGCCTGAGGACGGGGATCTTGCGGGCTCAACGGCTGCTGTGGGGAAACAACAGGCTTAGAATTGGTGGGAGACATGCATTCAGCGACTAGTTTTAGCGGTATGGGGCCGGCATTGGGAGACTTTGACAGGCCGGGTTCAGCTGATGACAGGGATGTTGGTTGGTCTGTTCCCCTGGGAGTGGAAGCTTTAGTGCTTAGTTCCTGGGCGGCTTGGACTCCGTCGATTTTTTCCTCCACTAGCTTTCTTCCGAACAAAGGAGTATCAGTAACCCCTTGGTTGAGGGAGTGAGGCGGTTCATTGATTTTTTCAGTGGCTGCATTGGCAGTGGTTGTGCTAGTTGTTTTGGTGGTTCGATTCGAAGTGGCAGTAGTAGAAGTAGGAGCAGATGTAGAGGCCGGTTCCGACAAACTCTGGGCATTGCTTTTCTTTTTCTCGACCCCTAATCGCTCCGTAGCGCGGAGAAGCACTGCGAGACTTTTCGCGTCATCACAGTCACAATTGTTGGATCCACAGCAGCTGTCATCGCCATCCCTGTCTATATTGGACTTGTTCTGGGCTGGTCTTCCGGTGCTAACGGCTCCGGCAACACGGTGCCCCTGGACAGTTTTGTTTAGTGCCGAATTAGCTCTGCTAACACGCGAATCACGACTTTGGCCTCCACTTGGGTTTGTCGCCGGCTGATCATCTTCATTTCCATTGTGGGTTGCTGGGATGTACCGTCGATCTGTTGCTGACACTAATGCATTGTTGACAGTGCTGAGACTAGAAGGCTGTTGTTGTGATTCTGACTGAGGCTGGGAGTCGGATTGAGCCCGGGCTTGGTACGGCGGTGGACTTGACTCGTGAGGGTACAATTCTGGAAACGAGACGGAGAATTCGACTAGAGCAGCCAAGTCTCCTAGACTTAGAGATTCACTGCGCAAGCCGTGAAGAGGTAGTGTAGTTTGCGATGTCGATCTGTCGTCATTACTTGTTGTTGATCCTAGGGCGTGGTCAAGCCATGGGCGTCCAATGGCTTCTACATCTTGCTTTGTCCGCGATGGACGAGATTTATCGTTCGAGTCTCCGAGACCTGGAAGCAATCCTTCTCGTTGCAGAGCTATCAAGTGTTGTCGTTGGGCTGTGCGTTTCTCAGATGAACTACTTGACGCATCGGAGCCTTTGACTGATTTTTTCTCCGGTTTGGTCTGGCCCAGATGTCGAAGGCGGCGCTGACCCGCCTTGATCAGGTCCATGTTTCCGTTAGTAGGTTTCTTTGACGTGTTGACTTCCTCCGTATCTTCCTGCGCCTGAAAGAAGCGCACTAGGTCTGCGATATTCTCGTTTCGCATTGGGCGACTGGATGCTCCGGCTGATCGAGGTCGGGGTTTGCGTATTTTCGGTATCCGGGGAAATTGTTTGTATTCTGTGAGGGCTGCTGTTGGCATTATAATATGTCGTGGTGTTGTGCTGAAGGTCTTCTTGGAAGGCCTGTATGTTGGGATGACTGGGCTCGGTGCGGCAGGGCCGTTGAGCATCGAGCGGGAAGCTTGAGGAGTTGTTGATATCAATGTCGTTGAATGATACTAGGACTCAATGTCTCTTGATGCGAGGGAAGACTGATATGTCGAGACACGGTGGATGGTAGTGAAGGAGACGATATGCTTTTCGAAACGAACGTATTGGGCCACGTATACTCTCGCAACGGCCACAGACGAATATATAGATGTAAAAGTAGATATATACAAGACCGTGACACAAAGTCAAAAAGCCACGGCGTCGTTAAGTTTTGTCTGACATCTTGTATGACTATGGAATGGCCGGGACCCAGCACCAAGACGCATTGATACTTTGATCCAGGATCAAGGGAAGAAGGAAATAACAGGCGACGAGCCATGCTATATAAGACCAGCATTGAGATGCAAGCCAAACTAGTGCCTAGGTAGGGGAAAAGTGATCGGAGAAAAAAAAAGGAAAAACCTAAAAAATGAATAAATGATCCCACTGGGTCGTGGATCTATCTAGGCGTTGGTGTAGCCTCTGGGCCAATGTTCGGCGTCGAACACATCGGAAGCACAATAAACTCCTACCCCCTTGACGAGATGAGTAGCAGCTTTAGTTCAGTCGAAACAGACGCCATCCCGAAACATGCATATGCGTCGACTCGTCAAGGACAATGAACAAGCTGGGAGGTGGAGGGGGAGACTCCTTTGTTGCGTAGGAGGAGGTGTATGGATCCCACGCTAGAGTAGAGGAGAGACAAAGATATGAGCCGAGAACACGGATCGCAGTATTGACGATGCGAATCGTTTAGTATTAATGTCAAGGTTAGAAACATACTGTTCAGGAACTTCAGTTACTTCTTGCGATAAGACATTGATGACGATCCGACAGTTTAGCTCTGGACACAGGATGAACCGGTTCGTTGCGTATCCAGATCGATCACCGGTTAAAGTCAGAGGGAGCCTATCACATCAGTGCCTAGGTAGTAGCATAGCTGAAGGCTGAAGCATATTGCTGTGGAGTATAGAGCACCGACACTCTAGCTAGTCAGTGTACAGTAACCAGTTGACTCTCCTGCAAGAACCACGCCGTCGGGATACATCAGTTGACACGGCTTGATGCTGGCGAGTGCACTCAGAGCAGCAATTTGTCCGACGCAAGCAAGGGATGCAGCCATGCAAGCCATGTTGCTGAGACAGATAGATCATAGATGTCAAGATGAAATTGACAAGTCAATGAGATAGATCAATTGACGGCGGGGAAGGTGATGCCTTAGTGGGGATTAGAGTTGTCCAGCGGATGTTCAGGCTATCCCTTCCTGACTTTCTCAACTTCCTCCCCTTCCGATTTGGGGACCAGTCATCTTCTGCTTTGGCTGCTGGTGGCGTGTGGTGGAGTATTTATGAGAGATCATTTGCTGCTAGCACTATTTCTCGTATTCTGGTTGATATGACTGTCTTACAGCAAGGGATGCGCACTTATTAGCTTACATGCATGCATATGGCACATCTGCCAGATCAATGCATTTCCTGCCGGGCCAGGTACCATATCAGAGTCATAGCTACGTACTCTTGGATTACATTGACATCAAGCATCAGAATCATGGGTGCCGTATGCTATCTGGCATCTGCGCAATTCCATGCCACAGCTGTATGTAGGTGCAAGGTACACGGAAATCTAGTACATATACGCACCATCATGCATGATGCCGGAGTACATAGATCTAAAATCGCGTCCTCTTTTTTGAGTATCCGTACCTGGGTATCTAAATCTATAAATTGAGTATTATACATACCTAGGCAGCTGAGCTGAAGCGTCGGATTGCATACAAGTAGCCAAAGATCCGACCCTCCGTATTCATCTAAAGACGAAGTTGTTAAGCACTCTTCAAAAACGAAAAACAAAACATTAAACTAGCGATAATCCAAATCAATATTCACAAAGCCCTTTTGTGCGCTTCTCCGAATGGAGTATTTACCACAGTGCAAAAAACAAATTTGCGGAAAAAGCAAAGAAAGGGAACCCGGCACACTGTACTCTATACAGAAGGTACAAACTGATGAGCCTGGATAGTACAGTTTAGAGAGGAGAGGACAGACAGAGAATAATCAATAGTTTTGAGTCCTCCTATCTTTTAAGTAAACTTTGTTGAAGAGATGAACCCCTTGCGCTTTCGTTGTGGATATCAAATTATTACCCCATTCGGAAAGTTCATGGGTTTCGGGTTTCAGGGTTGCCGCTCTCTATCCAGTCCGATCCGACAAGTCCGGCTTGTTCCCGACTATTGATTTGTTCAAAATTGTACATCTCCAACCTTAGAGGTAGGTGGGATGTGATTTGATCTACGCCGGAGTGCCGCCAACATGAAGCTATCTGTAGCCTCCGCAGTCTGTACCTTTTATTCATGGCCCAACCCAGGCCCTCTCTAATGTATGTCATGTCATACCCCCGAAATAATGCTAACCTCAAATGCAAAATGCTTTGCAACCAAACGCCCTTGAAAATGCAACCCATGTAAGAAAACAAACATTCATCGTAATGAAACATGATGAAACGAAATCAACCCGAAAAAGAAGAAATCCCCAAACCCACTGAACTATATGCAAACAGTAACATGATGCCGAAGCGAGTAAACCGGTCGCGCCAACTTACTCGGTTTTATAAAATCAACTTGTTTATACTAGCATGTGAAAATGTAGTTCATCTTCTCTTGGGCCGAATAAACGGATCGGCCTCTTTCTTTTTTCGCATCGGCATCGGAGGACGTGGCGGTGGATTGCCAGTTCCGGGCCCAGGCCCAGGTCTGGCTCCTTTTGGCCCGCGAGGTGCTTGTATCAACTGTTGAGCGACGTGTCAGTGATCAAGATCGTTATTAATAGCCTCTTCAACTTCAATGGTGACTTACATTATTATCCACCAATACTTTGCCACCATTGTCATTCATAGGGTTCCTATCATGACCGATGTGTTGATATCCTGGGCCATCGCGAGAAGGTTTCACCAGGTTCTTCATAGGCTTTGTCAGTAATGATTAAGTGTAACAGGGATTGTAAAACTTACACTTGGAACTTCTTGCGGGATCTCTGCGTCTATCTTACGCTTAGTGTTCTTCGCAAACGGTCCACTAGGCGGGAGCTTCCTCTTCCCCTGTTGTTGCGGACGCTGTGGAGGCGGCGATGGTGATCTAGTAGCCTTGACGACTGGAATACCAGGATCGCGTGCTTGTGTTTGTTTTTGTTTGATCTCCTCGCGCTTAGCCTGTTGTGCTCTCTTATGCCGAGACTCTTCCTGAGCAATCCTACTCAGCTCTTTCTGAGGTAGGACCTCCTTAGACCGACACGCTTCAGCCAAGTGACCGATTTCGCCACACATCAAGCAACGAGGTGCAGTGCATCTGATCTTCGTATGACCGGGCTGCTTGCAGCGAAAACACATGCCTTTAGCAAGTTCCAAAGCTTCTGCATTATCACAGTTTCTCGTGAAATGATCAAAGCTGCCGCAATTAGCACAAGTCTTGGTGTCGTCCAGTCCATTGAAGCCTCCAGATGGACCACTGAGAACGGGAGTAGGAGTGTTGCGAGCGGACACCGATTCCATTTCATTGGATGACCGAGTCTCAGTAGGCGTGTGTACCGCAGACGTAGATGAATCGTTCGCATCTGCGTCCGTCATATCCACATTTCGGTATCCAGTAAACTGTGGACGTTGCAACATCGCGAGGACATCCCCATCTGTGTAGACGTGACGTTGTCTAGCATCAGTAATGAGCTTTTTCCAGAATTCGCCTTGAATAAGAGACTGAGAATTTCCGAGAACCCAGAGGGACGACTTGGCACGAGTCAATCCGACGTTCATACGACGAATATCTGACAAGAAACCAATACCCTTGTTTGAAGCGCGGACACAGGAGAAGATAATGACTTCACTTTCTCTACCCTGAAAAGCGTCCGTGGTGTTGAATTCGACCTTGGCAAAAATCGAGTTACCATATCTAGCAGCAAATCGTGTCTTCATTTCTCTCAATTGACCTTTGTAAGGCGTAATGATACCGATCTTGCCAGAGAAATCGTATGACTTGAAGTCGGTAAGTAGCCGTTCGTAGAGTTGCATTGCCACGTTCAACTCGGCAATGTTGATAAGAGAGTGACCCTTGGAGGCACTCTGATGAAGACCCTGAACGTCAAAGAAGCGGTAAGGGCTAAGCAATTGACTGTTATGCCACGGCCGAGCACGAAGTTTGGCCATATCAGGTCCATCTTGCAACAGACCGTCGTAGAAGGTAACACTGGGGAAGCGACTAATTGCCGGGTGCATACGGTACTGGATATCCAAAAGATGCACGTCGTTAGGGTGGTTGGACTGCATCCGAACGAACAAACTCTGCTCATATTGGAAGCGAGAAGCCTCTTTAGACAGCACAGTGGGTGGAAGCTGCTTGGGATCTCCGACGAGAATGCACTTGGCACAGCCATACTTCAACGGGATGAGAGCACTCAATTCGATAGACTGAGCTGCCTCATCAATAATCACAGTTTCAAAGTCGATGCTTAGATTTTGAAACATCTCGTGCCCACTACCACTCAGCGTCGCACAAATGACATGAGCACCGTCAACGATCTCTTGCTGAATACGACGACGATTCAAGTCGTTGTTGCGAGCAATTTCATTATTACGATCCCGAGTGTTGTCGATTTCTTGGCTGAGCTGTGTTCGCTTCTTCTTGAGTAGTTCAAATTCGCGTAGAAGCTCATCAGGGGGCGTTTGTCCTTTAGCCCTGAATTGGTCAAGTTTGCTTCGAGTTTCCTTGAATGCAGTATCCGTAGATTTGTGGTCCTCAAAGATTTTCTGAGGATTCTTCTCCTCTGAATTTTTCTGGACGGTTTGGTTCAATCGAGCATTCACGAGTTCATCTAGGGTAACGTCCAGCACGTTTGCATTGATCGCATCACTGCGACCTAATCGAAGGACATTGAGTTTCTCAGATCGACCGTTGAGTGTCTTGACGCCAGCTTTGAAACGCATCACCAGTTCATCAACAGCTGCATTACTGGGGGCGCACACAAGAAGTTTCTTGGTGGCTGTCGCAGGTGCTTTAGGAGCTGGCGCCTGATGAGCGCTAGGACGGGAAATAGACACGCTATGTTGATTGCTTAGTGTACCACTCAACAAGGCTCCAACAAGAGCAACGATGGTTTTTGTTTTGCCGGAACCTGGTGGACCTTGAATCAGGGTAAAGGCATCGTTGTCCAAGGCAGATCTGATGGCTTTGGCCTGGGCTTGATTGACGTTATAGTTGTCCACTAACGGCTTCAAGCTTGCATCATTATATTTCAAAAGTGGCGACGGTTTCGCTTTGATAATCTCCTCACAAAGATCGTAATACTGCAACGCCTTGAGGGCTCCGTACTCGCGCTCCAACGGTGTCAACGACGTGATGCGTACTGCCCATAAAGTGGCTCCTGGTGACAAAGCAGAAACCATTGCACTGCCGGGATTAACGCGATATGACACCTCGACATTGCCCTTTTTCCTGTTGATGCCAGAGATTCTGGCTAAGCAATGAGACGCCGACTTGTCGTTTGCGGGATCCCTAGACTTGGACAGCAATACAATATCTGCCTCACCGAGACCGAACTCTTTCAAATCTGCCGCACTCTTTAAACTCGTGCTCACTTCCATAAAGGAGTCAACAGACAGACGAGTAGCGACTGTGATTTCAAATGGCTTGAAGTTGGCTTCTTCCTTGGCAGATTGAAAGCCCTGCCATGCTTCTAGGACCAACAAAGGCTCAAAAGTGCGCTGATACTCTATGGGGTCTCTGAAAGTAGACGTAATGAGGGAGTAATCCGTACGGCCTGAGTTAGGGGGTAAGTCACCGTTGGCGAAGAAATCCCATTCGAGTAAGGTGTGGTGTAGCGATGAAAGATCTGGAACTAAACGAGCACGCATGTCCTTAGCCGATCGCCATTGTCTGACCTTCTTTACTGGGCCTTGTTGCTTGAGAGCTCGTCGTTTGCTTTCTTGATACTCCCTGACGGCAGCGGGAGTTGATGCAGCTTTCTTTCCAAATAGCTCTGCATCAACTTCATCATCACTTTCTTCCGACTCGGATTCAGAAGCCACCATCATACTATCGGCGGGAGTATGATCTTTACCCTTAATGCCTCCTGAGACACCAGAGCCCTGTCCGGCAGTTTGTTCTGCCACACCAAGTCCTGGGATATTCTTTTTAAGTCGTTGCAACTCGGCGAGATCGCGTTTTTTCTTGGCTTCCCTCTCCTTTTCTCGTTTCTCACGGAACGATTCGACAGATACACCGGGACGAGTAGGAGGTTTCGGAAGTACAAGAGGCGACTTGGTCGTGGTGGGAAGCTTCTTTTGGGGTTGACTGGCGAGACGTGCTTTGTTCAATTCAACAGACCTGGAGAGCTGCAGCAGCGTTTCGTCCACGGAAGAATCACCATATTCATCCTCGCTTGTTGACCGAGCTGGTGTTGACCGGCCAGATGAATCGGTTGGTTTGGCAAAGGCAGTGATAGAGCTTTGCTTTTTCAATGCTGCAGTTGATGCCGTTACGACTGGTTTCTTATAATATGCTTCTAGAGCTCGCACTAATTCGGCTTTCTCACGTGCAGTCAACATGGTCTTGATCACTCCTGTCACGGCAACATTTTCGATAATCTGGAGAGCGCTACGATCAACAGTCGTGATATTCAACTCGCCTAGTCGTCGAAGGATTTTGGAGACGAGACCAACCAAGGTCGTGGCGAGATATTCGTCCTTGAGTCGAAGCCATTTGACCATGCCTTTCATTGTTCCGGTCGGGTACTGTAGTAAAGCTTCCCTCACAGTATCTTCTTGCGAAGCGTCACCACCACTCATGGCACTCGCAAACACAGGATATTGAGCAAAAAGAACGTCCGCAAACTGGATAGTATCACGACAGAATTCTAGCATTACTTTTTTGTCGTTGCCTCGGTTGTGCCAGGCTTCGGTCATATCAAAGATCGTAGTAAGAGATGACCATTGACGCTCCCAAAGATTTTGTATCTCCGTGAATTCTTTCTTGTTGGCCAGTTTTCGAGTTCTGAGAATACCAGTCTGAGTATCACAGAGTACGTCGATAATGTCTGTTCCGGTATGGATCATCCTTGGGGCAGACCCGAACGTCTTTAGGGCGCTGATGCGAGAGAATGACCAGCCAAAACCGTAGACAGCTGTGGAGAAAAATGATTTCAAAAGATGCGAAATCGCATCTCTTCTCGCTGACTGACCGCTTACGTTCTTGATGAGATCGACAGCTGCTTGATAAGTATTCAGATCGGCCGAGAACAATGCGGAAATCAAGGCACAGGCTGTATCTTGACTGGCAAACAAAGCATCCAGATGCTCAGGGTCGAATTCAGCCAATCGCTCAAAGATTTGAGCTGATAGGTGTGTGAGATGGCCATAGATAACATTGTACTTTGTCTTCTCTGGACTATCCTCGCCTCTTGTAGGGAATTTCTCGAGACCGACCAATTCCAATATGCCTTTTAGTGCCGCAGTCGATAGATCCCGGTTGCTTTGACTGAGTCTCGAGATAACGGCGTCCCAGATTTCGGGCGAATAAGTACTTTTTCCATGTTGCATGGAGGTGTGGTTCAATAAGACTTCGTAGTCCGTCTTTAAGGACTGGCATTCAAGAGCAAGCGTGTTGCTAACGACGTCCATGCAACCGTTGATGATCGACTGTGCCCTATCACCAGCTCCGTTTATTTCAGGTGTGACGATGATATCGATATGTTCCTTGACAATCTCCAATGTTTCCGATAATACCACACGTGCAACAGATCCGCGCGACGATTCATTGTTGGTAAAAGTCCGTAATGTACAGAGCAACACGTCGATTCCACTGAGAAAACACTGGAAGCGCGCAACTGAGGGCAATCTCTTATCTTGAAAACGCTTGAATAGTTGGGATACAATGTATCTGCACGCGGGCGTCTGGTTGATGCTTTTCAAGGATGACATAAAGGGTGATATCCATGATAGCATGTCGTTTAGCGGAGATTTGGAAAGTGTGGCATCATCCTTGGCGTCCAGAAGGAAAGCATCAAACTGAGGGTTGTTGAAGACTTGCTCCGCAATCGCTTGGGGTGATATGGTCTGCATGGCGTCCCAAAAGTCAACTGGTGCTTTTTCTAAGAGTAGTTGGATAGAGTTCAACAGAACTCTCAAAACAGGTGATTGTATTCCAAGGTGTTCGATAGACAATCGACAGGGGTCAATATCTAAACCACGAAGGTGATGAGTGATTTGTTCTTTATCGAGTCTCGTTATTATAATACGTAAACCTGTCCATAATCGTTGGACGGCAGCAATATCGAGGTGCTGTTGTTGTGGTGAGGCAGAAATGAGAGCACGAGTTAGCCCATCCTTCACAGCCCATTCAAACTCGTCTGAGGTAGGTGGTCGACGGAAACGAGACCAACCATGCAGGGCCCAGTGATTCCGAACTGGGTCAGGATCAAATAAAAAGTTTGTCAGGCCTGGAACGTAGTCGGTAAGTTTTAGAGTGCGCTTGGTCTGGATCATTCTAAACGGGGCGTCGAAATACTCTCTGAGCAGGGCGGCATTCTTTTGCATGACCTCGGAGCTCAGACACTCAAAAATAGCGAGCAACGACGAAGTCCTCAAAGCATCCAGACCGATCTTCTCTGGCGGAACCGCATTAAGTTCTTCAAGAGCCGTCGTTAAGTTCCTCTTCATCCGTTTTATATCCCACTCCTCGAGTAACCGCATCAATTTCTCGATATCCTCCTCATCATAGCTCTCTTTCAGATTCTCGGCCAGCGTCACTTTGCCTCGATGATACTGCCTAATGCAGAAATCGCAGCTTTCCAGCGTATCGTCGAATTTCCGCCATAACCAGTCTTGTAATTGTTCCAGGCCATCTTGACTAAAAGCTAGGATTGGCAGGCACGACAGTGCTTTGTCTCTGCGTTCGAGGGCGCGCTGTGCTTCGTTCTCGCCGTCGGAATCGTCGTAACGGCCGTAGTCATCGCGTCGTTGGCGAGGGCAGAGTAGATGGATACCATCTGGTATGGTTTGAAGCTCCCTAAGAAAATGACCGTCAGACGCGATCCCTGCAATGATATATAAGAGAAAACGCTCACCTTATTGTATCCAAGACCTCCATGATGGAGGGAGTGGATCTTCCACGATCAACTCAACAAAGAAATTTATTCAGGCTCAAGCTGAGCGTTCAACTATCCATAGCAGAAGCTGGCCAAGTTTCAAGATTCATTCAGCAATCGCGCAGGCCTTTAAATGCTGCTGATCGAAAGTTTCCGCAGAGAAAAATGTACAGTACAGACGGAGCAAGAGCGAGCAAGAAATGGAAAGAGGTCCCCGGTCGACGGATGCTGTATGCAAGAGAATAAAATACACAATAAACGACAAAACGCGACCTGGACGAGTCTGATAAAAGCAAAAGAAAAGGAAAGAAGCAGCTGGTCGAGATTGCAACTTTCGGATTGTATGTCTGTTGTTTCTTCTCTTCTTGGGGGACGCTCACGTTCTTTCTTTGCGGCAGATCGGGGTCGCTGATTGGACGGAGAGGGAAAGCGGCGAGCGGCGGAAATCTTCCACTTAACGCGTCGCGTGTCTACTTTGACTTCTTTTTCTACGATTACGGCTGGAGATAGCAGCTATTGGGAGAGAAAATAATTGTTTGATACCAGCGATGACTGCATCGCTACCCACATGCTCAATGAAATAACAATGCCATGGATTCTGGCCGATTAATTCATAATATTTGACATGGTATCCGACACACGATACCCTAAGCCGAGAAGAAAAGAAAAACACTCGCGGTGAGATTGATAAATAGTTCATGGCATGAACGAGAAGAAAAGAAAAGAAACAGAAACAAAAGATGAGATGGGGTAATAATCATGATTGAAGTACTTGTTCGACAAGAACAGAGAAATCGAGAAACAGAATGAAATAATGCATGAGAATGCCGAGAACAAGGTGTCAAACCTCTGGACGCCACCAGCCTTTTCAACCAACGCCATCTATGTGAAACCGCGATATTGAAACAACAGACGAAGACGAAAAACGAAGAGAAGACAATCCGCTTCAGATCAGAATGAAGCTCATATAGACACATATAGGAATTTTTGGAATCAAGAATGAAGAAATGAAATGACATCAAAGACATATAGTGGAATGAAAAATACTGACATGAGATTAGACTATACAGCATGTATATCATGCGGAATCCTCAGCGGACTGTGAGGCGTTTGGGGCTTGCCGCTGGCGGATTCGATTCGCAACAATGGAGTGCCGTGCGGAAAGTCATTGCTGGTCACCGAGGGATTCTGACCGTGGTGTATCGTTAATCCTGCTTCGGGCTGTTCCCACGAATTGACAGCAGGGTGTTTGGTGCCAAAATCAAAGCTGTCCGCCGTAAATGTGGTTCCGTTGCTACCGTTTTGACTACGTGGATTGTGAGTGGTGTTTGTCGGCGCGATAGAAGGCGGGTAAATCGGCCGCTCGTCCTCAAGAACTCTGGGATCACGGCTCACCTGAGGCTCGATGGGTTTAACCACTGAAGATACCGCTGAAACATCGCTGCCAGCGGGACTTCCACCTGCGTTGACCTGAGAGGGGCCATACGCGTCATCGGTGTTTTTTGGGGTACGGCGATATTTGCCTTGGGTCACCTGTTCGCGTACAATGTCCACGTCGGTGGGGAAGAACACCTTTTGGAAAGCTTTGATGGCAAATCGGGGAAGGAGACAAAGCACGACGGTGACGAAAAGCACAGTCCAGTACGCTAACGTTCCGTATACTTCGGCTGCGTGATTATAGAACTGCGCAGAGGCGGTGGAGGAGGTGTAGACGCCGGTCCAGAAATAGAGGAGGAGACTGCTGATTGCGTTGATCAAAACAGTCAACCAGTCCCATCGGTATGTGTTCATGAGAACGTATGTATTACTGGAGATAACTGCGGCCGACGCGACGAGAATACCGAATTGCTGACGGTCATCGAGACTCAAACCGTCTCCACGCTGGAATCTAGCCTGGTTGTACAGCAGATAGGGCATGAAGAAACACATCAAAGACTGATATAAACCATCAAACATGTACAGCCTATGGATATGAGGTTAGATAATCGATCGTAAACGTGCACAACAATACTTACCAGAACTTGCGCTGGCTCCATTCCTTGCGCTCGATACCGCGCATGTAGAGCTGGGGGACTTTAAGTGAAACCTTGTCACTGACATCCTGGTCGAAGATGCCCATGAAGATGACAGGAAGCGAGGTGAAAGCCACGTTAATCAGAACAATATAGGTGTAATCAAAAAGATAGGACCCATCAAAACTGTTGTAGATGGAATACCAGAAAAGAGCAAAAGTCCAAACGAGCGTTTTATAGAAGAAATTGGCAGTGGCCTCACCAAGACGTCGATACGACCATCGGCCATGGACAAGGAGGAGCCGCCGTAAGAAGCGGAATTGACCAATAGCGTAATCAGAGGACATGACGGCTTGTCTGCCTTCTTCACCGGCGATACCGACACCGACGTCTGCTTCTTGAATCATAGCCACATCGTTGGCACCGTCACCCACAGACAAGGCTATGATGTTCAAACCATTCTTCACCATTTGCACAACGGCAGCTTTTTGTGCAGGGCTCACACGGCAACAGAGAACAGCCTTGCACAGTTTACACAAAAGAAGGAATTTCTGTTTCAAGTCCTCCTCGAGCATGAGTTTCAGTGTGTCTCCGTCAATGATCAAAGCGTGAGTGGCAGCGGGCGGAGTATGATCCTTGCGAGCTGCGATCAATTCTTCGTCTGTGCCCTGGATGCCAAACTTGTCCAAGTATCGTTGTAATTCTGAAGCAGCTGCCTCGGGTTTGTCGGCGGGAACATTGAAGACAATCAAATCCATGTCGTTATTCAATAGGTTGCATGAGAATCCAATGTTGATGGCGGTTTCAACTTTGTCACCGGTCAAAACCCACAGTTTGATACCAGCATTTGCTAACAACGAGATCGTATCCGGTACGCCGTCTTGCAGTCTGTCTTCGATGGCAGTTCCTCCCAAAAGCATCAGCTCTTGTTCGATTACATTAGCGACTTCCTCCAACTTGTCATCACGGTCGACGAGAGCGGCGGCGGCCAGATCGTGCGATTCATTCCAAACTTGGTACTCCTCCTCACTTAAGACGCGCTCCGCGATACAAAGAGTTCGAAGACCTTCACGAGCAAATTCCTCGAGATGATCAGCTGTAGTTTTGCGAAGCGCTTGTTGCTGGCCACGTGCAAGTCGCTTGTAGATAATACTATCAGCTCCTTTGCAGAAAAGTCGGATGGTACCATCGGGCATACGAATGATTGCGCTCATTCGCTTCCTAGTTGAATTGAATTCCAGCAAATTAAGGACAGTGTAAGCACGCTCCTCGCCCAGGACATTGACAATCAAATCATCGCCGTTCCTTCCTAGTACGGTGAAACCACAGTCACGAGCAGTAGCGACCAGTGCTGCTTCATCAGGAGATTGTGCCCTAAACTCGATCTGCGGGGGGTCGCCAGGCGTGTGTTCGGTAATGACGGTGTGACAAAGAGCTAGGGCAATCATGAAGCTCTCAATAGCTTGCTTTTGGCTTGCGTTGTTGGATTGTCCGGCAAGATCCGTCGCAAATTCCGGAGAGACAAATGTCAAGTTATCGTCGATCAAGTAGGGATTGTCGTGAATTTTCCTCAAAAGCTCCAGTGACCGCACCTTGCTCTCTGCAATGGCCTGTCGGGCTCTAGCAGCCACGGCTTCAACGTCGATACCTTCGCGACGCTGCATACCAAACTGAGCTTCTGTGTAAGCTTCACCGTATTTGACACCATTGATACTACATTTCTTGAACTCCATGACATTTTGCGTCAGGGTTCCAGTCTTGTCAGAGAAAATGTATTCAATCTGACCAACGTCATCGGAGATGTTCCACGACCGAGGAACACAACCCATGTTGAGGCGTTCGTAAACCATGTCGAGGTCGAAAAAGATGAAAAGTGCCTGGACCGAGCGAATGATCTCCAGAGTGATGTAGAGAGAGATAGGGACAAAGTTCTGAAACAAGATGAGACCGGCGAAGAAAGCGACGATACCTTCCACTGGCGGGCTGCCACCGTAAGAGCCATACTCAAAGAACGTCCAGGAGCCGTGCGAAGCCCAGGTGACACCGTTGACAATACCAGTGACCAAGCACAATATGAACAAGATGGTAAAATTAGGGATAACTTGAAAATTCATTTGTCGAGCAAGCGCTGGTCGTTTTGAAGGGGTCTCTCCGGTATTGAGCATGACTTTGGTCTCGGGGCCGGTGAAGACAACAACACCCAGAACCCACTCAGTATTCTGAAGACTACAGCCACGAAGAAGAAGATTGTTGATACCGATGGGCTCTACCTTGTCCTTGAGTGGGCCATTGGGATCATTCTCGTCGCGTTGTCGCCATCGGATTGCCGCACTGTAGTGGTGCAAGTTCTGATGAGGAGGTTCACTCTCAATGAAGAACTCGGTCCTCTCGCAGTCTCGGGCGTGCTTGACTAGTCGTCCGCAGTGCAAGGCTTGGCGCACTTTCAAATTCGTCTCACCATCCAGGCTCTTGGTTTCGATATTACAAGCTCCATCGGGATCGGAAGAAGAGAGGATGACGATATCAGCCGGGATCTGATCTCCGTTGTACAGCCGAACGAAGTCGCCAACCTTGACACTTTTCCAGTGTTCTCGTTTGAAGCGCGCAGTATGGGGCGTCTGTTTCGAGCGGTCGAGAATGGTGCCCGCCCTCTTTCCACCAGGAACCACACTATCTCGCACAGCCTTAGCAGCTTGCAGGTGTTGATTGCCATCATTTGGTGCATCTGGCCATCCGTTTCCCTCAATCTGCGGATCTGGATGCGGGGACGCAACAGGAGTCATCTGAATACCGTCCTCGCCATCACCGTAGTAAGACTGTCGTTGAGAATAGATGGATTGGCGATAGGTTGCCATGGAGAATCGCCTGTCGTCCTCATCGGCGGAATCTTCCTCGACCTTCTTGTTTCTGTTCTTCATCGCTCTGTATGTGTTGATGATGAAACGTGTGCATGCTTTTTTGAATCGACGCCACAACGATACTTCCTCCTCACTGACATTGACATTTACCCAATCGACCAAGCGATAGACTGGAGAGTTATTCAGTTGATTGTCCTGTACCGTACGTCGCCAATCTTCAATCGCATCTTTGATGGCTGTCACGACGATAATAACAATCAAAGGCACGGCGTTCAGTCCTGGGTTGGTGACACCGAAAATGGGAAAGAACTAATCGCATAACAATGTCAGTATGCCGAATCACAGCTCTGAAAGTGATTGAGGGGTAGACTTACACCTAAAATGATGATGAATAAGAAATAAAGATTCGCAATATTTTGAAACTGAAGCCACAAGTTCTTGGGAATAAAGGTCAGCGGCGTGTATTTCGCAGTACGAATCTTGTTGCCCGGATATTGCGCCTTCAGAGTTCCTTCCTCGTCGCGTTCTTCGTCCGGTATAGGCATATTGAAGAATATCCGCCGTGTCTCTTGTTGGCCGCCAGCGCCGGCGCCTTCGTTGTTCGCGCCATCGTTCCCATCGCCCGTACTGCTCCCAGCTGAATTCCGCTTTTCCTCTGCACCCGAGGCATTGCGTTTATGAAGTCGGTCAACGATCGAAACCCGCTTTTTTAATCCACTCGAATTACCTAATCGTTTCGTCGCCCATCGTTGTCGCCTCGTCGGTTTCGAGACTTCACTATTCACTGGCCGTAGGGAATTGTCATTCCCTTCGGCGGCGCCTTCGAACTGAATCCGAGACATCCGGAAGGTGTCACGACGGCGCGCAGAGCATGTAACCGAAGAGTTGATAATCCAACAAGGAGGCGGGAGAGGTTATTTAACAGTCCAGGTATCGCATCCGATCGAAGTGGCGGATCCTGACATGCAAGTCCGCCGTGGTTGTTGACGTTGTTCCGCGCTGAAAATCAAATCGAGTTGACGAGTTGGTTTTTTGGCGAATCCGATTTTCCTCTGCTAAATCAAACAATTGTTCGTTCAGAGAATATCAACCACAAGATCGAGGTAGTCGGTCGGTGTTGAGAGGGGGCGAGAAGCGATTTGGCGATATGTGAAACGCAGCCCCAGAATAGCAAGGAAAAGGAGTCAGCTGAAGCCAAGCGCGGTAACGGTGTCAGCAGCAGCAAGCGGCGTCCAGGATATGAGGCAGGACGAGGTGTTGGGTATAGACAACGAGTGGGAGGCGGTCGTCGACAGAGAGGCGGAATGGGAGGAGGGAGAGCGAGTGAATGGTGCTATTATTATTACTAGGAGGAGGAGGAGAGAGGGAGGAAGAAAAGACGCCAGGTGTAAGTTATCTTAGTAAGAATCTGTACGGAGGAGGGTGTTGGCAGAAGATGCTGATCCAGTCAGTCAGTAGTGTCTCCGTAAGTAATTGTAAGCAGTACTAATAACAGCGCGGGAGTCACGGATGGTTAGCGCGGTCAGGAGCTCAGCCCGTGGCTGTTCTCTGCTTAGTTCGGCTTGGCGCTTCCGGCCGGACGATTCTACGCCCGACTTCAAAATTATTCATCTACTCCGTATTCATATATTCATATATTCATATATTTATTCTATCATGATTCTATCCCTGAAGAGATGAGAGTGCATGGCCATTCGAGTCACCGCGTTGATCCCTTGATGGGATGGAAGTAGTTACGTACTAAGCAGCACTCTGAAGCTACGGAGTACGTATGTAACCCACTATTAATATCCTGCATAAATACAGTACAATTACATACAGTCAATACTACTCAGTTTACTCTTTGGTACGTACGTACTCCGTACTGTTTCGGCCTCGACGATCAACTGCATCCGCGTCGTACAGACAATCTAATTCAATACAATTCTAACAATACCGTTGTATCCGTTACTCGCCGTGACCAGGACTTAGGGCTGCTCGTATGTTATGTCCGGCGGCGTAACGTACGGGGGTTAGACTTTACGTCCGGTACCCCATTACGCCAAACTTACACGGGCCAGCCTATCAGATGCGCAGTCTCCATCAGATTTATTGAAAGTTTCATCACCTTCAAGACATACATTACGTATGTGTAACTATAAATTTCATCCCGTCGATCTGATCCAGTCAATGCGTTCAGATCTATTCTCTTGCTTCCTTTTGATTCCAATTCTTTGCCGTCTGATCAGAATTTGATTTGTTTTCCATGGTTCGATTGATAGAAAAGAAAAAAAAGATTTTTTTCTCTCTTTTCGCGTATATCCGTCGGCACGTTTTCCTTGGGACAGGGCCGTCATAGCCGCCAACGGTGGCGTATGACGTTGTGAGCCACCGACGGATATACAGAGTGCAACTCCGAACTGGAAGCAATTGTTTTTCTATACAGAATTGAAGACTCCAAGAGAGAGCATCATGGTATGGCCGTAGCATAGACAATGTCTACTTGAAAGTAAATCTTGTCTGCAACACTGACTCAGCTCCGCAGATCCACCATTTAGCCGTTGACTAGCTTGCATCAGCAACCGTCTGGATAAATTCCTAGCACCAACAATGACTCGCAAGTTGCAACATCCATCTGCGCTGCTGCGCTCATTCTTTGAGTTCATTACATGAAACAAGGATGCAAGCTTGATTGAATCTCAACTTAATCGCAATGACACAAGCTCAAACCACCAGATTCGAATGAACTGACAAAAAGAAGCATACAGAGAAAACAAGAATGGTTGTCATGTGCGAGGACAGACCAGGTGTCATGATCACTGGGCGCCAATTGGGGAGCTACCTTGGTGGACGCTATCCGATGACTGGTATGCGCAAGGATGGGGACAAGTTTAAGAACTATCGGCATACTGAGCAGACTATTCGAGGTTTCTGGCATGAGGTTAGAAGACCCCGATGGAACTTTCCCTATATATACATATATATATCACCAGTGGACGTCTGCAAGCAAGCAACTACTGCTTCCAAACCAATGCGCCATTCCCATATAAGCCCAATGTGATACCAACATTGTATTCTGTGTCTCTCAACGACGTGCAGCCACCCGCAAGCCTCTCCTTCGACGTGAATAGAGTCTTCACACCTGCATCCGCAGACCACTCAGCCACCGAAAAAGGAGCCTTGCCGTCAACACAATCCAGATTGCCAACAGTGCTATTCATCAAACACGCAAATCGCTCCAAACGCATCTTATCCAGAGTCGGAGGATGAGGGTGACCGGTAATCAGCAGCACGCCATTCTTATCCGTGGATAGATTATCCGGCATAAAGTCCACATTGACTGCGCCGGTTTGTTTCAGGGACCGATCAGAAGACATCTCATAGAGGCGTACCGCGGCAGTGCTGCTAGATGCAACAGCCGCAGTTGTCTCGTTCAACAGTGTGATGCCATTTGAAAACGGCACGCGAGCAACAGTGCGGATTTCATTAGTCAAGAGATTCACGTAAAAAACACCGCCCAATGGAAGCCCGAGATACGTCTCAAGCCAGGACAAGACAGGGTTGTAGCGTTGGAGGAAGTAATGGTCACTGGTGACATACAACTCGTGATCACTGAGGGCAGCGATTGCATTGGGCGATTTGATCAGCGGGCTAATTATTGATCTCTGATGCGTGGCAACGGGATTCTTTGATGAGTCGCTAAAGTCTAGCGAAAAGACCTCAATCCGAGAGCCGTTGAAACTATGATTGCAGACATACAATGTCGATGTCGGCCTATGGTACTCGATGCCAAGGGGGTGGAAATCCTTGATTCCGGCAAAGCCGCGCAGTTCAATAGTCGTAAGCTTAGCCTCCTCGTCCAAGGCAGTCTTCTGGCTATATCTGTACAAGTGAAGATTACCGTGCGGAACAGTCGACAGATCCGGGGTAAAAGTTCCCATAACAGTGTTCCACACATCTCTACCGGCGTCACAGCTGAAGATTGCTACGTGATCCTCATCAATTATGAGACCATCTTCACAATTGCGTAGTCGATCAGCGAATTTGATCGTAGAGTCCGCAAATGTGTTGACTTCGGTGAATTTGTGAGGTGCGTTGTCCACGAGAAGCCGGACCACGCGGGCACGCTCTACCACGAACGGATAAAGCAGGGCGAGGGCGACAATTGACTGGACAATGGAATGAGCATTGTTAGAGGGAAGTTATCAATACGACTCACCAGCGATATCCTGATTACGGAAACCATTTTGAGATTGTTTCTTCCGTCTGATAATTTCAGATCAATGAAGAAGATTAGCAAGTGATGAATTTTTTAAACTCAAGGAAAAGGCAAGCTGAAGCTGAAGTAAGCTCAGCTAAGCCGACGAAAAACGAGCTAAGCATTATTTCGGAAATGCTGACAATCACCATGAAGACTAGTACTTAGTTATATTAATGAATCAGTCTACGCTCATGTACGTACAGGACGAGGGGGCGGAAAATTGACCTGTTAAAACAATGCCTTTGTTGTATGTTATGTAGTATTCAACAGCCAATCGGTTGTAACCCTTGCCGTAGGGTTAGGGTAATCCAATTACGGGGTTAATTAGTCGAGACTCTCACGTGGCTTCGTGGCACCCGCGTGCCTGCCTTACGCGTAAATCACCGCTCGATTGCCTGGTTAACGCTTCTGAACAACTCTAGACATTTATCATGTACGCCGGCTTTCAGACATAATCAGAACCTCGCTTGAAGCGACATGTCGCAGCCACGTACCATCAAGGATTACTTCAAGCGTCCGGCCTACGCACTCCCTCCTCCCAGCGTCAACATCCCCGCGCTCGGCCAACCCTCCTCACCACTCAGCGATCCGCCCTCTGACCTCGCATCGCATTTTCCATCGTCCCAACTATTCTCAGACCCCGCGGAACCCCAGACAAATAGCAGTGCACCTGTCTCGGCGAGTCCTAACCGGACTGTGCCAAGGTACAACAACGATTATACGACCTTTCGTCCAAGCTCTTCCCTCAACGCCAGTTTCAACTCGTCACAGCGGATAGTGAAGAATGGGAAGGAGGTCGTGATTGATACGGATGCAGAAAGCGCTAGCTCTGAGGAATTGGAAGACCCCGATGAGCTGCTGAAAAAGTTCCTAGGCAGGGAGTCATCTCCAACCCCGAAGAAAAAACCAGAGTCCCGCGACGTTAAACCAAATACTGCCTCAAAATTACCCAACCGCAAACACCATGAATTCCGCAATTTTCGAGCCAAAGTTGGGCTCGACGAAAAGAAATATAAATTCAGTCTAGAGTCATTAGTGCAACGCGCTGTGGATGATGATGAAGTCGAAACGAACGTTGCGAAAGCCAAGGCTCTACTCGAGGCCCAGAATCAGACGCCTTCAACGTCAGTTAACGGCTCCGAGAATAAAAGCGGCGCATCGAATCTACGTGAAGATATATTGGCATCAGGACTGTCCACCGATAATGCGGGCTCTGATTTCAAAAGACTGCTGAATGCGGTCAAGCGCACCGAGGCTCTTGAGCAAGAGAAATCATGGCTTTTCTTTGGAGACAACTCGCAGAAGCAGAATCTTCCCGAGTTTCCGAGAGACTCGATTCTCGCTTCGTCTAGGGAGGCATTTCTAAGAGGTAGGACAATGCTATCTTCTCACGCTTCTTGCCTACTAACAAATTTGCAGAGCCTTTTACTCGCGAGAGGGCATTTTTCTCGGGAATCATGAACTTTGCACTGTCGAGAGACAAGCTACCTGATGAGGTTTTTGTATGGATATTTCAATCCGGTGTGTTTATGACTTGAAGAACCCAGAAAATCATCCCTCTGACAACGAACAGTGCCATTGGAGCCACGAGATGAACTGAGATATGCTTATTGCAGAGCAATCAAGGTGCCATTTATCCCCAGGCTCCTTAATATACGAAACCAACTGACTCCCTTTAGAGTGCCGAGCGCCAGCGCATAGAGTCACTTATAGGACCTGATGACATTGATCAGCTTTTCTCTAGTCTTGGTGGCCGCCCAGCGGCAGTGGATGTGAATGAATCCATACGTGCAGAGATATCGTATAATCAAGGTAGGAAAGTATCCACAAACCAAGTCATGTCTTAAGCTGATGAGAAGTAGAGGAGACGTGTCGCAATTGGAGCTTTCTTTTGTCAGTCCTCCAGATGCTCACAGATATAGCTGATTGGTATGTCGCCTGTTTGAAGTGCAAGAAAATATATTCGCTAACTAGATCTTACCAGTCTACGTGCTGATACGAGGGAACATACATTACGCATTTTATTTCGTTTGACATTGGATACTGCCGTCTCGCACAATGATATGGTCATTGCATCTTTAGAGGCAACCATACATTATCTTCTTCATAGTATACCTCAAGAAGAGTTTGGGATAGTCGTAAGTCATTGCTTCCAGTTAATGTTCAATCGTCAAAAAGCTTACATTTCTTTAGGTACAACCGATAGGAAAAACTTTACTCAACACGATCAAAGACACGCAATTTCAGAGCAAGCTGCTCAATCATATACTCCCCTCAAGTCGTGAGATCGCAATCTTCAAATGTCGACTAGCAATGGCATTCTTGATGAAGGACGAATCTCCACTTGACAACTTCGAAGAAGAAATTATTTCATTCAAACAAATTCTCAATTATCTACGAACCGCACGATTGGATTCTCAGCTGCATAAAGCTCGATTGGATCCTGACTACGATTATATGGAAATAAAGGCCGTTACATCTTTATTGAACATCGTCATCGACACCGGCCGAACTACACTCGTCTTCTCCGACAAGGAAGCAGAACGTGAATTCAACGCAGACGTTGACAGTATAGCAGAACAAGTGAAACGAATATTCAGCGCCATGGAAGACTCCGGAGCATCTCATTTGAAGCGAACAGAGGCCAAGCAGGGTCTCGAAGCTCTACAGTACCGAATTTTATACTCTATCCGAACGAAACGGCGGGTTAAGTCGATGTTTGGACATAGCAGTCCGACAAAGAAGATCAATACCTACGCAGTGTTCAAGAAGACCGTCGAACAATTTTAAGAATAGAATCCCTCTTTTGGCGAGGCCTACTTGCTTACTTGATGATGACACGACCGCAATGAGTAACGACTCACAGGGTTCGGTTGCTATATTCTTTCCACACATTAGACCTAAAGAAACATCACGAATAATGAGTAATGTATACGAGAAGTATAAGTCGCAATCCACGGTCTATTATAGTAATCTACACTGCAGCTGAAATACCAATACCAGTAGAAATTCGCCTATGAACAGAGAAATAGTATGGAATGCAACTGAAACCACCAGAGGAAGTATACAGTATGAAGATATATAGCAGAACAGATGAACCAGTTGCTAGTTCAAATAAACACGAGACAAAAACAAGAAACAGATACTGAAAGGAAATACAGACCAGCAAATCTAATCATAGAACTTGCGGTTTGCGTTCTTTCCGAATAGTGTCTCGCGAACGGCTGGCAATGCGTCGATTTCCAAAAGTCGCAGTCGCTCTTCGAAAGTATTGTTGATATCGATCTTGCCTCCACCACCGACGATAGAAACACCGCCCGCTCTGTATAACTGTTAGTACGAAACAATGTGATGGGAGGGAAGAACTAACGATCCATCAGGCAGCGGTTCGCTCTCATCGAGTTCTATCGTCACATCCCGGCCAACCTTGTCCTTGAATTCCTTCTGAGCATCCTCGATAGCCTTCTTGACCACATCATTATCCTTCTTCCGGGCTTGTACCGCCACCTTGTCTTCATTCAGATAGTAGAGACCCTCCAAAATCAAATTAGCCAATATGCTCTGATACTTCTTCGCATCCTTGGTCGAGGTAGTAACCTCCTCACGGGCACGCTGGAAGAGCTCATCGAGCAACTCCTGACGAGCAGAGAGGACGCGCAGACGGGTGCGATTCGAGAGTGTGGAGCGGGTGATTTGCTGGGACATGGCGGCTTGTTTGAATTTCTTCTCATATAGGGCGTCGATGGCAGCGATCTCTTGGCGGACCAGTTTGGATTTCTCAATGGCGAATTCCTCGTCGGCTTTGATGTGGATTTCTTTGGACTTTTCGAGAGCTTCCTGCTTGATGAATGCTGTCATCTTGCGGAGCTCACCCGCGACCTATTCCATATGGCTGCGGTTTAGCAAATGCTGCTTATTCAGAGCTGGGGACGTACACACCTGGTCGTCTGAGAGGGCATGGCGTTGCGACATCTTGACTGTCTATATGTGAGGTGTTGATTGGGAGGTGGGATGACGATGTTATCCTTGTCGAGGCCGGGGTTTGCCTGCTTCCCCAGATATCGTGAGGCGCGTGGGTGTGGATAGAGAGTCTTGCCGCGTGATATCAGGTCGTACCGATGCAGCCCGGAAGAATGTAAGCTGATATCTAGTGTTTCGTGGGTGGTTGTTCACTCTCGAGAGGTGATGGAAGCAGCAAGCTACGGAGCGGGTCCGCTGACGACGGAATGGGCCAAGCGTCCGCAGGCATCAGCTGCCCCGGCCTAAGACATGACGATACCATCAACCTTTGACTTAGTTAACTACTTCACTACTTAATTAGCACTGCATCTCTATCTTCTATATATCCTTCTGAAGTATCCTCCACTCGTCGACAATCTCCGCAAGCACAACTCAATCTCTATGCTTCTCCTCGTATAACCTCGTTGACGGCGACATGTCCAGCATCTGCCAGGATCTACACACCTCCGCTCAGTGAGTGAATGACCGAGTGAATGCATATGCGCCGCGCGCTTCACTCCGCAGATGGGTTTGCTAGGTGACTTATCGCCTGGGGGGAGTATTGTCGTATGATTACCCCTTATGTTCCTTTCGCAATGCAACGAGGGGTGCGCTCGGTTTCTAACTTTTCTTGATACATCAGATCGGCGTAATTGTCGGGGTCATTTCTACCAGCCTACAAGCGATCGGACTCACCCTCCAGCGAAAATCCCATTTATTAGAAGACGAAAAGGCGCCATATGAAATTCGAAGACCCCCATACAAGCGAAGAAGATGGCAGCTGGGCATGTTGATGTTTGTCGTTGCGAATATTGTTGGAAGCACTATACAACTCACGACGTTACCACTGCCGGTTCTTTCGACGCTACAAGCTGTATGTGAATTCTTCGGAGAGTCGGTTCGCTCTTACTAACTGAATGATCTAGTCCGGCCTGGTCTTTAATACAATATCCGCGACGCTCATTCTTGGAGAAACATTTACGAAATATTCCTTCGTTGGTACAGTGCTCGTATGCATTGGCGCGGTCTTGATAGCCACGTTTGGCGCAATCGGTGAACCGGCGCATAGTCTCGATGAACTCCTAGAGTTACTAGATCAACGACCATTCGTTGTATGGATGGTCATGACGGGCTTGGTGGTACTACTCGTCCTTTTCAGTTCGCGCATTATCAAGACCATTTCGACTCCCGGCAACTCCAAACTATTTCGCTCTATACACCTATCTCGCTCTTTAATATCTCCCCACCAAGGGAAATTCTACCGTGGGTTAGCATTCGGATTTTCCAGCGGAGTCCTGTCGGCTCACACGCTGCTGCTGGCCAAGTCAGCGGTTGAGCTACTTGTCCGCACGATCGTTGATCATGTGAATCAATTCAATCGATGGCAATCCTGGATGATTCTCATCGGGCTGGTCCTTCTCGCCCTAACCCAATTGTACTATATGCATCTTGGCTTGAAACTTTGTAGCACTAGCGTTCTTTACCCTTTTGTTTTTTGCATCTACAACATTGTCGCGATTTTGGATGGATTGATTTATTTCCGCCAGGCGTCTCAACTCACGGGATTACATGCTGGTCTCATTGCGCTTGGCACGGTTGTTTTGTTGGCGGGTGTTTTGTGTCTTTCCTGGCGACTGGATGCGAACGAGAGTCACCCGAGTCTTACTTTGCCGAATACAGCGCAGACACCTTTGGGAGCTGGGATGGGCATTGTGGAGGAATACGCCGAACCTGAAGAAGACGAAGAGCTGATGGTTGGTGAACGGCAACCTCTTTTGTCGAAAACGGTCGACACATCGCATCAACGTGCACCAAGTCTGCCTTTGATACCCACATATCGATATCGTTCCCATACCGTTGGCGCTCATACACTGAATAATGAATCAGCTCAGATTTGGGCGGAACTCGATGATTCCGAGAATGAAGTCGCTGGACGTCGGCGGACATCGACAGAATCTCCATCTAGCTCAACAACGCGAAAGAGGATCCTGCAGTATCCGCATAGGCGGACATTCTCCCTTCTTCCTTCTGAAACTCGAGGGCAGAGACGACCGTCACTAGGGGATAGTGAAACTCACTCGTATTTCCGTATATCCAAGACCCGGGATGCGAATCAACAGACCGAACCTCCATCGGCATTGTCGCGTTGGAGTCCGCGTCGCTTACAGTATCGAAGAGGATATACTGGATCATCGAGACGTACCTCAGCCCCGGTCTCATTAGGCAAAAAGCCAGGGTTCGGTAACACACCGAGTCCGATTCGAAATACGAACGACGACCTCCCGCGAAATTACGGGTCAACCTCTCCCAACAACGAGCAGGGCAATATCGACCCTATCATTGACGATAACAATGAAGATTCGAATCCAGATACAATCCTCAGCGCCGGTTGGAAGCGAGGCTTGGGATTCGTACAGCGCTGGACGGGGATATCGTGGCCTGGAAGGAATCGGCGAGACTCGACGCATTCCCCTGTATGATGGGATACGTACTTTTTGCTACAGAGGACATCATAAAGACTACGAGGATAATAATGAACTTGCTTGGAAATATATCAACAATCTTTTCTAGCAGTAGGACAACGTAGGCCTACGTAGTAACATAGTATCTAATAAGAAAAGTAAATTACGTACTAGATTGTGAAAATTTGTGACAAATGCCTACTATATTAATTCGCAAGGTTCAATAGAAGCACGACATGGAGGTGAATGTAACCCCTGATCAGCATGGCCAAACAGGGAAGCTTCCATCTACAGTAACTCTTACCGGATTCGGATCAAATTCAAATTTGTACCTGTTGGTTGAGAACAAGTCGATGAATAACAAGATACATCAACAATCAATGTGCTATATTTTCAAGTAATTCTGAAAGGACTGTTTTGCTTCAAGCGCATAGTAGCTTTGATTTCTGTTCTTCACAAGCCTAATCGCACATGTAAATAGATGAAAAGTTTCTGATACACGGATTTTTGAGTAAAAACAAATCAGACACTTGAAACTCGTCGCCGAGCCTGTGTATAGCTTTGGGAGGGGAAACCAAAGAAATATCCGTAATTGTGAGAAATACATCAAGAAAAGAAAAAAGAATCCCACAGCAAGTCAAACTAGAACGGATGGATCAAAGCCGGCGCAAGAGTCAGAGAATAAAAACACATACAAACATATTCAAGCAGAGAAAAGAAAAGAAATATCGCAGTCAATCCGAACGCAAATAAACGAGTACCGCAAGACCACACACTCCGAGAACACCTCATCTTCACCGATGATTAGACATGAATCAAGCGTCGACAAAAGAAACCCCGACAGTTGTTCCACACCTAAGCATTGAGCTTTCGCCAGTTTAGTATCATGAGAGGTAAGAAATTTTTGTTTTTGCCGAACCCTCCTTTGTCACTTTTCCACATAGCCAGCTTTGTTCGTTCAATATGTTTGGTTTCTCTCCTATGTTTTTGCGTCACGAGACAGATGGTGATTGTGCATACAAAGAAAAATGATGATAACCTGGTCCCAAAAGACAACACAATATGACTGTTAAACTCGATAAGGTGAAATTGAGAGTTGTGCCAGACTGAGTTGATCGTGAAAGGGTATCAAGGTGCAGAGGCGGGAAGGGCATCAGGATCGTAGATGGCGAAAGTCGAGGATGACGAGTAGAATAAGAAAGGAACACCGCAAACAAGGAAACACCATGGCCACAAACACCTGCCACTCTGGTATAATCAACCATTAAAAGAGCCGCACATACGAATTGTTTAAGCAGTGGAGGGATGTTGGGGTGGCATTCTGCCTCCAACGGGCATTCCTGGGTATTGTCCACCCGCTTGTGCCTGCTGTTGCTGAAGACCCTGGTAGTAGGCCATCTGCTGCTGCTGTTCCTGTGTCATGTACCCGGGCTGTATGCCAGGCTGACGAGTCATGTGTGCTTGCTGTGCATTAACGTTGTTGTGAGAGACATCTTCGGGAGACTCGGCGGGAACATCGGTAGCGTCGACGCCATTTTCAGCGGAGGGTTCAGGCGCATTCAGGCAGGCCTGACAGTCAATCAGTAAGACGATGATACTGGTAGTGGTTTTCTCTTAGCTTACCTGAATAAGGTTCTTGCCCTCGGGTTTGGTGACCAAGGGTTGTAGTTTGGGGGTGGTGAATGTGTAGACGAGACCAGTCTCGGAGACGACAAGTAGGAGCACTTGAGTACCAGTCAATACGGACAATTCGTAAGCCTAACAAATTAACTGTTAATCATTTTGAACACGCTACCGTAGAATTAAGAAAGGAAGTGGGAGCTCAGAACGGCTGTTTGAGGCGCGGCGGAACGCGACTGGACGTACCTTCTTCATGATACCGGCCTTCCGCTTGGAGAAGGTGATGTGACGACGCGACTTGTCTTGGATAAATTTGATTTCGATCTTGCGGCGCTCACGACCTGGCTTGTCATCATCGTCGTCGTCGTCATCACCAGCAGCACTCATACGGGAGCGCTTGCGGTCGACATTGGCACCGTTGCCCATCTGCTGCAGCTCGTCCTGAGAGGGCGAGGCATGCTCATCGACAATGTTGGCGGAAAGATCAGCCATGGTGACGGAGGCAAATGGGATCAAGGACTGATTTTGAGAGTGAAAATTAGATTTGAGATGAATAAGTGGGATGTTAACTCAAAGCAAGAAGCTTTGTTGGAAGGCAGTTGAAGAATTGAAGATGAAGTTCCCCAAAGAGGAATGATGCTTGGGTTGATGGATAGACGGCCAAATCGAGTAACGCGTTTGGGAGAGGGAGTTTTTTGGGTAAAGTGTCGAAGGAAAGCAGGAAGGACCTTTTTCGGGGGGGGGGGAAGGTGCGGGTGTGGGTAAAAAAGGAAAAAACGGGCAACTGGTCAGGCCTGGGTAACGGTAATAAAACGAGCCATCAGCAGGCGGGAGAGGCAAAAACACTCGCGAGTAACGGTGCGCGGCTGGGGAAGGTGGGTCGCTGTGTATTATATCCACCAATAGTATGTGAGGTCGAAGAAATGGACTCCTCTCTGCTCGGGCAGTGTCCAATCAAATTCATATTGTATAAGCCAGTGGCGCTGTTACGGTATCGTGTCATTGGCTGTACAAGAGCAGGCAGCCCCGCTGCTCTCGGCGGGTCGAGACCACGAAACTGCTGTTTTTTTAGGCTGCACACGGCAGGCGGTGACCACTACATTGCGTAAAATTACCACAGTTACGGCCCCATGAGGAGGCTTGTATTTGGTGCTTACCATTGGTCGATTCTGCAGCAATCAATTACTGTCTCGCACTGGCCAGTCTACACAGGCTGCAAAAAAGGATTCATATCACATACTTGTGTCTATAAGTAATTGAGACCACCGTTTAATTATTGTCATCTTGTTTATCCCCATATAGATTGTCCTATTATTGCGAGGCATAATTCATTAGTACATATTAGTACATACTATGGTATGAAGTATCAATGTCGCACGAAAGGACGAGTGGAGCGACCCACAGACCGAGTGAAGCTGTAAAGGCTTGACTTTGAAGGCTGAAGCTGTACTAATTCGACTGACCCAGACACCGGAAACAGCTAGCGCCGACACACTAGTGACATAGCAGGAATGGCGGCCTTGGCATCAACGTGACGTTTGGCTTCTTACCGTATTTTTACGTGCGTACCGACTTTCGGTGAGCCTTACTCCGCTCGAGACCAAGTACCGTAGATAGACGTTCCATCAATTCATCAGAATGGAAGTTTGTCGACATCTACTTCTAGAACATAAGTGCATTGCATAGATGTCAGGTGCACTCTATACCAACCACTTAGGGGGTTACTATGATATGGCAGTGCTCGGGCTGAATCAAATCAGAATGGAAATGCATCGGCGTTACAGGTTACAGCCTCCGTACGATAGGCCGAGCCTAATTTTGGTCTCAAAACTAGTGCTTAGCAGGTTAGCACGTACGAGATGGTCTTAGCAGTCTCCAGAATCCATACCTGCAGATCGCACTAGCTCAAACATCGGTTTTACCGTGACCACTGACCACTGACCATTGCTCTCTGGGTCGAGGCTTTGCCTCTATCAGAATGAAGTGCCATCGTACTGTCAAAACCGAAGCTTAGCCACTGTCTAGATCCATGGATGATTTGCGCAGATGCCGAATAGACATCTACCTATGTACGTAGTACGGAGTACGTACTCCGTAGCCGATCAACATTGTTGACAGCTCCAGATTGCGCTAGACTGTACAGTGTAGGAGTATGCCACAAAGTATGGAGTACTCCGTATCTAACCAATATATGTGTAAATGAACACTGGATTTGCATAAACATACTGGTGTTTCTGTGGCTGTTCTTCCTTTCCTTGTAGACAAGATGTAGATCTGAAGGTCCGGATGGGCCTATTTCTGCTGTGCAATCAAGCTTAATTGACAGAGTTTGGATGATGAGCTTAATTCTCTTTTGGACGAGCTGCATTTGGCATTTGACGGAAGGTGCCTGCCTGCTTGTATTGTGTGATGTATCACTTGCTCCTTCCTTGTTTGTTGTGCGCCTGCCCTCTGTAGAAAATCTCACCTGGGCAGACTTCCAACCATCTTCCAGTCCTCCTTCAACCTATGCTTCACAGGCTGCACCAAGGATATTGTAGTCTTATTCATGACCTTGATGACTTTCTTCTTTCCAATGATGACTTCTGTCAATACACTTTGATGTGTCAAAATATGTCACCATGCTGCGGCGTCATCTCATGCTTATCGGCTTTTGACATCTATCAGGACTTGACACAGAAATGAGATGCTGTTCTATATCATCTGAAACCGATTCCGGCCGCTTCATGCAAAGATTCAGCATCCCGCAAACCGCGATAAATAGTACACATATAGGTGCCATCCATCTCTTCGGTTATCAGCCTGGTAAGGATACATCGGCAAGTAACCAGATCAAGTTGCTATCAAGAACGAAACTTATAGACCGCCCCGATTTTAGAATCTTGTTCTTTTCGCCAGCATAGATCGCGCACTGCTTCCTACGAGTGGTAAATCATGTGGCGTCGATGGGTGTGCGTGTACGGATACAGATTTGAGACGTCTCGTGTTGCCGCTCCTGCTTCACCTACCGTCAGCGGAAAGCAGACCCCGGCAAGACAACTGCGAATATTAATTAAGAAGATGGCCCGGAAACTTTTCAATTTATTTGAACGACTTTGTGAATTTCGAGTTCCTGACTCGATAGGGGTATTCACGCCCGCGATTTTCGATTCTCTCTGTGAGCTGGCTCACCTTGATACTTTTACTGGATATAGAAGATACAACATCTAGTCTCTGGAAGACCAAGTCACCGTTCGTTTAATACACTCAGAAAGATTTCGAAATCTCGACCGCTCGTTAGCGTTGAATATCAGCAATTCCATTACACGTCGTCAAATTCGTTTCGCTACAACCCAACATGAAAGTGGACAAGATTCTTCTCAGCTATGCCGGTGCGAACTTTCTCTTTATGGCCGGCGGTATCATACTGTTGGTAGGATCGTTGCTGTTCAGCCAGGATGTCAATTCTACCCCGACGTTGGACAGTGCACCTAGCATTCTTTTACTCAAGATGGTGCCCGAGAAAGGTATGTTGTGGAAGTAATCCAGTTACTTAACCATGGACTGACACGTCTACCTGCGTAGTGGCTCTGGTTAATGCTATCATCGTCTTTGCCACCTTTGTCCTCGCTCTTCCCAGCATGATAATGCGCGACAGTCGGCTATGGCTACAACTTCAGGGATGGCTGGTTATTGTCTCTGGAGTATTCACACTCGTTATTGGATTGATTATCTGGATTGAGACTCTCAGGACCCGCGCTGCATTGAATACTTCATGGGGCCAACAGACGTCCACTGTCCAGAGTTTGCTACAACAAAGGGTATGCTCTTGTCTCCTTCCATAAGCTGAAGCAGCCACTAACTAATCCAACAGTTCGACTGCTGCGGCTACTACAACAGCACCTCTCCACTATTCGTCACCGACGCAACCTGCACCACACCTCTGGTTGCAGCAGAGAAGCAGGGATGTGTTGGTCCGTTCTCTAGCTTTGTGAATAGCACACTTGATGCTATTTTCACTGCTATCTTTGGTATCGTCGGTATGTACCTCGAACTACACCCTGCCTATCCGTATAAGACTAACTCGATATCTAGCACTCGACATGATCCTCCTGATTTGCGTGGCAGTCTTGTCAAAGGATCGCAAAGAAAAAGAACGATACCGATTGATCGATGCCAAGGTCGGGCTGAACGCTATTTGAGTAGACATCTATGGTCAATGGCGTTTGAATCGAGTACAATTCAAGGCTGGAACTTGAGCTGTACTTGACGTTGGGCATAGAAAGTGAGGGTAGGATGTTTTAATTAGCAGGGTCATTCGTTTCTCAATGCTTGTTGGCATCATATCCAATCGTTCATTACATATACTGTTATAATCTTTACCATCAAATATTGCTATATAAATCATCTCGCAGATCCAAATCCGCCAAAATCATTCCCGCCCCAACCACCATGTCCACCCCCAAAAGCATTCAAATAATCAACAGCATGATTATTAATATTCGCCGCCGACGAATTCACGGGATCAATAGACATGAACGTCTCCAAATCCATAGTCGAGAGATCAAAATCCTTCCAATCAATCGGTATATCTGCCTGCGTGAAATCGACCATGCCGGTATCATCGGCTGATGACATGTTGTTTGCGTTGGTGTTGGTGTTGCTCTCTGTCGAACTGACGGGTGTGGCCATGAGGTTTTGCCCGAGAGACGTAAAGAATGTGGATGGGTTGGTGTAGATGTTGTTGTTGTTGTAGTCTGGGAGTGCGGAGGAGGATGAGGAAGGATTGTATATTTGCTGTCGACCATATCCCGTGAACTGCTGTGCATTACTGGATATCGAATTCCTAGTCGGGAGATTATAGTTATGTTCACTCAAATTGCTGCTAACGTTATCCCCGCGTGACGATCTGTCGTAGACATCGCTATCGAATCGATTACTATCATCGGGAGACGAAAGATCGGCACCTGTAGCAGTCGCTAATTCAGGAAATACGGCGATGAGCATTTGCTGAACTGCGTTCATGGTGAGAGAGACTTGTCCTTTGTATTCGCCTTTTGGTATCAGGGTGGACATGCATCGAAGGCCGGAGCGGACCCAGGGAAGGTGTTTTTCGGCGGCTTGCGGGGTGGAGTGCATCATGTCGAAGGCGAGGGTGAAGCAGGCGGTTTCGAGGTGGAAGCCGTGGTAGTTTATTTCCTGTTTAGCGTTAGAATAGCAGTCATTTATGGTAAGGAATAGAGGAGATACATACCCGAACGTATTGATTGATTTCACAAGCTCCAGAGAGATGGCGGATCATGCATCGCGCAGCTTCCAGGCAGCTCTCACATGCTTCATCGAGCCATGGCGGAGTGGTATTTTGCTCACTCTTGTCACTAGCCGATGGATTCTCATTTTGTTTCATGATCCCATCGCGCCGCCATCTTGCTCTAAAGACGAGGAAGGGACGGAATGTGAGAAGTAGCGTGTTATGATACACTATGATATCACCCGAGTCAGACTTTTGAAGCAATGATGCGGAAACTGATGCACTTACATAATTGAAGAACAATCTGACAGACACCAACCTCTCCGGTCTTCGGAGAAGCATCAATTCCAAAATTCAAAACACCCTGTACACGTCTGGCGAAAGCATGAGCATCTCTGCGGATCTCTTTGGCACTTTTCCACATAAGTAAAAGAGAATCGTATCGTTGACTGTACATGTTATGTGCTGCTCGAGCCATTATACGCGCTATTTCGATGAGAGCGAGTAGCATGGGTTGCTCCCTGGGGTCGGGAATAGTAATTTCATGGGCTGGAATAGTCATCGAACGCCCAAGACCGAAGCATATCCAACTGAAGAATGGTCAGTCTTTGTCACAAGTCCTTCGGATAGTAGATGAGAGACGAACATATCATAGAAAAACAAACTCCAAAAAGTCAACCTCTTCTCTTCAGCATCCTCTGTCGTTTGCTCGACTTTGAAACGCGTATTCTTGTGCAGTCCAGCTGCAAGAGCCTTTCGTATCGCCGTCCCAAGGCAGAGAAAAGCAGAATTCGGCCTAGCCTTTTCAGACTGATAGTGAGCGTAATCAGACGTCAGCGTCAAAGCATTCAACGACAACAGGAAAGATTAACTTATCATCAGTATTGGCACTTGAATCGTTTGAACGTTCACTATCTCATCAAACGCTACTGAGTTTGCTTTGGCCTTTTTGTAGAGGAAATCTCCCATCTCATGATCGTTCATTTCAGCTGCACCGAGCGCCAGCATCACAATCAACAGAGTCGTTTGCGGGCTATCCGCGGACATGTCATTATTCGTCTGATATAGACCGTTGAGCATCTGCCTATAGCGTTCCTTGGACTTCCAAGGCGTAAAGTAGTAGATCGTAGACAAGAATCGTTCCAGATACTTTGAAGCCGTCGATGGGTGCATGAAGAATAAGGAATTGGAGCCCGACCCCAGCCCGCCAGAAAGAGATGGATCCTGATTCCCTGCGAGGTCTCCGAAGAACAAGCGGCGGAAACTGAATAGGTCCAATCCAGGACCGACTTCTTCGACTTCATCTCTCCGTGATGAGGATGCGTTGTTGTTGGTTTCAGTAGCACCAAGCCCATCGACCAATTGGCGATACATGAGCTGCATGAGCGAGAAATTAGAATGTGGGCCGTAGTATAGCTGAATGACACAAGAAGGTGAAGCAACATGTGTCGCGGCAACGCTGTAATCAACAAGATCATTCCTCTTGCTACCACCCTCAGCAGCAGCACCGTGACTCGGCCTTGATATCGACCTTGAAGCCTTGCGATTCATCGCAACGCCTTTCCCGCGCGCCGACGTAGATACTGGGATATCCCGAACTGCCACATCATCACCGTCCTCGCCATCATCAGTCTCGCCCGCACCAGCAGCATCTTCACTCTTACTCAAAAGCTCATGCTTCCGTTTCCGCTGTCGCACAAACCCGCGATACTCGCACTCCAACTTCTTCTGCTTGCAGTGCTGACAAGGTTCGCCTCCATCGCAGCGAATCTTCCTGCGTCGACATTGCTGGCACGCTTTTGAGATTCTCCATCTGGGTGCTCCACCCGCTCCTCCTGCGGCTGCTGCTTCGTCCGTGTCGTTGGGCATGGTGTCAATATCTCTGATTTGTTTCTTCATACTGATTTTTTGTTCATCTCTTGAGTTCATTTTGTCGAATAATCCCTTATAAGCTCTATCCGAGACGATGGCATACAGAGCCAATCAATTCTTCAATTCAAGTAGACGGTGTCGATAAGCTTGAGTGGAGTAATTCATGCTGAACGGGCTAGTTTCTTCGCTTCGGCTTTCTGTAATTACCTATTAAACACGCGATATGATCTCAAATCGCAATGATAGGTCGTTGTTTTTTACTATAATGTTCTTGTTTTTTCCTCCATGATGATCGATTTTTGGTAGGTAAGCCATTAGTCAGTTCTTACTACACACGTTAGAGATAATTCAGAGTTTTGGTCACGTGAACGACAAGACCTTATTGGTTGATGGGCATCGACATTGAAATTCATCATGATAAAGGTGCTAAGTTCATGTCTCGATCATTTCACAAGTCAGGAATGAATACATTAGAAAGAGAGAGTAACAAGTATATGCATTATATCAAGATTGATAGTTACCAACTTCTCTAATCTATATTGGGAATCAAACATGTCATCTAAGTAAAACAAAGCAACAAAAGGACAACGGTCCTCGAACAGAGTCAAAAGAATATATGGATGCAAAGCAAATGCATCTGCAATCATCAATCAGCGATACATTGCACCTGTGCACTAGTACATGTCTCTGCCCGCGAGCGAGAGAAGGATGCCAACGATCCAGTCCGAATCCAGACTTGCTCATAACTGGTCTCAACGATACTATTTATACATATGATCTCAGGATCTGGTCATCATAGAAGATAGAAAAAACAGGAAGATAAAAGGGAAAGAAAAGAAAGAGTAAGAAAATATCAGAGTCAAAAATACACCGCTTCAAGGAGTATATAGCAAGACTCGCAACCCAAAACATCTCTGTCCATGATAAAACACGTCCGCATAACCGCCGGTTGGGCCGTAGACGTTGTAACACATGCGAAAGAATAAGTCGAGACGGAGAAAAGGTATGGTAAGAAACTTCAAGTTGAAAGTACATACCTCTCAAACTCTTTTCGAAAAGAATCTGAAAGGGAGAAGAAGAAAGTGTCATCACGATTGCCCGGTCTTAGAAATCGCGCCGTCGATGGAAAGTGCAAGCCAGCCAGTGTGTAAACGCCATGAAATGAGGACAAACAGCAACGGGACTGTAGAAAAGTGTGTAAAAGTTTCACATGTTGAGGATATCTATTCATACGCCGCCAAATCTTCGGTAGGTCGAAACTCAAAGTATGTAAAGAAGTAGACGAATCGGAAAGCCAGACGTGTAGGCCAGCAACGAGGCGGAGAAGCTTCGCTCAACGAAATAATGTGCAAGAATAGTATGTTTGCAAAATGTTCAATGTCGTATATTTAGTTAGGGTTTCGTGAGCCACCAGCACTAGCGCCGCTGCCGGTTGTGGTAGTGCTGCTGCCGCTCTTAGGACCGAGCCAGACTATTTCAATGAGACTATGACTAGTCTCTTCTTCTCTGGTATAGAATTGATGAACGTTATCACCAATGACAATTGCGTCTGTCAACAAATAGCGCTCCTTGATCACGCCGTCTTGATTCTTCTCTCGCATGGCACCGAAGCGTTGCGTGTAACCAGCCATGTCCTCTTCCCAAGTCTTCTCAACATGGTCGAAGTTGATGGCGTCATTCGGGGTACCAGGCATCAAGGTGTATCTGACAATCGAGTGTCCATTCGTGAGGACCCAGAACATGCGATACGACTCCCCAGTAGACTGGTCGACGAACTCCTGCTGATCGAAAACCCACCGGCGGAGAACTGATCTCTTACCAGCCGCGGCAGCAACAGCGCCCATCTTCACAACATCCTTGGTGTACCAGGTACTCCAGTGGTGGAGACTGTCGATTTGGAGACCAGACTCGAAGATACCATCGGGGGCCCCAGTCAAGTCCATCTGATGTAACGATGGCCACAAGGTGAGGGGAGTGTTGCTAGAGCGCTCGATACACTGACCCAACTTTTGGTCACCTGGTTGTTCGCCCCAAGATTGGCACTCGTCGTAGTTCTCCATCAAGATATCCAACAGTGGTTTCGAGACGAAGATACCAGCACCGCCAAAGGCCATGTGGCCCCAAGTATCTACCTGCCAGCTTGCTTCCGAGAGCGAGCCAATGTAGTGTTTCTTCGAAGAATCAGCTTGCTTGAGCTGAAGAGCAACCGAGGGGAGCGACGGGAAAAAGGTATCGTCGTCGATAAAGCCGACCCATTCGGTTTGGGGGCGCTTTGTTTTAATGTGAAGACTGAATGCTTCGACAAGTCCGAAATAACGAGCGGTGAATTCCAATGGCGAGCTCTCGAGGGTAATGTCGAGTCCACGAGAGCGGAAATATGACTCCTGGGCGGAGAGGTTGTCGTCCGATTCAGGCACTAGGACCAAGAGACTGGCCTTGGTGCCAGCAAAAGAGTATAACAAAGCCGGCAACAAACGTTCGAGTCGGTCGACGGTGGTGGCGATACCAAATAGCAATTTCGAGGTTTCCTCAACATCATGATCCAAAGCCACATTGACATTGGCGACGATCGGGCAGGGGACGTTTGGTTCGTTATTCTCATCGGAGAGAATCAGGCCGCGTTCCAGCGCACGGAAAGGAGGCAATACGGGGGTGTTGATATCTTCTAACGAACGGAATTGTGTCTGGGCGCTGACCTGATTCGGGCGGATGAAGGCGCGAGTGAAGTTCTTGCGAATGAGCCATTCACTATACGGTAGGGGCGGCGCAGATGCGGTATCAAACTCGCAGTTTCCAAAGGAGCCATGACTGGGAGGTAGCTGGACCTGAGTGGGCGGGCTCTTGTTCGACGTTATCGAGTTTGCTGTATTCGAAATCTGCTCGATGGGATGCTTGATATTCGACGATTGGGCGGCACGATCATATCTGTCAATACACCAGAAGAAAAACCCAATAGAAAAAATGGCGACTAAGGGGAAAAGTGTCTTGAGCCTGAAGAGAGGCATCTTGACGACCGGACCAGCAGAAAATGATGACTTCGGCGAAGTCATCAAGAAGCGTGACGGACCAGTTCCTTTTTTTCCCCCTTGACAAGACAATGGCGTGTCAGAAAAAAAAAAAGAAGAGGCGACGTGATGCTTCGCTGGTGGTGTATTTTTTTTTTTGTATTATTATTATTGATCCTTTCCCTTTTCCTTCTCAGGGCGGGCGGTAGGGAGAGGGAAAGGAAGGAGAAGGGAAGAAAGGGTTGTCTGAGTGTCCTTTCCCGTTAGTACGCAACGTCGTTGGTTAGGGAGGCAGAAGAAAGTGGACCGGCCCAATCGCCAGAACTCAAAAGACGAGACGCTAAGCCTGCGAACAGGTAAGACACGATCAAATTAAGTAAAAAGACTGGCGAGACAAATGAAGAAATAATTTCGAGAATGTATAAGCGAGTGTAAGGCGTCGTTGTTTTTCTTTCTGTCTTCTGAGAAGTGCGACGTAACGGCAGAAAGAGCCAGACACAAGGCACGACGCAATTGGGAGATCGAGAACAATGGAAGACTCGACAAAGTACGTAACAAGATGACAGCCACGCAGCGTGCGAGTACAGGGAAAGAAAGAAGAACGCAAGACAAAAGCCAAACGACATTGAACTCTGTCTTTTTCGTATTCGTCTTTGCCTGGAGATAAGACAGGTGTATCTTTCTCTTGAGCTGGAAGTACGTAGGCAGAGGAGAGTATGGAGATCTAAAATACATGGGAGTGTCAGGTACCGTAAAAGGGGCTGCTTCGAGTGCGTAATCCGTGTCTCTTGCGGGTACAGTACGGTATTATCGGCCGGCCCCAGTTTGTCAACCGCGCACGCAGCGATCGGCGCCGTGCACTGAGTTCCCGGTACAAGCATTCCTCCTGACTTCATAGACCACGTAAGTACCTGTACTTACTACTTAGCACATTGACAGGTCGGAATATATGAATATCACTTGTTTCAGGACGAAAGATCTACTCCGTACTTAGGGCACGAATCTTACAACCGAGTCCACTGCCAAACTGCTGTATCTCTCAGTGGCTTTGGTGGCTTCTATATGCTGGACTGGCAGTGGCTGCATTTGCCATTCAAGGAGATTATGGCGACGGGTCTCTGGTCCGCTAGTGACGCCCACCCAGATACATACACTATTTGCTGTGTACAGTCTGTATATGTAATACAAGCTGATGCGTGATCATACGAGACTAAACCAGTTCAATGCTAGCGTCAACTCTCGTATGCGAATGAGATCCACCAAGGCGAGGAAATCGCGGTCAATGTGGTTACTCTCAGACCAATCAGATTACAGACTCAGCACGGTTAGTGGGGCCTTTTGATAATGATGGACATAAATCGATTACGACTAGCGAGTGCTTTACGGTACTTGTATTCCGCGTATTGTAACGGCTGCCCAGCACGTGCTGTCAATCAAGCTACGTATCTGCACGATGTGTTTAAAATCTGTATGACAAGTTGACAACAACAACAACAAGCATCAGGACTGTTCCGGCTCATCCTTGTCAACGTCTAGATTGTATATCCATGGTTATTTCAATCACAGCACGCCGGAAGGGACGCCGCATGCAGCGCAAAAGAGATAAGAAGAAGATTTGAAGGCCCTTTTCCGTTCCTGGCCTAACCATCCGCTCGGGACGGATCATGAAAGGAGAGCTGTGATAATCTAGAGTCTAGGGACAATTAATTTAGATGGATCTAGACAATGACGACAGCTCTCTGACCGTCAACATAAACATGGAGCAATTGATAAGAGTGTTGTTGTTTTTACATTTTCGTAGCTTTTGTAGTCTGAAAGGACACCATCGAGAATGCATCCGGCACTCGATATACCACATACCACGCTCTTATCAGACTCATTTTTTTGCGGACAATTTTCCGTGTCTCTAAATTTTGATAGAATCTTAGGGCAGAGGCTCTGATCGCATGTCGTGTGTCTCATAATTAAACGTCTTACGGCCCGTGTCATAAGGTTACGTCTGTGCAAACACCTACTCCGGTATCGCTTAATCTGTGTGAGACATGTATTGAAAAGTCTGAAACAATTCCATCTAAAATGTAACCAAGCCTTGGCTGGCCACACATGGCTGAGACAAGACGTACGTACAGTAGTACTTGATTGCATGCTTACGCGTTGATTTAATGTATCACACACCGTTACATGCTGTGATATATAGAGGATCAGTAACCATGGGCCATGACAGCACCTGACACGCCTAATCGTCATCATACGTCTCTCTATCCTCAAATGCCATAAACATATCGTCCTGCGCTTCTTCGCCTAGAACTGCCTTCCAGCATTCTTTTACGCTCTCCACGATACTATCGTCAAAGGCGAGGTCCAAGCTGGGTGGCGCAAAGTACAATATCTGATCAGACTTTGTACTTTTATACAAAATCGACGAACCGTTGGTACCATCTGGAGTCCCAATTTGAGTGAAGCGCAAGGACCACAGAACAATGGGTTTGCCTGTCGCATCAGAGAACGAATCAAGTAGACGATTGATCGCTGTCTCCAAAAGACGTTGACCTTCTTGACCGGGTACAGAGACGCTTCCGTAAATAACACCTGTCAGATAGCCATCTATTAGCGGAGAACAAAACAGATGAAATTGACAAGAAATAAAACGAAGGCTCTCATCAGTCGTCGATAGTTGATAAAGTTTTCATCAATGTCCATCAGGCAATGTAGATAAGTTTAAACGATCATCATAGAAGAGCTTCAGTGCATAAAGGTGAAGGAAGTAATGTTGTCAACTTACATTGTCCATCTGGGCACTCCCCTGTCTCACTAGAATGAACTAGCAAGTATACCGGAGCAACATTCGAAGAATCATCAGATAGCGCTTCGCCAGGAACGAGTACTACCGCTCCGGCAGGGATGGGGCCTCCTTCAGTAGTGATCGGGAATAGTCGTTTTAATGGCGAGGACACAACAGAGATTGAGCGAGCGACCTTTTGAGTCGACATTGAAGGACTGTCAGCATCCTCTGGCAAATCCCAAGGAGACCCTGCAACAGATTTACTTCGTATCTTCTCCCCATCCGACAGTGTCAAGTGGTGAAAGCCTTCTTCGTCTTTGGAAGTGTCTATAGACTTAATTCCCCGACCTAACACATAGACACCACCACCGACCGCCAACGCACGGCAACCCACTTGAGCAATCTCTGCGCCTCCGCCCCACTTTGCGACTAAGCTTCCAAAGCCAGGTCCAAATACACCCAGTGAACCCAAGTGCCGTTTGATACGAGGCAATGCGAGGTTCGCAGGGGTCTTATGTGGAGCCTGCTGACATAGCGATAGCGAATGGATAGGATTGTGTAGTTCCGAGGGAGCATTGAATTTTGTGCTTAGATACCCCGAAAGAGAGAGATTCTCATCTTCCTCTGTGGTGGGTTGTTCACTGCCCTCACCAGTCTGCTGTGGCTGGTTGACGTTTCGAAGAAACCTGATCAACATTCTCTTTGCCTTCATACTGATCTGATCATCAGCAAAAATATCTTCGCGGCTGCTCGGTACTCGTCGAAGTTGTTCGGATACATCGTCATCGGGGTTGGCCGATTTTCCATAAATCCACCAACTTCCGACGGCTTGAAACTCGAGTTGTCTATAAACTCTGGATGACACAAGCGTGGGTAGCAGCTTCGAGCGAGTATAAACAAGCTGCGGTGACAGCGACAGTGTGTAAGCTCTAGAGAAAGACAGCTTCTTCCCGTCTTCTGACGCATCCGAGGGCGAATAGATGGAGACATCCTCAAACGGCTCTCGACCGGGCTCTATGATCATAGTAAGCAATAGCCGGAAAAGACGATCTCGAGATAAGACAAACCTTTTTGTAATGAGTCTACCCATTCCTGTGCCTCTTGAATGCTGAAAGCAGCTTCGGGTCCTCCATAATATGTGTTCTTATCCACGTGAAGAACCTTCTTACCTGACCGGGACAGAGCTCTAAGATCGACTTTAGTGAAAATCGAATCGAACTCAGGAGAGCCAAGCTCACAATGCCAGAAGTGACTGCGCAAGCCCCGTCCCGGATATCGTCACATCCCATGGGGTTTCTGCTAAGGATTCCATGTCGACTGGACTGGGTTGACAGTGAGTTATCTACAATACAGAGAAAGTATCTTGTATGAGGATCATCACAGTTCTTCGTCACATCATCAAATTGTTCTAAAGCTCAAAAGATGGCTCATCTCTTTAAAGACGAGGTGCATCGATGTGTTGATCTGAGGCAGAACAATTCGTGAAGAAAAAGAAAGTTGGAGAAATGTCGAAGCTTTCATCACCCGCGAAGCTAGTGGATCACGTGAGATGTATGGTATTATATAGTGTAATCAATACGCGAAATAGCTCTATACGATTCGAAATTACGCCTCATCCAGAAGAGACCTTCGAATACTTCTGGCAATCAAAGCTTATATATACAATAAAATACAATCCAACATAAGTATCTTGTGTTCAGTTCAAATCAGCAATGTAAAAGCAAAAATTGACTCCGAAGAGTATGTATCACTATTCAAGATTATGTACAGAAATTACCACTAGTACAAACAAAGTTAGTGTTTTGTTTTTACACATTTAAGCGCAGAAAAATCGGCCGCTCCTCCTTCTTCCCATCACACCACTCTTGCGCTCTGCGTAGACACACTGCAATGAATTCTTCTGTAGCAGCTTGTCGATTTACAGATATACCTTCACTGGTTCATCTTATAAGAGTGGTAGATGAGATTGTCACCCTGTATCTGCTGCCCTGGATTTAAAGTGATGGGAGCGGTTCGTAGGTTGTGATACATTCTTTTACATAGCTATATTCTTTCTCATATGTCGTAGTCCGTTCTGCGCAGTCCGATGCAGCCTTTCAGTCTCAGTTTCTTGTTGAGTGCTCAGACTGTCCATCAGAGACATGACTTCGTAACCCACTTCGATATGGATTCAGCTTCCTCTCGAGGCGGAAGCATTGTCCTTACGACGTATCCAGTAAGTATGTTCCTGCTGCGCAAGCCGTGTGTACCCAAAGGACACTTGGTGTAGCCATAAGACATGTTCAAACCCGTTTCTGCCTTGCCTGGTATTCTATCTTCCTTTCTCCGGCATCAATTCAATCCTCCGCACCCTCCTCAACTAACCGCGCCTTGATAATCTTGACTGTATCCTGGGGTCGATCTTCAGCATCCGTCTTGACCAAGCCCATACGCTGAATAACTCTCATTCCGCTTTTTATCCGTCCGAATATCGTATGTTTTCCATCGAGCCATGGCGTCGGAGCTAGGGTAATGAAGAATTGACTTCCGTTCGTGTTCGGTCCGCTGTTGGCCATGCTCAATATCCCTGCCCCAGTATGTTTCAATGAAGCGTGTATCTCGTCTTCGAATTTCTCGCCGTATATCGAGCTGCCTCCGCGTCCGGTGCCTGTAGGATCGCCTCCTTGGATCATGAAATTCGGGATGATGCGGTGGAAGATGACGCCGTTGTAGTATCCTCTCTGGGCGAGAGTCGCGAAGTTTTTGCAAGTCTGTTTCACAAAAACAGAAGTAAGCAGATGTGTAGAAAGCTGGCGTTGAGTCCAGAAGCATACCTTTGGCGCATGGTCATTGTAGAGTTCTACGACGAACGAACCCTGGGATGAGTTAGTGACAACTTCAAGATGCAGAGTAAGGATACATACCATGGTGGTATCAAATGCAATTTCGGTCGCCATGTTTGCGTCGGTTTGAATATTCCAATGGTGTTGTAGAGTTTAAGCTGATTGTTGTTGGTGGTGGTGGGATGTACTTTCTCTCCACGCGGGATGCCAGTAGATAAATTCTTAGGTTTCCGCCAACTTGGCACTATCATTCTCCGCTCCGCCATGGAACAACTCGCCTAAGTACGAACTATTTATACAACTTTACCTCTTTTCCTGTCGACATTTCGTACGAGCTGCGGAAATCTAGAACTAGCTTTGCGCGCATCAGGCGCGACCTCCATATCCGCCATGGCCGACATGAACTCCATTCTCGAATCGCTGCTGCCGATAGTGGAACAATTAAAGGTCATGCAACCGTTTCTACCAACGTACGCCCATCTCATCGTATCCGCCCTTATACCGATATATACAGGAGCTCATGCCTCTTTATCGCGCCCCTCATCAGCCGCCAAACCGAAGAAGAAATCCAAAGTCGAGTCTGACTCCGAGGACGAGGAGGAAGATGAGGGAAAGGACACAGGCAGCAAGATGGAAGGACTGGAGCCCTCGGATGCTCTCATGTTTCCGTTGATGGCAGGCTTGACTCTGGGCGGTCTATACTTGATCATCAAGTGGCTGAAAGATCCTAGTATTCTGAACAAGATACTGAGCTTCTACTTTTCACAAATGGGCCTGTTCTTTGCTGGGGCGTTGTTAAGGGATGGGTTGAAAGTGCTGCGTTCATACATCTTTCCAACCACATATTCTTCCGGAGGTCATCAATGGAAGGTGAACCAGTCCAAACGTATATTCGCAACCATTGAGCGTGACTCAGACACAACCGCCATCGAACGAACATCTCCCCTGCCAAGCTTTCTCGGCGCCATTCCATTACCCGCTACAATTCAGAACTCATTTTGGGGTCTACGTGCTGTGGTATACCAAAAAGTACAACTTCGAATCAAAGCCCTTACCTCTTTTAAAGCGAAGGTGCGATTCGATATGCTAGATGTTACCGCAGCTGTTGCTGCTCTGGTTGCCGTCACATATTTCGCCTTCTTCGCGAAGCCATGGTGGTTGACGAACCTTTTGGGTTTCAGCTTCTGCTATGGTTCGTTACAGGTCATATCGCCTTCAACGTTTACCACGGGCTCCCTGATCCTGGCGTCACTGTTCTTCTATGATATCTACTTCGTCTTCTTCACCCCACTCATGGTGACTGTGGCTACGAAGCTCGATGTTCCTATCAAAATGGTGTTTCCTCGTCCAGCTGGTCCTAACGAAGACCCAAACGAGATACCTCTTGCTATGCTAGGACTAGGTGATATTGTGGTTCCTGGTATGATGATCGGTCTTGCCTTGAGGTTTGATCTTTTCTTGTACTACAAATACAAGAGCATCATGCTATCGAAAAAGGAGTCTTCAGAAGAAGGGACCGAGAAGGCTGTTTATCAGCGAGCAACTGGAGGATGGGGCGAGAGATTCTGGACACGCTCGAATTCTTCGAAAGTATTGTCTTTCCCCAAACCTTACTTTTATGCTAGCATTGTCGGGTATATCAGCGGCATGGTAGCCACTTTGATCGCCATGCAGTTTTCTCAACATGCTCAACCTGCACTTCTGTATCTTGTTCCTGGTGTCCTCATCTCCTTGTGGAGCATCGCTTATTTTAGGAATGAGCTTGACTCTATGTGGTCGTTCTCAGATATGATGGAGGACGAAGAGCATAAGGAAGATATCGAAGAAGACAAGGAGAAGGAGGGAAAGAAGATTGCCACCAAAGCCGGACTCTTCGCCCGCATCTGGTCAGGGGACCTTAAGTCTCAACTTGATAATGTCGAAGTTAAGAAAGACGATGAACATCCGAAAGAAAAGTCACTTGTTGAGAAGTCGTCCAGTGACGAGGAGACGTCTGAGGCGTCGTCGAATGATTCCGTTCCTTCAAAGCCAGACACCGAAGATGAGAAGTGTATATTCTCTTTGTCTATCTCAGTGCTGCGGAAACAGGCATAAACCGAGCTGGCCAGGAAAATGAAGCGGTTATAGTATAGTTGCTCATGCATTTCAGGCGTTGTGTAATGGCTGGATTTGGCGGGTAGAAGGGAATCATTATTATATGAATACATTGCATCAAGACAGATCATCTATCTAATCATCTCTATGATACCCATGACTTTTTCAAAATGCCGCTGTAGTGATAATCGCTCAATGTAAACCATCATAAATACTCTTGACATGCTTCCACCTCTGTGTCGAAACATCAACAAGCTTCCTGAGCTCCTCGCGACCTACAGATAAACCACCAATCTTCTCCATACCCAAAATTTTCGTTTTACCACTTTCCTCGTCCCTGTCAACCATCAAATATACCCGTTCCCGGCACAAACTCTCCTCGAACCCATCAGGATCAGCCAGAATCCACCTCTCCGGCTGCCGAGACGTCTGTTTTAAACCTCCATTCTCATCTGCATCTGGAATCGCAACAGCGCGCCAATCAGCCGCAGCATCTGCCTCAAAGACAGAGTACGAACACGACACGGGAAATCCGCGAAGGTTGAGTTTGTGTGACTCCGAAACCTTGTCAGAGCATAGCACCATGTCATTATCAATATCCCACCAAGCCTTTGGCAGCTTTGTGTCTTGTAGTGCAGCAACGACAGATGCCCAAACGGCGTCGAACGGGTTACCCGCGAGGGAAATCATCATTACATCAATGTAAAGAACCCAAAATCCTTTGATTTCTGGTTCAGGAGTAGACAATTGGTCTGCTGATTCGGTCTCCATTGCGTTGTCGTCTTGCTTTTCTTCCTTGGCGAGGGCATTCAGGTCTGGCGGGTTGTGCCATATTTGTAGATCTTCGGAACGGATTAGGCGTGTGGTATGTAGCATATTCAGCATTTGGTGTGATAGTGCCTGTGCAAGCGCTGATGGAGGGGCACTAGGTATAAAACCAGGTGCGCAACCAGTACTCAACGAAAGATTGGGAACGATCAAGTTGAGGTTTTTGATATAGTCATCATCGTCTTCATCGTCCGTCCCTTTTTCTTGCTTGCTACCATCCTCGTCGTCTGAGATGATTTTTCTCCTCTTGCGACTTCCCGAAGAAGTAGAAACGCCCCATGAAGCTATATCTTCTGTATGCAATATCTCTGCGCGCACACCACAGACGGCAGCTGTATCTCCAATTCTCACGACGGCACTTCCATTCGTATGCGAGAGAGAGCCTAAATTGGCAGACGTAGCTCTAAATTCCAGCGGTGCACGACCATTGGCTCTTAGGGGTGTCTGTTGTTGACTAGAAGGAGGTGGTGATAGATGCGCGAGAAGGTAGGCATGCGGTTGAAGGCGAGCAAATTGCGATGGTGGGAGGGCGAGTGAGGGCGATGACGGGCCTACGAGGGCCGGATTTGTCGATTTGGTACTTGAAGCCATTTTATTTTTTCGCTACGAGAGTTCGTCCACCCTTGTTTTTGAGGGACGTTTGACTGGATTGGACAAGGATCTTTTCGGTCGATTTATTTGATGATAGCTTACGGCAGAATAAATTCGATCGTAGAGCGGTGAGGAGAGCACCCCACATGCTTAAGTAGCCCTAACCCTGAGTTAGGGTTAAGAATATAGATACATTGACTGCTCCATAGCATGTTTCTAATCATTAAGGGAAAAGGAGCAAATCAAAATCCATTATTTGGAACTAGCAATGACATTACCTACAATGAATTTCTAGGAAGCTGCCATGAAGGAAAGCAACTGAAAACTAGAAAAAAGACCGCTACACCAAAAACAGGGCCTCAAGCTAACAGAAACACGACTGATGTGACCCCAGGAAGCTATCGTCAAAAGAGATCAGGCCAACGATCATCGAGGATTAGTCGTATGATGGGATTTGAAGAGGTGCGTCGATCCCTCGAACGATTGCTGACATGATGGAGCTGTTTGTCGCCGTCTTCCGCTCTTGTGCCTGCCGAATAGCTTGGTCTATGCTGCTGTTGCTAGTATAGAGGTAGAAGACTTTGACCTCGCGTTTCTGGTCTTGTCGGTGGCGCCGGGCATAGGCCTGTCACTCGCAGTTCTCATTCCACCAGATCTCCGTCTGCACAATGATTGACGCGCATTGGATGTTTAGGCCCACGCTCCAGATCCACTAGTGATTAAAATCACTCTGGATCCAGAGGCGCGGTCGAACAAAAGCTGCGCAGCATGCTTCTGGTCCTTGGATATTGAACCGTCGAAACGAAGACAGTCCAGCCCGAATCCATGTTTGAAAACGAGGGCTATGATATCCAAGAGACGCAGGTATGAACTGAGGATAACGACTTTCTCATTCGGCCACTGATGCCAAATGTAACGCATCAGCTTCACCCGTGTTTGAATCCGTGTTGACTGTACGAGTTTTGGCTCCTCGAAACGGTCGGGATGTTTCAGCCAGTTCTCTTCCTGTGCTGCTCTGATGTAACTCCTTATTTCTTGGCGGAAGTCGAAAGTAACACACCGACCACCGGATGATAGTCGAATTCATTTCGTTCGATATTGGCGGGTTTGGATTCAGTGTCTTGATGAGATGCGGCTGGATAAACAATTGTGGCTTTTGGTTTCAAACGATTTGGACACGCAACCGAGAATGAATCCGTCATCGAGTTGGTAGGCATGAGTCTTCGGAAAATCTGGATTGGAAGGCTCTGACGGGCTCCTAACTCCATTGATTTGAGTGTATGCCTCTCAACAAGATATGTCATGCCATCTTCAAGGCTACCGATCAACCTCTGTCGCGTGCATAGAAACTCGCATCGAGTTATCTGTCATGATAGGCTTGAGTTGACAGTCCAAATGCTCGAAGCTTCTGTGCTCATCAAACACAACATGGAAGAGTTGTTGATACCCTGGATTTCAAAGATGAATTAGTAGGTGAATTTGCATAATAGCACCAACGAATGTAAAGGTGGAATGAAATACCTTCTGTTTGGCGCGGCCTACTCTCCGCCGAGTAAAAGTTTGTCAGGAGAAGCTCGGAGGCAATTCCCCACGATGCATAGACACCCTGGCCTTTGATGCGGTTGAGGTGCTCCTTCATTCTATCGGAGTTTCTTAAACACTCCATCCCATATTTGGGCTCTTTGAGGAAGAGAACAATTCTTCCCTTAGCTGCGCGAGCACAGCAAATGCCGGGCCGAAGGTGCCGGTCAGTTAGATCATCACGATACCGGCAGCGTTCTCCGTGCTTCTCGCACAGAGGGCATGATGGATACACGTGATCGTATGGTTGCTTCAGCTTGTTGCAGCGGTAGCATGCCATGCCAGGAGGCTTGCAGGTTGTTGTTTTGCCAGTGCCGCAGCATCAATATGGCCCAGTTGTAGAAGACCGTTTTATCATGCAAGCTGCATCAACGAGAGCAGATCTAGTCCTTGCATACTCGAAGGATCAAATGGCTGACGATGAAATTCAAAGTGTCATGCCAACCAGCACTAGAAAGAGGCACATATGTGTCTCGCTTGAGGAGAAGAAACAGTGAAAAAGAAATCTCAGGATGAGCGAGGTCGAGGAAGAATTTATGGGAGCTGCACCAACACGCTAATCCGAAGAAGGCACCGCGATGTCATTGTTCATCGGACGCCGGGCACTTCCGTTTGTTTACATCCCTTTGTTCGCGAGTCACCGAGAGCTGCTTCTTCGCGTGTTCATGGAAATAAAGGAGTACTGCAATGAGTTGACGAGTTACTGGTAGATAGAAAGATAATTGACGTGTAGTCGGTGGTCAGTTAGTAGGACCTGGAAAGAGCCAATCACGCCGCCGATCTATTTATATCGCAGATTTCCCCGGGCCCGAGAGCTCCTTCCTTTTTCCCCTCGTGGCAGGGTGGCACCTGCCTTGTCTGTCATCGTCAGAGCTTCACATCTCAATGCTTCTTCTTCTTTTCCAGTCTTCTAGTCTTCTCTCGTACGCACAATACGGAGTGCTCTAACTACATACATACATCAAATGGCTTGTGCACATCGCATCGCTGCTCCAGTTTTGTAAGTTACCTAGTGCCCGCTGCCATCGCACTAGCTACTACCGTGTCCAATAGGAGTCAAACTCATGCAAGACTGCAGAATCAATCCTCACGCTACTGCCGAGCTTGGGCCTGTATCACGCAGAGCACGGCGTCCAGACATCCCATTGGGCAATACTCGGTCGAATGACAGCGTCTAATGCCAACATCCCATTCGTCAACATCCTTTCTCCTCTGCTGATTGCTGCTTATCTCCAGCACCGAGAAATTAGTCGTGATCGCCATGAAGCGAGCAACGGCCATTCACGTCGAGAAATAGCGGTGGACCACCTTGAAGACCATGTCCGGAGGACCCAAAAACACTCGGCCAATATGCAGCAATTGTTTCCTCTACGCGCAGCCATCGTGGCCCTAAATGTCGGGGTTAACCTCGACCTACGTTCCCATTTGTCGAGCCCTCGATAGGCCTTGCCAACTTGCCTTGATAAGTTGATCACATCACCCGCCGCGTGCATACAGACAGTTTATTTTTGGTTCATGAGAAGGAAACGGTTGCATAATCTACTCACAAGTTCGGTTAGGATGCCGGTCAGGAAGCACTAGGTTCGTCGCTCTTCGTCGGTCCGATCTAGAATTAGAAAAAGGAAAAGAGTTTATAACTTGCTGCTATTGCGCCAGCTGTCCATCTTCCCCGCTCATCCGATCAAGACCTTTTCTCTCTCTTCTGCACCTTTGACTCTTCGAGATACTCGCGCATGGACCTATTGTGCTTGTGAAGAGCAAGGCTTGCCATGATTGACGATTTCTGATTCAATTCTTTGTACGCAGAAAGTGTTTGGCTCTGCAACTGAAAGCTCTGTGAGCTTTCAGAGACTCGACTGTACGTTGTGTTGTTGCGATTTATTCATGATTGAGATGTGTGCAGATATTAACCAAGTCAGAAGGCTATCAGTATAGCAACGGCGTCCTCGTGCTCCGCTGCACTGCTCGACTCTCCAGTCCATTCCATCCCTCGCCTTCCTGGATGCGCACAGTGGTGGCTGCGGACAGCCAAAGGTGAAGATGACTGGAAATATGTTCGAATCACTGGTTTCGCTGGCGAAACGCATCAATGTGCCAATCACAGCATCAACCACTGCGGCCGATCAAGCAGAGATGCAGAGAGATCCATGGTCCCAATCAGGAAAATATGCATTGAGCTGGGTTTACTTCAGCGTTGTTATTGTCGTCTTGACGTCTCTGGTTCGCGTATACCATCTTTTAAGCGATCGAGTCCGAGTAGCCGCTCATAGGGAGATCAACCTCTTGTCACCCAATGGAAATTCAGCGGGCACCTCAGAACAAGAGCTCACGAGCGCCGCCACCGACAGCTCTACCAGGAAGTTCTTTCCAAAAACCGGACCTCTTCCCTCGTCATCTCGACAGCATGAATCTTCGTTGCTCCGCCCGATGAGTATTGTCATTGCAATTTTCCGATGGATTTTCTACAGGCCAGTCCCGACGTTGGCTATCGGCAAGATGCGCATTGTTTTCCCGGCTCTTTCGACGATAGCTCTCGTTGCAGCAGGCTTGGTGTTCATTACACTGTATTGTTTCCTTCCGCAACCACTGTATTACACGAGTATCGCACTGGGTTCGCCGCCGTTGGCTATCCGCGCTGGCATGATTGCGGTTGCAATGATACCCTGGATCACTGCCCTTGGTACCAAGCCCAATGTTCTGGCTATAGTGACTGGTATCAGTCACGAACGACTCAATGTCATTCATCGATGGCTTGGATATTTATGTCTTTTCATGTCACTCGTTCACATGATACCTTTCTACATCACTCCAGTTTGGAGTGATGATGGAGCTTATGCACTTTTCTCACAGAATCTGATTCCTCAGGGCGTAAACATGTACATTTACGGTAGTGGAATTGCAGCGTTCGTCCCACTGGCCGTCCTCTGTCTTCACTCCCTTTCGTTTATACGCTCAAAGGCCTACGAACTTTTTGCATACTTGCATGGCCCGATCGCCGTTGTATTCTTGGGTATGCTCATTTGGCATACGAAGAACTTTCTCCTGTCTTGGAACTATTTATGGGCCACGATAGCAGTGTGGTTCTTCTCGTATTGCATCAGAGGCATCTACCTTAATTGGTTCTACCCTCTACGAATGTCATGGCTAATCGGAGAAGAATCATCTGTGACGATCCTTCCTGGAAATGCCGTGAAAGTTACCATTCCGACAGAGATGCGATGGAGACCAGGACAGTTTGTTTACCTCCGAATGCCGGGCATATCACCTCTGGAAAACCATCCCTTTACCATTGCCTCCCTTTGCAGCGACGACTTTCCATCAAATTACGGACCCGAATACCGTGACATGGTCTTGGTGTTCCGGCCTTTCGGTGGCTTTACGAAGAAAGTCATGGAGACTGCAAAACGTAAGGGTCCTTACAAGATTTACCGATCAATGTTGGACGGCCCCTATGGAGGTATGCAACGTGAACTAGCTGCATTTGACGATGTTGTGTTCTTTGCGGGAGGCAGTGGCATCACTGCGATTGCTAGTCAATTGCTCAATCTCATCAAAAAGATGAGAGATGGCCATGCTGTAACCAAGACTGTCAGAGTGGTTTGGGCATTGAGGCGTCCAGAGACAATGGAGTGGTTCAAAGAAGAGCTTAGGATCTGCAGAGAATATGCTCCACCAAGTTCGGTTTTCTGCAACTTCTATCTGACGGGTACCGACAAAGACAATGCTTACGCTACAGAGACGGTGAACGAGATCTTGCACGGAGTTTCCAACAAGCGAAACTCGGCGTGGATTCGCGAGGCAGCTGGCGGCGACCTACAACAGGAGAAGGAGCTTCGACGGGAAAATGAAGATGACATTGCTCCTCTCCCTAACGCACACCTTGCGGGAGGCGTTGGATCTAGTAGCTACGCTCCTCCAACGGTTTACACTCACTATGACCCGTATGCGCCATATGCCTATGGGGCTCCCCCACAGGCCAATCCATATGGAGCGTCACAAGCCCAGTATCAGGGATTCAATTTTGGCTTCCAACAGAACCAAACACCACAGCAACAGCAATATAATTACGATCAATATCAGCAGTATAGCCAGATGATGCAGCAGACACCACAACAACGTCCACAACAACCACATCCAATCTCAACAACTGCCATCAACACTCGAAACACACTGACGCGGTTCGCTTTCCTTCCACGACAGAAACAAGATAGCTGGCGCACCGACTATGCCAGACCCAACATAACAGAATTGTTGCAAGAGCAGTCAAAAAGCTGGGGTCGTCGTACCTGCGTCTTTGTCTGTGGGCCACCAAGTATGCGAGTTGAAGTAGCCACTGCAGTCGCACGATTACAACATCTTGTCATGACGGATCCGTCAAAGGATGAGATATTCCTGCATGCGGAGAACTACGCTATTTGATTGCATATATCGCTTTTTCTTCTGACTATTGACATCAGAGTTCTGTATTACTCCATACCTGGGTATGGTTAATCCACTTTCAACAGTATATATTGATGCATTTATGGCTGGCGCTATGTATATCCTCAGTCATTCCACGCCTCTTTCTCTCTTTCATTATATTTAGTTACACGATACCCGCGGGACATTGACGGAATTGTACATCTAATTCATTCATTTTGAGAAACTATTGAAGAGACTCTGCAGTACTTCAAGTCGTATAGACGGACGGTTGATTGAGAATTGATACTTGATATACCTATAGTCTATATTTGGGTATATGGATGTGTCAAATAGTTAAATGCACGACAAGATGGATATGACTATGAAAGAGCAACGAATGCAATGCAGGTAGACAAAAATTCTAAACATGCTAACAAGAACCAAAAGCATTTTTATGACTGTCTATTTATGCCGTTTTTGGAGATGTTCAAGATCGCGTTTGCGTTTACCGGAGGAAGATGTCGTCGATGTAGGAGAATTGTCGTCTAGGATCTGGCTGTCTGTAAGGTGTACGACACCGTGGTCATCTGCATCATCGTCTTCGGCTTCGAGTTTCTCCCAGTCATCATCTTCACCGTCCTCGCTTTGATCCTCGTTTGCGGATTGTGGAGCTTTGGATACGTCGGATGACTGGAATGATTGTTCCAAATCTTGCTGGGGTGTATCTTTCTTCTCCTCTTCTTGCTCTTCATTGTCCCAATCAAGATCTAACCTGACGATCCTCGCTCCCCCGGGATTCAAACGTCGGTAGTAACCTTTGACAACACCATCTTCAACATGAAATCCCCGAGCAACATACCACCTCAACCCCTCATCATTCGTCTCATGAACATGAGCCGTCACAGTATGAATATTATAATGCCTCACCAGAGACGAAACCTGATACGACTTTGACGACCCCGACGGCGGTTTGGCAAATAACAGTGAATTCAGCAGGGAAGCCGCGACCCCATTCCCTCGATGCGGCGAGAGTAAGTGTAGAGTCTGTATGTACAGATTCGTCGGTGGTGGTCTGCTATCTTGTCCGTTCAGACCTGCGAATTCGGGGAAGAGTCGTTCGAGACGACATCTGATTCCTCCTATGACTTTATCTGTGCCGCCTAGTCCTCCTCCGGCTGTTGGTGGTGTTGATGGATGGGCTCCGCCGAATGTTGTCTCTGTAGATGGCCCGCTGGGAACGGGATGGTCATGGTACACCGCGACGCGTGATAATGAAGTAATGACCGGATCTGTGATACACGCCGTGTAGAATGAGCTGGGGTATCGGATAGGAAGTAGCAATCCAGTTATGCGGCTCAAAGAAGGGATGTGAGCAGTCCGGACTGGGTCGATGGTGACATGTGGATGGGGAGTTTGGTAGGAAGTCAATGGCTCCGAGAACGGTTCCGGAGTAAAATTTGGATCGCCTATTGACGGTGGTCTGTGTGAACTTGAGGAAGAAGAAGTAGCAGACTGTGGGAGCACCAAAGGCGCAGGATGGAGGGGTGGTTGTTTGGCCAGCAACGAGGGAGGGGAGAGGGGCGGAGAAGACGCGGTTGTTGGTGTTGTGTTTGTGGCTGTTCGCTGTTGCGCCTGCGCTTTTGGGAATACTTGGTATGCCATTGACTGAGCGTAGTCCGCCGACCGTCAGCTCAGAGTTCAGGCGCGTCAAGATCCTTGTAATCGTCGTGTTATGAGAGGGGGAGAGGGAGTATGCGGAGATCGCGATAAGAGGGCCTTATCGGCGTCCGTTGTTTACATTGGCCCGGCGGAGTGAGCTAAGCCGCTTCGGGACTAATTGCTCGGTGACCCGTCCGTACCCAAAATGATCACCTTCTTTAAAGTCTGTCCATGAACTCTTCTTACTCGATTCCTTCAGACCTTGCTCTTGGTGTTTGCACACGACTTGTACTTTGAATCTGATTTGTTGGCTCAGGTAAGTCGCTCACTTCATACAACCTCCCCTCAAACCGCCAGCCGCAATGAGACCCACTGGCTGAGCTGGCTCCTTAAAACTACCAGGAGCATATCCTTTGTAGCACAATCGATCACTGACACTTTATTGAGTTTCTTTGAGCAGATCATTCTATACTTTACGAGTCTACCGCGTCACACAAGATATTTTCCCTCCCTCGGTAGCTTTGTCACGACCTGTTGGATTTAACCGAAGCGCATCCACCCGTACAAACCGACCACAAGCTCCCGAAATTACCTACGATCGAGTACTACAGAGATAAACGCAGATTGGCTTGATGGGATTTTAGGAGGTGTTATATCAATGATTGGAAGACGGGTGCGGCAACTTTCTTGCTGCTAAGCGACTGTGAGAGTACTGTTGACGCAAATCAATGTAAGCTTGCAGAGCTTGATCCGAAGCATGACATTTTCGGCAGTCCGTATATCGCGTTACCAATGCTAACCTACACGCAAAGCAAAGCTTTCCACGAAATGGCAGGTCCAGATTCGAACAAGACTGCAGAGACTGGTTCTCGGGTCCTAACTTCTGCCTCATTTTCAGAGCTGGTGAGAGCGTCTACTCCGATTGACATACCGTACAGCGGAATAACAGAGAAAGCCAGTCCAAGGACATCCTGAATGCCACTTTTTACAACATCATACACGACATCGTGGCAAAAGTACACCGAGATGAAAAACTCGCGAGAATGAGATCTGCCGTCGTTCTAGCCAGACAAAAAGCTGAAGCCGAAGCCGAGGCCGGAGGCGTTCCGGAGAAGAAGGTACAGGTAGAAACGGAGGGTGCTATCTGTGAGAATGGAAAAGTATACCTCAAGGGCAATCCGCTTGCTACGACCAAGGAGATTGTCTGTCCGTTTTGCCGGCTACCCCGTCTATTATACCCAACAATGGGGGTCGGTGCTCGTCCCCCTCCAGATCCGTCAAAAGAGTATTGCACAAAGCATCCTCTAGTCAGCAGACCTGGATACGATGTCCACGGCAATCCATTCGCTACAGACAAGACGAAAAAGAAGAAGAAAAATACCAACACCAATACTCCGATATCTAGCCCACCATCAACTCCAGATGCAAACGGCGCGTCCAAGCAGAATGCACCCGATTACCCAACGATTAAATGTCCCAATTGCCCGCGTTATTGTCAGACAAACAGAGTAGCTGCACATCTTGACCGTTGTATGGGCATATCAGGTCGCACAGCCACTCGAAATCGTGAAGGAGGTTCGGCTACACCCACAACTTCAGGACCACCCAAGCGGCCTTTCCCAGACGATGATGCCGCGCCTATGAACTTCAAAAAGAAGAAACCCAATACGCCCAAAAAGCTGGGGACTAGTAAACCTGCACCTCCAAGCAAATTAAAGAAAGCAGCCACTCCAGATACGATGTTGGCCGAGGAAGCTGCGGAGGCTGCGGAGGCTGCTGAAGCCGCTGAATCTGCAGAATCATTTCATGACCCTTCGGTTGATGGCGAGGAAAAAGTCGAGTCTTGATACACCGAGCATTTTCATACGTGTTTATATTACTTGTTGCTCCAAGTTGTTTACCTCATAGCATTTTCGGCGTCAGGATTCGCGGTAATGCTTACAGGAAGCTTCTTAGTTTACGGGTCTTTTTTCTATCATCTTTTACTATACCCCGACGCAGTTGGGTCAATTTCCGATGTGAGCGCTGTCTGGATGCATCGTGCATATCGCTTTCGCAATAGACCTGCTAACCCAGACTTGAACTTGTATATTATGTACCATTGAATTGCATTATTATCAACCTTCCTATAGACTTCTTAAAGCATAAGCTAAAGAGGTAGACAGAATTGAGGATCTCGTGTAGCGGTGAATATAAGATTAAGGAGAGCCCCAGGAGTTAGGGTTTGTTAAAGGCCAGCCACCCGTGTCAGCGTGCCAGATGTGGTAGTACTACAACAATCCTTCCACCAACGGCCTCCACCTCTGAACTTTCAAAAAACCGTAAAACTATCGATAGACAGCACGAGTAGACTTGGCCAGCCAATGGTTTGAAGTCGGGATATGCTTCAATAATGCTTGTAATTTGAAGTTTCCGAATTGGGTAATATGCTTAAAAGAGCTGCTCCTACACTGCTCCCTCCTACATGAGCGATCATCTGCAGGGCGTCAGCATCAGTGTAGGCCCCTTGATCCGAATAGGAAGATTCATTAGAGTTTAACTAAAAAAACTACACCTACGTTACATACAATCGGTCGTCACTGGTCAGTCTGGGATTTGCGGATATTGCGGTAAGTAATAATTTGTAATCCTTCCAACGTTCTTCGTCTCGTATATGAGACCCCGGATGACAAATTTGATATGTAAAGTTTCCGAGATATTCAGACCAAAATCAATTGCATCACCGGTGCTTCATCTACAGTCCATATTAGGAAGTACTATTCCATATCCCGATCCGTCCGCAATATACAATAATACGAGGCGGGGTAGATTGGACCTCAACATTTGAACATTTGAAGTATTTAAACATCTACATCAACCTGGTTCTTGTCAACTCTGGCATCCAACATCAATTCACTTTTCCTTCCAAATAACCTGACCTGAGATCTTGCAATTGAAGACGAAGAAGTATCCGCTACGATGTCAGCCCTATCTACAAAGCCTGTTCTCCATTACCTGGACATTGGTAGCCTGGGTCGAGGAGAGGTTGTCCGGTAAATATGATGCTCTTCCTCTCTTGGTAGCACCGCTGACAAGAAGATCGCAGATTGTTCTTGAAAGATGCCGGTGTTGATTTCGAAGACATCCGCTATGCCTATGATGATACCTGGCCTGCAACCAGTGCAGAACTCAAAGCAAAGGGCATTACGGTTACAGGACAGGTTCCAACACTCGAGTACAATGGTACTCTTTTGGCACAGGTTTGTCGTCTTTTTCATGTCTGTGTGTCTGTTTCTCAATTGGCGATACTAACATCGTTTCTAGCACGTGCCAATCTTGCGCTTTCTAGCTCGGGAGCTGAACGATTACGACGGCCAGACAAATCTGGAGAAATGGCTCGTTGATGCCGTATCTGATATCTATGTAGACTGGAGAGTAAGTTACACCGTGTCTTTTTACTTTCTCGACCAACAATTGACCGAATTCTTCCAGGCCCAATGGGTTGCCCAGCTCAAAGGTGTATCAGAGGAGCACAAGAAAAACTACGTGCCGGAATACCATAGGATACTTTCGCACTATTACTCGCAGAACGAAGGTCCTTTCCTCCTAGGAGACAAGGTAACCTATGTTGATTTTGCGGTCTATCAGTCTCTTGATAACGAGGAGAAGATCGGTACTCTTCCGGTATGTGATCACTCCTTTTGGATGAGGCATGTGCTGACACGATTTCCAGGAAACCATACCCGGTGTTCTTGAATCGTTCAAGAAGGCTTTTGAAAACCGCCCTCGTGTCAAGGCTTACCTTGAAAGTGGCCGGAAGGTTGCCCAGTAAGGAAGAAACTCGATTGATCTACTCCAGCGTTTCGATAGGGGAAGGCCGCTATGAACTGGGTGTTGGATTTTACCATAGGGTCAGCGGATCTAAATAGCTAAAGGAAGCTTACGTCAATAAATATACAAAATAGCCTGGATTCGTTCATGATCCCGAAGAATAGACTTTGTAACTTAGGGTTATAAGGGTTAGGGCTAGTAATAATGGCTAGACCGCTTTCGGTCTCCGCACTGATAAGTAGCGATAAGAAGTGACCATCTTCCGAAGAGCTTCAACTTTTGACATCATAAACCACCCCGCCATGTCGAATTCTCTCGTTACTTGGGCGCTTCCCAAGCTCTCCAACTTTCTCCCTTTAGACGAGGAGTCGCTTAAACAAATAATCACATATTCCGCCGGACTATCCAAAGAAGAAAGCGCCGAACATCTGAAGAATCTCCTTGGCGACGCGCCACCAGTTCTCGAGTTCATCTCGTCATTCAACTCACGACGAGCCGACAGTGGAACATCTACTCCCCGATCGGGCGCGACTACACCCCGTACGGCTCGCGATGATACCGGACCGTCTGAACGAAATCAAGTCAAGAAGAATAAACGGACCAAGGCGCCATTACACAATGCCGGACCTCCGCGACGACCAGAGAACTACGGAAATGTCTCTGGTGGATATAAAAAGGCCGATCTAGAGCAGGATTATATGGCTGCGTCAAGCAGGCCTGCTTCGTTGCAACCGGAGATCGGATCTGGATATGGTTCGTCCTCGGCGAACTCACGGAATCCATCACCCGCCCCGAAGAGCAACAATATAAAAGCGCCGCCGTCGGCAGCAGGGCCTTTGATATCGGATTACTTGCCTAATGTGAAATCAAAAACAAGTAAAGCTCATCGACCAGCGGGCTCTGGTTCTGGATCTGGACACTCAACTCCTGCCAAAGGGTCGGTAACAACGACAAACATTGCAGATTTGACGTCTGCGATTGCGGCTTTGGAAGTATCTACGAATCCAACATCTACCAAGAAACGACAAAAATGTGACTGCAACGCGTCAATACATCCGTTATTCACACCTGCGCCGAACTGTCTCAGCTGCGGGAAGATTATATGCTCACTTGAGGGTTTACAGCCATGTTCTTTCTGTGGCGCACAACTATTGTCCAGTCAAGAAATCCAGAGCATGATTAAAGAGCTTCGTGCTGAAAGAGGACAAGAAAAGATGAGAGCCCACAACGAAGGAGTGCACCACACAGGAGGCCCCGGTATAGCCGACAGCGGACCACCGAGCAAACTCGACGCCGCCGTCGCCCACAGAAATAAGTTGCTTGCTTTCCAAGCGCAAAACGCTCAACGGACGCGCGTGGTAGACGAAGCCGCAGATTTCGAAACGCCCAATATCGGATCTACGCAATGGATGAGTCCTGCACAGCGAGCACTAGCCTTGAAAAAACAGCAAAAGATTCTCCGAGAAATGGAAGAGAAGGCGAAACCGGAGTGGGAGAAGAAACAAACTGTTTTGAGTCTAGATATAAAAAGTGGTCGAGTTGTGCGGTCGTATCATGCTGCTCCTTCGGCTGCTGTTACGCCGGATGAGGAGGAGAAGGAGGTTGAAGAAGCGGCGATGGTTGATGCTCAGAAGGAGCATGGTACTACAGGTGCAGCGTTTAGTAACAACCCTCTACTTGCGAGTGGTGGTCTAATGCGGCCTATATGGAAGGGCCCGACAGATGGTGAAGTTGCAGATAAAAACAAGGAGGTTAAACGGACATGGCGCCGAGTGCAGGATGACAATGATGACAATGAGCAATGGATATTAGACGGTGGCGCTCATGGGTATAGTAATGATAGCGGTGCTTGATACATTCACTCATACGGAAGCTATACGAATCATGTACATAGTGAAGATGGCTGGAGCGGAAGGCAGATATCCGGATATTTTCATCCACAATAGAACAGGTCACAAGACTCATGACACATCCCTACAAAGAACTAATACGCAGACTGCAATATTATTAATTCGTTATCAGAGGAAAGTGAAGAAATATCCGGCCCAGGTTTCAACCTCAAGGTCCATCGGCTATACCCGGATTTTGGCTGACTCAAGGGCTCACTATTGCACCTTCTACAAGCAACCCGGTATACATTCTGTTGATAGAATAAAGACTTGAAGAGCGGCTTCGTCGCTTATATACCTGAACAAGGAAATATGCAAAATGATCCAAAAAAGTGAACAAGATGGAATGGGGTAACACGAGTGAAATACCCGGCCCTAGGTGACAGAATGACACATTCAATGTCCAGGTGGAATATCAGCACCGGCTATAACCGCGCCTTGAAAGACTATATAAGAGCGTACAGAATCCTGTCTATCTTGATGATAAAATTGTCTATTCCAGCACGATTGATCTAGGGGTGAAATCAATTGATCCCGTTTGCGGAGTCAACGTCATTGAGCGCATATTGACGGGTAACAACGGCTACTTTCTTTGATCATTTTCTGGAGAATTCAACAAGTTAGAATAACAGGCGGAATGATTTCCGATTATTTTGGTCTGGCACGCTTTGTAGCGGCTGTTGGCATCGCGGGTATTGTGATTGCTGTATGTTTCTTCTATGTCCTTGATATGAATTTCGTGAGGCTGATGGTCTAGACACTTGGAAACGTCGCCTACAACCGCTTCCTCCATCCACTACGACACATCAAAGGCCCCTTCCTAGCGACAGTCACACCATGGGTACAACTCTACCACGGCATCAACGGTGACCGACACCTCTGGCTACACAAGCTGCACCAACAATACGGCTCCCATGTCCGTGTAGCCCCTAATTTCGTCTCTATCAACACCGCCAAAGGTCTGCGCGACATCTACGGTCACGGCAAACAATTCAAAAAGGCCGATTTCTACCACGGTTTCGCCGCTATCAAAGGCGTATACAACACCCATAATGCAATCGACAAAACCATCCACGGCAAGAAACGTCGTGTCCTGAGCCATGCATTCTCCGACCACGCCCTCAAGGCCATGGAGGATGTTATGTTGATCCACATCCGTCAGCTGTGTGCCGTGCTAGGCGAAGAACCCCGATATATGAGTGATGTCATTTTGCCGAATGAGTACAAGACTGAAAAGGGCCAGATTGTGCGGAATATGAGTAACTGGTTAGGATTCATGACTTATGATGTGCTGGGAGAGCTGTGTTTTGGCAAGAGTTTCAATCTGTTGATTGATGGTGCGAAGCGGAATATGGTTCATTTGGTTGATCGGGCTGCGTATCGTCACTATGTTGTGAGTTCCCCCTTTTTTTTCCGGATGTTGTATGGTTAAGTCTAATGAAGTAAGTGCGGCCTTTGGATGCCTCTTGACAGATGGGGACTTGACAAGATCTTCATTCGGAAACTCACTATGGACCGATGGAATTTCATCATGAAGTCTCGCGCCGAAGCCACGGAACGAGCCAAAGAGCGAGTTGAAGCCGGCCACGACTCAAAGAAGGACTTTTTCTACTATTTGCTGAATGCCAAAGACCCCGAGACTGGCGAGGGGCTTTCAATGAAAGAGCTCTGGGGTGAAGCTAATGTGCTCATGGTTGCTGGAAGTGACACTACTTCCACTAGTATCGTAGCAACATTGTTCTACCTCGTTCGGCACACGAAATTTATGGAGAAACTCAAGGAAGAAGTGAGGTCCAGTTTCACGGACGTGGAGCAGATCGTAAGCGGTCCTCAGCTCAATGACTTGATTTACCTCAAAGCATGTATCGACGAAGCTATGCGATTGTCGCCGGCTGTCCCTGGATCCATTCCTCGCGAGGCAATGGAAGGCGGCGCTGAAGTTGACGGCGTTTTCCTACCGGCTGGCAGCGAATGCGGCACACCAGCATTCTCAATCCATCGTTCGCCAGACTACTACCGCGAGCCTCTGCAATACATCCCCGAACGCTGGATTGAAGGCGCAACATGCCAGACCCGTTCTGGACGGCAATCCTGGGTAACCACGAAGTCTGAGATTGAAGTCGCGCGAAACGCGTTTTGCCCATTCAGCATCGGACCCAGAGGGTGTATTGGAAAGAGCATGGCGTTGATGGAGATGCGTATTACGCTAGCTAGATTGTTGTTCTTGTTTGATATTGAGTTGGCTGATCGGACTGGAGAGGATGCTGATGGGTTTTTGGCTTTGACGGATCATTTTGTGTCGGCAAAGACCGGGCCAAATGTTCTCATTCGACCAAGACAAGATTTGTAAATAGTTTAGCTAAACAGTCAATTGATACGATTCAAAGTTGTTACTGGCGCTTTCCCTTTTTTGTGCACCGCTGTCGGGCGCCAGTTGTTGTTGGTGACGCCCGGAAAATTTTTATATCACTTGACCTTTCTGTCTCTCCCCTGACCTCTTTTCCTTCCCTCTCCCACCTTCTTCCTCCCATTTTTCATTCCTGTCAACTCCCTCACGATGTCTTGCTCAACTGACTATCTCTTCAACCCTCTCATGTGCTCAAGATCTCCTTTTCCATAGCAAAGAAGATGATCAAAGTTCCTGAGAGACACAGATTTGACCAAGAACTCTGGATCAACCATACAAATATCCCCCCTCTAATGGGGCCTCATTTGGTACAGTGGTCTTTTCTCCATTTTCGAATCTCCTGCTAACAGTCTTGTCAAAGAGGACCCAATTCCAATGCAGAAATGGCTCTCGCAGACCACCCACTCCCCAACGGCTTTTGTCGATCTCTTAAATCGACTTCTCCCAGGCAACACCTCGGAGGCGTCACATCATGGTTGCCTTTGCTCAAACATGATGGGTGGTCGTGTTGGATCGAGAAGCTCGTGTCCCATCCATGGGGCCGGGCCACACTGGTGGCTAGCCAGTTCACGACTGCATTCTCAGCCCATCATCCCCGACCATTCTTCACTTTATTCGGGCAGGTTGACGATTGGCTGCGCCGCTACTTCGCTGGCGTCTATCAACTGATAGACGCCGAAGATATGCGTATGTTTATCGATCGGTCGTCCCATTTTGGGAGGACGTCGAACCTCCGTGCCTTGTTCTATCCTGTTTGGCCGGACGACTTCAACATTTCAATGCGTGTGAGGGTCACCGGGGACCTTCACCGCTTGAATGTTGCTAGTCTGAAGGATGCCCATAAGCAGGGTAGGGATCCCGGTTTTCCAGACTTGGAGAGGTTACGATCCACGGCACGGCCTATCATAAGAGGCGCCCTGATTTCCTCTCCCGCCTGACAGACGACCAATACCATCGCCTATTTACTCGTCTAAAGTTACTTGACGAGGACGCTGCCTTTCCTAACTGGTCTAAAGTCATGAAGGACGACACCCAGCATACCTGCCAAGTCTTCTCCAGCGTTATGAGACATGATTTCATGGGTCGATCCTACCGTTCCATGGACGGTTATGGCAAAATGTTCATCGTCATCCTCATGGAAGACTCGCCTGAATGCGATTGGCACCTCTCAACGTGCCAATCAAATTGATACGAATGCAGAAGCAAAGTTTCCGGGGAAAGACGAGGCATCTTACATCGTTGTTGGGGTTGTGCCGGTCCTCATGCCCAGCGATGAGGATCTGATGATCCTAGGCGCTCGTGGGCGAGTGGGAACTGAGCCCCTTAAAGATCCAATCTCCCCCATCGAGGGTACGTATGTTCTTTACGCTGATGATGTAGTATTCTATCGCTAATCATATGTAAGGCATGCTGGCGTTACGTGTCGTGACGCCCAAGACACTTGAGCCGACCCCCGTCAAGTTCTACGTAATGACGGACCAAGAGAAGCCTTCGGGCTTATGTCATCCCTACAATATCGGCCAAGATTTTGTCTTCTTTTTCTCAGAATACAGAACGACGACGACGAAGGTGTCGGAGAGGAAAAAACAATGGAACGAGCTGATTGCCAACTATTCCGTTGGGCACTTGCAGCCCGCAGAGGCCCCAGCTTTGAGAAGGCAAGAAGCAGCGCGCATACTAGATGATCTAGATTTTGATTACATCTGTGGTCGTCAACGAGGTGATATATCATAAACGCCAACCTGATTTCTTATCATTTCTCACCGACGAGCGGTATCATGGCCCCGGAAGTCCACAGACGCTTCCCAGATGGACAACTTGTGTAGATTCAATTTCAGAAAAGACTCTGAAGCACCTCAGGAACACACCTGATCTTGGAGTGTGGAATCTCGTGTACAGCCTTTCCCTAGAAGGTGATGCGAGATGATACACAACATACTGTTAATAGGGTTAGGGTTACATTTCATAACCCTAAGTGGTGTCTGCTGTCAATCCTGGGTTCCGATTTGTCAAGCATAATTATCGTTGAAACGACTTCGGTAGCAAGAAATAAATATCTCAGCTTTGATTTCATCATTCTGTAGAACGTATCATATGTAGGTTGGGGTTGTAGGATGTAGTTTCGGATTAGTGGCTGCTAAGACCAACAAAGCCTAAGGCCACGTTCTCCACAGATTCAGCTTACAGGAACATCATGACAGCTACCAGAAACGCCAGCATGGATTTCAAGAAGCCAAACGCTTCATTATAGAATCGACAGGGTTTGGACTACCTACCTATCAATCCGTCAAAGACCCGAGACAAATGAGTGTTACGCCCCTTGCGAAATAATCTCCGATAAGACCTCCGAGTAAACATCAACATCAGCCTGAACACACGGAATGACAACTTGATTTGTCGCCTTCGACACTGGATTTATTACTCCATGTTATCGCCATACGATAGTATAAGCAAGTCTCTATCCAGCTAGTCAGCTGGCCCTCAAAATGCCGTCAGCCCTGACCGTGACACTGATCCAATCAACCTTTTTCAACGCCATATCCAACATCCTCGCTCAAATCATAGATCAATGGCACAACGAGGTACATCCCCCAACCCTAAACACGCATCATACACAAAATACCTAGGTACTAATGACAATCACAGGAACCATTCAAATTAAATATCCCAGCATTCATCCAATTCCTCACATACTGTATCATCATCGTCCCCATCAACTTCTACTGGCAGCGATGGATGGAATCACGTTTCCCGGGTTTCCCATCGTTTAGCTGGTTCTCTTCTTCCTCCTCTTCATCATCATCCTCGGCATCTGGCTCTGTCTCTGCTGCTACTGCAGGTAGCAATGCTAGAGATGCAGCCGGCGTTGTGATTCCAATCGAGGATCTGGCTGTCAAGGATAAGAATATAGCTGACGTCCAACATCTGCCGGCACCTTCTTCCTCAACCTCATCATCATCGAAGATGAGGAGGTACTGGACACCCAAAAAGTCATCTACTACCCCTCGGCCCGGGGGTAGAGGAATAAAAAACTTCCTCAAAAAGTTCCTCCTAGACCAAACCATCGGCTCAGTGGTGAATGTCTGGCTCTTCATCGTGCTCATCAACCTCCTAAAAGGGAAATCATGGGGGTATACATCCACGCGGGTAAGCGAGGATATGCCAGACGTTATGATCGCGCGACTCAAATATAGACCTATTGTGGCCGGGTTGATGTTCACCGTTATTCCGGTGGATAGGAGGGTTGTGTTTGGGAGTTTTTGTGGGGTTATTTGGAGTGTTTATTTGAGTTTGCATTCGTTGTCGAGATGATATACCACGTAGATGTTGTGTTGATACTGATATCATGTACTTTTAAATGATTGGTTATTCAGAATAGCATGACTGTCCATATGTTTTGACAGCGATAATGCAATAGGTGTATACATGAATCAAACGCAGATAGAAAGAAATACATTATCATCATCATGGTTGGCTGATGGCATATCCCTTGTGAGCGACTAATGCGATAAGAGCTGCGCCGACTCCGCTGCCGTCTTTGGCAATACCAATTCTTACTTTTGACTCCTTCTCGCCGATGCCCTTGATTTCCCGCATGGCTTCTCGCATGTAGTCCACGAATTTGGGGTAGAATTCTACCAGACTGCCGTCAACACCGATATCCACAGTCTCGTCCGTGTCTATCCGCTTGGTGTCTAGTAGAATGGCTGCAAGAGCGATGCCACTAAGACGAGCAGCGCGTTTTGCGATAGCGTGGCCAATAGCTTTGATTGCTTGCGCATCATCGGTAGTAGCATTGCTCACTTTGAAGTGCTCGAACAAAGCAGCCTTGGTCGCGGTGAGATCGGAGGTGGTGTCTGCTTCAATAATACTCAAGAAGCTAGTGTCAATGCCCCAAATCTCGTAGAGCGGCGAGTCGGACGGTATCAAGTTACCGTCAGTCTGCAGCAGCTTGGCTTCGGAATCCTTGGTCAATGCTAAGATAGCAAGGCGGAGGATCTCCCCCAAGAACATGCCGGACACTCGTTTTTCAAACATTTGGATACCAGGGTTGACTGATTCTGCATCTAGTTGCTGATCATATATGGTGTTCGGCAGAACGCTGAGATGGTTGTCGAAGCTACCCCATTCCGTGTTGATGACCATTTGGTTCTTTGTGTGGTCAATTGTCCTGTCGTTCTTGACATCGAGTTTTGTGACTTTGTCAAGCTTCTCTACGTACGCGCCGTTGGTTCCAGTGCCGAAAATGGCACCGAGCAGGGTCTCGGTTTTACCCGGAGAAGTATAAGAACGAGCCATCAATGTGCCGACAGTGTCATTCACCAAAGCCGCGACTCGGACGGGAAGGTGGAGTTCATTGATAGCATCCTGCAGCATCAAACAGACATCCTTTCCGACAGCATCCGGAATATCGAACCCTTTCGTCCATCGGATCAGGGTACCTCTGTTGATGGATGTCTGGTGAACGGGGAAACTGAAAGTAAAACCGAGGTCGAAAATCTCTTCGCGGCGGTATTGATCGGTGGTGCCAGTCAAGCGGCGTCTTCGGACGGTGGCTTCAAAGTGCTCGTTGTGGTGTTCTTCGAGGAAGGCTTCGATTTGAGCGGCGAGAAACTTGAACAATTCCTTGTATGAGGAAGCGACCATCATGTCCCGGGGGATTGCGACTTTGTTTTGTGTGAGGTCGAACGTGCTGTCACCCTTGAGGTTGATAGAGCAGACCCGGAAGTTGGTACCACCGAGGTCGACGGCCAAATACAGGCCCTAGTAAGAGTTAGACTGATTCAAAGTAATTGAGACAAATGCGAAAGTAGCACAGAAATTGTACATTGCGTCATAGATGAGGAGAAAAGAATATCACAAGACAGACACACCTTTTCGGTACCATTGGGAACGCTGGTCACGTATGTAGGAATCTGACTGAGGGTAGTTCCATTCTTCTCCAGGCCTTCGGCCATCTGGTTCAGAAACTCGTCGACCCCGCGCTGTAGCTGGTCGGAGGGCAGATCGAACTCGCGTGCTACCCGCAAGGCGGCGTCGAGGGAGGGGCCGGGAGCAGCCATTGTCGTGCCGGCGGGGGAGGAGGAAAGTAAAGAAGAGGAGAGGATGTTTAGCGGGTTGGCGCAAGTAGAAGTGAATGAAGAAGAAGTGCAAGTAGAGGGAGAGTCGCAAAGCGGGTGGAAGTGAGAATAAAAAGTGTCGGAAGCGATGATCTCAGTGGCAGCCGCTGATGAGGGGCAGTTGCTCTCTCCAGAGGTGCTGGTAGTGGTACCACTCCTTCCAAGGAAGTCCGCGTCTTAGTCAGGGTTAGTCTGAGCAAAAATAATTTCTTCAGAAAAACACCATAGCAATAATCGGCGTCATTATATTGGCAGACCAGAAAAACATCCACTCCGTATTCAAAACGTTCACCGTTGCTCCCGAACAAATGCTGAAACAATACCTAGGTGGGGAAGGGAACATTCTCAGCACGTAGTACTAAGTAAATACTTACAATAGTTCTCATTCTCATTCTCAAATCTGTGGTGCATTCCTCCGCCAAACCCCAGCAGCCCAGCAAGGGTCGCTGCAAACACAAGCCCCAGAAGCCCAACCCATGCAGTCCACGGCTTGCCGGTGACCTCAAACAGGAAGCCTAGCCCCGGCACGCTGGATTGGACGAGATGCGTCCATGTTGCGTTGTTGTCGCGAGCGGACGCTGACACTGACACTGACACCGGCTGACAATCGGGCTCAGAGGACTTGGCCGTCATAAGTCATGCTGTTGAATAACGAACGACCAGACAATGATCAGATCACACTGCACAGTCAGAGCATAATCAACTGAGGCAATTAGCAATAGCAATTAGACTAGCACGGATGAGTCCGGAGGCACGCAGTCCGCAATTTGCTTTCCGTGGAGTATCCTCGTCTTTGTGGAGTACTGACTCGTTTGCACGATGTGACCTCTAGATAGTGACATGCAACGAAGAGGATGCGATTGACCAGGAAGGCTGATAGACTTTGACAGGTCTGCAGACAATTGAGCGAGGGACAAAGGTCAATTGGCGTGGCACTAAAATGACTAGCAGTAGGCCCGGACATTTAACGGCAAAATGCAAGATTGCTGCAAACCCCAGTTCAGCATGCCAGTGCGCATATTCATTGTATTGGAAATATGCATTGAAATGCATGGAAGATAATATTCAGGAACAGGATCGAGAAAGGGGAGGGAAATATAATATACCAGAGTGGTGCCCGAGACGGTTCCTCGGCAATTGCTCCGACATCATGCAGTGCGAACACTTTGAAAACAGATGAATGAGTCTATGCTACAATTATATCGGACATGCTGTAACTAAACGTGCTTGTTCCACCAGAATGAATCTATCAGTACAGAGTTTATAAATAGTCGTTCATTTTTCACCCAACAACCTTATCCACAAAAGCCCGCTCCAGCTTCGCAACCTCCTGCTTGAACGATTCAACCTCCTTCCAGCAGTCCAGAGGTCGTCGATCGTTTATCCTCAGACAATTGACAACCTCGGTCTTGGCGCGCTCAACATTCTCGTCGAGCGCGGACAGCTTCTTCCGTGACTCGAGCTTGGTTCGCAGACGCTCAATATCCTTCAACACGGCTTCGCGCGAGGGGTCGACGACGGCGGGGGTCTGCTGAGAAGGTGCTTGTGGTGGCGTGACAGTGGCAGGGTCAATAGGGAACAAAGGCGCATCGAATTCTCGTCCCGCAAACGGGATTCGAGGAGCATCCAAATCCAAAGATCCGGCCGGCGCAGCGTATGATGTAGACAAGGACGGAGCGGTTAACCCGGAGACTTTTCGGTCAGGTAGTTCGGCCGCAACGCGCTTCTCAATTTCTTCAAGGGTCTGTTTTTCCCGTTGTCGTAGGCGTTCTAGTTCTTCGGCGACACGCGCTTGGATGTGTAATTCGAGAGATTTGGCACGGGATGAGTCGGTCTGTTTCGAATTAGAGACGCAATTAAGGTAAATTCGGTGAGATAGAGTATACCTCTTTGCTAGATTGTAGAGCTTCTACCAAATTGGCAGAGAATTGGACCGGCGTCTCGCTGCAATTGTATAAACATTAGCTTCAAGCTTCTTTCAGTATGACATCGTGCTTTCAACAAGCATAGACCCAATTCCAGCCATTGAAAATCCAGCTTGAAAATTCACAAAGAGAAACTGCCTGCAACGTAGTCTCCCTAATTGCCGGTACATCATACTGTTCATCGCATAACCAGATGATTCCACGTACCTGGCGAAAATATGTTTAGACCCAGCCGATGCCTCGGGTTTCGAGCCTCCAGCACCCATTATTGCCTCTTCTTGCCGTCAATTATTCCTTCCAAATATAACCCGAATAATATCGACAGCAACTGAGAAATCCCCAATAGGTCGCAGTCGTGTTGGGGACCTGGAGGGCGAGCAATTGCGGTTTGTTGCTGTGATGATCGTCAACAAGTTTCTTGGAGTTCGGCGTCATTCGGGACCAAATTGCCAGATGGGTCACGTGATATCAATGGTGCCTCAGGTGTCCACCGTCTTTGCTTACGATTAGGGCTTGCAGTTTGTTCAAATCATCTCATTAGAAATAAAAGGGTATCACTCGTTATCTAAACAGAATCTGTCTATAGTTCGTCATACAAACTCCCACAGTCCAAGTCTACCAACACGTTCACCCGCAGATCGGACAATGCACACTCTCCTCTCAGAAGAACCCTTCTTCGTAGATTGATCCTTTGTCGGAGGGCAAGATTCGACCACTTTCGAGACGACGATTGATCCAATTCCCGTGCCTTTGCCTTCTGTTAGGTTGTAATTACCAGATGATATGAACCCGATCAGATCGTCTTCTGGAGGGAGAGGAATTTCCGAAGCTGGCTCGGGAGTGGAAGGATCAAGTAACGATGCTGCGAGTTTCTGTCTTTCTTCGTTTCTTTTGGTTACTGGGTCGATGTCATCGGTTTTCTCGGATTTCGACTTCGGAGATGGTCGTACTGGCGCTAATTTCGTGCTAGGACCGCTCTTGGACGGAGATGGTCTCGTGGATAGCCATTGTTGGCGTAGTTCGTCATTCTGTAAAGGAAGACGATAGATACGCGCACATGGAGTTGGTGTTCCGCGTCCAAGGAGTGTGACCCTCACTGTGGCCAAGTATGGTTTATCGTCGGGAAACCTCCAAGTTCGTGCATTCGTGTTTAGCTGTGATGCAGTCCTGGCGTCCAACTTCAAATGTTCAATACCCAGCGGTGGTATAGTGTCCGGCTTTGTGTCTGTCGTCTCCTTCAATCCGCTGCTTTCTGTATCTTGTGTCTCATCCATGACATCCGACCGTATCTTCTGAACTATCCTTTCCCAGTCGCACGCCCAACCTCGTCCGACCTCTCCTTTCTGGCCATTACCCAAGTCAAGACTGTCATATTCCACTCTTTTCCCCTTGGGCCTCCTTTCCCACTCTTTCTTGCGATCTTCGTCTTCCCGAGCATTCCATTCCCAGCCGGCGCGTGTTCCTGGGTAATCACCCGGAAACCAAGGCTGTCCATACTCAAAGGCTAATTGACGTTGTTCCTTGACACCACCAAACCGAGGATTGTCTCCACTAGATAGCGGATAGTACATGAGCACATACCACAAAGGCGTAACGCATTTCCAGGGAAGTAGAACCGTCCAGGTACTGTGATTGTTCATATCCTTTGAACCGCTTTCTGGCCGCGATGCATATATCATGACAGGAATTTGAGGATCAGTATTCTGCGGTTTCAGTGGCACTCCCGGACCAGCCAGAGTCCTTCGCCGATTGATTGCTTTCTGACTCGGCAGACGACGGCTTGCGGTCAATCGTGCAGAGCGGTCAAATAGAGCTGGCGAGTTCCGGCAACGGTCCGGTGGCCATGAAGATAATATAGTGGCCAGATTATTCAAATCTGATTCTGATGTCGATGGCTTAAGAGTTTTTACAGGGTAGTGTAGTCGAGGGTCGCTAATGGAGAATGATAGGAGAGCTCCATTTGGTAAAGAAGAGGGATTCGTGACGCCGAGAAGAGATTTCCACGTTGTAGCATGACTATCGCCTTCTGTCTCCTCATTCGACTTGAAAGGACGCATTGTAGCAAGAAGTGCCTCCGTTGACCCAGGTCCGGTAATCTCAATGCTTCCAATATCAAACCGCAAGTCTTGAATAGTGACGGGCGGATTCTGCTTCTTGCATACCTGTAGAAGCACGTTCCAAAGCTGCAAAAATGCAGACGGATGGACACGAATGAACAGTTTTGCCCGTCCTTGCTGCTTATTCGATGCTGACGTATCGCCAGAATTAGACATTTCTTGGTCTTCCTCGACTTTCGGCGTTGTAGCACACCATATTAACGTCACTGGCGCTATAGGTTTTCTGTCCCCGTCTGCTTCGTACACCCATTTTTGAAGCACTCTTGTCCCTTGTCTCCATTTCCTCCCTTTGGGCCCCCAACAATCATCCCCCTCAACCCGCAGACTCTTCAAGATATTTTCCAACGCCGTCAAATTTCCCTCTAATTGAATAGTAGACATATAACTCATATCCCATGCTATAGCACCCCTCGATCCTGCAGCTCGATGAGTAGGCCGATAACTCTTTTCCGTAGGCGTCAAAGGGACCGCAAATCTCCAAAGCGGTTCCCCAGGGGGGGTCATATGTGCCCGCTTGGCATGAAACATGTGCGTAGGTAGCCAAGTTTTCGAGCGTTGTCGTTTCCTATACTTCGACACGGGCGGCGATGGCTGCGAAAGTTTGTTCTTTTTGATCTTGGGAGCTCGTGGAGCAATGGTGTGGGTATGGCTTCCTTCTGCCGAAGCCTTTTCTTGCGCTTCTTCATCTCTTTTTGCTTTCAGGGCTGCTCGTTTCTCTTTTGTCTTTTTATTGAGGCTTTGAAGACGGCGCGCTGTTTCTAAGCGGATCCGTAATATTCTGGTAGGTTTTCGTCGTCGGGCAGTCACCGTGGGAGTATTATCTTCTATCATCTTGTTTGCGTTAGCACAATAAACCAGCAAAGCAGTTGTTAAGCATGCAAAATTATACCTCTCTCTTAGCTCTTGCCCGCAACCTCTTCGGCACCCTCTTCACATTATGACTCGCAGTCCTCCTCCGAAGCGATCTGGGAACTTTCTGAAACGCGCGACTCGCCAGTGTCCCTTTAGATTTATCAATCCCAGCTTCCAAAGCTCGAATCTCGTATTCGCGAGCTCCTACATATGCTGCAACATCGAGCTCGCCGGTAGCAGAGAGAGCTGCATCGGCGGACTGCACGGCCAGAGCACGAGCATCGTGGTTTTTGGCGCGCTTGCGAGCTGCGTTGTCGGGTCTTGAATCAGTTGAGGAGTGTATAAGTGGGTATTTCCTCTTGGATGGCGCATTTGCAGCCATTGCAGCTTGGTTGTTTGCGTGAAGGTGTAGGTTGTAAATTTAATTTTCCGAGGTTCCTTCTCTATCAGATCGCGTTCGGGTGGGTCCGTTATCAAGCAGGGTTAGGGTTAGATATCGTTTCCCCTCGGCCCTACCTAAAACTAACACCGTCTGACTTGACGAGAATCATTGCAACTCCGATTTCATAAATCGGTCAACATTCAACAAGACGGAGCATTATGAGCTGTCTTTTGTCAGTGTTTGCGGCAATACCGAGGAAGATGTCCGCGCGACAAATAAGGCTGTCAGAGCGCACGTCATGCGTAGGTATAAGCAGCAGCAGCGAATATCAAAGTGGAAAAGACGTGAGAAAGACACCAGATTGGCAGCAGATAAAACCATGTCTCCCAAGCCTTATGCAATCCAACGCCGTCCTTCATCTGTCCTGAAGTTGACCACATGCCTCGATGGGGAGCTGGACCCCTTCCACAGCCTCCCTGTTCGCCTGTCACGGCGAGAGCTCATGCTATTGCATCACAGTAAGTTGAATAGTCATAATTGGATTAATGTCATCGCACTTTGTGGTGAGTTGGATATCTCCGACTGACCGATCTGACATCCAGACGCATCATCTGCCATTCGCGCGTCGGTGCGTGCGGACTCGTTCGACGTCTATCAAAAAACATGCAGCAAAGATCCTGCATGGCTTTTCATGAACCTGTTCTATGCATCCAATCGTTTTGCAGAGGTACTCAACCTCCACCCAACGGAGTGCATGGGATACCTGCTCCAATCAATATCCGCGTTGAATCAAAGCATTGCGCGATATCCGGACGCGGTCGATGACTCAACCATTGCCACTGTAGCTTGCCTCGCAAATATAGAGGTAAGCTGGGGATCGTGAAAATCTCTGATTTGATTTGCTCAAGGTTTGTTGACTCACCTCATGATAGAATCTCAATGGAATCACGTCCCACGCAGCTATTCACATGCAAGGTTTACAACGCATGGTGGAGCTGAGAGGAGGCCTTGAACGTCTCGGCATGCGAGGCATCTTACGCCGCTTAGTGTTATGGTAAGACATTATGCGTAAGCAGAATCTCATGTTTTTTTGCTTCATCTGATTCTTCTCGCCATCACAGGTCAGACCTGCTACATAGCTCAAGTTGTGAGAGGCCGCCTCAATTCTCATTTTATACTGGACACCACACGACTCATCTCTCCAATTTCATCTCGTCAACCTCCCATGTAAATTTTCACACTCAGACTTACCCGGATTTGGATGACATCACAACAACAAAAAACAAAATAGGGGTTGCACAGATATTGTCCTCTCTTTATGGACTCTCTACATTTCTCAACATCACCGGTACTCAAAAACTTCCATGGGAGGTAGCCTGGCCAGATCGTGTGTACGATGTTGAGTATCGGATCGTAACATCTCTTTATAATGATACCGTTATAGCCAGTACAGACGTCAAGACCAAGCTTGGTGTCCTGATTCTGCATGCTGCATTACTCTTCATCTATTCGAATCTGAGGGAAACGCCAGTTGGTGGAGGAATCCGAGAAAAGCTAATATATCGTCTTTATCAGGCGGCCAAAGTGGCAGATATAGAAAAGATGGGTGTTTCTTTCCCAGCAGAAGCCCTTTGGGTAGCTCTGGTAGGGACTATGAGTGCAGCCACTGGGGAGTACCAACGTTATTTCAGTGATATACTCCGGCAGATGTGTAGCAGGCTTAATGTTTGGACAACCCACGACATGCAAACATTTCTAATGGGCCTCCCGCCGTTGAGAAAGGATCGTTGGCAACTTCTCAAGGATTTCTCATTCTAGAGTTATCAAATCAGGATACTGCTCATATCCTTCTTCCTTTTTATGTTATTAGTCTTCGAATATAATATGTATAGTACATGGCTAAACTTCTATCCGGATATCACGCAACTTTTGTCATTTTGTCTATAGCCCTAGTCTAGTCTGTATGTACAACCGTGCTATTCATCTTTACACCAGTCTCAATGCTACTTAGGACACGAATCATACTATGCTCAGGTTAGCAATGATTCTGATTGCCTCCATCAAGACATTACATACCGTCGAAGACCTTCTGCTAGAATTTCCCGTTCCTGGCTGAAAACCAGACGGAATTGGCCTTCTTTCTCAGCATGCTCTTCGCCGGGATGCAGACCAACACCAGCATCTAACATTTGTTGGGCGAGGATGAACTCCCGATCACGCCTGGTGTTGTTACTTGACTTTTCAAGCCATGGGCTGAGATCGATCAATAGGAAAAACCCAGCGTTCCTGCTCAGTCAAGTCAACTTCCAAGAATTTCATTTCTCGGTAGAGGGCGATCACTGTACGGATTTTGATATTTGACTCCAGCAGTATCCAAAACTTGCATTGTATAATCTCGCGCGGCTCTGAGCCTCTGGCGTGATAAATTGACAAACCAAGATACGAACGTCCTATCTTCCAATATTCCGGTTGCAATAGCTATAGATACCCCGGAAGGGTTGTGGAAGCGCATGTTGCATGCTACTGCTTTGCGTAGAAGGTTAGACCGGGTAACGAGACAGCCTAGTCTCAGGCCAGCAGCAGCGAAATCCTTAGATAAGTATCAGTCTCTCGCAATAGGGTGTCAAGTAGGGACTTTGAGACTGAGACCAACCTTGCTGAGACCATAGAAGACGTGAATTCGATCCTCGTCAATAAGGCCGCGAGTGTCAATCGATAGCACTGAAGTAAAATCATAACCGTGTTTGCAGTCCTTGTCATATACGGATAGGCCATATACCTCATCACTGATGAGATGGATCTTGGACTCCTCGCAGAAGGACATTAAAGCTCTCAAGGCCTCGGCTGAATAGCAGCGTCCTACAGTCCATGATTAGTTTACACGTCTTCTCCGAGTAGAATATACCTACCTAAAGGGTTGTGTGGATTGACGATCAGCACAGCTCTAATAGCCACCCCTTCTTGCACAGACTTGTCCAGGGCTTCTTGGTATTTGGCCACGGCGTCCACTGAAAACGGATCGATGCCGTGCATATCGGCGTAAACGATCTTTATGCCATTGGTATTGCCAAAGTCGAGCTCAAAGCGACCGTACACGGGCCGACTAACGAGAATCGCGTCGCCTGGGTCAGCCAAGCTGTAGCCGACTAACTCGTGAATGGCAGTCAAGCCCGACGCAGTGATGATATGGTCTGCCTCGACGGGACGAAAAGGGTTGAAGTACTCGTTGAGATGCTGCGACATGGCCATTGGGAAAAGAGCGCCTCCCATTGTGCTGAACCGGTATGCGTAGGCCAGTTCTGGGATGATTGCCTGTTTGAGCATAAGAGTCAGTTTCACTGCGCATGGAAGATTGAAGAACGAAGCTAACGTTTGCATACGTACATTCTTGTCAACATATTCATGGAGTTCCTTGTGCATTAGGTTCTGGACAGTCACAAAGTTAGTCTTGCAAGACTATCAGGTATCATCACATATTACAGCTCACATTTTCAGCAGTCGCGAAGGAGATCACTCCATTAGGGTTTGAAACCGGGTCATATCTATTGCCGCCACCTGGTGCAAAGCGCCATGGAATATCTTGGCTAGCAGCGCTTTTGATGCCTCGTTTTGATAGCATGTCGACGTCGGGAACGAAAGTACCTTCAAATTTCTCAAAACTCTTACATTTCTATTAGGTTGGGCCGGAAGGCAAGCTTTAATATGCCATGTGCAGCTCAGAATACGGGGCAACCATCCAAGAAAGTCATCAACCATCAATCATCAATTATCAATATTTTGAGTTTTAGACTAACACACATGTGTATAATGCTGAACTTAAGCTAAACGACGTTATCCGGGGTGGATCGGGGGTGGATTAGCGATGGCAATTAGGGCTAACTAACCCAATGCGTATAATGCTGAGATAGGGCTAGTAGTTGAAGAGAAATTGCAACGGTTGGTGTTAACTTGTAGAATGCCCCGATAATAAAACCCCATAAAATGCCAACCCCACAGCTGAACTAGGATATTGCTAAGATAAAGCGTGTTTATCCCATGGTTGTTTGATATCATGATTGATAGCCGACATCGATTGAATATGAGCACACGATTCAACCCTATATAAAGGACCCTCCATGGATCAAGCCAGCTGGGATCTGTATAAATCAGAACTGTGAGGACTGAATACATTTCCTTAGCAACACAGATGCAAGACAACAAGAACAATATGTCTATCTCAATCGATCATGACATGGGGGAGATCGATGTTATAGAGAATGGTACTGCCATTACACTCTCCACATCGAGTGACCCGAAAGGGCTGGCCGCGGAATTCGGAGAAGTGAAAGATCTTAAGCAGGGACTTCACCAGCGCCATGTCCAGATGATCGCCCTTGCCGGAACTCTGGGAACGGGTCTCTTCCTTTCTTCAGGAGAGTCAATTGCCTATGGCGGCCCTCTGGGTGCCCTACTCGGCTACACCATAATTGGGACGGCAGCCATAAGTGTCGTTTTTGCTGGAGCTGAAATGTCCGCACTGATACCCCTGAACGGCGGTATTATATGTTTTACCGAACATTTTGTCGATCCAGCTCTCTCTTTTGCTATCGGATGGAATGAGGTATATGCGCACATTGTGTCTGTTCCCTCGGAGCTCTCTGCTCTCGCCGTGCTTGTGAAATTCTGGACAGACATCAACAGCGCAGTTTGGATTACCGTGTTTGGACTCGCAATGCTAGCGACAACATTGGTCTTCATTCGTGTCTATGGGGAACTGGAGTATGGATTCTCCATGCTCAAAATTGCTCTTGTGCTTGGCGTCGATCTCATGGTATGCCCCAAACTCCTAGACCTCACAAATAACTCTACCTAACATTGCTCCTATCACTAGTCTCTAGTCATTACTTGTGGCGGTGGACCGAATCACGAAGCAATTGGGTTCAGGTATTGGAAAGATCCTGGTCCGTTTGTACAATACCTTGGCATCGGAGGTTCACTTGGACAATTCCTGGGGTTTTGGAAAGTGCTCGATAATTCCTTGTATGCCTACTCGGGGATTGAGAACATCAGCCTCACTGCTGGAGAGACCCGATGTCCGAGAACTAGCATTCCTATTGCATCCAAGAGAGTATTTTGGAAGATCCTCCTTTTCTACGGTGAGTGCTCTTTAAGCACCATGGGCATGTGGAAGAGAAAACTTTCTGACACTGTCTGTATCCAGTCATCACGATCTTCTTCGTTGGTCTCATCGTTCCATCCAACAACCCCAATCTCTTGCTTGGGACTGGAAACGCGTCCGAATCCCCCTTTGTCATCGCCGCCAAAGGAGCTGGAATCCCGGCCATCCCATCCATAGTCAATGCCGTGGTGCTGACTTCGGCATTGTCAGCCGGTAACTCGAGTTTGCTCTGGGGATCCCGTATCCTTTATGCGATGGCAGTTGAGGGTAGCGCCCCACGACTTTTTACCAAAGTAAACTGCTTTGGCATCCCTTATCTTTCCGTGCTTTTCTATGGTGCACTTATGGCTTTGGGATACATGTCTCTCTCTAGTACGGCGGAAACGGTGTTTTCGTGGCTCAAAACCCTAGTATCGATATCGACCCTGGTCAATTGGATGGTAATTACTGTCACCTATCTACGATTCTACTATGGTTGTCGCAGGCAGAGAATTGACCGTCAACGGCTTCCATGGACTGTACCTCTCCAACCCTACATGTCATGGTGGTCTATAAGCTTGTTTGTTATTCTGCTTTTAACGGGTGGATTCTCGACCTTCATTCATGGACAGTAAGTTGCTAAGCCTCTCCCCTTTCTCTGTTTTTATTTCACCACCGAGATCCAGTCTTGCATACTGACTAAAATCTGTCCATTTAGCTGGAAAACTCAGACGTTTGTGTCTACCTACATCAACATTCCCATATTTTTCATGCTATACTTTGGTTATAAGTTCATCAGGGGTTCAAAGATCATAGCGCTGAGCGAAATCCCAATTGAGCATTTTCTGGTTATCGCAGAGCAAGAGGGAAAGGAGCCGGAAAAAGTATCGACTCGATGGCGATGGTTGACGTTTCTTTGGGAGTGAAGTGATGGAGATGGGGAAATGTATATACATGTATCAGCCATCATACTTGTGTCCAGATATTAGTATATACTACGTTCAGTTGAGTTTGCCGGCGTTGCAACAGGGGCATTGACCGCAATACGATGAGGATTGTAATCCGTTCGATCCCAGTGCCGTTGTGGTTGCAGAAAATGTGAACACTAAGGTACCTGCTACCAGTAAAGGGCGCAAATCTGCTCACTTTTTGAGTCATGGTATATCTACCACACCCGATAGAAGAGACAAAACGTTATGTAATACGATTGTGCTATTTGTGGACTTTGCAAAGCTAGCCCATGCAGCTGATCCGTCTATGTATATTCGCATAAAAAGCTACCTAGATAGGTTGTAGTCAAGGAGAATGTATGAGAGAAGTGTGATCATCTGGCTATTGGGCTGCATCTCTTAACGCTGATCGATATCTATAAGAAAGCAGGCAGGGGAAGAGGTATTCTAAATAACCGTGCCTTTGACTTGCTTCTTGTCTACATTATAGTCTTTCCATATGGCAATCGCCGGGAAAGCAAGAACAACAAGCGCCGCTGCCGTGATACACTCGTACTTCTGACTGTATGCCCAGGCGTAATTAATCGCATTCCTAACCTCACTTCCGGGAGGGTACGTGAGTTGCACCGCTGATCCGCCGGCGTAAATGGTCTCAAAGTCCGATTTTGCATAATCCGGTAGCGCTCTGAGCAGAGCTTGAGGAAACGTATTGGAATATATGGCGGAAGCAACGGCATAGCCAATGGAACCCCCAACGCTGGAAGATAGACTGATCAGTGCAAGCATCATCGGAATGCCTTCACGGTCTGCGGCAGCCATCGCGGCCATTTCATCGCCAATGACCAGAGTACCGCCTCCAAAGGCGATAAAGATCTGGCACATTACCAAGTATCCAATGTTGCTTTGAGAGCCACGAAAGTGAATCATAAGTCCAGCGCCCAGCAGCATGAGTGGCGCTCCAAAGAATAAACACACCTTTTTGAAGTGCTTGGTTTGGCGGATATACACTCCAAAAAGGACAGCCCATATAGTTGATCCAACACCATATATTTGAGTCATATATCCTGTTTTTGTGATATCAAGATCATAAACAACCTGGACGTAGTAGTAGAAGTACTGATCCCAGGTATAGTAATTGAAAAAGATGAGAGCTGACAGGATACATGCTCCAATAACTGTCCGCTTTTTCAGCAACTCCCACCGAATGAAGCCGGTTTTCGCAAAGTAATACTCCCACAGGGCAAAAATGGGGAATAAAAGGATCCCAATTGTTACCATAGCAATGAAGGTAGCCGAGGAGTACCCGCTCAAGCCATAGGTTTCAAGGCTAAATGGCAAAAGGAATAGTACAAATGCTGCCATGAGAATAAAACCCCCAATGATGTCGAACTCGTGGATATAATGAACGACGGATTGCACCGTTGTCCTACCACTAGGATTCTTGACCAGAAGATTCAGCTTCTCAGCCTTGCGTTGATAGAACTTGAACACAACAGCGACTGGCACGATGAACGCGAATGTGATGATTGTGAAACAACCATATGCCCAACGCCAGGTAGAATGGTTTACGAACGCTTGAGCAACAAGGGATCCAGTAAAGGCCGTACACACTGTAGGCATCCCAACGAATGCATACACAAATGCACGATTTCTTAGCCCTGATGAGTCGGCGACGAACACGTTCAGAATGAAGTTCAGTTGGCTATATCCGATTTGATACAGAGTATAGCCTGCCGCAAATCCATTGGGACCGCTGCATGAAGCTATCACTATTAGGCCAAGAATATTTATTGCCAGAACAATCAAGAGACCTTCAGCACGACCCCAGAGATTCAAGATTTTGGCGATGGGCAATTGAATCACTCCGCCAACAACCGTCGATATAACGTAGGCCTGGGAAATCTGAGGAGCGGAAGCGAAACTTGCGTAAGCGTAGTAGATCAGATTCGTGTTGATTGACGACTGCATGGACAGAACGAAGAAGCATAGCCAAATCCTGCCCAAACGATGTCAGAGACCAATCTGTCTTTTGGACTGTAAGGCAAACAAGACTCACCAGGCATATGTGGCGTACAAAGCCGTTCTGGTCCAAACCAAAGCAGTAGCTTCGGCCTTTTGAATACCAGGCTGCGCTCCTTGGGTGACACCATTGGGATCTTCTAGCAACTGCCGCTCCTGTCTCTCTTCCAGACTCCGAACGTCACTATTTTCGTGGTCGTGCTGGTTGCCATTTTTTGTCTGAATGCTGACTGGCTCATCGGAACCACCGTTAGCGTTCTGTATCGCCATGATCCCGAATAGAAAGAGATGGAAGTTATGAGATAGGATCTCAGGTCTATAAACCGTGGAAGGGAGGGAGCCAGCCTAAAGAACTCTTGTTATAAAGCCAACACAGCACAAAGGGGATGTAGATTTGGTAAGCGGTACCTAAGTAGGTAGCTGGCAACACAACAGCGCCCCATATTTTTGTCGAGTCGCAATAAAGCCTTGAAACCAAATCATGTCATGTAGGCGAGACTTCTTCTATTCTCTATTGTAGCCCCTCACGAGCTCAATTGTGCTCATTCTCCCTCTCCCCCTGGTCATTTCTAGCGTTGTATGTGGACCAACCGCCTTACCCTGGCTCAATAGTTGGCAATCAAATGATCTGATCGGGCATTTGCTGACTGTTATCGCCCGTCAACATACTTCAATTTACCTGGGCGATTATTCTAATTGTTAGTTGTACCAAAGAGGGCAAGGACGTATCTCGGATTTTGAGAAAAATATGCTCAAATGTTCTCACGCTAGTCCATTCCTTTAGCCCTAAGAATATCCCGCTAGTGTTAACCTATATTAGAGAGCTGTATATGAGGTTTGTAATTGATTGCATGGCTAAGAAATACTTCGAACCGGTTTGCAGCTATTCTACAATATCTAGTAGACTTGTCTACTGCGCAGTAGTGTATTCCCAAAGAGTAACGCTGCTAATTTCAGTAATACTACGTATCGTTAGAGTATTCCAGTCTCGAAAAGGCAGTTCTGTCACCTCATCGATCAATAGTTACAGGCTCCCAATCAAGTACTGCCGTCAAGCCACGTTATGAATCATAAGAGATGTACGGCTAAAAATACTTTCAATAGTCTGATAATACATAGAGCCTCCTGCTTTATGCAGCGTTACTAAAACCTCATGAACAATTCGCCGTCGAGTCTTGGTCTTCACTTTTACCACTAGTCTTGATACTCCGCCATTCCAAGAAACAAGCCGCCACAAAGGCCACAATCATCAATGCCATACTGAGGCGGTATGTATCCCTCAACCCGTCAACATAGGATTCGATCACCCCCGGCAACGCATCGAGCTGGCCCAAAGTAGCCAGCGCAGACCTTATATCAGTTGCCCCGGCACTAATGATCACACTTGGGTCAACACCGGGTGCATGGTCATATATACCTGCTGTAAGACCATTCTGGAAGACTGACTGGCCGACAGCGATGAATATAGTACCGCCCAATGTCTGGAAGAACGTAATGGCAGCTGTACCGACTGGAATGTCCTCTGTCCTCAGAACAGTCTGTACGGCGGTCATTGGAACTTGAAGACCTGCTCCGGTGCCCATTCCAAGCACAATCTGATATCCAATCCATTTCCCGGTGGAAATGTCGACATCATAAAGAGTAACAAGACCTGCACCGATAGCAACAAGAGCGCTGCTGGCAATGAGAAACGGCGTATAATATCCGATTGCGGTGACTAGGGCACCGACTGCAACAGATGAGATCACGGTGGCTAGCATGAATGGTAATACCTGAAGCCCAGATGCTATGGCAGACGATCCTTTGACACATTGGAAAAAGATTGGGAGATAGTAGACCAAAAGGAAAAACCCGCCACTGAAGAAAAACGCAAAGAGGGCAGCGGAGCAAATGGTGCGCTGCCTGAGAATCCAAGGAGGTAGTGTGGCCTTTCCACGTTTGTCACTCGTCGTGCTATTCTCCAAATAGATCTGGGAGATTACAAAAAGGATCGCCAGTACCCCAAACCCCACGAACAACCCGATTATTCGGGAATTTCCCCAAGGATAAATATTTCCACCCCATTGTAGGGCAAGAATCAAACATACAATGGCAGGGATGAGCAGGCTTGCACCCACCAGATCGAGCTCCCCGATACGTCTCCACAAGGGTATTCCAGAGATGTTGCTACCATGAGGAATGCGAAAGACCCAAAGAATGACTGCGATAGAAAATCCGCCAACCGGAAGATTGATGTAAAAGCACCACCTCCAAGAGACACCGTCAGTAAAAGCTCCGCCGAGTAGTGGTCCGACAATAGAAGCAAGTCCCCAGACCAAGCCGTATATACCAAAGACGAGCGGTCTCTTTGCAAGGGGCACTGTCCTGGAGATGATTACAAGGGCACCAGAGAATATACCCCCAACCCCGATCCCAGCAATTGCTCGGCCAACAATCAAGACCGTGCTAGACGGAGCCACGCCGCAGACCAGCGATCCGATCTCAAAGATAGTGACGGCAGCCAGGAATGACCATTTTATCTATAAGTCGTAGTTCAAATCTCCGTCAGGTAACAACAAAGCAAGCAAGTGGATAATGAGATTGACTGGAAGACCTACACTAAATAGCTTGTAGATCCGGCCGTATGAAGGTTGTAGCGCCGTTGACGTCAAGAAGTAAGCACTGCCATACCAGCCAATATCGGACACACTTTTGAATTGATCAGTGATCTTTGGAATAGCAACTCCAATGATGGTTTGATCAAGAGCCACAAGGAAAGCAGCCAGATAAATTGCCAGAACAATCAATATTACTTTGCTAGCTGGGGGATATTGAGATTCTTCGTTGGAGCCCGCTCTCTCTTCGCCGCTGATTTCTTCACAGTCCATCTTCCGAGATGTTTTCGTCTCTGCGAGAGCCTCGGAGTCTTGAGTATCGAGGACTTTGTTCATGATGAGATTACTCGTGATGCTTGAAGGGTCAGAAACAGCAATGAATCGAGAGCAAGCCCTAAAGCGGAACTCTTACTCTGGTTAAAAAAAGATCAAGATAGCGGGGGCTAGGAAGGCTGTCTGGATTCAATGTTGGCAATTGCCAGAAAGGCACGTAGTCGGAAAAAATGTCTCGAGGTCTTTTCACTTTTCGAAATTTCCATTTGAGCCCGATGATTAATTATCCTGGGTTTGACTTCGACTTAGCTTTCCTGAACCATGACTCTAGAGAGAGACGCGAAGCCTCTTTCGGAGCAACTCCGACAAGGAGACTAGAAGTAATTGAAATGGATTATAAATAGCTCAAAATTGCTCTAATTAGCGTAAATACTTGTCGTGGTATTTTGCAAAATCTCCGCCCATCGCGAAGGCTGGGCCTTTTTGCATGCTGCAGTACCTAGGTCATACCGCGATAGCCCTAAAAGTAACATTGCATGTTGCCACGTTGAGCCACGAACCATAAACAGATTTGATCTTATGCCAGATCGAGCTGTCTAGGTTCTCCAATCAATGCAGAACTTCTGAACAATCAATTTACACCATCATACTAGAAGTGGGACGACATCAGCCACCTGAAATGTCAATATTCAAGTACGGCCCCTCTGTAAGTGGTCTGTATCATCCCCATCGGTTTCTGCAGTTTTAGTATATGCACATACTCGGCATATTCTGTATTGCACTCCCCTAGAACATGCACGGAACAATGTTGCAATTTTCATCTCGGTGTACTGTACTGGTTCTATAACCCTCCACTTTTGGCCCCAATATATGCTCAATTGTGCTCACAGATAAACTGCCAAGCACGTAGGCTTTTTTCCTTTTTAAGAACTTTCCTCACAAAAAAGGAGAAAAATCAACCAGTCAAGCAGATGAGGAGGCTAAGATTAGACAGTTTCCCACAGACCATACCGTTACCATGTGCAGCTGGGGTGTGATTTGCATTTTTGCTGCAGAATCTTGCAGAATACTTCGATTAAACATGATCCGCATATAAGAAGCATGTTGCATATGTCAATCTTTGACCTCAATTACAGACAAATTCTCGGTTCTGCATCCCCTCAACATGGGTTCACAGGAGGCACATTCCTGTCCGACGCACACAAGCGTCAGACCGGATCCTAGCCCTTCAGTCGCCAGATTCGCTTCTTCCACTGACAATGTAAAAGAGGTCTCTCTTCTTATTCGCGAAATCTTCTTACAGTATGCTCTCAACAAATTCGAGTACACGGAAGACCGCCTCGAGCCCTCGGAACACAGCCTTCTCGATGTCATTGGCCAGTATGTGTCTACAGGTGTGCGTGTCCAGGCTTGCCTTCCTGCCTTTCCTTTCAAATCGGCAAATAAGGTATACAAAGTCCTTGGCAGTCTGCCAGACAAGGCTGAGGAGCTGGCTCTTGAGCGACTGAACGGCCTGTGTATGCGCGTTCAGGAGGTTTATGAGCCCGGTGCGGAGATTGTCATCATCTCCGATGGGATCACATATAATGGTATGTAGACCAGAAGCGGCCTTTATCTGTACAGATATTGATCTTGATCATATCAGATTTGTTGTGCATATCTGATCGGGAGACCTGGGCTTACGGAGAAGCCCTCCGGAATATGGTGGTTGAGAAGGGTTTCAATAACATCGCGTTCGCGAGACTAAGAGATCTTCTCAATTATTCTGTGCCAGAGAAGATGAGCGAGATTGTCTATGTAGCCAATTGCACTACCTTCCGTCGCTTGCTATTGAACCGATTCGGCAAAGAGGACATTGACATCGACCACGAGATTGCCACAAATCCAGATACGAAGTTGACGTATCTGGGTTACAAGCGTTTCCTGGAATCAGACCTTCAATATATCTATCCGCGAGGAGAAAATCGTTCTGCGCATAGTTACAAACGAGATTGTAAATATTTGGCCAAGCAGATGCTGATCAGGGGATATGTTAGTATTGGCTTTTTGTCTATATACTCTCTGAATTATCACTAACACCATAGGCAGGCATTCGCACAAGCAGTCAAGAACGCTTTCCCCAACCACATACGGCTTTCGATCCATGAATCCATATCAGGCATGAAGCTACCGATCAGTCTACTAAACACCAAGACAGGTTTCACAACTCCGTGGCACTGCGCTGTAGCTCAACTGGCAAATGGTGTCTGGATTAGTGCTCCCATGGGCGAATTTAGTCAAGATGACCGGTTGGAATTGATTCATGTAAACGGCAAGCCGAGTCACTATCGAGAAAAGCAAAATCACGGAAAGGCTGCTCCTATAAATGAGACGAACGCCACTTACATGCAATCAGCTACGTCTATTAACATGAACCAATATGTCCAAGGTGCGCTTCAAGGTGCAACATCGCGCACATCGTCGTCCAGCGAAGTCTCCAGCTCTTCTCTGGAGAGTGGTATACTAAACACGCCGGAAATCCAGTCAAGCAGGGAATCAACGCCACCCGAGTCCGAGTCGAGAATTACCCCAGATAAGACAAATAATCCTGGAGAAACAATATCGGCACATACAAGCGCCACACCTTCATCGCCTTATGGTAAAAGACTTCTTCCACAGATTATGGATAATCTTGCCGCTGCCGAGCCAGATCGTACTGTTTTCTCTCTTGCGTCTCTTGTCCACGGCTTTATTGAGCTTGAGCACATCTCTGCTCGGAATTTTGCCCAAGCAGTTGACAAAGTTGCATGGTGGCTTCGTGCCGAGGTGGGAATACCAGATGCTATTCAACCTGTGGCCTATATTGGACCGCGTGCGTATATCCCTTTTGAAACGGCGTATTCGGATCTGCCAACTAACCCCTTTCCAAAAATGTAGATGATCTCAGGCACGTTCTTTTGACATATGCATGCATCAAGGCGGGTTATGCAGTATGTTCATCTTGAATACAGGCAAGCTATTGAAGCGGAAACTTTTCTAATTCGCTTTCCGTTAGGCATTGTTTTTATCGCCAAAAAACAACACGAAGGAAGCTCTAGCAGTGCTCGAGTCAACTGGCTGCACTATTTGGGTCAATGCAGTCGATGCTGCTCCTACAACTTTAGTCACGGAGGTTCTTGAAAATCGTCAAATGAATTTCATACAACTTCCCTTGCTCAATGAACTTCTGGATGCGGAGTCTACTAAGCCTTTCCCGTACACCAAGTCATTTGAAGAGGCAATCAATGATCCATTCTGCTTTTTACATACTTCAGGAAGTACTGGTCTGCCTAAACCGATTCCCTGGTCTCACGGGCTCATTGGGACTATGGATGCAGTACGACTGCTCCCGCCTGTGGGTGAGAATTCCGATCTCGTTCCGTGGACTTTTGATTGGAATGAAGGAGACAAGATCTACTCGTCATTTCCAATGAGTCATGTATGTCAACTGCCCCTTTCCACGTTTTGAATCAATCTCAGTATGAGAAATTTAGCTGACCGGAATTCAAATAGGGCGCTGGTGTTATTATGGATATCCTGATGCCTGCGCTTTTTAACCTACAGTGTGTCTTAGGACCGGTTGGAGTTTTACCGAACCTCAATCTTGTGGAAAGGCTAGCTGTTGATGTGAAAATAGACATATGGAGTATGGTCCCCTCACTAGTAGATGAATTGGGCGAAGCGCCGTCAATATTAGCACAACTCGCACCGAGCAAGTTCATCTGTGCTTCTGGCGGCCCGGTTAGCCCTGTCAGCGCTGGCAAGGTGAATGAAGTAGTGAGAGTCCTCAATTTGACTGGTACCACAGAGGGCCTGTTTATTGGGAACCTTGTACCACAACGAGAGGACTGGTTCTGGTTCTGTTTCCATCCCTATTCTGGATTCGAATTCAAGCAGCTTGAAGATGATACTTATGAGCATTGGGTACATCGCAACGAGCACTGGCGTCTCTTCCAGGGCATCTTTCACACCTTCCCAGACAAGGAATCAATCAACTTGAAAGACTTGTACATGAAACATCCTTCCAAGCCTAATCTATGGGCATTCAAGGGGAGAAGTGATGATCTCGTTGTTTTGTCGAACGGATACAAAATATCGCCCTTGGAAACAGAGGCGTTCATTTCAACCCACCCAGCCATTGATGGTTGTCTCATTTTCGGAACCGGAAAGCCTCAGGCTGGCCTACTCGTTGAATTGAAAGAACCAGCAGTCAAAACAGCTGAACTGCTGGATGATATTTGGCTGACAGTCGTGAAAGCCAACGCAATCTCTCGTCATAAAAATCAATTGTTGAGAGATTTTGTCACGTTCGCCCTGCCCGACAAGCCCTTTCTTCGGACAGACAAACGCACTGTGAAAAGAGCCGCCACTTTGGCCCTGTATGCTGACTACATCGAGCGCTTTTACGACTCACGAAACAATGACTCGGGTGTAGCTTACAGCTTGGATGGGAGCACCGTCAGCAGCATGGAAGACTCGATCCGAAACATTTTGAGTACATCATTTCCTGCAGCTCATACTGCCTCTCGGGAGGAAAATCTCTTTGCACTGGGGCTCGACTCCCTTGCTGTATTTGCGGCTGTGAAGGCAATTAGGGCAGCTTCTAACCTCGGCGAGAAAATCGCTCCTCGACACGTGTACGCGAGTGAAACGATTGCTGGCCTTACTGCTATCGTTATGCAGCTCATGGGAGCAGAGAGTACCGAAGACGCTACACCATCAGATCAAGCCCAGCCTCAATCTGATCTTGGAATCAAAACTATGATAGCCCAGTACAAGGCCCGGCAGTCATTCCGTCTTAATGCCTTTGACTACGTCAATCCTAACCATGGCATGGGAATCGTTCTTTACTTTTCTCTTCATGATGGGGTAACTTTCCAACAGGTTTTTGCCAACCTTCAAGAGGGACTCAATCGCACTTTTGATATGATACCGGCGCTTAGCGGCAAAATCGCACAATGCTCTGAGCAAGAATTTGGATACACTCAGGGGGATCTTTGTGTCTCTATACCGCCACTTCCCATGGCAGCTTCTGTCAAAAATCGACTGGTATTTAAAGATCTTTCAAGCACCCTACCACCTTTCGAGAAGCTACGAGATGCAGGGTTTCCGCCATCAGCCTTCAGAGACAGTCTTGTTTTGCGTGACGACCCTTTTCCAAAATTCCCAGCAGAGATCTTTTCAGGTCAAGTCAACTTTGTCTCCGGTGGCTGCATTGTTGCAGTTGACCTGAACCACTGCTGCCTCGACGGCCTAGGGGCGTTAATCGCCCTCAAGGCTTGGGCTGAGAACTGCAGGTTTTTACAAGGTGACCGCACCGCAACTTGTAGCTGGTTTGATTCTGAGAGCTTTAATCATAGCCTACCAGAAATTATCCACGAGCGAGAAGGATGGGCTCGGCCGGCTGAGAGAATCGACCCTGGAATATGGGGTTTCCTGCCATTCATCCCACCTGACGACGACCATCAGAACAACGTAATCGCACCGCCATCTGACACAAGCAGCAAAAATGGATTACCTCCTCCTCCAAAAATCACTTTGCACAATGTTTGGCCACTTCCCCGTGCTGAGAGGTGTTTGAGAACGACGCTATTTCTCATCCGACCTGATAGACTTGAGAAGATGAGGGAAGAAGTTTTAGCAGACCCAGAAGCCAAGGAGGTGATTCAGTCAATAAGTGACATTGTGCAAGCCTTCCTATGGCGGGCTGCCATCAGGGTTCGATATCGCGTTGCAAAGGATATCCGGAAGCAGACATTCCGACCTGATGAGCTATCAATCCTTGAGCTGCCCACCGATGGGCGGCCATACTTCTCTCCTGCATTACCCTCCACATACATGGGTAGTATGCTGATTCTGAACCGGTCCACCATGCCGGTTGAGACACTTTGCTCTGATGACACGAGCATTGGGCGCGTTGCTTATGTTCTCCGTCAATCTGCTGCACGCATCAACCCTTCACTTGTGCATGACGCTTTCTCGATCTTACAATCACTGCCCAACCACAACCGATTCTCAACAGCCAACATGGGCCTTGAACATATGCATGCCATGATATCAAATATGATGTTGTTTCCGAGCAGTGAAGTATGTTTTGGAGACGCATATTTCGCTAACCAGGGTATACCCGAATCTTTGAGGCCCCAACTTGAGCGTGGGAATGGTCGATTCCGCTTTTTGGTCATCTTTCCGATCAGGGATGACGGAGGTATTGAGTTTTGTTTCGGCATGCATCCTGAAGAGCTTGAGGCTTTCCTGGCTGATAAAGAGTTGATGAAATATGCGGAATTGGTGGACACTACCTAGGTAGCTAATTATCAAAAGAGAGCACCTACTCTACCGCAAGTCATGTATATATAACTATCAGGAGATAAGGCACATCGGTGGCGCAACTGTTAAATATTCTCGGCTTTTATTGCTCAGCACATGAATTGATTGCTATTTGTGGCGGTACTCATTCCCAAACCAGGGTATCGTATCGACGGAAAACTAATAAAAAAGAAAGAAAGAAAGAAACTTCGGCGGTTGATAGAAGGCCAGTGTTATCATATTCATACAGAAATGCATAATCAAATAGAGGACATACCTTTAGAGAGCAGGATTCGTCGCGGCAGATCTGGAGCAAATACAAGGAAACTTCAATAGAGGCCTTGCAAGCCTGGAGAGCAATCAATGTCATGCTACAAAAGCTAGACACTTCGACGGCTGTAACGACCCAAACCACTGATAGCCACCACATATCAGCCAAGGACAAGCAAAAGGCGGACGTCGAGATGCAGTTCACTTCTCCCCGTATGTTCCTTGAAACATGTGACCTGCGACATTCACTAACAAGTAGTAGAAATTGGAGTCGAATTGAGTCTTGATAGCCCTCTACCTGCCAATCTCCCGGACTTTGAAAATTCAATCATCAATGACGTGCGTCCCAGACGATTTTATGATGGATAACAACATCTGGGACTTTTCTAACAACATCGACTGGGTAAGTTTCACAAAATGCCAATATCTCGCAATCCGAGATGTCTGACCTGATACAATAGCTTCAATGGGACGCGGAGAATGCAAAACTTTTCGACATGACGGGGAATAGGGCTGGTATGTCGACAAATCAGTAAACATCTTTGGCCATGATCATGACCGACACGCCCTGCCAACCACTCTACGCCTCTATAATTGTGGATGCCAGCTATATTTTCGTTGCTGATCCATGTTGAAATTCCTTGTAGCAATTCTTTTCCATGTATGTTCTTCATAGCCGTACCAACCCCATATTTTGACCACGAAATCTTCACCCTGTACCCTAATCCCTCCCCGGGAATCATTTACCGATGTCTATAGTTAGATTTCATAATCCCTTTGATACGAGAGAGAAGTTAATTTATAAAAAGTAGATAATAGTATATTAATATGTTTCACAAACCAGATATTGTGGATTCTCGTCTGGTATTTCTGAAATGAAATGAAACATTTGATGATTCCAAGGTTTGTCCTGTACTCATGATTAAGGACCTCGATATATAGTAACTACTATAAGGGTTTCGCTATATCGTACGACGGTGGGCCCCAGGGCCTCTTTGGAGGAAATTGTTGCAATCCCAGTAAGCTACTTTTTCAGCTCTGATAGATTGACTAAATTATGCAACAGAAATGAAGGATAATATCGAGTTTCATTATGAGATAAGTTCGATCACCTTGCTTTTGGTTTTCTGGAATACTGAATGCTCGGAATTAGAATCTTATTTTCCCATTCAAGAACATAGTCATAGTATCAATCTTCTAGTCCATACTCAACAGCTCACCTTGCTATCGGCAGAGTAAATCAGACAAGCCCTAGTTTCGTGGGTGGCTGTCATGATCTGCGGATTGGTGGAAACACGGCTACATTGTGAAACACCATGTTTCAAGCCAACATCAACTCTTGTATGTTGATTACTGGGTATCCTGTTTCAATGATCCCGACATTCCCCTTGGCTATGAGAATCTTACGATTCCGGGCTTGCCGTGCAGCATCGGTTAAAACATGTTGAACGTTAGGAAGACATTCTGCCGACTATGTCTACCCCTCGTTTTGGCTAAATAAAGGAGTAGCGAAGAAATGGCAAGGTATAAAAGCAGGCTTGCACCTCGCGATACTGCTACCACAATCTTGTCAAATGACTTGAGCTCATACTACGATATTCTAACTCAGCTATGGTATCCTTTACTTCTACTCTTCTTGCCGTAACCACGGTGGTCGGCGCGCTTGCTTTCCCAACCCAGGTTGGACCTCGCTCCGAGAACGAGATTGAAGCACGCAGCACGCCCAATCAGCAAGGCCAGAGCGGCGGTTACTTCTATCAATTCTGTATACCTACATATGGCCGAGAGTCCTTGAAGTAAGAACTCTGCTGACATACGTCTTTTAGGGTCCGAGGGTGGCGGAGATGTCACCTACACCAACGGTGCTGGAGGTGAATATAGCGTAACATGGCAGAATGTCGACGACTTCACTGCTGGTAAAGGGTGGCAGCAGGCTACCGGCCGGTTAGTAGTTTTCTAGATATTTCATAGCTCCCGGGTATTCTTGTTGACATGATCCAAAGGCCTATTACCTTCTCCGGTACCTTTAACCCTGGCAGTAACGGCTACCTCGCTGTATACACCTGGTCTGGTATTGGCGAGACATATATCCTGGAGAACTTTGGGTCTTATAACCCTGGCAGCGGCGGTACGCTTATCGGTAGCCTGTCGAGCGACGGTGGCACATATGATGTCTACAGGGTCTACCGCAGTGCTACGTATGTTCAGTACTGGTCCATCCGGAGGGAAAAGCGCACCAGCGGTACTGTTACTACGAGCAATCACTACAATTGGTACAACGCGCATGGCCTGCCTTTTAATCCATCCACCAATGCTACGTACCAGATTGTGTCCACGGAGGGCTTTGGCAGCAGCGGGTCCGCCACCATCACCGTGGGTGAGTCTTCTCCATCTGCTTCTTCTTTTAACAGTACTGCAAGCACCACGAACACCGGAATCACTACCATGACTGGCACTCTACAGAGGCTCAGGCATTGGGGTCATTGCAGTGGTGTCAGCTAGACAGTTCCTCCCCTTATACTTGCCAGGCTGTAAACCCATACTACTTTGCGGCTAATTTCCATTTCTTAGGGGAGACTTCATAGGTGTCTACTATGTACATTCGCAAGCAAGTAAAGGTTTCGTTAAAGGACAGTAGGACAACTGGCAGAACACCTGGGCACGTTCATCAGATGTATCAACCAAGATATATTCAAAATCATGGTGAAGTTATTGTTGCATAGTAATTGATGTGTAGGCTCTCGTCATTCCTTTTCTTATCTAGCATGTACCCATCCTTCATTCATCATAACCAGGTGGGCAAGCGCCTCCGAGCGTTTCTGTGGATAACTGGCTATAACGAACAGAAGGCCTCCCAACATCTAGATCGGATATCTATAGATTTTAACTAATATGGGAATGGAGAGCACTCTGATATGACAGCCTGTCTGATCAATAACAATTTGGAACACTCTCTGTATTGATATGAATAATGTCTAATCTGATGATAATAATTGATATGTAGTCTCTCGTTTTCTTACCCATCCTTCATTCATCATAACCCGGCAAGCTCGCTTTCGCCTCCCGCAGGGCTTCCGAGCGTTTCTGTGGATAACCGGCTATAACGGACAGAAGGCCTTCCAACGTCTAAATCTGATACCGAGAGATTCTAATTCATATGGAAGTGGAGAGCATTCTGATATGACAATCTGTCTGACCAATAACAATTTGGAACACTCTTTGTATTGATATGAATAATGTCTAATCTGATGATAATAATTGATGTGAAGTCTCTCGTTTTCTTGCCCATCCTTCATTCATCATAACCAGTCGGGCAAGCTCGCTTCGCCTCCTGCAGGGCCTCCGAGCGTTTCTGTGGCCATACTAACCTTTCCCCTGTCATGGATTCGATTTCCGATTTAACAGCATCGAATGGAATGAAATACGTCAAGTCCAAGTCCTCAGATGTGCCAAAAAGCAGACCGACAATGAATGGCTGACTGGACTGATCATTGGCCACTAATGCCTCTTCTTCAGACAGCATAGTAATCTTATTGTCATTCCCATCATACTTCCAATCCGCAGCAGCGATGATAAACGAACCGGAATCGCCGGGCCAGGCAAAAGGCCATGGACCAGGTCCATCATTGACCAGGTTGCGAGTTCTCCGAGGGCAGGTAATCACCCAAGCTTCTCCCTTCCATGATTGTCTTCGGCCCTCCTCCTCAAAACCTACAGTAGCGGCTGTAAATTCGCTCACAATGCCCATGGTGTAGGAGCCTAGTCGAGATAGCCTTGAAACGACTTTGATATGCTCAGTGGCCTCCTGGGGGGCCCCTAGTGAGTCAACTTCCCAGAAATTACACGTTGTATTCTTCGGGATTTGAGGGTTTTCAGCGTTCTTCCGCCAGTAGATCTCGTGGGGTTTCTTGTCTGTTAAACAGTCCGTCGTTATCTCTATCAAGGCGAGATCCATCACAAGTTTGTCTGTTCGTCCTGAGGTTGTTGTGTAGTCTCTATGGCCGAGTTTTGCATTGCGTAATGATCCAATATGGAGATTGCTTTGGACTAATTGAAGGTCCTTTCTCAGGGATGCAAAATTTGACTCATTGATTGCCAGAGATTTCCGCACTCGTTGAGAGAAGACAGGATCTTGTTCTTGGATTGTATTGATCAGCTCACGTTGTCTCTGGATTCTGCTTTTGGTCTTCGCGATATCATTAAGCAATTTGGTTTCATGTTCCATGCGAGGGTGTTCACTCGGTGACTGAATACTGATGCCATCACCGGCTGGCGCGTCGAGAGACGTTTCTTTGTAGCCTATGAATTTCGCTCTTAGCAAGTGTTACCAGTCAGGTGGCATACAGTGGTTAGAACTTACTACCAAGCGCCACATGCGCATTTGTAACTCCAAATGTTGTTCTCTGCTTGGTATCTGTTGCCTCTGTAACAACGTAACCACCCAATGTTCCTCGGCTCGTATTGTTCTGTTGACTGATTTCGCAACCGGGTTTAGGAGGTCTGACATATTTTTCGAGGTCCAGCTGTTGATAAGCGACAACTCCGAAATTATCAGCACAACAGAACAATGGACCTGCTCGTTGGCGGATCTCAATACCGATGTCGTGTGGGAGTATAGCGCGCATTCGTTCTTCCAGGAAATCCCATGCAACATCCTCGGCATCCATCGCCTCGAAAAGAATAACTGTCGTCCACTCATACTCGCTCCAACCTGCTGCACATCGGCCGACGGGAACCATAACCTGGAACATGGTACGACGATTCTCAAATAATTGAAGAATCTGGTGACGATACCCGAGTCCCTCTTCCCAGTTTGCCTTTAGACTACCAGAGTCAGGAGGCGTACAGATATGAGATGTACTTGTGAATCGCCTATCACAGAGCTCAACGCCAATCTCCCTCCCTTCTTCAGCTACCTGTTTTGCTGCTGTGTAGATTTCGGTCACAGCCTTTGCCCACATTTTACTGTCGCTTTTTCCCTTCTCGTAGGTACAGTCAACCATGACGCGTGGTAGCTTAGAGGTGCCGTATTTTTGTGCTCGATACAGCACTTCAGGAGGATTTTCTCCTTGAGGGATGTTGTAAGTACCCATAATCGTGTTGATCCGTGACTTCAGTTCCTCAAATTTGGCGTCAGGAATTGGGTTGGCTTCTTTGTCGATGGGTTCACATGTTACCGACGGTCGAAGAAGGCGGGGATAGCCTGCCCGATGAGCCCAGCGAGTGTCGACAGCTTCGATTGGGATGTTTTGGTCCATATTTGTCATTGCAGGTCGCTGAAACGAACTCTTTCGGCCTTGAAATTGTAGGATTCGTTTTTGTAGAGGTGAACCTGTATGCTGGATTCCTGTATGCTGAATTAGCTCTCGTCGTGGTGAAAACCATGTTGGGCCTAGGTGTCTATGACATATCGCCATAATGATTGTATCAGAGGAAGATTTGGACAGGGAGGGCACTAGGAAGGCGAAGTGTAGGCAGGCTTGGGTTGAGAATTGATGCAGAAATGTTAGGAAGATTTGGATAGAGGAGGCACTAGGAAGGCAGAAGTGTGGGTTGAGAATCGAGAAACGAGGAAACAAGTAAAGCTCAGGAGACCGGCAGAGAGGTATATCAGGGTATCATGATATGGGAGGAAACAGGCGGTCTTTCCCACCGCGTCGCGTTATTTACGCGTATCAAAGAAACCGAAGATGAGGCAAAGACTGGAAATACGACATTCGATTATTGCAGGACAGTCGAGAACAGCAGTATATGTCTTGAATAGGCCCAAAATCACTTACCTAGATACCAGAGTTCACTGTGTGTGTGTCTGTACGTGTATATGTGTATATGCGTGTGTATGTGTGTGTGTATGTGTACGTCTTTTCACTAGATGTGACAACAGTATCACTTGAGGTTTGTCAATATTAAAGATACAAAACTTTTGTTGGAACGGCTGCCAGAGTATTAGGCATCCATTCACGTGATGTCATCTGAAGACACCTAAGTGTCTTTGTTCACTACAGATCTGCTGCAAATATGACTGGTTCTATAGGCATCTCTCATTATTCAGCGCCAATCTGTATACCTGAACCACCTACTATGTGGAGATGTGCTATTTTCAATGCAGTAGACCCTGGCTATAACGAACAGAAGGCCCCCTTGTCATTATATTGATATTAGGTTAGAAACCATTCATATGATAGTTAAAATCCATAGATATCCGATCTAGATGTTGGGAGGCCTTCTGTTCGTTATAGCCAGGTTGTACTGTAGGTTTATAATTTGATAATTCTTTTCTAGATAGTTCTTTTCTACCTAGGTAGACCTCAAATGAAAATACATAGGTAGTAGAGCTTGGCTATAGCGAACAGAATGCCTCTCCAGATTAATATTCATATAATCCGGGCTAATGTCAATTGAGTGATGAAGGGGGCTCCCAATCATTATTCTTTAAGTAGCTTCACATGTCGAAGTGCTCTCCATTCCTATATAAGGCGAAGTTTCTCGATACAAGATCAAGGCGTGGGAAGGCCTTCTGTTCGCTATGGCCAGGTTCTACTGCAGTGAGCTTATCTTTAATACGTATTATTAATATAATAGCTTTATTACCTCAAGATTGATGCAAACACAAAGGGAAAAGAAGAAGAACCAACGAATGACCGAGTAACAAGTACTCCAAAATAGCTCAAACAACTGACCAGCACAATGCAGTGATTATTCAAAGAATGACAAGAAGTGAAGTAAAACAATATACGAAGGAGACATGTACCTAAGGCACATTGTCTAGAATTTTGACCATCTTTTTCGACCGGGCTGGGTCTTCGACGACATATGACCGCCGTTTCAGGACCAACTCCAATGTATCAACGACTTTGTGAAAGGAGGAGGCTGCACCACGCTCTTGACGGAATCGAACGAGACTTAGATTGGCGTGACGTCCGTGTTCGAGGACGGTAAAGAACTCTGCTGAGAATTCGACCGGACGTAGATTGAGGTCTGCATACACGATTAGCTTTAGCCACAAACCAAGGAAAGGGTACTTACAGTTCGACTCGCAAACACGTCCACGAACCACATTCTCAGCTCTGTCAAGGTATACACCATCCATCCCGTAAACTTTCCACTCACGAAGCGTTCTGTAAACTTCCTTACGAATCTTCGCTTTGGGTATCTTGAATGCAATGATTCGTACTGCAGGCTTGACGTGGAAGAACCGGGCAAACCAATTCTGACTAGCACCTGAAGGTCGACGTGTGCGATTCGTATATGAAACTGGAACGTGGCTAAGTGCAGTATCATTTGATTCAATCTGGCGTAGGGTACAGTTGTGATCAGGCGATGAGTCTCCTATGTTGTCTTAGTATCCCAATTCTGGTTTATTTAAGCTCACTGCTTACCTGTAAGGCTGTCACTGTCCGTCTTGTCTGCTTTCTTCTTGCTGAAAATCTTGAGGAAGCTAGAACGAGACTTTTCTCCGGATGCTTTTCTTGGACCCTTCTTTTCTTCCGTATTGGTAGGTGCCTCGATACTGACCGAACCAGCGGGCGCTGTCTTTACAGTCGGTAAAGTCGCTTCCTGAGCGTTTTCTTCCTGCACGTAGGATTTGTGTTTACCAAACCACGACCACTTTTTCTCGTTGGATGATTTAGCACTGGATCGGCGCGAGTCTGAGCTTTCTGATATCGTCTCCAAGACCATCGGAAGCCGTGAGTTATATCGTAAGCTCGTTGCGACGGAATCGCTGCTTGTTCGTTGCTCGGATGGAACACCTTGCTTGCGAATATGAATAACAGAGTCAGCCGAACTGTGGCGCGATTTGTTTATCGGCGCAGGCGCTTCTGTTACTGCACTTCTTTTTCGTATTGTCAAAGGCTTGATATCGTCAATGGACGGCAGAGAAGAGTCTTTTGGAACCACCCTGATGGTAGATTTTGCTTCAAGATTCTGCGACACTCTAGGAGACGGCTCAGGTGTAGCATGATGATCAACGCGCTGTAAATCATAACCACTGGATGTCTCCAACGGTGTAAATATCTCTTCAGATATAGATGGCAAGTAACCTGTATCCACAACAGGTTTCGTAAGTGGTTCAGATAGTGTGCGCCTATTTGGATTTTCAACAACAAACTCGGACTTGGCCTTGCTGCGTGCAATATCTTGTTCAATCAGTCGATCAAGATGGGCTATGACTTCACACAGGTAGTCTGGTAGGCCCGCAGCCTCCGCCTTGGTAGAATGTTCGATAAGTTTGCGACGGGTTTCGGCAAGTTCTTTCACAGTGAAAGATGTTGGCAAATCAGAAATATTATCTAACACATCGCTGCTTTCTCCTGCATGGGACTTTTCCGCTGCTTCTTCATGAATAGACATAGACGTGGCAGTAGTCGCAGTGCTTACAGCTGTGTGTCCAGTAGAAACTGATGATCTGTTGAAGGCTTCCTCGCAAATTTGACTGAGCTCGTGAGAGACTTTTCTTGCTTCTTCTCCCCAGAAATTATCCCTAATCTTCCTCACCAATAAGTCCTGCTCTAGACTGGCAACAACACCTGATGTACGGACCACTGCAGGTTGGGCTGGAAGCACAGGACTGCTCATTCGGACAGAAGACGGTGCGGCAGTAAGCAGATTAGAGCTCTTATCGTTGGCTAGCAAATGCGTGATGGAACCCTGCGACCTGGAATGGTCTCCTGCTGATTTAGCTGAGGAACCTCCACCAGATTTGTTCCTGATATGGCGAAATGATACATTCCGTCTATATCCAGCTCGATGTTGAGATGCAGGACTGTAACCGCGACGGGACGTGGCCAAGGAGCTTCTCGAGTGGAACGAGCGTTGCGCCTTCTTTTTTCTGTTCCATTGAATGATTTCAATGGACGAGCTTGGAATGACATCCGCCCTAGGAGGAGAAGAAGGGGGAACAGCAGTATCGTCTAACTCGACAACCACGTCCTCCGGTGTTTTGCGAACATTATCATCTCGATGAATGGTAACCTTCGCATATTGAACAGTAGACGTGGCCACCGGAGTTCGAGAAGCTCTGAATGGGTCATAGCTGGCAGATGACCCGGGCTCTCTTCCACTATTACTGCGCCGACTCGCGTCAGTAAGGATGGAGAACTGAGATCGACGGCGACCATGTCCTTGTATTCGACCATTTTTCGAGTGCTTGGCCACTGCCCTTGTCGCCGCAGGTGGTCGAGATATGTGGTGATAGTCGCTTGCAGAGTATTCAAGGGGCTGTCCATGGTAGTTCTCCAACTGCTCGTCGCGAAATTTGATGAGGGCATTATAGAACATCTTCTCGTGATTCGGCCTGTACCTCTCGTTAGAATATTGAAGCTGATGAGAAGGGTGATACTGACTCTTGAGATAGAAGCCGCTCTATGAGACTTTCTGTATTGGCACTGTGCCACAACGTCTGAAGACTTCGAAGTAGCTCTAGGTCAATGTCGGCACGAGAGGCTACGGCTGGACCACAATCTTTGGCTGATAGAGGTGGTGGAGGCCCTAGTTGATGTTGGGACATCGCTTGGTGTAGAATCTCATACTTCTTGAGAAGGGGGTGATTGAACATGCTTTGTATGCTGATCCGGTCCTCTGGCCTCTTTTGTAGGATTCTCTGAATCAGATCAGCTGCCTCTACAGACAACCATGTTGGAATATGATAGTTTCCTTTCTTCACCAAATGCAAAGTATTCGACAGATCGCCACCATCAAACGGTAAGAAGCCGGTCAATAACGCAAAGAGGATGATTCCGCAACTCCAAATATCAGCTTTGTCACCGCGATACCTTCGGCCGTAGATAATCTCTGGTGCAGCATAATGAGGACTTCCGCATGAGGTGTTGAGCCAATGTCCAGCCGGTTGTAGAGCAGCCATGCCAAAATCCGCCAATTTGATGTTGTGATTCGGATCCAAAAGTATGTTTTCGGGCTTGAGATCGCGATGGCATATGTTGAATCTATGACAATACGCAAGACCAGAGATTATTTGCCGAAACAATCGAACCGCTTCTTCTTCGGGGAGAGGGCCGTGAGTCGATACATAGTCGAAAAGCTCGCCACCTTCGACGTATTCGAGAACAAGATAGCTATCAAAGTAAGCAGTCAAGTCAGGGAAGTGATATATTGCCTCAACTTACAGTTCGCCTCGGTTCTCCCAGATGTCGTAAAGATTGATGACGTTGGGATGTTCAATCAATTTCATGATCACCACTTCTCGTTCAATTCCAAACGGCATTGGCCGTGTAGCTTGATCCCCCAAAAGCGAAGCATTCCTATCCATTGCAGCTATACTTTCGCTTTGAACCATGGCCGCAGATTTCTTCGACACGATTTTGATTGCCGCAGCCTGTCCAGTCACCGCATGCTTAGCCAGCCTGACGCGGCCAGTGGCGCCTTTTCCCAACGTTCTTCCCAATTGCCATGGTCCAACATGTGTCTTTCGTTTTCCTTTCCCTGATGCCGTTGAAGTGGTCGATATTGCTGAATTTCGATTCGAAGCAGCTGGTGAGTCGGTAGCTACAGAGAGCCGTGCGGTATCAGTCACCACCGCTGGCGAATTTTGGGTGATCTGAGGTTGTGTAATTTCAATCGACTTTAGACGTTCGTGACGGGGTGTCGTTGGATCTCCTCCAGGTGTTATAATCGTTGGGCCGTGGTTTAACCGAGCAGCAGCGTCTGTCAAAGGCTGTCTACCCTGTGCTGAGCGATTTCCTGCATTATCCATGGCGTATTCTGCAAGCACGTCTCCTAGTCGCGACTAAACAGCGCAGTCGAGGATTCAAAGGCTCGATATCATTCCAATTGAACCTGGTCGTTTTGCTTCTGTCGGCGTACAATGGTACTGAAAGGCGTAAAAATCCTCTCGACCAAAAAATAATTCTTTGTTCCCCGCAACTGGTAGACGGTTTTGATATTGAAGTGTTGTCCAATCTCAACAAATCCAACACAGGTCAATGGTCAGATATCGATTATAGGGATTGTATGTGTTAGTCAAAGGTGTAAAGCGTAATAGAAAAAGCAAAGAGAGAAAGAAAAAGAACAAAAGAGGGTAAAGAGTAATAATGAGCGCGAAACCTATAGAAGTGAATATAACATGGAGCGAATGACGATGTGTCTATAGACAGCTGGACAGTGTTGTTGTGCTAGTTGCTGGAGATGAAAGAGAGAAAGAGACAAAAGAGAAAAGCCCGGCCCAGCATGACTGAAGATTGATTGCACGCAGTAGATAGTGGACAGTGGACAAGCAGAGCTGGAGGAAAGAATGAGATGTAGAGTGTGAGATTTGTTGTTGACCCCGCGCCCATTCCTGACCTGCTGATGGCCTTGTTTTGAGGAATGTGCCTGCCCTAGCTCTTTCCCTTCCCACCCACCACACAACCCACAATATCCTCCCCCAGTCTGACCACGAGAGCTTTCTCTTGTTCCTCAATTAATTTCTAACACCTTGTCAATACTGAGACAGATTTCGAATAGTGTATCACCAATATCCAGTCTTGATGCTTGAATAATGTCAACTATCGTCAGTATCAACTTTCATTCCACGGTCACGTCAGCGAATTGCGATCAACAACACTGCTCTGTTATCGCTCAATCAATGATTAGCCAAATTCCCGTACTGAGCATTCCAGTTCAGGCATGATGATTTCACAGTCACGGCCGAGGCATTCATGTATTTGAGAGACAAGAGTTTGTGGATAAGCATTGGTTTGTTCTAGGAGGTTCGTTCTGAGAACTTTGCACCGTACACTAGGTATCACCGGCAATCATATTGGCTGATTTTGCTTATGGTGGTGTCGAGTCGCGTGGATGCATTCCTATCCCTTCCTGGCCAGAAATTGAGGTCATGGCGCCCATTGACTGATGAAGGGCAATTCCGCTGATATGTTATTTGTTTAAACAGAAGCACTATATTTGAGCGATCTCTTAAGTAAAAACAATCCTAAGGATGCGGAGTGGACGGAGATGAGGTTATTCTGGCTCACACAAACTACCTAATACGGTATAGCCTGCCCTCTCATGCAGAACAATCCGGACTGACGAAAACATCCCTTGCAACACACGCACACATGATTACCAATGCTGCTCAGTAATCTCAACCTGGTTAACATCCACCCCTTCCACAAACCATCGACCTTCGCCATTCCCATCGGGCCCTAAAACAAGATCGTTGCCCGACATCTGACGCTTCCGCATCTTCCCCGTCTCGTAGTCGAACGTCCAATCTTCCAGACCATAGCATCTCTTCCACTTCATCCCATCGCTAGAGTCTTGATACTCGTACCAAAACTGCACTGCGATGCGGTTGTCAGTAAACGCAAAGAGCTCTTTGCGCAGACGATAGGATTTTTCTTTTTGCCATTTTTTGGCGAGGAAGGCTTTGACTTGGTCTGTGCCTTGGAGGAAGGAGTCCCGGTTGCGCCAGATGGTGTCGGGAGTATATGCTTTGGATACTCGCTCAGGGTCTCTGGACGATGTTAGCATCTCTTCTTTGTCTCCCTGATAATCTTACGTACTGGGTGTTCCATAAGTCTTGAGCTGCCTTGACCTTCTTATGGGCAGTCTCTGCAGTGAATGGGGGTTTGATGTCAGCCATGATAGCGAGGTTGTCTCTGTTCAGATTCCACCCAATTGCTTGTTTATATACTCGGCCTTGAGTGAATATACGGAGGTTGATGGAAGGATGACACATCGCGAGATGAGCTTATTCGGGATGCGCCACTAATTGCCTATATAGGAAGGTGCATCCATGAGATGATTGGTCGATCGGTAAAAGCCCCACTAAGAACTCATTTAGGAAGATCTAGACAGCCAATTAGATATTTCATACACTGCTGTATATGACTCTATTCTATGCTCTGAATATAACTGTAGTTCATATCAGCTGTACGTACATGAGATAATAATTGACTGCCCAGTAGTTGGGGTTATCCTTAGGTCTTCCGAATTCGGCATAAAGTGCGCGCGCATCACGTGGCCACGCGTCACCGGGTTGTCAACAAGCGTGTCAGTTTTCCGCTAGTGGAGGGGCAACTCGGAAACGTCCCGCCGAGATCGCTGATTTTTACTCTCTGCTCAGTGAGTGCTCAGCTCTGATTCTGGCGAATTCGATCTGCTTCGGCCCACCTGCTACGTAGTATCTATCGCGAGTGGTCTGATCTGATGCAATTGGCCTGCCCTGGATTTGTCATGGAGACTCGGTCTAGGAGTCCCAGATTAGTCACGTCGACGTTCTGGCTCGGGTCGGCTCCTCTTTAACTGTTGCGATACGGACTGATCGTACGGATTTGCCTTCCTGTCTGGCAAAAGCAATTGACGACTTTGACGATTGTTGGCTGGTCTGCCTATCAGATGGAGCATCGGATCGCAATTTAATATGGGCAGCGAGAATACTCTATATTAAGACAATGGTTAGTTATGCGGTGAAAAGACGGCAATCGGGTTCGGCGACGGCTTATCAGGCGATTGTACCATGTACCCACAACAGTCTCGGACAACCAAGGTACCACCGAGTACCTGGGCGAACCTATATATAAGGCCATGACACGTCTATCGTGCCGCCCGCCTCCGTGACATTTAACATTTATCTGATCTGATAACCCCTCACATCACTTCATCCGGTCTATCCTTCAACTCAACAACCAACCACTACATACCTTCATAATGGTTCTCCAGCCAGGTGATCAGTTCCCCGACAACGTTGTCTTCTCGTGAGTTCTTTTCCTTCTCTTCTTGTTGTTTTCTGTCTGTGTGTTGACGCTAATCTGTCACAGCTACATCCCTTGGGTTGAGGAGTCGGCCGATATCAAGTCCTGCGGTATTCCCATCAACTACAACGCTTCCAAGGAGTGGGCCGACAAGAAGGTTGTCGTCTTCGCCTTGCCTGGTGAGTCCCGCAAACCCTCTTACTTGAAATCATGTCCTAATATCTCTTCTAGGTGCCTTCACTCCCGTCTGCTCCGCCGCCCACGTCCCCGGATACATTGACAACCTCCCCGCCTTGAAGGCCAAGGGTGTTGATGTTGTCGCCGTTCTCGCCTACAACGACGCCTACGTCATGAGCGCTTGGGGCAAGGCTAACGGCGTCAAGGGCGACGACATTCTCTTCTTGTCCGACCCCGAGGCCAAGTTCTCCAAGAGCATTGGCTGGGCGGACGATGAGGGTCGTACCTACCGTTACGCCATCGTCATTGACCACGGAAAGGTCACCTTCGCTAAGAAGGAGCGTTCCAAGAACGTCCTCGAGGTGAGCTTTCGCATGCTTTTTGGCTTATTGCATTCACTAACCATTATGCTTCTATAAAATAGGTTACCGACGCCGAGTCCATCCTCAAGGTTCTCTAAATATTTTCATGATTTAACTTACCAGCGTATCCGTGATGATCAATCTCTTCGCTGATGATGAGCGATTTCCTGGACAAGCGGAATAATGACCTTTCCTTTGTTTAGAATTTGCTAGAGATAGACTACAATGATAGATATAGAATTGACCAATATTTTGTCACATCATTAAAAGCTCCTGTGGGTCGTTGAACGACTCGCCCGAGAGGCATATTGGCGTAGTACATGAGGGCTAGGGCTAGCAGAAATCGGGGCGTACTCCGAGATGCCGACATCTGGAGAAAAGATCCCTTACAAAACCATCAGCCAGGACAACCTGCTGATGGTGTTGTGGAGGGCATGGGAGACGAAAATGGCAAGAGGATATATAGAATGGGGTTGATATGAGTGCTGAGCCGATGCATTCCAAGCTCAGGGACGTAGCTGAATACTTCTCTGTAAGTAGCCAGACTATATAAAATCCATCAAGATCAAGAAAGATGAAAGATGAAAGAAGATAGATGAAGCCTTGAGAAATGTAGAAGTTAGGGCTAACCCTACAGTAACCTGTTCATGACGCACTTGATCACCACTTGACACTAGACCGAAATTGGCTTAGTTCGATGTCCCTGCTTATCAATGATCTGATCTGATAGATAAGTTGGCCCCTCCGAGTGTGCCTTTTCTCTCCATCAACAATCTCGACAACAAAGACTCCAGTCATCATATCGATGTTGACAATGGAGAATGTCGAAGATCAGTTCTACGGGCATTAGCGCCGCAGACGCCGTCGCAGCCGCGATAAACGATGGCAAGACACATCTCCTTTTAGCCTCGGTATTCTTCTCCGATTCAAATATTCTCATTATCATTCAACTAACGTTTGTGTATAGAGTGGCTCTGTTGCTGCCATCAAACTACCACTGATAATATCCGCACTGCGAAATCATGTCAACCTCTCGATCCGCGTCATCCTCACGAAATCCGCATCTTACTTCCTCCAGGGCCAATCCGCGGAACAGCCCACCATCGCCTCTATAGCTAAACTACCCAATGTCGACGCTATATACCAAGATGAAGACGAAAGGACAGAGTCATGGGTACGGGGTGGGGGTATATTACACATCAATCTGCGCAAGTGGGCGGATATACTGGTCGTTGCGCCGCTGAGCGCGAATACGTTGGCCAAGATTGTCAATGGGATTAGTGATAATCTGTTGACGGATGTGATACGGGCTTGGGATACCTCTGGGTTGGTTGATGGGGGTGCTAGGAAGAGGATATTGGTTGCACCTGCGATGAATGCAGCTATGTTTGTTACCTTTTTTTTTTTTTTCAGAAGCTGAATGTTTACTGATCGGGTTGATTGACTAGGTGGCTGCAACCGATTACTAAGAAACAGATCCTTGTGTTGGATCAGGAGTGGGGTGTTGAGGCTGATGCAGGAAATCTCGACCATCAGGGATGGTTTGAAGTATTGAAACCTATTGAGGTATGGCTATCAGAAGTGGTTTTGATTTGACTAAGTATAGTTGCTGACGGACCTGCTAGAAATCCCTTGCTTGCGGTGATGTCGGTGTCGGAGGCATGATGGAATGGACTCATATCGTGAAGATCATTGAACAACGACTAGGTCTCGTTGCTCCTTCCAAATAAGAGCTGGCTTGCTTGATTCATATGGCTGGCAGCTATGTTCAAAAGCGAGGCGTTTCAGAACACAATAGACTAATATAGAGTACTACCAGACGGAGTATATTGGATTATCAATTACATACGTACGTATATACATAGCTACACCCAGGGGATCCAGAATAGCCCTAGCTCGTGTAATTTTCCCTTAGGGTATTACCCATTCGCAGATTGATAGACCCGTAAATTACATATATTGTCCTGGACTTGGGTACCTTGGATTTCCTAAACTATTTAGAAATACAAAAGATCTGCCAAATCATCCTACATAACAGTGAATAATTATGACAATAATGCTGAAAATGTTGTGTGATTATCTCCTAGAAAAACAGATATCATAGATGAAATGGCAATCTTTCTACTGTGAATTAGCACCTATAGACATAGCCTCTTACTCTTTTAGATCTCCCCGTGACGACATATCACATAAAACGTCTTCCTGAATGTCTTCCCAGACATCAGCCCAACTCGCTGGGTCTGCCGCATCAACTGTATACGGGTAGATGACGAGCCGCTGCTTGCCAATCCCTCGAAACCGCTTAATAGTATAATCAACCACTCCCTTCACACTATTTTCACCTGTATAATCAGTATAGAAGGTCCCAAACGGCGAGCGAGGGAGTTTCTCCTTCAAAACACTGACGTTACCAAGAAGCAGAATAATTGGGTCCCCAGAGCGATTGCTCCTACTACTACGGCGATGACCAAAGAATTGACTGTTAACCACAGAATCAAACATCGCCAGATAAGCATCTAAGGGCTCGACGCCTGGCCTGTGGTCGTAGATAGCGAGGTCGTAGAGGAACATCATCTCTGTGAAGTCATCTAATAGGTGAATCCATTTCCTCCGCTCGCCCCCCCTGAGTCCTGGAATGACGAACTGCACAGTGCCGTGATCTATGGGTATGGTCATTGCTGTGGAACTGAAGAGTTGCGAAGGGGTGCGCACAATGTCTGATTTGGTGGGGATATAATCTGGCTCTGCAATTCGCTGGAGTTCGTGAAGGAAGCTGGTGTAGCACAAAATCTAGAGTCAGTTGAACTGATAAGTCATGGACAACCAGCCGGGGGGGAGGGAATTACCTACTATGGAATACAGTACTCATAACCACTATTGCAAGTTTTCCTAGCCAAATGGACAAAGGCTTCGCTTTTAGACAGAGCTAATACAGCATCTATCATCTGTGAAGTGATGATGTTGTTCCATGCAATGTTGTTCCCACTAGGTCGAATAATACTCCGTAAAGTCTCAATATGGGACGAAAAGGCACTCTTATCCATGCCATCACCGGAAGACAGCAACTCCATTTCATTTATGCCTTTGAGTGACAATCCTACTTGCTCTAGTATACCTAGAACGGTCTTTCTAACGGCGTCTCGGTATGACGAACGTCTGTCAGGATCATCATAGCAAAAAGTAGCTGTGCATGTGAAAATAGCGATTTGCCTAGTCAAGACCTCGATTTCAGAAGTATCGCCAAAGAGAACGATTTTGTGTGCATTCTTTGCCTTCTCTGCTTCCTCGTCAAGAAATTGATCGATCTCGTGAGTGCGCTCTTGGGCTCGATGGGCCTCAGCATCTGTCCGCCACCAGAAACGTGGAGTCGTCATGGTCTCTGATTAAATTAAAGGTGACAGATATGCGAAAGGATGATGACACAAGCCACATGCCAGCGCAAAATAAGCCCTGGCTTAGGTTGTCTAATCACATGACCCTACAGGACGCTAGACCTACCTAATCGGTATCATTTCCAAATCTATAGACCTAATACAAAGTGAGTACTATCATAGTTCATAACCTGGTCTGAAAATACTTGGCTAGAATGGAAAAGCCTTTCTGTCTTTTAAAGCTTCCCACTAAGATTCGAGACTAGATCTACTACAAAATTTTATACATATGGCTAGCATATAAATTAATATAGGATGAAGAGAACCTAAATGAGATAGCTATAATAGACTGTAAGTGTCAAATTGTCATCCTTTATACTAATCAATAGGTCTGCATCGAAGCTGGATTAGTTATGTTAAGAGAGAACCAATTCATTTGTATTAGTATGAAGAGATATTAGCCCCTATAAGTTCTATTTATATCTAGCCAGGTATCCATTGTGACTATAAATCAAAAGTTTATTACTAGGTTCAGAGAGTTTGTGATGACACACTTAATTGACTTCACCAATGACCTGGCGCTATTGAAGAGCCAGTTTGAGGTTATGATTATTTGGCGCGCGATCTGGATCGATTTGTTCAAGCGCTTGGGAAAGCGGATTTGGGTAGTTTAAAATTTTACAGCTACATCTAAGCATCAAGTCACAATATTTTGTTTACATACATTACATACTCTCCATCCAGGAGAGTCAACTGTATACTACAGAGCTAATACAAAACTCACCATTCAGGCTCAATCCAATAATCCCTCCAAGCACCCCTCTGCGTATCAGCAAACACATCAATACTCCCCTGCACCCCATCCCTCCCAACACTCCAAATCCCACTCTCCACAAGCTCACGCCACCGATCCATCAACTTCTCCAACCTCTGAGCCCGCCATTCCCCTCCAAACGGATGGTAGCACCCAAACTGGAAAAGCTGGGTGTGAGATCCTGCATCCACGAAACTCCCATCACTTCTCCTCGGTGTATACTCATCTTGTCTCCAATCAGGTCTTAGAGCAAAAGGTAGTAAAAGGCGGAATCCCTCTTCGGCAATATCGCAGACACCTCGGTGGATAAGTTCACTGTACAATCCTGCAAGAATGGGTTGACCTTCTCTGTATGGGATGTTGGCCTGTCGATCATCGGGGGTCACGAATATCCGTCGAATCTCCTTGTTGAATCCGACCGTTTGCCGTTTATCGGCTGCCGCAAAGATGAGGACGGATGGGATGATTTCGTCGCCTTCCTCGTTACGAGATGGTTGTAGACTTGTGAATTGTTGCTGAGCTATGAATCTTGTAGCGTCGTGCGGTACTTCCAGACCCGGTGCGATGTGTTTGAAGCGTGGAGTCTTGACTTTGGTCAGGACAGAGCGGATGAAGCAATTTTTAGGGACGGATGCTGCATCAAGGTCTGCATGAGTCAATAGCGGTGTATCGGGTAGGACAGGTAACAATGAGCCAGACGGCATTCTCGCTTCGATCACGGCCGAAAGCTTCTCAATCGCCGCAACGGCACTGTCAACCTGGGCAGGACTATAAGGCTGCCACATCCACGGCCCAAGTTGGTCAGGAGCAGTAGTTTCTGACTCATCATCCCACACCCTCTCCGGACCAGCAGTAACCTTCCCAATCCTCAGCATAGAAATCCAATTCGTAAGCATAGTCTCCAGCGGAAACCACATATCCAAATGCTCCTCAACAGGACTAACGCTATCAATATTCTCCTGGCAAAGCGTCATGGCCACTTGATGGCGCTGCTGGTCGTAGACTAGGCCTACACTGTGCCCACCATGCTCAGACCAGCTCCCGTAAAGAATGACGAACCGCTCTTTGTCGTACAAGTCGTTTTCTTCAATGAAGAAAAGTTCATCGGCGGGTGTGACTTCGACATTCCCGACCCAGTAGGATATCCCTGTATCTGGTACGATGATGGACTCTAAGTAAGATATTAGTCCTGCGTCCAGGCGATCACGGAGAACCTCCAAGTCGTCGTGGTGACGCTCAAAAAATGTAGGACGAGTTAATAACTCATCAAGATCTTCAGGGCCGCGCTGGCGAAACGCCATCCAGCCGTACGCGACCAGATAATTGTGCAGTCTTGCGCAACGCTCATAGTCCAGACCTCTCCCATCGGTGCGCGCCGGATTGGAGTCTGATACCAAGGCATCGTTAATATCGAGAAGCAGTCGAGGATTGGCCATTAGATCTAGTCGGATGGTTGCAGGACTAGTAGTAGTAGAAGTGTCGCTGTGGTCGTCCATTTCGACGAAAAGATTCCATGCCAATGCACATAGTATTGTCCCGACTATATCTGGGAGGCTGGTCCGCAACAGTCGCATGCTGTATCAACAATGGAGTATTTTCTCCATCTTCCGATGTAGCTGTGAGTTGCTTTTTGTCTGCTCCGGTTCGATCATGATCGAGGTGTGATGTTGAAGAAAGACATGGGTATCACGGCAAGCTTGTTAGCTCGATACCCAAGCACTAAGAATACCACGACCGTAGACTCAAACAACGACCGAGCATGAGCATACCTGATTAGCTATCAATCAAGTTAATATTCAGACGCAATCAATCAACATCATAAATACATCAAAAACCAGTGTCTTCACGACCAAATACCACAATACCAAAAATACCCCGTACGTACACTACGTACACTACAATGCACGCGGCAAGGAAGCGTAACATACAGAAAAAGCAAAACCGATGGGGGCTGAATACGTTACATACGACCGTCGACTGACTAGCTCTTGGCGGGACGGGCCGCTTGCTGGGAACAACGCTACGTAATTATCTACCTTGATACGTATATCGCATCCTACTACGTACGTACGTATCGTCGCGGTCGTATTTGCAATTAATCTGGGATCATTCCGATCTCGTACATCCAGTCTGCGATAGACTGGTCAGTGACTCAGTGTGATAAGAATACATACGTACTTGCCTTTGCTTCGGCCTCGAGTGTGTCGGGATCATCCCGGTCGAGGTATCATCTATATTGACCATGTTAAAATGCTACACTGCAACTGCACCTCCCTGTGGAATAGTAATAGAACAAGTGAATTGATTGATCAGACAGCCGCCCATACATAAACATAAAGTGCTCAGTTCTCCACTCAAACAAGGGGTAAATCTAAAACAAACACGCAATCTCGAACGCAGACAGGATAATCAGATAGCCACCCAGAAAGCAAAAACAACATGGATTACAAGTCGGGATAAAATCAAAAGAAAAAAAGTCACACGCGCACCACACAAGGATCAAACAGATTCGGACTAATTCGACATCGTGTTCGGACCCGAAGGATTCCAGACCAGTCGAAACGCACAAGTAACAGTAGACCAGCAAAATGCCGCTAATTCCGCAACTTTTTGATTCCACCCATGCCATAACCAGTATCCCGTGCATAAAGGTCCTTGAAGCACCAAACGACCAGTAACCCGAGGATGAAATGTCACAAGAACCGCCCGAAGCGCTCAAAGAACCACGAAAGAGCCACCGTACGACAGATGCATTATTTTGATAACGAACAATTCGCAGACTGCCACCCGAATATTTTCGCGAAAAGAGACGAGAAATGATGCCGCCCCATTCCCATGATTATTTCACATGGTGTAAAAACATAAAAGACAGATGTCCATCCGGAAATTTACCGCGATCAGAGTACAACGAAATAAAAAAAGATCAGTGCAGCCGCCCGTGCAGAAGAACAAACATAGCGTAGAACATGGAAAGTCATTGAAGACACATTAACGGGTCGCCCCAAGTATTTTATCAGAATGGAATCTTCCTCCTTTCAATAAGTCGATATGAAAGGAAATGATGAAGCAGAAATTCGCGTAAACAATCATCTGGAGTCTCGCATGATGTTGGTCCAAGATCATCGAAGAAGACCGAACCCGAGTTGTAGTCTAATTTCGGTCCTGGTTTGTGGATGATTGCGGTCGTGTAGTCCATAACGTTCGTCTTCGAGGCTTCGTTTCAAAAAGCAGAAAGATTGCACCCTGCGCCAGGCAGGGAAAAAAAGGTCTAGTAATACGCAAGCGTCCTAGAATCCTTTCAATCCAAGGTAGCGAATGATCCAGCCATCCACTACCTAGCCGTCTCAGAAGTGATTCTTGACGCGTAGAACTCCAATAGTCGTATAACTGCGAAACAATGCGTTGTGGAGGAATAAGAATGGATAATGGTGGTAATAAATGATAGTACAGCTTCGGCTCGCCGTTCGCAAATGATGGAATTGGTTGTGCGACCTGCACAGAGTTGTATAGCCCATCGTATCGTTGAGAGAGCCGAGTCGCTTGGCATCTCGGTCATATTTTGTAATCTTTTTGGTTTTCGTGTAGTCATATCGTCTCCAGGAGCTCATAACACAACAGCAAGTCGCACCTCTCAGAATCGAATCGCTGGGTTTTAAACTTTCCGATTCAATTGGTTGAGCATATCGCTGTCGGTACTGGAACGACCACCGTTTGCGCCGGCAGCATCACCAGGAGGATTGTTGAGAATATCTCGAACATTCAATCCTCCACGTGATGGACCCGGAGTCGCAATCGGAGGCGGAGTTCCATGGGCTGGAATCGGTGCGTAGCCTGGACGATCGTAGGCATATGATTGCGGAGACGCACGTCTATCCTGTGGCGGAGCGTGATAGTATGGTGCTGGAGGAAAACCCGGTGCTTGAGGGCCAGAGACTGGTGCTAGGTTGATGGGTTCGGGATACTCAAAGCCTGCGCCTGAGCCTCGTCGACCTCCCTGCTGGCGCTAAGAAGTATGTTAGCCCATGATGAACCTGATGAACCTAAGACGTGAAGCTATAACCCAAACTTACTTGATCGTGAGGCACATGGTGCTGCATAGGAGGAGGCGGGATTCGATCATCCATATGAGGAGGACGGCCATAGGGAGCTTGATAGTAAGCACCTTGTGGTGGAGGAAGTGTGCTCTCAGGCATAGCTTGCTGTTGTGGTGGGAGAGGTTGGCCGTGAGCACCGTACAACACGACATTATCGGCAGGGTAGCCACGACCACGTCCTCCTTGAGTCTGTGGACGCAGCAGGTGAGGATAGGCTGCATGGGCGGGAACGAAGGCTTGCGCTTGCGAAGATACGGGCGTGAACATGCATTCCTGGTTAAAGCGGACACAGTTGGTGCAGCGTCCATCAGGGGAGCTCTCGAAACCGGAACAACGAATCTGTATCATGTCTTTGCGTCAGCCATCATCCTTGAAGATCGTAACCTGTAGATGGAGGGAATAGCTGACCTTGCGACGACGACAATAACGACAAGCTATAGCTGTTCGCTGCCTCGGGGCGGCGGCTTGGTAGACCACTTGCGATCCTGGTGGAGGTTGAGCGTACATGTCGGGTGGTCGTTGGTAAGGACCAGGAGCGGGTGGAGGAGGCAAGCGATGGTAAGGATCTTGAGAGCCTTGAACCTGAGAGTGTACTGCAGCCATGCCAGATGGTTGTGCCTGAGGGTAGGCAGAGGGAGGAGGAGGGTATGCCGATTGGGGGTAAGGCTGTTGGTTATAGGGAGCTGGAGGATGCGACTGAGGATAAGAGGGAGCGTAGGTCGACGGCGGCGGCGGCGGCGGCGGATATGTTGACGAGGGACGTGTCGATGAAGGACGCTATTGGTTTGATGAGCTCTGCTGTCAGTGACGCGGTGAAGATCGATTGGTCTGCGAAGAGATCGAGGCACGAAAATATGTGGAGATCCAAGACTAAGATCTTTCCCGGGGAAGTAATAAGAGAAAGAAGGGGGAGGTCAAGTGAGATGTGCAAGGACTTGAGAAGAAGTAGAGATAGGGATGGAAGAAGGTAAGAAGAGGAAAGTCTAAATGACCAAGGTCCCACCACTAGGGACGAGTCCAGGTATATATAAAGACTCAGGTGCGTGTGACTCAATGATGTTGGAAAACAGACCGGGGAGTATTATTAGATTGACTTACGTTATTGTCTTCGGCGTTCCACGACTGTTGCTGGGGTGGGTGTTGAGGATTGGGTTTCTCGCTGTTCCACGATTGTTGTGGATGAATGCCCTGACCGCTATGATTTGACATTGAGAGTCTAGGGTGCAGACGCGTGAAGCTGCAGTCACAACAAGTGGAGAGGCGAAAATGGGAAACGAGAGAAGAGAGGGGGGGGGGGAGGGAGAAGAACGAAGGAATTAGAGGAAGGGAAAAAAAATAAGTGTGATATCAGGTTGCAGGACCAGTCAGCTTGGGAATGTAGAACCGGGGGGCGTGTTGGACTTTGGGCTGGCAGCTGCACAGTGGTGGACACAATCCGACAGGGCCGACAAGGGCCGGCGCAGAGCACTCGGATGGGGCCCAATCAGCACCAGGGCACGGCGAATCACAGCGATTACCAGCGTGCTCGGCTGATGCGCAAGACTAGCATTCGCGTGGTAGACGGGAACGGCTGGAGACGTAATTCGTACGCCGGAAGCCGTCGCCAACTTTCGTTGGTTGGCGGGCCAGATGGGGACGCTTTTTTTTATGGACAGGGAGGGGGCTGTGGGCGCGGACCACTTGGAGAGGAGCCCACTGGCACTCTCGACTCTCACTTAACTAGTGCTTCCGTATTTGCGTTGAAGAGACGACTCACAGGCAACAAAGACGGGGCGACGGGACGGATGGAGGAGGCAAGGGCTTGCAGAACGATGATTGCAGCAGGGTCGACCGTGGATCGCAAGGGACAGATTCCTCGGCAGGATGACACTGATTAGTGATAGTCTTGTGGACACGAGGACTAGGATTGCTTGTATTGCATATTAAGGACTGCGAGCACGGCGTGTCTTGGAACTAGCGGAAGAGATAGTCTGTAGTATGTAGGATTATAGGTGGGTAGAATCGGTAAGTGCGAGAGTTGAAGTTGGCAGGAGAACGGCGACAAAAGAGACAATAATGAAAGAATGAGACAAATAATGAAAGAAGAGTGGAAGTTGAAGTTGTTCTGGGAAGGAAAGAACCATCGTGACAATGCCACTTGGCAAGAGGTCACTTGGGTCCTTCCTCACGGTGTGCTGCTGCTGCTGCTGCATTCAGGCAGGTACTCGATCGTTCCTTCCTTCCGTAACAGTTCATCATACATGTACCTCTACCTACATCTACATGTACACTTATTCTGCATGCACTGTACAGTAACAAGTACTAACAACGTCCTTGCAATTAACGTCAAGTACGTACGGTGTACTCGTTTTAGTACGACGTACTGCGTACTGCGTATTTGTACGTACATACATACTCCGTACGGTACTAGCCACTGACTAGTCGAGTGGCACCAAAAGCGGTGTACTTGGTTACCGCTCGCGGTCACCATCGAGGGCCACCATGCAGGCGCGGAATGGGGCTAGACTTAGAGCCTAGGTGACTCTGCTTAAGGCTCTAACGCCGGAATTGAAAATAAAATACGAGACTCATTCATGTCTTGAGATCGATAGACGTGTCATAAGCAGTCAGTTACTTATATACTGTCTACTCTTATTGACAGTAATTGACTTATTGACTACGTAGAATATAATACTCCTGATATAGCCACGTCGATTTGGCGGTGGATAGGGATAGACGATCGGAAGACGGCAAGGCGCGAGCGGAACGGGAAGAAGATGGCTCCAAAAGAAGCAATAACGGATCGTGGATCTGCAGTCCTCGAATGAGCGTTCTCGATGCAGCCTTCGTACGTCGATTATTAGATTAAAAAATCAATTTTTCTTAATTCTTCTCCGTCTCCTGTCAGTGCAACCACGTCATTCGTTATTTCATCATTCGTCATCCATGTGACAGACGGCAGAGCTTGCTAACTGGATATTCTCTCCGTGAAGAGTCAGATACGAAGAATGGATATCTAGGGCTGATGCTGATCGAGACTTTTTCGTTTTAATTGAGAGATATTCTCTGGTTGTCCTTCTTGGTCTGTCCAGTGCCAACCTGCCCAAGTAAGCACTTGGCTACGTCCGTACTAGGCAGTGTTTAACTTTGCACTTTCGCGGCGGAGGGAGGAGCCGGTCCTTTTAGGACCCAGTGCCATATCCATGGATCAGCTTAAATAGCGCTAGACCGGGATGCTGGTGTCTTGCAAGTTACTGGTAATCAGTAAGTAATACGGAGTACCCGTATTACTGATTACTGATACAACCACACTGACAAGTGTTAGGGCTGTTTTCAGACTGCAGGTAAATTTACGCGTACGAGACTACGAGGATTTGCTGCATCACCAACTGATCACGTGTATTTTTGTCGATTGTCGAATTCGGTGCTGTACTATTTTGAAGATTTTCAATTGCACGATGGATCGACAAGTTCCTTTTCTTTTTTTTTCCTTTCCATCCAAATAAACTCGGCACATGATTTCGCGCTCATGTACTCCGTACGTGACCGACTCTTTTTGTGATTTGAATTTCTGCACAGGCCGCCAACAGGACAAGTCGAACGGGAAACGGGTTGCATATGCATGAGCGCTTAGCCGGGGGGTGTTCAGCGGGCCGCGCCGGCGTGATATAGTTACTTCGCGGGCCAACGAAGCGTCGAAGAATCGATAAAAATCAAATTGGCTTCAGGCTGATGTGCAAGCGCAGATTGTGGATATTGATTATCTCTTTGCTGCGTGGTAGTTGGTCGAGTTGGCTTGATTTTTCATGGAAATCACGAGCTAGGTACTTGATCGTACGGGGGTGCTATTCCTGCGCGTCTTGCCTAGAATTAGGTACCTACATTATATTAACCCCCGTAACGACCCCCAAGCATAACATAGTGTATGACAACACTCGAATAATCCTAGTACTACAGTCTACTACGTATAACGAATCACGAATAGTCCGAGGGTCGTATATCAGTGGCCTAATCTGAAGAAAAACCGACAGGGATTGCTGTCATAAGAACCATGTGCTGACGTCCACCTGATTTGTTCATGTCTCCAGCAGTCCGTGAATCCCTAACCGAAGCAGGTGGTGACGATAACCTTGGAACATATTCAATGTTGCATTCAGCTGGACTACCACATGCCACACCAGCCCATGCCGAGTATTTTTTTTGAGCAAAATCGCTGACTCTACAGGGCTGTGTGTCACGATTCCTAGTTTCCTACAGGGGGACAAACCACACCTCTGCTGAGTCTACTCCGTATTAATATTCTATTTCCGACTCACCCGATGAAACCCGCTTTGAAGCGTCGGCGACCTGGGAATTGTGACTGACGGTCACTCCGACGGAAGAAAAAAATCGTACGTATGTACCAACAATTGAATTTTCATATGGGCTAATGCCCAAGAGTTCGCCATCACACTTTGTGTATCCATGGTTCATGTGGTTTGACTAACCTGTAGACTGTTCGTCGGATGGGGATGTGTGGGCGCTGACGAGCCGTCCCTTCCCTTCCCTTTGACTTGGGTGTTCTTTTTGTTCGACCTCAGCTGAAAAAAAAATCTCATCAACACGGAACCATACCTAGGTACAAAATCGAGGTGCTTTTGCCACCACGGACGAACGGCTTGATTCAATGTTTGTCGCGTAAATTGAGACAATATTAATGAAAGAAGAAAACAGGATTCGATTCGTCACAACCGAATTACATTCTGAGCCAATCAACCCTTCCTCAGCCACGATTCATTTCCTTGTTTCAATCCTTGGAAAATCTACCGTCCGGATCTGCTCGTTTCTTGTAAGGTCATTTCAAACTTCCTGCGCGTCATCCATCCTCAGGTGGAGCAAGGACCTTCCCTCCTCTCAAAGAAAAATATGATCCACCATTCTCCGATCTTAATTCCCTCTTTGCCTTGACGTGACTCGACGAATTTTTCGTGCTTCCTGGGTTTTCACTGGATGCCGGTACACAGAAAAAAAAAACATTTATGCAAGAACGGCCCGTGTAGCCGCTGCACGTACGTGTAGATTATCTTAGTAACGTAGCATAGGGCTATGATTAAATGCACTTCAAAGATGTCATCTCGTCTACTTTGCCATAGCACACAAAAGGGGAGTCGAGTCCTCCATCGAGTCCATTCGATTAAAGAATTAAAGACAGGTGGAATCAATTGATTACTATTTCCTTGACTCGTTCCCGGATTCTGGTCACCGGGTCAAGGAGCACATTTCGCATCCATGGTTCTATTTCGAACCAGCACATCTCGTTTGCTTGGTACGGAGAAGTCCGTTTTCATTATTACTACTACGGTTCAACCGTAGAACGCACTCAAGGGCCAAGGGCCAAGGCAGCTGGCAACAGCCCAGGATGATGGATCTCGGGACACACTCGGGATTCATCATTTCACACATGGGATCCACATCCTAGTCCACGGTCCCCCATAATGGGTGGCATTTTTGATGAAGGTCGACAGGTCGATGCACGAATCAGACTTGAAAACAACGGTTTTCCGAAGGAAAGGATTATTTGTGACCGTCATAGATGTGAGACATCTGAGTAAATCTCGAGTCTGTTTGATTCATCCGAGGCTAGAATTTCGGGTACCTGCTTCGACTATGACTGATAGACATTGAGAAGTTGAATCAGCGAGATCTGGCCCAATTTCCTATTCGGTACATAACTATGTGCCAATCTCAAGTACAGTCAAGCCGCAAGACACCCCACGGAATTAATCAATATAACAACCGTTAATCATGATGCTACTCACCTGATAATCCAAAACCAAGCAGGTCCCTTGCACCGTCTCCTCACCGCTCAATGGTCACATACATTAATCGATCCTGTCGATGTTGACCGCCAGTTAGTAAGGACAAGTAAGTGCACATGCAGAAGGGAAGAAGAGGGGAATAATACCGTAAGTACGCAGTAATAATACCAAAGTTACATACAGTTAGTGTCCGGTACTTGTATGGAACAAGCGGCAAGTTTCTCGTGCTGCGTTGGGTTAAGCGGCCAAGCACTAAGGATGAGCGGACCGAAGCCACGCTGATTACTGGGACTCCAATCACACAGTTCACACTTCCTCGCCGGCTGATCCACCTCGGAAGCCCGCAGGCAGTTTCGGTCACATGCTCTGCTAGTGGCCAATGAGGGACAGGGGAGATGTACTTTTATTTTAGTGCACTTAGCACTAAGACTTCTAGCCTCTTGTCTTGCTGGCAATCCCCGATCAGGTCAGGCATTCATGCCTGAGTCCTGCCTGTTTTGTCAGTCGAACTCTACTATAGTACTGTGTAGTCGATTCTAGTTATCGCATTATATCATAGACTGGTTATGCAGTGCGTTGCATACTGTGTTGGTACTGTGACTTGCATGACCTGTAGCACTCACACAAATTAGCTAGATAGCTTGGAGAGAACATTGAAAATTCTAACATGTTATTATGCTCATCTTATCTATCTACTCCGTATTGTTAGTGTAGAATTCCCAATCCGGAAGGAACGACTGGCAAGTTGCAACAGCACCTTCCAACAACAAGGAAACCGAAGCGAGCAGTCAAGGAAAGCGCCAAACGACGCCATCATTACCTAAACCAACTTAACCAAGTAACTACAGGCTAGCAACTTTTTGAATTTGTGATAATCTCTCAACCTTGCATGAGACCAACATCCATCGTCCACGCTGAGCCAACCGAACAACTTTGATCGGATACCTACGGACGTTGTACATGTACATGGTACTACTACCTAGGCACGAAGCTACTCAAATTCCAGATGTTGAATCGACACAAAACACTCGCTGCGTTGGTTTAATGCATGGCTAGATGATATCTGGAAGGAGGTCATGGCCAACTCACCACCGCATACCTAACATCGATTGCCGGGCGTTGAAACTCGACGGCAATCAAGGCCACGCTGTCGATGCATAGTTACTACGCCATCAAACGGCTTCGTTTTATCAGGACAAGACTTCAAACTACGTACTCGCTTCCTCTTTCCATGCTCCATTTCTGATCTCTCATTTCTTTTTCCCGATATCAACAACAAACAAAACAATGACCATTGACCAACAACCAGACCAAAGCAACTAGCATCTGACTTGCATAAACGCCGCCAATTGTCCTCTATTGACGTGGCTAGTACTACGTACATACATTCAAGAAAAAACCAGAAAATGTGATGGATCACAAAAATGTTGAATGTTCGTTTACGGCGATATCTCGATGAGTTGGTTGATCACGAAAGCCGAAAGCTTATGACTAATTGGGTCTGGTGTCTTAGTGTCAGAGGTATCCCATGGATCTTGACATTCCTGCGGTCAGGGTCAAGGCATACTTTTGAGGTCAAGGGACGGTGTCACGCTGCTCTTTTGAATGTTTATTTGTAGGAGGGCCTCGGTAGCCTTGTTAAGTTCCGGATTCTGGTTGATGGCTAGCCTTCACTAAGAGAGACGAAGAAAGGTACCCTTACGGCCCAACTAGTAAACTTGGTTGGTATCGAGTACTACGATGGTTTGGTTAATGCCGGATATGAATTGGCCGCTTAGTCTAACAAGTACTTCATACAAACAAGTCAAAATCGCTGCAAGGACAACTACCACACACAAATCATCCTCACAGCACTACTCACTTTCATCTTCTTGGTCATTCTCGTCATCGCTTGGCGGGTCATCGGGCATCACAACGCTGTTCAGATACGTGACCTGCAGATGATTGTCAGTGCCCAGGTCTTATATTCCTCGTAAAGGAATGGTGCTGCGGGTATGCCCGAAAAAGGCATTCATGTTAGAGGTGAGAATGAGTGAGGGATTATTAGGTTTCAATCTAGTCGATCCCCAAGAGCCAATCGATTGATTGATATAGCACAGGGGAGTAATCTTCATATCACCATGATGCAGTGACATGCAGTCGAAATGCAGGCCTGGAATTCGTCCTCTAGCATGTCTTCTTCTCTAAATGCCAAATGGAGTGGAAGAGGGGTTGTCACGCCGCTAAAGGCGGACCGAGAGCGGGTGGATCAGAGCGAATAACGAGGTGTGAAATCGAGACCGATTCCCACAGAAGGGCAAGGGCTGTTGCACTCGCAACTTGGTCGGTGGATCATTGTGCTGCATGGCCATGGCATGATTGCAGAAGGCAGAGAAGGCAGCTGAAGGAGGGGTGGACGGATCGAAGGGAAGAGGGAGGGGACCACTCACAAAAGGCACCAATACTTCTATCAGACTCTCAATTCGCTCTTGTGCATCGGGGCTGAGTAGGATTTCATCCGAGAGTGGTTTACCGACTGTGTAGCTCCGCAATCTGAGTAAGTCAATGTTGGGATTATCGTGTTCGTAGCCCTTGGGAAGCGTCTGTGTTAGTGCCAGGAAAATTTTTTGTAAGAACTTAGCAAGGATGCAAAGGGACGGGAAATGCTGGTGAACCATGGAACGAAACGGCACTATGCTGCGCCGTCGAAGCCATCGCGTCGGCAGATTGGACCAGGCATTGAACACACAGAGCACAGCATACGGAGGGAATGACTATCAAACTCCAACCACAAAGAATGACTCTGGGTATAGGGAGCAAGTGTTATGCTTTTTGGCGGTATTTGTACCACCTCTTGTCGTAGTCATGCTCACTCTAGGCATGATTAGAAGAGGTTGGTGGCTGGCAACCTAAACGGGGACAATCGCCAAAGTTTGGTACCAATGGGCCTGGACTGTCACTGGCCGTCCCGTCCACCCGCGGCTCCCAACCATCAACCTTCATCAAATCAACCCGTGTCATGTCATCATTTGACTGTAAGAGTACTGACTCTGACAAAACATGGAGGAAAAGCATGTCGGGCTTGTATCCATGCCTTGGTAGAGCATTTATGATGCCTGATGCGAATGACCTTGCAGGTCAGGGTGATCCACGGCATCCGACGCACTGTTAGTGGCAGATCGAGAGCAGCAACCCCAAAGAAAAGATATTTTAGAGCTGACATTCACAACGCAATGCAGGAAGGAAAAGTGACCATTGAATCTCATCGCTGAGTCGCGCTTCGCTTCTTCACAACGGACCGAACCCTACCAATGGATAACGTCGAACCTCGAACCGCTAAAAACGACATTTTTCCAGGCCGCGTGATGATAACGGAATAACGAGCCAGGGATTGTGAAAGATGGCAAAGGGTCCGAACCAGAGGCTGATTGGGTGCAGAAAGAAGATCATGAACAGGCTAGCTCACCTTGGGCTTGGTTTTCAGGGCACTCTCCTGATTGTGGCTAATAAAAGCTTTGACAGCTTTGCGCTCGTCATCAGGTATGCCTTTGAAGAATTCTCTTCTAAGGTCTGCGTTCCTCAGAACTGATTTAAGTCGCGTGGAATTCCGATCGACGTCTCTCCGAAGAAGCGCTAGTTTACTGGCCTCTGGCATCCATAACCCGGCACCTAAAATATCACGGACGCGTTAACAAACCCTCATCGGAACAAAAACATGATCTCTAGTTGCTGTGTGAAGTCGCAGTCTTGCTCATGGGCAAATTGGAACGCATAGCCGGATACTGCGTGTAATTCGCGGAACCGATCGTGATGACTCGGCCGGTTCGGAATTGATCGCGAATGAAACGCGAATACGTACCTATAAAGCAATGCCCTGGTTGGAGGTGCACGTAGTACGCTGCATATGGTCCCTTGCGTCCCGTACGACTCCTGTGTCTAGGTTAGCCAGCTCACGGGTTGTCTATGTGGCAGATGATACCTACCATGCAGCAGAAAAATGTGTCTGTGACTCGATTAGCCAAGGTCAATGCTCAACAGGATACCAGTGACTTAGGTCTTGGAACAAAAAGGGAGAAATGGAAGGAGCTGTATCTTACCTTATAGGGAGTGGGATCATTACTGAACCTGACATCCCTATGGATGCGGAAGACCTGACGATCATTAGGGTTTGGTGGACTGTAGTCAAAGGCGGAGCAGGACTAACCAAATCTTTGGCAGGCAATTCCGGAATTGTTTCGTCTTTCTCGATGATTTTCTCGGTCAGAGTTTCCACGAATGTCTCCCAATCTTTTTTGGAAGCGCGATAATCGGCGTCATGGGCTGCCGACTGGTTAGCGTATTCACGTCCGGCCGTTAAGACGTTACGGCAGGGCCAGTACCTTTCAACCACTGCCGCTCGTTGTTCTCCTTGAGATCTTTCAAAAAGAGCATAGTATTGGGATGTATCGTATCATCCTTATAGTCTATGCCGCCCAGGTCTCGTGCTTTTGGCTTTTTGATAAAGACCTCCTTTCCTGGACCTAGTCCTGTCTTGACTCCTTCCCGCCATAACTCTTTGCCTTTGGCCGTCTTTAAGGCAGGTGAGTCCTCTGCACCATCATCCGAATGTTGCTGCTTTGTTTTTGCGCTTCCCGAGGGCCGCCCGCGCCCTCTTTTCTTCGGCTTTTCTTCTTCGGATTCCTCCTCAAAGGCTTCTTCCTCATTGACTGAATCCTCATCCTCGTGAGCTACTTCGTCTTCCTCATAGGCAGAGCCAGAATCGCCGTCGACGTCACTGGCTGATTCATCGGTATCAGAGCCTTCAAAATACTTGCTCTTTTTGGCGGTGCTTTTCACTGTAGACCCCGCAGAAAGTCGTTTCCTCTTGGTATCCACCTCAGTAGCTGGGCTTTCGCCCAATGAGAGCCTTGTCGACCGACGAGGCATGCTTTCTTTTCAGCTGTATGAATCGAATTTCAATCTGCCGCTGTAACCACCTGTGAATATCCCGTTGTAGGACGTAATGCGGAAGCTTTGACCTGAAGAAAAACAAACTCCTTTTGATACTTCGAATCAGCGACAAGAAAAATCGAAACAAGTTATATTCTGGTTAGCTTGCAGCACCAAGAAAGTCAGCTTGTATCGGTGCCAGTGGACAGGAAGACCCGCATATCATAGCGGGACGGACTTGACCCTCGTGTTAGGCGTAATAAATACCCGTAACGGCCGCTTTACCGCCTCTTTCGCAGTAAAATACACACGCCCGCGATAAATTACACTATCGCCTCTGACTCGTCTCCAATCGCAGAAAAAAGCAATTTCATCTTTTCATGCTGTTTCTCGCCGTCATCACACTTTAGTGCAATCGCTCATTTTGTGCAGGGTCTAACCGGAAATAGCCAACATCGATCGGGAGGTTGTTCAACGTCAATTGCATTGCGGTGATCCGAGAAAAGCATAACGATTGGTTGATTAGTTCGCCTTGCATTTTTTGAACCCTTGATATTCGAATAAGGAAGCAAAGCGGCAGTAGAAAATGGCCGCATCATCGCAATACGGCGATGCTACCATTACGCCGGGTTTCATGGCACGTAAGAGCAAGATTTTATCTGATTTGTCTGTTCCCGAGGCAGAGTATACGGATCTGTCGCCGAAGGGTTCGGTCGATGAAGGCATTCGCGACTTGATTAGGGATATCAATGCCTTGGATGGCCTCGTCACTACTAGCAGTTGCGCTGGAAGAGTAAGCATCTTTGTCGAAGGTAGCAAAAAGACGAACAAGGAGCGAAAGACAGATACAGCAGACGATGGAAACTCACAAGCTATTGAACAAGCTGCTGGACAGGTTTCGAGTCAACTTGATGATGGTAAAACTGAAGACCAAAATCAGGATGAGAATGAAGACGAGGATGGATTTGCCAACAAGGAAGGTGATGCTAGGCGGAGGTTCGCTCTTTCCGGCGGAAAGGGCGAGGGAAGGTGGTTGTACGTCTCACATGATCCCGTCGACAACAACATCAAATCTTCATACCATGAGCTGTTTGGCCTTATTCCTGGAGATGGAGTCCCTAGAACCAGCACTTCTGGCGATGCGAATATGCGGCTCATTCGATTTCACTATGATCCAATGGTGCGTGTCGCAACTTTCAATGCCATCTTCGCTTTCGGAGCTATGAGGCTAACAGCTTCCAGATCTTACACGTTATGGCTGCTACGCTTTACCACGCCCACCCAGTTCTAGCCGCTGCATCCCATGCGGGATTTCGTGAAAGCGGACTCCAGAGCTTGCGGTGTCTTGAAGTGTTACATAGTAGTGGTCCAGATCGGCATTCGTCATCGACAAACCATGCCTCACACAGCCCGATTGTCGCCGTTCGCTCAGCTGGGTTGGCTCTTGAATCCGTTATCGGGTACTGCGAAGATAGCAACAGCGACTCAGAGCCACTATTGCGCAGTCTAGTCACAGAAGAGTACTTACGAATGCTCGTGGCTCTCGCCAATGAAAGGTTTGAAGTCAACAAGGAACGCGTGGAACGGTTCCGGTCTAGATTACTTGACTTCTACAAAACGGCGCCGGACGCAGTACTCAGGACTGCCCATAGAAAGAAGCCCTCGGATTGGGAAGATCCACAGGCCCGGAAGGAGAGAAAGCGACTCGAAGGTCTGAAGAGACAAGCAGAGAAAGCTCAACAAAAGGAATCCAATTCAAATCTCGATGACACTGATATCGATATGAGAATAAGCTTTTGAAGCAGAGATCGATACGAGAAATTGCTACTACAGTAGTGTTTCAAGCTTACCTATGAAATTTCTACTCCCGACAAATGTTGAGAACGGCGGATTTCAGATAATCATGTTGCATTCATGTTCCCTTTCAGGACTATTAACCTCGCTGCATACAAAATGAGTGACTAGTAGGGTGCAATGACAGGAATTCGACTTTGTCGTTTCATGGTCAGAAATGGAAAAGAAAAACACCACTACCTAAAGAAGGAAAGAACAGAACAACGAGGATTGAGGGGAGCAAGCACCTCAAACTGTCAGACATTGATCAACCAGCTCAATTGCCATGCTCAACTTCCATTCGAAACGTTCATTACAAGAAAATAAGGATGGGAAAAGACAAAAAATAAGTGGCGGAAACCAAAGAAAGGGCGTATGATGCGCGACCATGCGCAGAATCCATCCACGTGTAGAGATGTCGATGATCAAATCAAGACTTGACTGGAGTGCCCTTGCTGAACACATCCTCCTCATCCTCTGACAAAACGGTGAGACCTCGCTGCTGGCTGGACACCGATAGGTTGGAAGCATGACGACTTGAACGCTCGCTACGACCGACAATGTCTCCTTCTGCGGATGCAAACGCATTCTTGCTTGGTGCGGCATAAGAAATCCGATCAGATGCAGTGGTAGACCAAATTCCGTGCTGCAACATCAGAGTGTTGACATTGTGACTATCACTCGGCTTCAAATCCTGATCGACCGTAACATTTGCAGAAAAGCGTGCAGCGGCTTGCGACACTCTGCTAGCAGGACGGGATAGGAAGGACTGGTCGTGGTTGTCTGAAAACCCACTGATGCTCTGAATGGTAGGCGGAATCGAGATGCTTCCCCTACGACGAACCGGAACAGGGCCCTTGAGATCGGATTGTGCGGTGAGAGGTGCAGCAGCCGAAAAAGACTGGCTATGCTGATGCCGATATTTAGGCTTGCTCTCAAGCGAGACACCATAGATATCACTCTCATTGGTGGCCAAACTGCCGTTAGTCGAGCCAAACTGACTAACTGCCCCAGAGAAGGTAGAGCTGGTGCCAGACCGAAGACGAACGCCTTGGAGAGCAGAAGCCAGGCTCTCGTCGTCCGAATTGGAATTTGACAGGATTTTCTGATCACAAGATTGAGGCGACGGAGTATTGTGGCTGGAGACTTCACGCTTGGCAACCTCTTGAGCCCAAGGACCTGGGAGCGCAGCAGACTGGTGTTTCATGATGTGCTGTGTTGGGACTGGGCTGCTAAGAATCATGGGCCCTGCGAATGGTCGAGTTGCGTTTTGGAGTTCCGGGTGTAAAGCAATTTGAACTAAGTCACTGGCCAACTGGATTTCGAGCTTTGCAGCCTCCTCGAAAGTGGTCGTCTTGTTGTGGAAGTTCCATTCAATCCACAGATGTCCCCAAGGAGAATCTTTCATCAGACCAGCTCGATTGCGCCAATTGTTGCGAACGACCAGATTGTCCTTGTCGCATGTGCCAAGGGCTTTGCGAGTCAATTGGGCGTAATACTATCAACAGACACACGGTTAGCTTATGCTTGTTATCACAGAAGTGTGAAACCAGGGAGTGAATACCATAACTTCGTACTCGCTAGCCGAGTTGCTCTTCACGAGACAGTCGAATGGCCAGAACTCAAAGTGATTCCGGTGGACGATAGGAGAAAAGGCGGGCATCTCAGCAGCTGCGATCAAGCAAAACTTCTGTCGCTCATTGAAGGCAGGACACTTGACCCCAGCACGAAGAAGATCCACGAGCAGGGATTCATTGAGGCCGATGATACGACGCTGTTTGACTTTCTCAGACAATTCCAAGATCTGTTGTATGGCTGCTTGGTAAAGCTCGTCTCGATCGGCAACGGTGTACATGGAAGTGGCGAACCAGGGAAACTGATCATATGTTAGAGACAAGACATCATAAGAGTCAAAGATGAAGGGCATTCATACCTTCCACAAAGTAGAGATCAAGCATTCATAAGTTCGCTGACGGCAACGCTCGGTGAAGGGAGACTGAAGAGGAGAAACATATCAGTGTGACTGTCAATAGGAGTATTGGATCAGAAAGAATACATACACGAGCAGGTACGAGGGCGTGAGACACCAGGCCGCGAATCTCCTCGCTGGTCAAGAAACCTTGGAAGCCGGCGGAGTAAGGATCGGTGTTGGGAATCAACTTTGGCATGCCGTTCTGCCATTCAACGCACTTTGCTCGAGGGAACAAGTCGTGCATTAACTCGTCCTGAGAACTCAATGCTATGTCGACATGGCGTGTTCCCAGACGAGGATAACGTCCGGATTCCGTGAAGCTGAGACGACGAGCCGCTGCCTCGGCATCCTTCTGGGTCTTGAACTCGACAAATGCATCCATGGTCTTCGCGGTAGACCGTTCCATGATGATGTGGATGCCACCACCGAGATCAGGGCCGACAACACCAGCATGACGTCCCATCAACTGATGAATCTCGTGCCTAGTGACGGCGTAAGGGAGCTTGTGCTATGTCAGCAAAGAGTCTAAGAAAAGCAAAAAGTGATCAATGCAAGAACTTACGTTGCTGATTTTGACGACTCCGTACTCCTTGGGCTGCTGCTCGCCTGCCATGTTCTTGAAGGGGAAGTTCTGGATATCGCACGCTCCAGCACCAAGTCGAGCCTGCACCTTTGATACCTCGGACTTATCCATGTTTTGCTGGTCGATCTTGCGTTGAACAGCCATACGTTGTTCCATCTGCTGCTGAATTTGCTTTCGCTGCTCATTCATGAACTGCTCCATCTGATGGCCATAAAGCTGACGGTGGTTGATCTGGTTAGGTAGTGGGCTGTGGGCTTGCTGCTGAGGTTGGACCTGAGGCTGCGCGTGGTATTGCTGCTGGTGGTTTGCCTGCGCGAACTGCGATCCAGCAGCGAAGACCTGGTTCCGCATCGAGGGAAGCATGTATGGACCAGCTCCATAACGTGGCTGCCCCTTTGCTTGGAATGGACCTCTGCCAGCAGAGAATCCCGGAGCGTGGGAATACATGATGACTTGATGCTCGTATGATTTGAGCGAGAGACACAAGATTTGGAAGCTGGAATGACGACTCGAAAGAGTGACTTGAGAACGATGAAGAAGATGAAGAGAAAGAGGGATCTGAGGCTTCGAAGACTGCCAAAAGTCAAGATATCCGAAGAAAAAAGAAGGTGTAGATGTGAAGAGAGGATACCAAGAAGGAGGAAAGAGTGAAGTGAAGTGCAAGATCCCCCCTTTATATAGTTGTGAAATGGTGAACAGAGCCAAAGATGCTCCTTTTCAGATCTCATTCATATCTCAAAATGGCATTGTCCCAGCTCACTACTTGAAGTGAGTCTATTCATATCAAGGGCTATGAATAGGGCCCGCTTAATGAAGTGAGAGTATTCATCATTATAGATCAAAGTGAGCTCCGCTTCAGAAACCATAATCATTGGGCTCCTGAACTTGATCGTGAACATGCGGGTCTGGTAGGTCCCTGTTAATGAATTGATTGATATCCTGAGGTGACAGGCTTCCCACAATAGTTGAGATTGAGACTTGAATAGGATGAAGTAATGGACAAGATTGAACAATCTCAACCTCCTGGTCAGATGATCGAGTATGCTACCCAATGAAGGAGTACAGGGTGTCGGCGAACAAGTGTAGCTACCAATGAGAGCAGGCCGACCTTTGATGTCGACATTTTGTTTGAGATTCAAGGTGTTTCTAGCTGTTATTTTAAATGTCATATAGCCAGCGCAGACTGAATTCGAGTAGACAGATTGGAGTCTATCTAATGGATCCAAGGATGACTCTGTAATAGATATTTCATCCAATATTCTTTCTACACTCTGGACGCCGTCTGTATATCACTCTGGTGACATAGAGACGAACACATGAGACGACAGATACAGCCTCTAAGCTTATCTAGATGAGGAAATGAAACGAGCCAATAACTGGCATGCACAAACTACTTGTTCAATACCATGCAAATCGTCTACAGTTACAATGGAACAAAGAATGCAACAATAGATTGTCTGAATTCATAAACAAGGCTAAAAGATATCATTGAATCAATCAAACTAAATAGAACCCTATTGTTAGTCTTAGGGCCACATGTGTCACGGGACCGGACACTTACAGGGGTGAGAAAGGACTCGGCGACAAATCGGGCTCGAGCATTCAACTGTTGAGAGAAATGTCAGCTTAATACAAACAATAGGAAATAGATCGGGCACTTGAAACGTACAAAGAGTTTCATCTCTGAGATCTCCTTATCCACTTCCTCCATACTGTGCGATCGGTTAGTTTCTCGGATTCCACGGGCTTGGAGGGCAAACGGCTAGGCATCCAATAAGCAGGAAGACGTACAATTGGATTATGAAATCGACGAGCTTGTGTTTTAGCATGGCTTCGGTGTGAAAGTTCGTAATGAGGAATGAAATGTCGTATCCCTATGTACTAGTCAGAAATCGTTGAATCAGGGTGATGAGACATGCAAGCGTGACATACCTTCACAGGTTTACGTCGCAAGATGAAGAACGACTCCGCACGCTGAGTCAAGAATCTCGTAAACTTATGTACTAGGATATTCTCGATTTCGTCGGCTTGCTTGATATGGATGCTAACGCGCACACTGTTCACACTGGGTTCGATCAGGACCCTCTCGCTCTCATTGCGGGCCACTGTGAGCGGGTTCAAGAGCACTTCGGGAGAACTGGCAGCTTCGATTTCGGGGACATTATGTCTCTCGGAGGTCTGGGATGCGAAGTTCGATACGGAGAGAGCCGCCGTCAAGGAGGATCGGACGCATTGGAGGTACGGGCGGAGGGATTGCGACTGAATTGTCAGCTTGGTGTAGAGGTTGGGTATGTGTATGCATTCCGTCTTACCATGTTGATGATCGGCCAGCGGGATATCCTATTGCTCAATCATGCATCCAATGACTTGACATACAATCACAAATTGTAGCGAGAGACTATTAATTCGACACGGCCGTTCAGATGTCGCGCCAAGTCATAGCATTGAATAATAGAAGCTGAAGTAGATGTTGTTGCGGGGAGCTCAGGCGGCACGATTGATTGCGATGATGGCAGCAGCGGGTCTACGTAGTACGGCGGCCTACCTGGTGTTTGCACTGTTTGCTTCCTTCCATCAACAGTGTCGTCAAGTGCTCCCCGCAAGTGGCGGTCTTTGTTTACCACTTCATCAACCTCATTACATTATCTCAAACTTCTTTTTTGCATTCGTTCTCTTTTAGAAGTTAGTACGGTCTTGAAGTCGCCATATACATTCTTTCGCCATGGCCACGATACCAGGTTTGTCCCCTTCCATCTGAAGCTTAGCTGTAAAAGCTCCAGTGCTGATTAATCCAAAGTCATCGTCAAGCATCAGGGCAAACGCTACGATGTCGAGCTCGACCCATCATCGAACGGCGAAACCTTCAAGTTCCAGCTATACTCGCTGACCGGCGTCGAACCAGAAAGACAAAAAATCTTGGTCAAAGGTGGCCAGCTCAAGGATGAGACTGAGCTTTCAACCCTCAAGGCGAAGCCTGGACAGACTTTTATGATGATGGGAACTCCATCAGGAGCTGATGCGTCAGCTATTTTGGCTCGTCCCAAGGAGGTCGTCAAGTTTCTCGAGGATATGACGGAGGCAGAAGCTGCCCGAGCCGAGGGAGCCACTCCAGCTGGTTTACAAAATCTGGGCAATACTTGCTACTTGAACTCGACTTTACAGACTCTACGAAGTATCCCGGAACTACAACAGGAACTCTTACGATACAGTTCGACGGGCTCTGATGGAGCTTCTCGATTGGGTGATCTCAGCGCCCTCGGCCTCGCAGGTCTCGGTGCGTCGTCAGATTTGACCGGTTCCTTAAGGGACCTATACAAGCAAATGTCCGAAACCCAGGAGGGATTTCCGCCGTTGATGTTCTTGAACGTCCTTCGAAACACGTTTCCGCAGTTTGCACAAAAGGCACAGAATGGTCACGGATATGCGCAGCAGGACGCTGAGGAAGCCTGGTCACAGATCTTGACCCAGCTGCGCCAGAGGTTGAAGGTCAAGGATGGCGAAACCGAAACTTCTTTTGTTGATAAATACATGAGTGGCCGATTCGAATCCATTCTAGAATGCGATGAACTAGCCGCCAAAGAAGCAGGTGAAGAACCTGTCAGCTCATCGGATGTCTTCCTCAAGCTAGACTGCCACATCGACAAGGACATAAACCACCTGGGTGATGGAATCAAGGCCGGTCTGGAGGAAAAAATTGAGAAACGCTCAGCTGTCCTAGACCGAGACGCCACTTACACAAAGAAGTCAAGCATAGCTCGACTACCTAAGTATTTGACAGTTCATTTCGTTCGATTCTTTTGGAAGCGGGAGAGCCAGAAGAAAGCCAAGATCATGCGCAAAGTCACATTCCCCGCCGAGCTGGACGTTGTCGAGTTCTGCACCGACGAGCTCAAGAAACGATTGATTCCCGTCAGGGACAAAGTCCGCGAAATTCGCAAAGACGAAGAGGATGCTGAGCGCGCGCGCAAGCGACAGAAACTGGCTCACCGACAAGAAGAGGATCGCAAAGCAGATGCTGAATCGGGACAACCAGCCGAACCCTTGCAGAAGAAGAAAAAGGCGGAGGAAGCGGAGGCCAGCAAGAGCAACGACAAAGATGGCGATACCGCTATGGACGACGTATTCAAGTCTGACGAAGAGTACGAGGCTGAGAGGAGAGCAGCTATTCTTAAGGCAAAGAAAGAGCTTTTCGAACTCATTGATCCAAGCCTAGCGACCGACGATGGTTCTAATCAATCGGGACTTTATGAATTGAGGGGAGTGATTACTCATCAAGGCGCCAGTGCTGATAGTGGCCATTACACTGCATACGTGAAGAAGCAGGGCCGCCTCGTTGACGATGCTCGTGCCCCTAATGGCAAGCGACGCGAAGACGATGGAAAATGGTGGTGGTTCAATGATGACAAGGTGACCGAGGTGGATGCCGAGAAAATTGAAACCTTGTCTGGTGGAGGTAAGACTTGACTCGTGCTATTGAAATGTTGCTTCTTGCTAATAGATATTTCAGGCGAGTCTCATTCGGCACTGATCCTTCTGTACCGAGCTATCGATCTCCCTAGCAAAGACGAGCTACAGTCCTAGTCGTGGCCGGTTTCTGGTTCCCGCTGCCCGAGCTACTGATGATCTCAGAGTATATCAGTACTCAGGCCCTCGCGATAGATGTATGAACAGGCAGACAGGAATGGTTTCATATCAGGATCGAACTCGGGGGACATATATATCGGTTGGTAAGGCACTAGGCGGATGGTGCTTGGATTCTCTGAACACAGCAGAGGATATTATGCATTGATGATACACAAGATGTACATGTTCAAAACACACTTCGCAGATAAAAGAAATCAGATCGACTTTAGACAGAGGCATCTGTGTCCATACTTGTACAATTTCACTCTACTTTCCGTAGAACTGTTTGGGAGTTGGAAAAAAAGAGGGTAATTCACTCATTCTGTTGGGACAGCAAAAAAAAATACCATATCTCGGAGGCTCAAGAAAGTTGCGACGTCGGCATGATTCGAACATGCGCGGGCGAACCCAAGTGATATTTCCACGAAATCCACGATCATAGTAGATAGGCAGGTCACGTGACCATTCTAATCACTCTCCATAACCACTCGGACACGACGTCTCGCTTGTGATAGCATTTTTAACTTGCATACTATGCTTTCTTGATTTCCCTTCTGCCCAGTGCCGAGGCTCGAATCACCATTGCTTCCACGCCGGTCCAGCTATCCAACTCGACATCTCGTGGCACCACAGAGTGTACCTGTACTCTCTGGTGGTAAAGAGGTCAAGATGTTCCATGCTTCGAGAACACAATTCAATGCCCTACCTTTTCTTCGCGCCGTCCCTCGATCCTTCCGTCGCGGCGTTGTTCCCACGCAATTGACCTCCACACCCGTCCGCAACAACACAACACTCGCGGTGAACAACAGCCGTCCAATCCGACGATTCAAATGGACACGAAGAATATTCTGGGGACTGATATTTGGTAGTCTAGGATACTATTCAGCAAAACCGTCAGTCAATGCATTCTTCCACCCTGCTGAGCCAGGTTCGAAAGAGGATGCGACCCAGTTGGAACGCCTCCGGAAACTGGTCGATCACCTTCCAGTGGTCCAGGGGCTGAGACTAGATCCCATGTGCGATGAATGGGATGCATATGAAGACTTTGTAGACAAGGAGCGGAGACTCACAAGTGGTCCGTTGAAAGGTAGTCGGGCTCTTGGGGTCCAGGTAAGCATACCGATCACGATTACTCTCGTTCCCAACGATGCTGTTCTACGCTAACACTTTCCGAATACTTAGAGAATATTTTGGAAGGAAGCGGAGAAAGTATGCTTCAACATAGTCCGCTTTGGAGAAAGCACCGATGGCTGGCCGTCAGTCGTTCATGGTGGAGTTTTGGCGACTGTTCTGGACGAGACCCTCGGACGAGTTGCAATACGATCTGTACCTGCGCACACGGGGCTTACCGCCCATCTCGAAATTGACTACCAGCGTCCCTTACGTAGCAGGGAATTCTATACAATTATTGCCACGCTGGACCAGAAACGCTCTACGGATCGAAAATCTTATGTCGCCGCGGCTGTAGTCGATCAGAAAGGAACCCTCCATTGTACAGCCAGTGCTTTGTTCGTTGTGCCCAAGGACATCCCGCTTCGACCATTAGTGGAACGCTTCTGAAAAGAGTTCAGAAATTCCGTACACAAGGATATATTTCTTCGAGGGCCATTTTCATTTTATCACGATGGGCTAAGCAGATATGGACAGTGACTCGTTATTCACGCTTGAAAGTTGACAGACCTGTTATGTTCCGAACCAAATCTCAAGGCTACGGGGATGTATATACCCTGCAACATAAGATCGCGGTAGATACTTCGATTAGTGTATCATTACCGCGAACACTATCACCACCAATAAAAGATCAGCGAGTCATTACAGACACGGCAATATTCATGTGTCAGGATGACTCTATTGATCTCGTTACTGAAATGACCAGTTAATCCTACGTCTCTGTCCTTATACATCTCTACCTGATCTAGAAATTCAAGTGTGACAAACATTTGCACAGACTAAAGGCATTCAACGGGTACCGACTTGATGGAACGAAACTCCCCCGAAGGTCCCTGGTCCAGATGTCGCTAGAAACGGGGGTCTCCAAGCTGTGAGCCGATGCAAATGTCTATAATGGGTTTACCATGAATCTGTTGCAGCTTTTTAAGCCGACTGCAGTGCACAAATACTACTGAAGCTGTGGTTTATGATAATTCCGAGGAAATCGCTTGGTGTACTGTGGTTGAGGAAGTGAGACAATATACTTTGATATCGTCCGTTGCAGTATTTCATGGTCGAATAAAGTCCATCTTCTTTCCGAGCAGTTGGTATAATCATGTGTGCTCGGGCCGTTACTCGCTTCACGATATCATACTATAACTAGATCCAATGAAAAGGTGAATATGCAGGCGTATACAGACAGACATAACGAGAAGAGACAGTGGCACAGCTTGAACAAGAGAAGACGGACCACTTATGTCCTCGTTCGTCTTATTTACATATCTCGCTATGTACAATCACGCAAAATCGCTAGTTGACATGTGCAGTCAGGATGAAACTGTCAAAGAGAAAAAGGTCAAATTTCAGTATATTTTCTGAACAACTGAAATAGGAAAGTGTCGGCTGTTTAGAATAGCCAACGAAAAGAAAAGCATTGTAATATTCAAGCAGCAACCTCGACATTATTTACCACGTGCCATTCAGGGCAAAAAGCCAGTTGCTATTTTTACATTGATATCAGAGGACACAGTGTTATTCATACATGGTCTAGACTTTCAGTTACATGTAGTGGTGACCCATCACACTTTCTGTCTCAAGAATCTCTTTCTCTGCGAGGAATTGAAAATTAATTATTCTATCAGACGAGAACGTTGACAGTCATACCAGAATAACACTCAAACCCTATTAGATCCGAGGTCTAGCTTGATCAGTACAGATTCCATGATCACGGCGTACGTATACGAACTAATAGGAGTCACTCTATAGCCTAGTTTCGTATATCTTCGCCGTCTGTGCATCAGTCCATCTTCAATCAAACCCGCAGTGTACTAGAATCTAAGCTTTCGCTCGTTTGACCTAATCCGACAGGGTGCTCCGGTGGGCAAGCCAATTGTCTCTTGTTCCGGAGAATGGATTGCAGAGCTTACAAGTTTCGACGACAACGATCATGAAGATGATAGGCTTGGGTCCAATGGATTGACATGTCAATCCAGTTCCATCCTCCACTTTAATCTATAATCTAGTAAATCTACATAAGCTAAGACGTTAAGAATGTGGAAATGCGGGGGAATTCCCTCAATATAGATTGCAAATGTGGCAGTTGATGAGGAGAAATTCACACTTTTGCCGAGGGACAATATATCAGAACTTTATTTGCATAATCTTTGCCACGCGGAGAACTGCTAGAAACTGCAATCTTGCCATCAGGACGAACTTAAAAGTTCAGGATTGTCTTGAAACGGCTTGTAGGAGCGATGGATAAGCGGCTTCATCCTAAGAAAGCCGGGGCCACGGGGCCATAGCCCTCTCCGGAGTTAGCCGGTTATGCTTAGAACTTTAGGCCTGCTTAGGCTTAGACTTGGGGCATTATCAGAATATGGGGTAAGATGTGACTCCTCCTTCGTACCATCCACGGCGAAACGACATGCACGCTACTCCGCCCAGACATTATTAGACCATGTATCAGTTGATCCAAAAAAGAACATCCCGCTCTTCTTGTCCGAAAAAGAAAAAGCGCCGACAATCGCGGCCTGCTAATCCCAGCAGATGGGTCTTCTGCAAGGCGGGGAGGGAACATAGGTCACATCCCTTGCTCGATATCCAATCCGCTTGGGGCTTGAGGCTTGGGGCTTGGGAGCAATAAAAATGACATATACGTACATGACATACGTACCTACTACCTAGGTATCAAGAGTGTCCACTGGCCAGCCATTATTCTTCTCAACGCCTACTGAGTTCAGACCCAAGAACCGATGGAAGCATAGTGTAACCTAAATGCACGTTGCAGTAGAGCGATATGAATCTAACGCATGTGCCTAGCCTAATCGTAGAAGATCCATGCCATCCATGGATGTATAAAAAGTCCGGTCTCGTCCCTTGCACTGCTGAAACATTGAACAGTGCAGATGCTGGCCAGCCTTTTTGACCTGATTAATCTCTCACTGACGTATTTGGGACAATCGTCCTAGATATAACTTGAGATATCCTGGTCTTTCTCTGTATCTCTATCCCCATCGATAAAAAAGCAAAGTGACATTGATTACTGCCAACATGGACACCAAAGAAGAAATGTCGCCGTCCTTCAGCCATGGCACGACTAATAGCACCCAGTCAAGCCCTAAGAGCAACTTGGAGGCGATTCCAATCGTTGAAGTACTCGGAGACTCAAGCGCTGAAGCACCTGTACGTGAAAGTGTTTCAATGTTTGAGACTTTGACCACCCACTGATCAATATCAAGATGACGATGAAGCGGTTCTTGGGCCTGACTGCAATGGCGTTTCTGTGGACTGGTAAGTCGATATTCATACCCAATTCATAGCACGAACAGATCTGATATAGATGTTATCTTTTAGGCTCTCAGATTCCAATTTACCTTTTCGGCGGTATTCCTCCATATATCTATGCATCAATTGGCGGAGCAGATCGTTGGATCTGGTTTGTATGTGCTTTCCCACAATCAATAAGTTCTAGCTGTTTGACTAGAGCTAACATACATGCAATATAGGTTCTGGCGAACTTGCTCGCCCTTGCAGGTATCTGTCCATTCGTCGGTAGTCTATCAGATCTGCTCGGTCGTCGATATGTCGCTATCCTCGGCGCAACACTCGTATGCCTTGGTCTGATTGTATCGAGTACTGCCAATACCATGAACACTTTTATCGGAGGCATGGCGATTTCCGGTGCTGGAGCAGGTAGTTTTTCTTCCACGCATATGCCCCCTCTTGAGAACTACATACTAATCATTGATATAAAACAGGCATCAACGAATTGACAGCCCTCTCAGCCACCGCCGAAATGGCACCAACCCGCAAACGCGGCACATACGTCGCAGCCCTGATATTGACAATCCTGCCTTGGTCCGCCTCAGTCATGTGGGCTCAACTAATTGCCTACCACTCCAACTGGAGATATGTCGGGTTACTAGCTGGTATCTGGAACGGCCTCGGATTGATTTGCACGGTGTTCTTCTATTTCCCACCCAAACGAGAGAACAGTCAAGGTCTGTCGAAGAAGGAGATTATTTCGAGGATTGATTTTGTGGGTGGGTTCTTGAGTATTGCTGGGTTGATTCTGTTTTTGGCTGGGATGCAATGGGGTGGTTATCAGGTGCGTTCTTTGCCCTAATCCCCCTCGGAAACAGAATGCTGACTTGTATATGAACAGTATTCGTGGAAGACAGCTCACGTCTTGGTTCCCCTCATCCTCGGATTTTTCATCCTTGTCGCATTCGGATTCTGGGAAGCCTACGGAGCTCGCTATCCCATGATCCCCAAGAAGATAATGCAGGAACCTCGCACACTCGGTCTGACCTTATTGATCACATGGATCTCCGGCGCGAATTTCATATCAGTCATTCTGTTCTGGCCAACGCAAAGCTTCAATCAGTTTGGCCATGATCCCGTGGGTGTCGGTCTGCGTTCTCTTCCTGTTGGATATGGTATTCTGGCTGGCGCATGTATCACGCTTTGCTTGTTGTCGTATATGAAGGGTCACATCAAGGCGTTGATGATTGGAAGCAGTGTACTGATGACTGCCGGTATGTCTACTGGCTTGAAGATTGGGCTATGAATGGCAGTCACTAATATGATGCAGGATGCGGAGCCATGGCTGTTGCGACACCCGACAACCTCAACACTCTATGGATCATCCTGATCATCGGAAGTCTTGGAATCGGTGGCATCGTCGTCCCAGCAAGTATCATGACGACCATCATCTGCCCAGATGTGAGCAACCCTCCATATCTCTAGAACTTGTGAACACAGCTAACCATTCCACAGGACCTCATCGCCACAATCGCAGCCCTAACACTTTCCATCCGTGTCGTTGGCGGCGCAATCGGCTACACCATTTACTTCAACATCTTCATCAACAAATTCACCACAAACTCCATCCACTACATCGGCGGGCTAATGATGACCGAACTCGGCATCACAAACGTGACTTATATCACCGAGGCAATCCAGCTCACCACCGCTTCGCTGCTGGAAGAATTGCAGACTATCCCTGGTATTGCCGGGAACATCACTGCGTATGAGATGGTTGTTGCGGCGGGCCAGGTTGCGTATGCTGAGAGTTACAAGTATGTTTATCTGGCGTCTATTGCGTTTGGGGCTCTTTCGATTGGGGCTTCGTTGTTCTTGGATGATATTACGAAGTATATGGATGATCATGTTGCGGTTCAGTATCATTGATACTGGTATACCCGCCCACGATTTGTGTAAGCATGAGTCCGGTGTTATGACTTGATGAATGACTGTATGGAAGTTGCGATGAACCAAAATAGTGCAATTGATATTGACTAGTACCTTGCTAATTCAACCCTAGTACTATTTAATAATCCTTCAGTAACCAACAGCCTTGATATATGGGTATCAAAAACGCCATGCTATGCATTAAACAATAATAGCATCAGAGAAGTCAAATTACATCGTCTCGATACGATCAAACTGAAACTTCCTGTTCGATGAACTGGTTCGCCTACTGCGATCAGTTGCATTTGCTGTCAGAACACGACTGAGGCCTCCACCGAGTCCTCGAGTAAAGTTTGCCCCACGCCATGCATCCAAATCATCGTCTGTTTGTCCAGCCATAACACTCTGTCGAGACCGAGATGCCATTTCAGGTCTGAGTCGATGATGTGCACCAAGTAGATATCCTCTCTCGTCGTAGGTCGGCGTTGCAGCGGGGGATGGCATGACTACTGTCTCGGAGTGCTCAGTGCAGCTACAGCCACACGGACTTGGGCAGACTAGATCCGAAAGATCTTGTGCTTCGCCTGTATGAGGCTGTTGGAGCGAGAACCATTCTTGGTGGCACTCGAAACAGCATACGTGACCACACTCTAGACATGGGATAAACATTCCAGAAACAACCTCGCCACAAATAACACACCCAACGTGAGCAGATAGAGGTTGCACAGCAGCACATGAGGGACATTTTGGAAGTGGTGATGGCTTTACCACTTTGCCGCTAAAATCTTCTGGCTTAACAGAAGAGAAAACAGATCTGTACAACGCATGTCCGCATTCAGCACAGTGTCGTTGGACATCCAGAGTATCACCTGTAGCTTGTTTTGCGAATGACGTATCTTTTTGACTACGGGTTTCAAATGACGACAGCTGCTTGGGTGTTTGATTTTGACGTTGTGCCATAAGCGAGTCACTTCCAACTTCTGCAGGGGCACCTATTTTCAATACCTCGCTCCGCTGTATTGGTAGATCCCAGACAAAAAGTAAATTAGCGTATGAGTTGCGGTAGGTCTGAAACAATGCTTCTCTTTTACGGTCGATGAACGGACTGCCAGGAGAATCATCAGCGTCAAACGCTGTGCGATTCTTGTGTGACACATGAAGCCTCATCGGTTTGCGTGTGTCTTTCTTCTTTTCGCTATCCGCCTCCGAATGACTTCTTGACGTAATCACCATCGAAGAGTTGAGGTATTCTGGTATCGCTGAAACAGCTCTGTTGAGCAACTGAGAAGCACTCCAGCTGACGGCCGCTGGAATGTTCAAGCTTCCTATTGGACTAGTCTTTTTCTTAGTGCTTGTTGTTGGCGGCGAAGAGGCAGCAGAAGGGCCGAATGTGAATGATCGTGATAACGACGACGCAAGTGCTGTACCCACTCCTGAGCCAAGTCTGGATGGACCATGACTATCTGGCGACGCAGAAATGGAGAGTGCAGGCGTCTTGCCTCCCAGTAGCCTTGAATGTGTTGCAATAGGAGACGCTGAGCTGGAATGCGGTGTGGTGCCCATACTGTTCCACTGCTCCGCTGGAATCTCCGGACTTTGTAGCGCACTGACATTAACGCTATCTCTCGAGAATGAGGTCATTGGAGTCGCAGCCTGCGACTTGCTATCGGGGACTTTTGAAGAAAAGAAATCCAAAGCAATCGGACTGTGTGCTTGCTGACTGAAGGATACTTCTTTGTCTCGGCGCCGACCGAGTCGATTGCGCACGGATTGCTCGTGAAGAATGCAAGAAAGCATTGCGAGCATTTGAACATCTCCTATTTGTTCAAAGTGATCAAAAAGCGCATTGATAAGCCAGCGGCCACCAAAAGCGCTATTGTTAAAACCAAATCGATGTAATACCCCTTTCGGAACTTGCTTCGCCTTGATCAAATTTTCCGGCACATGGCCACCCATTCGCCCCGCAAGGACGTCTGCGTCTATATTCTGAGATCGCGAATCGCCTTGATTTTGTAGAACCAGTTTTAACAAGCCCCAGACCTGAGCTAGATGGTGATAGCCAGAATCCGCCGCCACCGCTGCATTGTGTGCACAAACGTCTGCACCGCGCCCGAATATCTTGTACTGGCTAGCCAAAGCTCTCTTCGCAGGCAGCAAGTCACTGAGATCGTGTATAGCAATTATGTTGTGCGCAGAGTCTGATGATTTGACTGTACCGATGGTAGCAGCGGGTCCGCCAACTGTAGATAACTGAGAATTGTCGGCGGACCTCGTACGGTAGGTACCGAGGGTGCCAATACTACGCCACATGGAGGCGGTTTGGTATCGATTTGGTAAACCAAGTATCATGCCTGAGGAATCAGACGAGCTTGAAGAAGCTGTATCCGAGTCGTCAGAATAATCTGATCCGCCATCATCGGTTGTGCTCATTGTGCCAAGTGCTTTTCTGGTGGGTAGGTGGCCAGGCGAGCTTGTATGCAAGCGGCCGAAACCTTCAAAAACTCTATCATTCCGCGTGAGTCGACTTATATCCTTGAAGCCAAGAGAGTCGAATAGAGAACCAGGTTTGTCTTTCTTTGGTGGGAAAAAGCAGACGAGGCGGCCGTCGTGGCTCCAGGTAGCACCGCAGACCTTGGCAACAGGAACCATGACATTGGCATTGATAGGGCGGAGCAACTCGGAACTCATGCTGAGATCTTGTTTCTCAAATTGACCAACATCTTCGTCCTCATCGCTCGACTCGTCGTCCTCTAGTCCCGCAACTGGGGACTTGATGGTATCAATAGTCTCCCCGAGTACCAGAGCAATGCTCTCTTCGAGGCTACATTCTCCGAGAAGATAACGAAGTGCACCTTCAAGACATCCTCGCTTTCGAGACATGTATGTCTCTGAGATGGTTCGCAACTCTGACACTATCTTCTCCGACAGTTCGTTTGTCATAGCTGAGGTCTTTTGGATTTTGAAGGTGGGTATGGCGGAGCGCGGATAATCTTCCGGAAATTTGATATCGAGCTTGAGAAAGAGCGAGGTTCCTTCTGCTGCCCAGGGGCCATGCAAGGAAATGGTCACTTTTCTCTGGCGGACATCCACAGACTCGAAATCTACTTTTGAGAACTTTTCACCCACATGTGTGATCTCATCTCCTAGGGTTTCAACGTCCCAAACAGAGATTTTAACACCGCGCATCCATGCGATAGGATTGGTATTGGCCCTGAACTGTGTTCGTCCCTGCATGCCGACCCTGGGTTCAATGTGAATTTTATGATTTATAACACGGGAGTACCGCGTAGACACATTATTCGTCCCGACGCCAGCACCAACCTGAGGGCGTGTACCGGCCGAAATCACCGTTTCTGCGTACAAGGAGTCCTCGAGATTTTCGTCATTTGGTTCATCACGGAACGTTTTATATGTAGCGCCTTGTCGAGTGAAACGCATGCTCTGATCAACAGTCTTTCCTTTTTCGTAGCCAACGTCGCGAAGAATATCCGCATCAACTCGGTGTAACCTTAGCTCTCTATCAGCACCCCACGACACTAGTTGGAACTCTCGATTGTCCAGTCCATTGACAACGGTTCCTCTGGGTCGCCACAGAAATTCTTTGACTTGTCCCTTGTGCCCAGGAAAGCTATGCACAAGGGGCATAGTGTCAACAGATGGATCTTCTGTTGAGCTTAGACCATACAAATGCAGATCATTGTCGCCTCGTTGGGGCATAGCGAGAATTCCACAACCGAATGGAGTATTTCTTGCTCGCCAAACTGGAAATGGTGTCTCAATGACCTTCTCAGGCACGTCTGCTTCGCCCTCGGAGTTCCAGACTTTGATCGTTTTATCCAACGAGCATGTGACAATACCTTCCCTGCGTGTGCGATCCCAATCAACACCATAGATTTTCGTGCTGTGAGCTTCAATTGATTTTAGTGGTATTGCTCCCATGCGATCGTCCCAGATTCGTAGATATTTGTCGTGTGAACTCGCAACAATATGGGGATCCTGGCGATTCCATTTGACTTGAGTTGCGCCGGCGAACCAGTCGGAAAACGAGACGACAGGTCTGGATGGTGTCCGAAGATCCCAACAGTGGACGAAGCTGTCAACTGCACATGTAGCGAGGATTTCGGCATGGTGGGCAGAAAAATTGATATCGGTGATAGCACGTGAGTGTGCATGCAAGACGTATTCTATGGAGTTTTCCCAGCTCTTCATGGACAGGTTCCATACCAATGCCTTTTGATTAGACGTGCTGACAACCCAGGAGTCTCTGTGTGAGAAAGGCGACCATTGGACATCAGCGACTTCCCAGGGCGTATGATGTGGAAGGTACCGAGGCGGTGAATACGGCGAGTCGAGGTCGATGATATGGAGACCTTCCCTGGAGGCTAGGACGACGTCTCGACCGCATGGCGATATGGACGCTGATCCTACAGGTTGCTCGACATGAAAAGAGCTGTCCTCGCCAAACGTGGGGCTCTCAAAGGCCGACGTTGGGGCCTTTGAGTCGGCAGGACTCGACATGACTGATTGCTCTTCAAGCTGTCCGGCAATTTTCTAGATCACCGAGGCCGACGAGCGGAGGAGGAATGAATATCGAGCACCGAACTAGTTAGACGTCCATCGGTATGATTGTGAGGACCGCGCATTGCGCAGAATGGCGCAGCTGTAGGCTAACAACGGTACGAACTTATGCGATTGCTGTGTTGTTGAAAGACAATGGTCAGGTACTTGAAGTTCTGTTATCGCGGAGGACCTTAGGGAAGCTGCGGAGCTTGAGCGAGTGCCCACAGGAAAGAGCGTTGGACCCATAATTCATGTGACTTTTGGCCACTAGCGTTGCTTAGAGCCGTTGAGCTAACTGAATCAGGAAGGCAACCCATTGTATGAGAAGGGCAACGGCTGCCCCTCTTTCCGCGTTCCCAGGATTTTCTTCCGACATCAATTAAATAAGCTACGTATTGAGCCTCCCAAGAAGGCCGCTTCAACGGCTTCATTCGCTTTTGCTACATTTGAAGGGAAGGATTTCATCTCGGGTATTTGATTTATTTTGGTTCCTCACATTGCGGATTACGTCCGTCTGGTTCTGGAATCACCCCACCCTTGCTCAAGGTCCTTGTTACAAATACGCCTTGCAAACGATTCATACACTCTCCATTGCCTACACTCGTTGGATCATCAAAACAATAACACAAGATGGCGGGCTTGCCGAAGAGAATCATAAAAGAGACAGAGCGTCTCATGGCCGAGCCGTGAGTGCAGCTACAACCTGGTTTCTACAAGACACAGTGTCTGACTATCAACTAGGGTACCGGGTATTAACGCAGTTCCTCATGAGGATAACCTTCGGTATTTCGATGTTACCATCCACGGTCCCGCACAGTCCCCTTATGAAGGTACGCAACGGAGTCGTTGATCCGGTATAGGTATCAAGGGCGCAATCTAATAACGTGATATAGGCGGCATCTTCAGACTCGAACTCTTCCTTCCCGACGACTATCCCATGACTCCTCCCAAGATTCGATTCCTTACGAAGATTTACCATCCCAATATTGATCGTCTAGGACGTATTTGCTTGGATGTTTTGAAGAGTATGCCTCCGACACGGTTCAAACAATACTTATAAAAAGGATACTGAACTAACGATGCGACAGACAACTGGTCTCCCGCTCTACAAATCCGCACAATCCTTCTCTCTATTCAAGCTTTACTCGGTGCTCCCAACCCGGACGATCCGCTCGCAAACGACGTTGCGCAAAGATGGAAGGAGGATGAACCGGCAGCGATTCAGACGGCCAAGGAGTGGACGCGAACCCATGCGATGGCTTAGATGAGAGTGGCTGGTAATGATGTTGGACAATTGGGCATCATTCCTTTGGAGAAGGGAAAGTCGTCAGAAATTACGAATCCATGAACAGCGCAAATGGCGCCTACGCAGCAGTGCCGGGGAGAGTTGATAGTTACTTTCGCCTTCCGACACAGGCACGGCTTTGAAACTTGATCGATCAATCACCATTGAATCTTTATACTATTCTATATGTTATATGTCCGTTATGAATAGATAGGCGTCTCATACTACACTTTCCAAGTTATTGTACCGCACTCATCCGTACTCGTGAGAATGAAAAAGTAGAATCAGAAAATCCAACAATGAGAATTCGATAAATTCATTCTTTCCTGTCGCAGTCGTCGAATCGATCGTATAGGAACTATTTTCTATTTGTGTCTGGTTGCAAATGTACGCAGAAAAGGCTAGCGGGCCGCTATTTATAAAAAGGGCAGCCGCCATCACGTGACGGATTTAGCGAGTTAGCGCGCACCACAATTGATATCATCGGGAAACGGGTAGAGCCACCACCACGAAAAAGAGGTTCCCGTCTCGACTTTTCGACAACCACTTCAATCCGCCAAACGACAAATCGACCGGTAACGCATCTCCAGCATTCAAGATGCGTACCTACGACGACTCTTTCTCCGGCCAGAAGATCTACCCTGGAAAGGTGCGTTGCGTTATTCACATCCGAGAGAGATTTCGAGCGATCGGATTGAGAGAAGGACCGTGGTGAAATGATTGTGGGATCGCAATTCGCATCGATTTTCGCATCGACAAAATCATATTCATTTTTCGATCCGTCTTCTTGAACGATTGTTCTGCTCGAATGCACGGTGGTTCTATCTATGGAGGAAATATACTAATATTTGTCGATATACAGGGTAAGCTGTACGTCCGTGGCGACAGCAAGATCTTCCGCTTCCAGAATGGAAAGTCCGAGTCCCTCTTCCTTCAGCGCAAGAACCCTCGCCGAATTTCCTGGACCATCCTTTACCGTCGCCAGCACCGCAAGGGTATCTCTGAAGTCAGTATTCTTCCTTCGAATTACGAGTTGTGTCATACTTGGGGGATGGGAGGGATGAGATGGACCTGTGGCGGTCGTCATTCATAAGAATATATCGCCATGGGGACATCGCATTTCCCGGGAACCGGCGACTACGACAACCGATGGATATGAATGTATACTGACGGAATGAACAGGAAGTCGCCAAGAAGCGTACCCGCCGTGTCGTCAAGTCCCAGCGTGCCATCGTCGGTGCTTCCCTTGACGTGATCAAGGAACGACGAAGCCAGCGCCCCGAGGCCCGTGCCGCCGCTCGCCAACAGGCCATCAAGGACGCCAAGGAGAAGAAGGCCGCTTCCGAGAGCAAGAAGAAGGCCGAGAAGGCCAAGTCCGCTGCCAGCGCTTCTGCCGGCAAGGGCCGTATCCAGAGCAAGCAGGGTGCCAAGGGTGCTCCTATCAAGGTCCAGGCCAAGTCCCGATAAATGTTGAAAGTTGACGATTTGGGAAGTTTATGACGGACGGAGCGGAATGTTTTCTCAAACCCTAGAGAGCTTCATTTTTCTATAGGAACAAAAAAAATGGGGTAATGCTTTACTGGGATTCTTCTATTTTTCTTGCCACATGTTTTATCTGGAGCTGGGACTGTGTTTCCATGTTATTCAATGAATAAATAACAAACAAAAAGGGAAAAGGAACATGTTATCGAGCATCACAATACAGTGCTACGACCCGTCGTCTCGTCTGGCATTTGGATTGGATGCCTTCAAAAGGCACCTCAAAGTAATGTAGATACTCTTGCTGTTCGATGCATTGGGTAGGAGTACAATGATCAACAATTACTCTTTTCAACTTGTAATATTGGACGATGTTAATTCGGGTTCCCGCTGCGAAGTACTAGATGGTGATCGTTGTGACAGAAAGAATATACATGTATTAGTACAATGCCTATAGTCTAATGGTCTGTTATCCCCGACAGACCAGTGTATCCCTCAATGTAGAAACCTTCCCTTTCCCAGACAGTAATGAAACAAGAATTAAAATACATGCTCATGGATAGTGGTACCACGAGCCCTTTTTAATGTGCAAAGACAAGACAACGCAAGAATCAACGCAAAAGAACGACAAGGGTCACTGACTACATTATCAGTAGTAGTGCGCCATCTCGAGACCGGCACGCTTGAAGCCACACTTGATATAGAAGCCTTCATTGACTTCGGAGCAGTCGAGAATTGTCTATTGTAAACCAAGTTAGTAAATACTTCCACTAAGAAGGAAAAAAGAGGAAGAATACCTTGTAACACCCAACCTTCTCCGCAACATAATCAAGCGTCTGAATAATCCTCAACCCCAACTTCTTCCCCTGCTGATCCTGCGCAACCGCAATATCCTCGATATGGCCCACAAGCCCCAAAGTATGAATGAATTTCCGCTCAACAATCAGACTGCCCGTACCCACGATCTTGCCGGTTCCGTCGCAGATGACGATCATGTAATATTCGTCGTTGCGTTTGAAGAGGTAGTCGTATCGCTCGTTCCACATGGACTCTGATATGTCGCCTACTGTTGTGAGGACGCGCAGCACGTCGAGGTATCCGAGGTGAAAGTCGGAGCGGCGTAGGGGTCGGGCTGTGTAGCCTTCTGGAAGGATGGAGAGGATTTCGGTGGAGATGAGGGAGGGGGAGAAGAGGGGTTCTTCTTCATCTTTTGTTGTTACATTTTCGAGTTGTTGTGAGAGTTTTTGGATTGTGCCGTTGGATGTGCTGTGAGTGTTGTTGTTGGTGGTTGTTGCTGTGGCATCAGTCTCCTCGGTGGTGCGGAGTAGATTTGTTGATTCGATGCCGTTGGAGGCGGGGACAGAGTAGAGGTCGGTTGTCATTTTGATATCAATTGATGTGCAATAATTTGAAAACTGCTTCAATTGATTGAATCACGAGAAAATTGAACAACGTTGTATGTCGAAAAGTCGATCGAAAGAAGGGGCTTTGTTGTGCTGAGGGGTGAGACAGGCGAACTAAAGGCTGAAAGTAAAACAGTGGGTGGGTCAAAGCCAAGTTCGGAGCAAAGCACAGCTTTTGTCGGTTCAAGAAAGAATCGAAGTCGTTTAAGTATGTTTAATGAGAGAGTCAATTGATTGATTTAATGTGAATTTAATGGAGGAAAAAGGAGAAAGAAGTCTCGCTGATATTTATCTGAATCAGATCCGTCATTGTACATACACCAGATCGAGCACGGACCAGTCAGATTTGCTGCTATTTTCAGCACTGCTCCGCCACTGCCCAGGGGTACTCTACATAGTACTGTAAGGCTGATTGACAATATACAAAATAGGGTATGTAATAACATTAAAAATACATTGTATGCTCATCTACATCTACCTACACCAATAGATGCTTTTATATATACGTACCACCCATCTATTTCTTCTCCTTGGGGCTGATCATCAACTCAGGACGGACGTACTTGTCAAAGTCCTCTTCGCTAAGAGCCTTGAGCTCCATGGCACTCTCCTTCAAGGTAAGACCCTTCTTGTGTGCGTTCTTGGCGACCTTGGAGGCCATGTCGTATCCAATGATAGGGTTGAGGCAGGTGACAAGCATGAGACTGTATACAATTAGTTTTTGCTTATCAACAAGCCGGGGAAAAGTGACATACCTTTCGTGGAGAAGAGAGTCAATGCGCTTCTCGTCAGCTTCCAAACCGTGAACAAGGTTCTTCTCAAAGCTGGCCATGCCATCAGCCAAGATACGGACGCTGTGGAGGAGGTTGCGGATCATAACAGGCTTGAACACATTAAGCTCGAATTGACCGTTCATGCCAGAGATGGTGGTAGCAACGTGGTTGCCCATGACTTGAGCGCAAACCATGGTCAAAGATTCACACTGAGTAGGGTTGACCTTTCCAGGCATGATGGAAGAACCGGGCTCGTTCTCAGGGAGACGGAGCTCTCCGAGACCGCAACGAGGACCAGATCCGAGGTAACGGATATCCTGAGCAATCTTGAACAAAGATGTGGCAAGAGTGTTCAAAGATCCGGACGCCTCAGTGATGGCATCGTGGGCAGCCAAGACTTCAAACTTGTTAGGAGCAGTCTTGAACTCAGTTCCGGCGAGCTTGGTGATTTCAGCGGCAACTTCCGCATCAAAGCCCTTGAATGTGTTCAAGCCAGTACCAACAGCGGTACCACCCTGAGCGAGAAGACGAAGGTCAGGGAGAGTGTTCTCAATGCGCTTAATGTTGCTGTCGAGCTGGGCAACGTAACCGGAGAATTCCTGACCGAGGGTAAGGGGAGTAGCATCCTGCAAGTGGGTGCGACCAATCTTGATAATGTGGTTGAAGGCCTCAACCTTGGCCTGGAGAGCATTACGCAAGCTCTTCAATGAAGGAAGCAAAGTGCCCTCGAGCTCAAGGACAGCGGCAATGTGCATAACAGTGGGGAAAGAGTCGTTGGAAGAGGCGGACATGTTGACATGGTCGTTAGGGTGAACGGGCTTCTTGCTACCTTTTTGTCCGCCAAGAATTTCAATAGCGCGGTTCGAAATGACCTCGTTGGCGTTCATGTTGGATTGGGTACCGGAGCCAGTCTGCCAGACGACGAGAGGAAAGTGGTCAAGGAGCTTGCCCTCGGCAACTTCAGCGGCAGCTTGTTGAATGGCCTCTCCGATCTTGGGGTCTGCTATTTGTTAGTATCGCGGCCGATATCCAAGCATCCGGAGTCTCCGGAGTTTCCGGAGTTCGTACCAAGTCCGTATTTCATGTTGACGGTAGCAGCGGCACCCTTGAGGATACCGAAAGCCTTGACGACGGGAGGAGGCATGCGGTCCTGAGGCTGGTTGATCTTGAAGTTGCCCAGCGAGCTGTACACCTTTAATCAGTATATTGATCACAATGTTGTTCAATGCATGACGTACCGCTGAGTCTGAGCACCCCAGTACTTGTCATCGGCGACCTGTATAGCATTCGCTAGTTAATCGATTGTCCAAACATGCATTGTCCACGGCGAACGAACCTCGATCTCGCCAAAAGCGTCGGTTTCAATACGAGTGTTGGCGGCCTGTCATGATAGTTGCGAGTCAGCATAGTTCGATGAATGCGCTTTCTTTCAGAGCTCCGGCGCAAACTCCCAACATCGACCAACTCACCATTCTTGCGGATGAAGCAAAAGTCCTCTGGTTCGAGATAGACTGAAGACGAGTGTATTGCGAGACTCTCGCGCTGCTCACGGAGGAGAATTGTGAAGCACGAGTGGGGGTAGAGAGACAGGTGACGCGGGGAAGATTGGACACAGCTCGCCCAGCATGTGTCAAGGTTCGGACCGATAGCCGAGATGCCATGGCTTTGTATGTGCTCTTTTTCGATGTTGTAGGTGCCAATTAAATCGGTAATTGAGATTGATTAGATTAAAGGGGCGTCAATTGCCGTTAACAAAGCAATTAAGAGGAGCAAAGAGGCGAGAGGACAAAAGAGACGAGTACAATTGAAGAGAAGGATGTTGTTGTTTCTTTTTTTTCCATCTTGTTCTCCTTCCCCAAGAATCGCTTTGCCGGGTTCTTCCGTGGCCCCGGTCTTCCTGTACAAAAGTTACGACGCTCTATAGTGAGATAAAGCTGTAATTACTGTAAGTTACAAGGTATCATGACTAAGCAATTGATATCCGATATCCTCTTCCGAACCTAACATCGGAACGTCACCGTCAGCACTATGCATGACTATATTAATATAAATTAATTGGTTGGATGGTTTTTAAAATTATTCCTAGAATTGGCGAGATTTTTAGTTGAGCAATAGAATCGATAAACTATCCGCTAATTTTTACCTGGCAGCTTTAGGGGTAAGATGATGTGACGGCCACGGGAATCGAACCCGTACCCTTTGCGTTGCTAGCCGTAGCGGGTGGCCTACACGGCTTTCTTACCACTAAGCTATGCGGCCGTCTTTATAATAAGATTATTAATATTATTTTTTTAAAAGGCTCTATTAATCTTATTTTTAATTATAAATAGACTAAAGCTTTTATTTTTAATAAATTTTTTAAATATTTATAAGATTAACTTTTTTTCTTTCTATTTAGCTTTATATTAATTCTTAATTTCTGTATTTTTAAAAGAAGATAAAACTTTATTATTATTTTAGCTTTAAATTTGTTGTTTTTAAATATTTAAAAGATTAATAGTATTAATATTATTATTATTATTTTTCTTATTATTTTTCTAGTTTTTCTTTTTATATTAGACTTCTTAGAATTTATTATTATTATAAATTGATTCTTTTAAAGATCTAAATAAGGGTATTATAATCTTAGAATTAAAGAGATAATTTTGATTAAGAATAATATTAGTATTATTAATATTATTATAATTTTTCCTAATATTATTAATTTTTAATAATAGTTTATTTATCTTTCGATTTATATTTTTGAATTCTATATCTTTAGTTAAGAGTTTACTGATTTTTAAATTTATAGAATTTAATATTATTTTTTTAAGGCTTAAAATATTTAGATTTTTAATTTTATAAATTAAAAAATTAAGACTTTTAATAGTCTCTATTAAGTTAATTTTTAATAATTTAATATCTTCTATATCTATAATATTTAATATTAAAGATCTAGCCTGGTCTACTTTATTTATTTTTATTATTTTTATATTTTCTTCTTTTTTTTTAGATTTTATTTTTAAAGAAAATATCTAATTCTGATTAAGGAAAAAGAAATAGAGAGCTAGAAAAGATAGCTTTCTTATCTTATTTTATATTTTTAGAAATAGTACTCATTTTAGAAAAAGTAAAGTAATAGAAATAATAAAATAAATTTAAATAAATAAAGAATAAGTATAAACCTATATAAATATATAAAAAATATATTTATATTTATATTTTTGTTTTTATTTAATTTCTATCTCTTTCTAGTATAAAAATAGGAATTATAAGTAATAGAAAATTATATAATAAATAAAAAAGAAAAAGAATAGAGATAAAATATTTATTTTTTTAATAAAAAAATATAAATAGTAATTTTTATAGAAAATTACTAAATTAATAAATAATTTTTTATATAGAATTGTGTCGGAAACTTCGGTTGTTACCGTCAGAGTATAACTAGGATAGTTATATTAACGGAAGAAGTTAATATATTCTGATGTACGAAAGGCTGTATGAGCGTAAAGTCTTAAGAAGGTAAGGCAAACTGAATATCCTGTTCGATAGAAGAACGTATACTCAAGTTATCACAGTTAATTAAAGACAATAGAGAAAACTAAATACATGGTAAGTGAGTGTCCTTATATATCCCATCGCGAACATAGCCATCATAGCGCTTTTCGTTTAGTTGATATGTGCGCTATGTTCGAGTGAACATATCGCTTGCTTAGTACTCTGCTATGCCTGCTATGTTACCCTAACCCTAAGGTTACGGATAATCCTTTGTTCCATTATGCATTAGTTCCCGCAGGGATCAGTCTAATCTATTGGCTGTGACGTTTCTAATCTTCTGACAATCCCCTCCTTTGAAGGCTGACGTCTCGACAGCTCAATAAATAGTCTGTGTCTCCCATCCTGCGCGTAGGTAGATTCTGATTTCCAAAATGCTCGTGTTGTGGTACTGAGCTAACCATGTCGTCAAAGTCAAATATTCGAAAGGATAACCTCGCGTTGCGTATTGAGCAATCCGGTGTTCAATTGCTGATTCCTTGCGTTCGGTGCGCAACTCTGGATAGGAAGTGCATCAAATCCGAGGTTTCCAGTCGTTGTAGCGAGTGTGTCAAAAACGGTCGGTGCAGGTGTGTCGATATGGCTTCATCCGATCTTGCGTGGAAGAAGTTAATTGCGGCACAAGATAAAATTCGTGCCCAACGTCAAGAGGCTCGAGCAAAATTGTTAGAGGCGGCTGCTCGCTTGGATCGTCTTGAGAAGCAAGATGATCTCCTTCGGAAACGCGCGGGTCAATTTATTCAAACGGACATAAAAGATGTTGAAGAATTGGAAAAATTGGAGGAAGAGGAAGAGGCGAGAGAAAGAAAAAGGCTGGAGGAGGAAGAACGGAAGGCTTCGGAAGAGCGTGCAAAACTAGAGGCAGCGCGCAAAGAACAAGAGTTGATTGCGTCGATGCTTAATTCTGGCGATACCAACGGCCTGGTCGTGGATGATTCTTCCTGGCTTGCTTCTTTTTCTTTTCCAAACCAATCGTCGCTCGATACTCCTGAATCTTATCGTGGCAATTCAAATTCGTGACGGGTTCCCATGAATCGTCTTCCGGTGAGTATCCTTTCCATCTGATCAAGTAGTAGATCTGACCTTTTTCTTGTTTGCGGTCTAGAATCCTTTCTACTTCATATTCTTCGTCGTCTGCTTCATCGTTTCCGTTTTCTGGGTTTTTTGTTGGTTCCAATAGCGATATATGAAATATTGGGTGTATGCGCATTCTTGCTGGTAGTTGGAGTTGATAATTGTCATTTTCGAGTTTTTTCACAATTCTGAATGGTCCGTATTTGACTGCGTCAAATTTATCACTTGGTCGTTTTGTCTTGATGTTGAAAGTTTTTGAACCTGGTGTTCGTCGTAGAAGGTAAACTCTCTCTCCCTTTTGTAAGGTTGGCGCGTCCTCGCGTTTCATATCGTAATATCGCTTCATTTTCTGTTCTGCCCATTGAATGTCTTTAGACATCGTATTGTGCATCCGTTGCATATGCGTTGCCTGTAATATCGCTTCGTTGGATCTTCCATCTGTCGATATAGAAGTCCATGACATTCGTGGGTATCTTCCTAGATTGGCGAAGTGCGGTACTTCTCCTGTCGAGGTGCTTTTTGCGTTATTCAATGCAAATTGTGCCAATGGTAGCAGTTCTACCCAATTGTCTTGGTTCCAATCCAAATAGTGTCGTAAGTGCTGCTCAATGAATTGTATCATTCTTTCGGTTGGTCCATCTGTCTGTTGGTGATTTGCAGTTGATAGGCTATGTTCAATTCCACATGCCTTTGTAATTGTCTGCCAGTATTTTGATCTGAATAGCTTGTCTCGATCTGAAATGATCTTGGTCGGCAATCCAGTCCAACTGAATACTTCTCGTAGCATAAGTATTGCACACTGTTCTGCTGTCATATCTTTTGGCGTTGGTCGTATGATGACATATTTTGTCAGTCTGTCAACAATAACAATCACTTCTGTGTATCGTAGTCCTGTAATAGGATCTTTTGATTCTGGTAATCCTTGTATGAAATCCACTGTAATACTTTTCCATGGAGTATCCGGTGTCTCTGGTAGTTGCATCTTTCCATAAGGTCGGTGGTTGATTGGCTTGTTTCTGCTGCAACTATCACACTTGCTGATGTATTCCTGCACTTTCTTTCTCATTTGTGGAAAGTAGTATTGTCGTTGTATTTTTTCCATAGTTTTGTCGATTCCTTGATGTCCTTGTAATGGTGGGTCGTGATGTTGTCTGATGATTTCTGTAATCATTGATGCTGGGACAAGTATCGATCCATTCCATGTTGCTAATCCATCTTGCTGGTTCACTTCTTTGTTCAATATTGCCGTCATAAGTGTTTGGTCTCTTTCAGTTGCTTGTATCATTTGCTGGTGGAATCCTGTTTCATTAACAGTGATTGCAGCTGCGAGTACTGCTTTGGTATTGTATCGTATACCATCTTTATCTTCTTTCAGAATGTTGGTTTTTGGCTGTTCAAGACCTATAGCGTAGTCTGGTCTTCTGCTGAGGGCGTCTGCAATAACATTTTCTTTTCCTTTGATGTGTTCAATCCGAAACTTGAACTTTGATAAATATTCGGCCCATCGTATTTGTCGTCCAACTAACTCTTTTGTTGTCGTAAAGTATTTGAGGTTGTGATGGTCACTTTTCACAATCGTTTCTTCCTTAACTCCTTGTAGATAGTGTTTCCATTGTTTGAATGCTTCGACTATCGCAAGTAGTTCTCTGTCGTGAACGTCGTAGTTCCTTTCTGCTGTGGTGAATTTTCTTGAGAAGAAGGCGACGGGTCTCCATTTTCCATCGTCGTCTGGTTGCTCGAGAACAATTCCCAATGCGTATCCTGATGCGTCTGGTCGTACTAAATGTTGTCTGTCTGGGTTGTGTAGCATAAGTATCGGTGCTTTCCTGACTAGTTCCTTGACGTTGTTGAATGACTTTTCTCTTTCTTCGGTCCATTCAAATTCTAAATCCTTCTTGAGTAGTTCAGTCATAGGTCGGGCGATCTCAGAGTAATTCTGGAGATATCGTCTGACATATCCACTTGCTCCTAAAAATCCTTGAACGTCCTTAACACATGTCGGTGTTGGCCAATTCAATATTGCGTCCATTTTTTCTGGTTGAATTTTCAATCCTTCTGGCGTATAAATCATTCCCAAGTAGTTGACTGTAGTCGTGTCGAATTCACATTTCTTGATCTTGAGGGTCAATCCTGCTTTCATCAGTTCGGTCATCACTGCTCGTACATGGCCATCATGTTCTTCAACGTTTTTGGAGTAGACAATGATATCATCAAAGTATACTGCAACAAACTTGTTAAGAAACTTGATTAACACATGCGTCATGAATCTTGCAAATTCGGCAGGTAATCTCTTCAATCCCATAGGTGCGACTACCCATTCGAATAATCCCATATCCGTAAGGAATGCTGTTTTCCAAATATCCTCTTCGGCGGTCCTAAGGTTGTAGTAACCCCATTGGATGTCAAAGACTGTCATGATCTTTGCTCCTTGCAACAGATCTCGTTTCTGTTCCTGATGCGGTGCCTTGTTCGCATCGTCGATTGTTCCGTTGTTCAATGCTCGATAATCGATAACTAGTCGTTCTGTTCCATCCTTCTTTGGCACAAACATTGGTCTGCTTGAGGCTGGTCCTCGTCCTTCGCGTATATATCCTGCAGCTAAGAATTCTCTGACAAACTTGTTTTCCAATTCTAGCTGGTCTCGTGATTTGTGCTGTTGCTTGACTGAAGGTGGTGTAAATCCTGGTTTCAATGGTATTCTCGCTTCATATTCCTTTTCATGGTTTGGTAACCGGTATTCCTTTTTCACAAATAGTTCGATAAAGTCGTGGTATTTCTTAGGTAACTTCGCAAGTACCTCTTTCAATTCTTGTTCATAAAGTTCCTTTGGTTTCGGTCGTGTCTGCACAGGTCGCTCCTGTGTTGTTTTTTCTGCAAGTCGCTCTTGCGGTGTTTCATTTGTTTGTTTTCTAGTAGGCTGCATCACCTTCTGCGCCTTTCGTTCACCTGAGCTGGCATTCGTCTTCAGCCCTGCTTGCGGAAGGTTATTCCCCAATCCTTCTCGTAAGCTCGTGAGTTCTTCGTATTCTCCTAGTTTCGTTCGTAGGATCTGATTGTCAATCGAGACTGTTCCAGTTGTCCAATCGATAACTGGGTTCTGTTGTTGTAACCATGGCATTCCTAGCACTGCGTCGTATCCGGTCATTGTTGTGACATCAAACGAAAGAGTTGTAGCGTAAGGTCCTGATTTCAACAGTAGCGGTTCTGTTTTCATTCGATACCCTTGCATCACAGGTTTTCCGTCGATTCCTACAATGTTGACCCATTGTGTTGTCTCGTGCTGTTTGATTCGTAGCTTTGTTGCGACTTCGGGGCTTATATGATTACCGGTAGCTCCTGAGTCCAATAGAATTCGTAACTTCTCGTTTTTAACTTCTGCCAAAATAATAATGGTTCGATATTTTGGATTGATCGTTGCTGCAATTAGGTGCTTTTTCTGGTGTCGGTCCATATAGCTTTGTACTGCTCGAATGTGTTCTTCTAGATGGTTTTCGAAAAGTCCATCATGATGATCTTGACAGAACACTGCTCGGCATTTTTCACGGGGTAAGCTTGAATGTGCTGGATGTCCACTTTCTCCGTATGCGCATTGGCATCTTGGGTTTCCTTGAGGGCATGTAAATTTTGACTGTAGAGCGATGCCTGGTGTTTTTGGAAACCATTGGTTGATTTTCTTGCTAAAGTGGTGGAATTCGCATCCATCGTCAAAACAGGTTGTCCAGTGTACCTCGTTGTGCATGCATCCTGCTAAGTTCGGATAGTGCATACAGATGCAGTTTGGTACATGTCCTAGTTGTCCATTGCATAGTCGATATCCATTTGAGTTTGAGATCCGTTCATAAATTGTCGCTAGAATCTTGTTGCTATGTCCATGTGTCGGGCATTCTCGGTATGTCCATTCGTGACATTTCTTGCACATCCCTATGTGTTCTTTCCAAGTGTATTGAGATTCTTCCCAGCAAATTGCTTTGACAGGCATGCAATTGCATAGGTCATCTCCCTGGTTCCATGATTTCTTGATTTCTTCTTCGGTAACCCATGTAGTGTTGTAGCTGCGGTTAGCTTTGCATGTTTCGTCGTCGTGGGTTGCTTTGTTTCTGCAGTCGCTTTTCTGGGTGTAACTTAGTTCATTTGCGAGATCGTCGATCTGTTTCTTGATTCTCTCGTAGGGGTCCAGGTGGGGTTTCTTTTGGTCTCGATGCGCGGACGGCTGACTTATTGCCTCTTCGTCACCTCCTTGCAACGCCAATTGAGCATGAAACGACTCAATTAGTGAGGAATCCTCATAGTCAGTGCTTCCACTGCTATCTTCCGGTTCTTCTTTGTTTGGTTCGCAACCTCCGGGGTAATTGTTCTTAGGTGATCTTTCCCGTACCTCATGGCTCTGGTCATTCCTCGGGACCATGCGGTGAGCGTCCTCGTGCGTGTCCATAGGTGCTTGGGTATGTGTATCTCGTACGTCGATACTCGGCTTTTTTAGCGCTTTCTGTATTTCGTCTTCGTTCAACGTTGTCCATTCTCGTAGGAGTCCTTCCAGATTCTCTGGGATCTTGATCTTCTCTCGTACTGCTTGCTGTCTTCGCAGTTCTCTCAATAATTCTTCTCGTTCGCTTTCTTGCGGTTTTGCGAGTTTGTCTTGTATTTCTTTTCTGATTTTTTCGTTCATAAGTTTCTGTCTTTGCTGAATCTGATGTTGAATTCGTTCTTTCCTGTATTCTTCTGGTAACTCGTCATCGGTTTCGGAATCTTCTTCTGTACTGCTCTCATCCGGGGTGTGTACGTGGATAGCTGTTGCAATCTGTTGTCGTTGCCCATGGTTGGCCGTTCCTTGGGTTTTCTTTGGCTTTCGACATTTGTTTGCAAAATGTCCTGGTATTCCACAGTTGAAGCAGGCTTTCTTTTTGATGAGTTTTTCTTTTTCTTCCTTTGTCAGAGTTGCATTCATTTGCATAATAACATCGCCGTCTCGGTCACGTCGTTCTTGATGTGATCCTCGCGGTCTTCCTTCGTTCATTCTAGGCATTCCGCCATGCTTTCTCCAGATCTGAAATTCTTGTTTCTTTCTTTTGATTTCAAATAGCTTATTGTCGATTTTAACGGCTGTTTCGACAAATTTATTGAAGTTGTCTGGGCGATCCATTTTGATGAGTTCAAACTGAACTTCTTCCTTGAGCATGTTTTCGAATAATGCAATGAGAACATCGTCGTCGTAATCCAATGGTGCCGTAATTTGTCTGAATCTTGTTGCGAGCTGTTGAGCTGATCCGGTTTGGCGCAAGAAACGTAGCTGTCTTTCAGCATTTCTAACTTCGTCGATATTCCCGAATGCTTCCTTTAGCTTGATTTTGAAGTTCTTGTAGCTCATAAAGATTGTCTTCGTCAAGTCATCCCAGTCGTCTTTGTCGTCAGTTGTATAGTAGTCGTCGAGTATTGGTTGCATCCATTCAGCTGCTTCGCCGGTAAGGCATGATGCAACAAAGATGATTTTTCGTTTTTCATCCCGAATTCCCTTTTCGTCAAGGTGCATTTCCATGTTGACAAGGAATGTCTTGAGCTTCGATCGAGTTCCATCAAAGTTCATAGGCTTTGGCATCTTCATCTTGAACTGTTCACTGTCGTTAGTAGTACTGACATTGGGTCCCATTACCTGAGCTTCAAGTTGTTCGATGTGGTCAACTTGTTCCTGATTTTGCTTTTCAAGTGTTTCGACATGACTGGTGAGGCGATCCATGTACCCTTCGAGTGCCTTAATTCGTTCCATAGGGTCAAGCTCCTCCTGCTGTTGGGTTGCTTTACCCTTGGTTGGGATGGTAGAAGGTCCTGGGGCGTTGGGTGCCATGTTGATCGTCGGGTTAAGACTTCTCTTTCGTAATGAGGGTCTTTAATTGTCGGAAACTTCGGTTGTTACCGTCAGAGTATAACTAGGATAGTTATATTAACGGAAGAAGTTAATATATTCTGATGTACGAAAGGCTGTATGAGCGTAAAGTCTTAAGAAGGTAAGGCAAACTGAATATCCTGTTCGATAGAAGAACGTATACTCAAGTTATCACAGTTAATTAAAGACAATAGAGAAAACTAAATACATGGTAAGTGAGTGTCCTTATATATCCCATCGCGAACATAGCCATCATAGCGCTTTTCGTTTAGTTGATATGTGCGCTATGTTCGAGTGAACATATCGCTTGCTTAGTACTCTGCTATGCCTGCTATGTTACCCTAACCCTAAGGTTACGGATAATCCTTTGTTCCATTATGCATTAGTTCCCGCAGGGATCAGTCTAATCTATTGGCTGTGACGTTTCTAATCTTCTGACAAATTGTCGGAAACTTTGGTCAAACACCGTCAGAGTATAACTAGGATAGTTATATTAATAGAAGAAGTTAATATATTCTAATATATAAAAGGCTAGATAATGTCAGAAACTTCGGTCGAACACTGTCAGAGTATAACTAGGATAGTTATATTAATAGAAAAAGTTAATATATTCTGATATACAAAAGACTAGATAAGTGTAAAGTCTTAAGAAGATAAGATAAACTAAATATCCTATTTAATAGAAGAACATATACTTAAGTTATTATAGTTAATTAAAGATAATAAAAAAGATTAAATATATAATAAATAAGTATTCTTATATATTCTATTATTAATATAGCTATTAGAGCCTTATTCTATTATTTTATTAGAGCTATTAGAGCCTCACTTTATTATTTTATTATTTTTAATAAAGCTTTATTTTATTTACTCTATTACTCTAACTCTAAGATTTATAAATAATTCTTTATTCTATTATATATTAGTTTCTATAAAGATTAATCTAATCTATTAGCTATAATATTTTTAATCTTCTAATAATCTTTTTTCTAAAGACTAATATCTTAATAGTATAATAAATAATCTATATCTCCTATCTATGCATAAGTAGATTTTAATTTTTAAAATACTTATATTATAGTACTAAGCTAACTATATTATTAAAATAGAATATTAATAAATATAACTTGCATAAATAAGTTAAATAATCTAATATTATTTTTATAATTTCTTACCTTTACTATTTGTAATAAAATAAAAAGTGTATAAAATCTAAAATTTTAAAATATTATAATAAATATATTTATAATAATTAATATAAATATATTAAAATAGCTTTATTTAATCTTATATAAAAGAAGTTATTTATAATATAATAAAAATTTACTAAAAATAAAGAAGTAATTCTTATAAAATTATTTTATCTTAAAAAATAATAAAAATTTTTTTTAAAAATAGGCTAGTCAATTTATCTAAATAAATATAAAAGATATTAAAGAGTTAAAAAAATTAGAAAAAGAAAAAAAAATAATAAAAAAGTATATAAAATAAATAATTAAATATAATTAATAAAAATTAATTATATTAATATTTAATTCTAATAATATTAATAATTTAATTATAAATAATTTTTTCTAGCTTACTATCTTTTTTTTTTAAATTAATTATTATTTAATACTCTTAGATCTTATTATAATAATTTAAATTTATAATAGATTCTTATAAATTATCTTTTAATAAATATTCTTTTTATTTAATTAAATAATAGATCTAACTATTTTCTTATTTATAATCTAGAATTTTTTTTATTTTATATTTTTTATTATTTATTTTATTATTTTTATTTTTTAAATTTTTTATTAGTTCTAATAGTAATATATAAAATATTAAATATATATATATTCTTACTAGTAATTAAAATTAATAATTATTATTTTTAAATTTTTTTATAATTTTAAATAGTCTATATTTAACTATATTAAATTTATTACTTAATTATTTTATTTTAATGTTAAAAGTTTTTAACTTTAATATTTATTATAGAAGATAAACTCTCTTTTTTTTTTTATAAAATTAGCATATCTTTATATTTTATATTATAATATTACTTTATTTTTTATTCTATCTATTAAATATTTTTAGATATTATAATATATATCTATTATATATATATTACTTATAATATTATTTTATTAAAACTTTTATTTAATAATATAAAAGTCTATAATATTTATAGATATTTTTTTAAATTAGTAAAATATAATACTTCTTCTATTAAAGTACTTTTTATATTATTTAATATAAATTATATAAATAGTAGTATCTTTATCTAATTATTTTAATTTTAATTTAAATAGTGTTATAAATATTATTTAATTATTTATATTATTCTTTTAATTAATTTATCTATTTATTAGTAATTTATAATTAATAGCTTATATTTAATTTTATATACTTTAATAATTATTTATTAATATTTTAATTTAAATAGCTTATCTTAATCTAAAATAATTTTAATTAGTAATCTAGTCTAACTAAATACTTCTTATAGTATAAATAATATATATTATTCTACTATTAATTCTTTTAGTATTAATTATATAATAATATATTTTATTAATCTATTAATAATAACTATTACATCTATATATTATAGTCCTATAATTAAATTTTTAGATTTTAGTAATCTTTATATAAAATCAACTATAATATATTCCTATAGCTTATCTAATATTTCTAATAGTTATATTTTTTTATATAGTTAATAGTTAATTAGCTTATTTTTATTATAATTATTATATTTTCTAATATATTCTATTATAAGCTATTTCATTTTTAAGAAATAATAGGTTTGTTATATCTTTTTTATAATTTAATTAATCTTTTAATGTCTTTATAGTAGTAGGTTATAGTATATTTTAATAATTTCTATAATTATATTTATTAGTACTAATATTAATCTATTCTATACTACTAATTTATCTTATAAAGTAGTTTTTTTATTATATATTATAGTTATAATATTCTTATCTTATTATATTGCTTATGCTATTTACTAGTATAATCTTATTTTATTAATAATAATTATAGCTATAAATACTACTTTAGTATTATATTATATTCTATCTTTATTTTCTTTAAGAATATTAGTTTTTAACTATTTAAGATTTATAGTATAATCTAATCTTTTATTAAAAATATTTATAATAATATTTTTTTCTTTAATATATTTAATTTAAAATTTAAACTTTAATAAATATTTAGTCTATTATATTTATTATTTAACTAATTCTTTTATTATTATAAAGTATTTAAAGTTATAATAATTATTTTTTATAATTATTTTTTTTTTAATTTTTTATAGATAATATTTCTATTACTTAAATACTTTAATTATTATAAGTAGTTTTTTATTATAAATATTATAATTTTTTTCTACTATAGTGAATTTTTTTAAAAAAAAGATAATAGATTTTTATTTTTTATTATTATCTAGCTGCTTAAGAATAATTTTTAATATATATTCTAATATATCTAATTATATTAAATATTATCTATTTAGATTATATAATATAAATATTAATGTTTTCTTAACTAGTTTTTTAATATTATTAAATAATTTTTCTCTTTCTTTTATTTATTTAAATTTAAGATTTTTTTAAATAGTTTAATCATAGGTCAGATAATCTTAAAATAATTTTAAAAATATTATTTAATATATCTATTTATTTCTAAAAATTTTTAAATATTTTTAATATATATTAGTGTTAGCTAATTTAGTATAGCATTTATTTTTTTTAGTTAAATTTTTAATCCTTTTAATATATAAATTATTTCTAAATAATTAATTATAGTTATATTAAATTTATATTTCTTAATCTTAAAAGTTAATCTTGTTTTTATTAGCTTAGTTATTACTACTTATATATAATTATTATATTCTTTAACATTTTTAAAGTAAATAATAATATTATTAAAGTATACTATAATAAACTTATTAAAAAATTTAATTAATATATATATTATAAATCTTATAAACTTAGTAAGTAATTTTTTTAAATTTATAAATATAATTATCTATTTAAATAATCTTATATCTATAAGAAATGCTATTTTCTAAATATCTTTTTTAACAATTTTAAGATTATAATATCTCTATTAAATATTAAAGATTATTATAATCTTTATTTTTTATAATAGATCTTTTTTCTATTCCTAATATAATACTTTATTTATATTATTAATTATTCTATTATTTAAAGTTTAGTAATTAATAATTATTTATTTAATTTTATTTTTCTTTAGTATAAATATTAGTCTATTTAAAGCTAGTTTTTATTCTTTTTATATATATTCTATAGCTAGGAATTCTTTAATAAACTTATTTTCTAATTCTAATTAATCTTATAATTTATACTGTTGCTTAATTAAAGGTAGTATAAATCTTAATTTTAATAATATTTATATTTTATATTTCTTTTTATAATTTAGTAATTAGTATTCCTTTTTTATAAATAGTTTAATAAAGTTATAATATTTTTTAAATAACTTTATAAGTATCTCTTTTAATTCTTATTTATAAATTTTCTTTAATTTTAGTTATATCTATAGCTGTAGTATAGATTATTTTTATATTATTTTTTCTTTTTTTATAAATTGCTTTTATAATATTTTATTTATTTATTTTTTAATAGATTATATTATCTTCTATATCTTTTATTTACTTAAGCTAGTATTTATTTTTAGTCTTACTTATAAAAGATTATTTCCTAATTCTTCTTATAAATTTATAAATTCTTTATATTCTCTTAACTTAGTTTATAAAATCTTATTATTAATTAAAATTATTCTAGTTATCTAATTAATAACTAGGTTCTATTTTTATAATTATAGCATCTCTAGTACTATATTATATCTAGTTATTACTATAATATTAAATAAAATTATTATAGTATATAATTTTAATTTTAGTAATATTAGTTTTATCTTTATTTAGTATTCTTATATTATAGGTTTTTTATCTATTCCTATAATATTAATCTATTATATTGTTTTATACTATTTTAATTATAACCTATCTATAATTTTAAGGTTTATATAATTTCTAGTTGCTTTTAAGTTAAGTAAGATTTATAGCTTAGTATTATTAATTTCTATAAGTATAATAATTATTTAGTATTTTAGACTAATTATTACTATAATTAGATGTTTTTTTTAGTATTAGTTTATATAGCTTTATACTACTTGAATATATTCTTTTAGATAATTTTTAAAGAGTCTATTATAGTAGTATTAGTAGAATATTGCTTAGTATTCTTCTTAAAATAAGTCTAAATAAGTTAAATATCTACTTTCTTTATATATATATTAATATTTTAAGTTCTTCTATAGGTATATGTATTTTAAGCATGCTATAATACCTAGTATTTTTAAAAATTATTAATTAATTTTTTTGCTAAGATAGTAGAATTTATATTTATTATTATAATAAATTATTTAATATATTTTATTGTACATATATCCTTCTAAATTAGAGTAATATATATAGATGTAATTTAATATATATCCTAATTATCTACTGTATAGTTAATGTTTATTTAAGTTTAAGATTTATTTATATATTATTACTAGAATCTTATTAGTATATTTATATGTTAGATATTCTTAATATATCTATTTATAATATTTTTTATACAGGTCTATGTATTTTTTTTAAGTATATTAAGATTCTTTTTAATAAATTGCTTTTATAGGTATATAATTATATAAGTCATCTCTCTAGTTCTATAATTTTTTAATTTTCTCTTTAATAATCTATATAGTATTGTAGCTATAGTTACTTTTATATATTTTATTATTATATATATTCTTATATATATAGTTACTTTTCTAGGTATAACTTAGTTCTTATTTATCATCTTTTTTATTAGCTAGTGTGTTAAGCTGCTTTTTAATATATTTATAAGGGTCTAGGTAGAGTTTTTATTAATCTTAATATATAGATAGCTAATTTATTGCCTCTTTATCACCTTCTTATAATATTAATTAAGTATAAAATGACTTAATTAGTAAGAAATTTTTATAGTTAATGCTTTTATGTCGGAAACTTCGGTCGATACCGTCGGAGTATAACTAGGATAGTTATATTAACGGAAGAAGTTAATATATTCTGATGTACGAAAGGCTGTATGAGCGTAAAGTCTTAAAGAAGTAAGGCAAACTGAATATCCTGTTCGATAGAAGAACGTATACTCAAGTTATCACAGTTAATTAAAGACGGTAGAGTAAAACTAAATACATGGTGAATGAGTGTCCTTATATAACTTTCCTTCATCATGGCCGTCATAGCGGTGGCTATGATGCCTATGTTACTCCCCATCATTCCCATCATGGCGCAGGCCCTGATGGCTATGATACCCTAACCCTATCGGTTACGGATAATCCTTTGTTCCCTTGTGCATTAGTTTCCGTAGGAACTAGTCTAAACTATTGGCTGTAACGCTTCGATTCTCTGACATTTTACTACTATTTTCTAGTTCTTCTTTATCTAGTTTATAACCTCTAAGATAACTATTCTTAAGTGATTATATTTATATTTTATAGCTTTAGTTATTTCTTAGGACTATATAGTAAGCGTCCTCGTATATGTTTATAAATACTTAGATATATATATCTTATATATTAATGCTTAGTTTCTTTAGCGCGTTTTATATTTTTTTTTTAATTTTTTTATTTATAAGTTTTTATCTCTACTGTATCTAGTATTAAATTTATTCTTTCTTATACTCTTTTAGTAATTCTTTATTAGTTTTAGAGTCTTCTTTAGTACTGCTTTTGTTTAGGGTATATATATAAATAGCTATTATAATTTAATGTTATTATCTATAATTAGCTATTCCTTAAACTCTCTTTAGCTTTTAATATTTATTTATAAAATATTCTAGTATTCATAGTTAAAGCAGGCTTTTTTTTTAATTAGTTTTTTCTTTTCTTTTCTAGTTAGTGTAGCATTTATTTATATAATAATATTATTATCTTAGTCTCTAGTCTTTCTTTAGGATGTGTTAGCTTGCTATTTTAGTTAATATTAGTAATTTCCTCATTTTATACATTATATGTATAGTATTATGTTAATCTATAATACTGCTTCTATCATCTTTTTAAATATATTAGATTATGGTATAATTTATGAAATATAATCCTTTATATTATCTTTTAAATTATTATAGAACTAATCTTATAGTTCTTAATTATTCTATTTAAGATATTCTAATATCTAAAGAAATCTTAAAATATAGTCTCCTATAGATCTATATTATTTAATATTCTTAATTTAGTAGGTTGTGTTAAGTTCTTTATTAATAGTTTTAAATAGCTAATAAAGTTTTTCTTTAAAGTAAGTAAAGCTGCTAAATATAAGAGTAGTTTTAAGTTTAAGTTGATTATTATTAGTAGCTTTAATTTAGTCAGTAATATAAGATGTAAATTATCTTATTACTTCTCTAGTAAGGAAGCTTAATGCTGTAAAGATCTTGTCTTATTTAGTTATAATTTTACTAGTATTATTGTTAAAGTAGATATATAGCTAAGTTAAGAATACTTTAAGGGTTCCTTATTCTCTTAAGAATAATTTAATCTTGCTTATCTTAATAATTAAATAACTAGCAGCTTATTATATTTTAAATTTAAGGATATATTATTTTATTTTTTTAAATACTTCTCTTATCTAGGTTAAGATTAAATTAGTGCTATCTATTCTTTTATTTAAGATTAATAGGGTTATTGCTGGCTATTAGCTAGCTATAATAATTATTAATTAAAACTTCTCTTTTATAATAAGGGTTTTTAATTATTAAAAACTTTAATTAAATACTGTTAGAGTATAACTAAGATAGTTATATTAATAGAAGAAGTTAATATATTCTAATATATAAAAGACTAGATAAGTATAAAGTTTTAAAAAGATAAGATAAATTAAATATCTTATTTAATAGAAGAATATATACTTAAGTTATTATAGTTAATTAAAAATAATAGAGAAGACTAAATATATAGTAAATAAGTATCTTTATATATTCTATTATTAATATAGCTATTAAAGCCTTACTCTATTATCTTACTAGAGCTATCAGAGCCTTGCTCTATTATCTTATTATTCCTGATAGAGCCTCACTCTGTTTGCTCTATTACTCTAACCCTAAGGTCTATAGATAATCCTTTGTTCCATCATGCATTAGTTCCCGCAGGGGTCAGTCTAATCTATTGGCTGTGACGTTTCTAATCTTCTGACAGATAAGTATAAAGTCTTAAGAAAATAAAGCAAACTAAATATCTTATTTAATAAAAGAATATATACTTAAATTATTATAGTTAATTGAAGATAATAGAGAAAATTAAATATATAATAAATAAATATTCTTATATATTCTATTATTATTCTTTCTATTATATTAAGTAGTATATTTAGTATTTTTTCTATTATATTAACTAGTCTAATTAGTAATATTCCTATTATATCTATATCTTAACTAGTATAATACTCTAACTTTAAGGTTATAAATAATTCTTTATTCTATTTTATATTAATTTCTATATATAAGCTCTTAATTTATTAGCTAAAATTTCTTAGATTCTTTAATAATCTTTTTCTTTAAAGGCTAATATTTTAATAGTATAATAAATAGTTTATATCTCCTATCTATAGTATAAGCAAGTTTTAATTTTTAAAATATTTATATTATAGTGCTAAGCTAATTATATCTTTAAAGTAAAATAAAATAGCTAAAATTATTAGTCTTATAAATAAAATTAAGAAATTTAAGATAATTTTTCTTTTTCTTTATAATTATTATTATTATTTAGATCATGCTTATATTAAAGCTAAAGATTTAATTTATTATAGTAATTATATTTATATAAGCAACTATCATTATATTAATATAAATAATTCTAAGATATTATAAAAGTATTTAATCTTAGCATAAAATTAATTAGATACTAATAAAAAAAAACTTATAAAGAAATAGCTAGAATAATAATTAAACTTTCTTATTTATAAAAATAAAAAAAATTATTTTAAAAGTATACTGGATAATTTCTTTAAATAAATATAAAAAATATTAAAGAGTTAGAAAAATTAAAAAAAAAAAAAGAATAAAAAATAATAAATAAATAAATAAAATAAGAGATAGTATATAAAGAATAAAAATTAATTATATTAATACTTAATTCTAAATTTTAATAACTTAATTATAGATAATTTTTCTTAGCTTACTTCTTTTTCTATTTTAAATTAATTATTATTTAATACTCCTAAATCTTATTATAATAATTTAAATTTATAATAGATTTTTATAAATTATTTTTTAGTAAATATTCTTTCTATCTAATTAAATAATAGATCTAACTATTTTTTTATTTATAATCTAGAATTCTTTTTATTTTATATTCTTTATTATCTGCTTTATTATTTTTATTCTCTAGATTTTTTATTAGTTCTAATAATAATATATAAAATATTAAGTATATATATATTCTTATTAATAGCTAAAATTAATAATTATTATTTTTAAATTTCTTTACAATTCTAAATAGTTTATATTTAACTATATTAAATTTATTACTTAATTATTTTATTTTAATATTAAAATTTTTTAAACTTAGTATTTATTATAAAAGATAAACTCTCTTTCTTTTTTATAAAATTAGTATATCTTTATATTTTATATTATAATATTACTTTATTTTTTATTCTACTTATTAAATATCTTTAAATATTATAATATATATCTATTATATATATATTACTTATAATATTACTTTATTAAAGCTTCTATTTATTAATATAAAAATTTATAATATTTATAGATATCTTTTTAGATTAATAAAGTATAATACTTCTTTTATTAAAATACTTTTTATATTATTTAATATAAATTATACTAATAGTAGTATTTCTACTTAATTATCTTAATTCTAATCTAAATAATATTATAGATATTATTTAATTATTTATATTATTCTCTTAATTAGTTTATTTATTTATTAGTAATTTATAATTAATAATTTATATTTAATTTTATATACTTTAATACTTATTTATTAGTATTTTAATTTAAATAGCTTATCTTAATCTAAAATAATTTTAGTTAATAATCTAATTTAATTAAATATTTCTTATAATATAAATAATATATATTATTCTACTATTAGATTTTTTAGCATTAATTATATAATAATATACTTTATTAATCTATTAATAATAATAATTATATTAATATATTATATTTTTATAATTAGATCTTTTAATTCTAATAATTCTTACATAGAGTTAATTATAATATATTCTTATAATTTATTTAATATTTCTAGTAGTTACATCTTTCTATAAAATTAATAATTAATTAACTTATTCTTATTATAACTATTATATTTTTTAATATATTCTATTATAAGCTGCTTTATTCTTAAAAAATAGTAGATTTACTATATCTTTTTTATAATTTAGTTAATTCTTTAATATCTTTATAATAGTAGATTATAGTATATTTTAATAATTTTTATAATTATATCTACTAATACTAATATTAATCTATTCTATAATATTAACTTATTTTATAAAATTATTTTTTTATTATATAATATAGTTATAATATTTTTATCTTATTATATTAATTATACTATTTACTAATATAATCTTATTTTATTAATAGTAATTATAGTAGTAAGTATTATTTTAATATTATATTATATACTATCTTTATCTTCTTTTAGAATATTAGTTTTTAGTTACTTAAAACTTATAGTATAATCTAGTCTTTTATTAAAAATATTTATAATAATATTTTCTTTTCCTTTAATATATTTAATTTAAAATTTAAACTTTAATAAATATTTAGTTTATTATATTTATTATTTAACTAATTTTTTTATTATTATAAAGTATTTAAGATTATAATAATCATTTTTTATAATTATTTTTTTTTTAACTTTTTATAGATAGTATCTTTATTGTTTAAATATTTTAATTATTATAAATAGTTTTTTATTATAAATATTATAATTCCTTTCTGCTATAGTAAATTTTTTTTAAAAAAAATAACTAGTTTTTATTTTCTATTATTATCTAGTTATTTTAAAATAATTTTTAATATATATCCTAATATATCTAATTATATTAAATTTTATCTATCTAAGTTATATAATATAAATATTAATACTTTCTTAATTAGTTTCTTAATATTATTAAATAATTTTTCTTTTTCTTTTATTTATTTAAATTTAAGATTCTTTCTAAATAGTTCAGTTATAGATTAAATAATATTAAAATAATTCTAAAAATATTATCTAATATATCTACTTACTTTTAAAAATCCTTAAATATTTTTAATATATATTAATATTAGCTAATTTAGTATAATATTTATTTTTTTTAATTAAATTTTTAATCTTTTTAGTATATAGATTATTTTTAAATAATTAACTATAGTTATATTAAATTTATATTTCTTAATTTTAAAGATTAATCTTACTTTTATAAGCTTAGTTATTACTATTTATATATAGCTATTATATTCTTTAATATTTTTTAAATAAATAATAATATTATTAAAGTATATTATAATAAACTTATTAAGAAACTTAATTAATATATATATTATAAATCTTATAAATTCTATAGATAATCTCTTTAAACCTATTAATATAACTATCTATTTAAATAATTTTATATCTATAAGAAATATTATTTTTTAAATATTTTTTTTAATAATTTTAAGATTATAGTAACTCTATTAAATATTAAAGATTATTATAATTTTTATTTTTTATAATAGATTTCTTTTTTATTCTTAATATAGTACTTTATTTATATTATTAATTATTCTATTATTTAATACTTAGTAATTAACAATTATTTATTTTATTTTATTTTTTTTTAATATAAATATTAATTTACTTAAAGCTAGTCCTTATTTTTTTTATATATATTTTATAGCTAAGAATTCTTAAATAAATTTATTTTTTAATTCTAGCTAGTCTTATGATTTATACTATTATTTAACTAAAAGTAGTATAAATCTTAGTTTTAATAATATTCTTATTTTATACTCTTTTTTATAATTTAGTAACTAGTATTTTTTTTTTATAAATAATTTAATAAAGTTATAATATTTTTTAAGTAACTTTACAAATATCTTTTTTAATTCTTATTTATAAATTTTCTTTAATTTTAGTTATATTTATAGTTGCTATATAGTTTACTTTTATATTATTTTTTTTTATAAGTTACTCTTATTATATTTTATTTATTTATTTTTTAATAAGCTATATTATCTTTTATACTTTTTATTTACTTAAGTTAGTATTTATCTTTAGCTTTATTTATAAAAGATTATTCTTTAATCTTTTCTATAAGCTTATAATTTTTTTATATCCTCTTAACTTAGTTTATAGAATTCTATTATTAATTAAAACTATTTTAATTATCTAATTAATAACTAGATTCTATTCTTATAATTATAGTATTCTTAGTACTATATTATATCTAGTTATTACTATAATATTAAATAAAATTATTATAGTATATAGTCTTAATTTTAATAATATTAATTCTATTTTTATTTAGTATCTTTATATTATAAGTTTTCTATTTATTTCTATAATACTAATCTATTATATTGTTTTATACTATTTAAGTTATAGCTTATTTATAACTTTAAGGTTTATATAATTTCTAGTTACTTTTAAGTTAAGTAGGATTTATAGCTTAATATTATTAACTTCTATAAATATAATAATTATTTAATATTTTAGGTTAACTATTATTATAATTAGGTGTTTTTTTAAATATTAATTTATATAGCTTTATACTATTTAAATATATTCTTTTAAATAGTTTTTAAAAAGTCTATTATAATAATATTAATAAAATACTACTTAGTATTTTTCTCTAAGTAAATTTAAATATATTAGATGTTTATTTTCTTTATATATATATTAGTATTTTAGGTTTTCCTAAAGGCATATGTATTTTGATTATAAAGTAATACTTAATATTCTTAAAAACTATTAATTAATCTTTTTACTAAGGTAATAGAATTTATATTTATTATTATAATAAGTTATTTAATATACCTTATTATATATATATCCTTTTAAATTAGGATAATATATATAAATATAATTTAATATATATTTTAATTATCTATTATATAGTCAATATCTATTTAAGTTTAAAATTTATTTATAAATTATCGCTAGAATCTTATTAGTATATTTATATATTAGGCAATTTTAATATATCTATTTATAACATTTTTTACATATATCTATATGTTCTTTCTAAGTATATTGAGATTCTTCCTAGCAACTTGCTTTTATAGGCATGCAATTACATAGGTCATCTCCCTAGCTCTATGATTTCTCGATTTCTTTCTTAGTAACCCATGTTTTGTTGTAGCTGCGGTTACTCTTGCATGTTTCTTTCAAGTTGTCATAGAACTGATCTCGTAATCCCTGATCGTTCTATTTGAGGTATCCTGATACCTAAAGAAATCTCGAGATGTAGTCTCCTATAGATCTATACTACTTAATATTTTTAATCTTATAGGTTACATCAAGTTCTTTATTAATAGTTCTAAATAGCTAGTAGAGTTTTTCTTTAAAATAGATAAAGCTGCTAAATATAAAAGCAGTTTTAGATTTAAGTTAATTATTATTAGTAGCTTTAATTTAGTTAGTAATATAAGATATAAACTATATTATTGCTTCTTTAGTAAGGAAGTTTAATACTATAAGAATTTTATCTTATTTAGATATAATTCTACTAGTATTATTACTAAAGTAGATATATAACTAGGCTAAGAATACTTTAAAGGTTTCTTATTCTCTTAAGAATAATTTAACTTTTTTAATTTTAATAACTAAATAGCTAGTATACTAAGCTTTTAGTTTAATAATATATTATCTTAATATTATAATAGTATTTACTATCTAGACTAAGATTAGTTTAGAATTATTATTATTTATTATAATTATTCCTCTACTAAAAGTTAATAGAGTTGCTACTAGCTATTAGCTAGTTATAATAATTACTAGTTAAAACTTTTCTTTTATAATAAGGGTCTTTAATTATTAAAAATTTTAGTTAAATATTATTGTCAGAGAATCCGAGAAACTACAGCCAATGAATCAAGAACCCACGCACGGAAACTAATGCAAGATGGAACAAAAGATTATCTGTAATCTAAGGGTTAGAGTAACAGAGCGAATAGAGCCTGGCTCTATTCAAAATAATAAGCTAAATAGAGTAAGGCTTTAATGGCTCTATTAATAATAAAATATATAAAAATGCTTATTTATTATATAATTAGTTTTATTCTATTGTCTTTGATTAATTATAATAACTTGAGTATACATTCTTCTATTAAATAGAATATTTAGTTTGCCTTACTTCTCTAAGACTTTACACTCATACAGCCTTTTGTATATTAAAATATATTAACTTTTTCTGTTAATATAACTATTCTAGTTATACTCTAATAATATTGATTGAAATTTCTAATAATTAAAGACCCTTATTACAAAAAAGAAGTCTTAACCAGTGATTATTATAGCTAATTAGTAGCAATTAAACCTCTTATAAGTATAGATTTATCTAGTTATTCTAACTTTATTAACTTCTAGTAGAGAAATAACAATAATAAGTAGTAATAATTCTAGACTAATCTTAGCTTAGATAGCAGAGGCTATCATAATATTAGAATAATATATTATTAAATTAGAGGCACAATGTATTAATTACTTAATTATTAAGATAAAAAAGATTAAATTATTCTTAAAAGAATAAGAAATTCTTAAAATATTCTTAACATAGCTATATATCTACTTTAGTAATAATGTTAATTAAATTATATCTAAATAAGATAAAATTTTTATAATATTTAGCTTTCTTATTAGAAAAGTAATAAAATAGTTTATATCTTATATTATTAACTAAATTAAAATTATTAATAATGATTAACTTAAATCTAAAATTATTTTTATATTTAATAGCTTTATATACTTTAAAAAAAACTTTATTAGCTGTTTAAAACTATTAATAAAGAACTTAATATAACCCACTAGATTAAGAATATTAAATAGTATAAATTTATAAGAGACTATATTTTAAGATTTCTTTAGATATTAGGATATCTTAAATAGAATAATTAAGGACTATAAAATTAATTTTATAATAATTTAAAAAATAATATAAAAGATTATATTTTATAAATTATATCACGATCTAATATATTTAAGAAAATGATAGAAGTAGTATTATAGATTAATATAGCACTATATATATAATATATAAAATAAGAAAATTACTAGTATTAATTAAGATAGTAAACTAACATATTTTAGAAAAAGATTAAAAATTAAGATAGTAATATTATTATATAAATAAATACTATACTAACTAAAAAAGAAAAGAAAAAACTAATTAAAAAAAAAGCTTATTTTAACTATAGAATACTAGAATATTTTATAAATAAATATTATAAATTAAAAAAAAACTCTAGATTGGTTAATTAGAGATTATAATAATAAATTATAATAGCTATCTATATATATATCTTAGAAGAGAGCAGTACTAATAAATATTTAGAAACTAATAAAGAATTACTAGAACAATATAAGTAAGAAATATAGTAGCAAGCTAAAAAATAAAAAGAATTATAGAAATAGATATATATTATAAGAAATATTAATAACATAAAAATCTAAGTATTTATAGCTATATATAAGAATGCTTACTATATGCTTTTAAGGAATAAATAGAGCTATAAGATATAGAATTAATCACTTAAAGATAGTTATTCTAGAGGTTATGAATTAGACAAAGAAAAATTAGAAAATAATAATAAGAGTATTAACTATAAAGATTTTTTATTAATTAAGTTATTTTATATTTAATTAGTGTTATAAGGTGATAATAAAGAAGTAATAAATTAACTAACTAAATATTAAGACTAAAAAAAACTCTATCTAGATCTTTATAAGAAGATTAAAGAATAACTTATAGAAATAAAATAAGGACAAATCTAATAAAAATACACTAAAAGATATAATTGTACTTAGAATAAAATATATAATAAAAAAATTTGCAAAAGTAACTGCAGCTATAATATAATATAGATTATTAAAAAAAAAATAAATAAATTATAGAACTAAGAAGATAATCTATATAATTATATATCTATTAAAGCAATCTGCTAGAAAGAATCTTAATATACTTAAAAAGAATATATAGAAAGATGTGAAAAATATTATAAATAGATATACTAAAACTATCTAATATATAAATAAAATAACAAAATCCTAGTGACTATTTATAAAAAAATATTTAAATTAAATAGATATCAACTATATAGTGGACAATTGGGATATATACTAAATTATATTTATATATATTATCCTAATTTAGGAGGATATATATATAGTGAAATATATTAGATAATATACTATAATAATAGATATAAATTCTACCATCTTAGTAAGAAAATTAATTAATAGTTTTTAAAAATACTAGATATTGTTTTATATGTAAAGTTTATATGTCTTTAAGAAAACTTAGAATACTAGTGTGTATATAAGGAAAGTAAATATCTAGTATATTTAGACTTATTTAAATAAGAATGTTATGTAGTGTTTTATTAATTTTATTATAATGGACTTTTTATGAACTCTTTAAAAGAATATATCTGAGTAGTATAGAGCTATATAGATTGATATTAGATAAAGTATCTAATCATAGTAATAATTAATTTAAGATATTAAATAATTATTATCTTAGTAGAGGTTAAGGAAATAAAGCTATAAATACTTTTAGATTTAAAAGCTATTAGAAATTATATGAGCTCTAATATAGCAGATAAGTTATAATTTTAATATTATAAGATAAATTAATAGACTGAGATTATTAGTATTAATAGAGAACTAATTATAAAAAGATATAAAAAGAAAATAAAACTAATTCTTATATTATTAGAACTATATGTTATGATAATTTTATTTAATATTATAATAATAATTAGATATAATATAGTACTAGAAATATTATAATTATAAAAGTAAAATCTAGTTATTAATTAGATAATTAAAATAGTTTCTATTAACAACTAAATCTTATAAACTAAGTTAGGAGAATATAAAGAACTTATAAGCTTATAAAAAAAATTAAGAAATAACTTTCTATAAGTAGAGCTAAAGAGAAATACTAGCTTAGATAAATAAGAGATATAAAAAGTAATATAACTTACTAAAAAATAGATTAATAAAACACCGCAAGAGCGATCTACAAAAAGAAAAAAAATAATATAAAAATAATCTATACTATAGCTGTAAATATAACTAAAATTAAAAGAAATTTATAAATAAGAATTAAAAAAGGTATTTATAAAGTTATCTAAAAAATATTATAACTTTATTAAATTATTTATAAAAAAGGAATATTGATTACTAAATTATAAAAAAGAATATAAAATATGAATATTATTAAAATTAAGATTTATACTATTTTTAGTTAAGTAATAGCACAAATTATAAGACTAGTTAGAACTAGAAAATAAGTTTATTAGAGAGTTTCTAGCTGCAGAATATATATATAAAGAATAAAGATTAGCCTTAAGTAGATTAATATTTATATTAAAAAAGGATAGAATAGAATAACTAGTTATTAATTACTAAGTACTAAATAATAGAATAATTAATAATATAAATAAAGCATTATATTAGGAATAAAAAAAGGATCTATTATAAGAGATAAAGATTATAATAGTTTTTAATATCTAATAGAATTATTATAATCTAAGAACTACTAAAGAAGATATTTAAAAAATAGCATTTTTTATAAATATAGAATTATTTAAATAGGTAGTTATATTAATAGATTTAAAATAACTTTCTGCAGAATTTATAAGATTTATAATATATATATTGATTAAGTTTTTTAATAAGTTTATTATAGTATATTTTGATAATATTATTATTTATTCTAAAAATATTAAAGAATATAATAGCTATGTATAAGCAGTAATAACTAAGCTAATAAAAATAAGATTAACTCTTAAAATTAAGAAATATAAACTTAATATAACTATAATTAATTATTTAAAAATAACCTATACATTAGAAGAATTGAAAATTTAATTAGAAAAGATAGATATAATATTAAATTAGCTAATATTAATATATATTAAGAATGTTCAAGGATTTTTAGAAATAAATAAATATATTAGATAATATTTTTAGAATTATTTTAAAATTATTTAATCTATAACTGAACTACTCAAGAAAAATCTTGAATTTAAATAGATAAAAGAAAAAGAAAAGTTATTTAATAATATTAAAAAATTAATTAAAAAAGCATTAATACTTATACTATATAACCTAGATAGATAGAATTTGATATGATTAGATATATTAAGATATATATTAGGAATTATTCTTAAATAATTAAATAATAAAGAAAAATAAAGACTTATTATCTTCTTTTTAAAAAAATTTATTATAATAAAAAGGAACTATAATATTTATAATAAAAAACTACTTATAATAGTTAAAGTATTTAAATAATAAAGATATTATCTATAAGAAATTAAAAAAGAAATAATTATAAAAAGTAATTATTATAATCTTAAATATTTTATAATAATAAAGGAATTAGTTGAATAATAAATATAATAAACTAAATATTTATTAAAATTTAAATTTTAGATTGAATATATTAAAGGAAAAAAATATTATTATAAATATTTTTAATAGAAGATTAGACTATATTATAGATTTTAAATAGCTAAAAATTAATATTTTAAAAGAAGATAAAGATAATATATAATATAATATTAAAATAATACTTGCTACTGCAATTATTATTATTAACTTAAAATTTTATTAATAAATAATAGATGCTATTAGTAAGAATAAAATACTTATAATAATATTAAAAAATAAAAAAGCAATACTATAGAAAGGATTAGCTATATAAAATAAATCTATACTTATTCTAAAAATAATAATTATAGAAATTATTAGAATATATTATAATCTATCACTATAAGAATACTAAGAAATCAATAAAACTATAAAAAAAATATAATAATAATATTATTTCCCAAACATAAGAAGATAAATTATAGAATATATTAGCTAATATAATAGTTATAATAGAAATAAGCTAATTAACTATTAACTTTATAAAAAAATATAACTACTAGAAATACTAAACAAGCTATAGGAATATATTATAGTTAATTTTATATAAGAATTACTAAAATTAAAAGATCTAATTATTAAAATTTAATATACTAATATAATTATTATTATTAATAAATTAATAAAATATATCATCATATGACTAATACTAAGGAATTTAATAATAGAATAATACATAATACTTATACTATAAGAAGTATTCAGTTGGATTAAATTATTAATTAAAATTATTTTAGATTAAAATAAGCTATTTAAATTAAAATATTAATAGATAATTACTAAAGTATATAAAATTAAATATAAGCTATTAATTATAAATTATTAATAAATAAATAGACTAATTAAAAGAATAATATAATTTATTAAATAATATCTATAATACTATTTAGATTAGAACTAAGATAATTAGATAGAGATACTATTATTAATATAATTTATATTAAATAATATAAAAAATATTTTAATAAAAGAAGTACTATATTTTGCTAATCTAAAAAGATATTTATAAATATTATAGACTTTTATATTAATAGATAGAAGCTCTAATAAAGCAATATTATAAATAGTATATATATAATAGATATATATAATAATATCTAAAAATATTTAATAGATAGAATAAAAAATAAAATAATATTATAATATAAAATATAAGAATGCACTAATATTATAAAAAAAGAAAAAGTTTATTTTCTATAATAAATATTAAAATTAAAAAATTTTAATATTAAAATAAAATAACTAAATAATAAATTTAATATAGTTAAATATAGACTATTTAAAATTATAAAAAAATTTAAAAATAATAATTATTAACTTTAACTATTAATAAGAATGCATATACACTTAATATTTTATATATTGCTATTAGAACTAATAAAAAATCTAGAAAATAGAAATAACAAAGCAGACAATAAAAAATATAAAATAAAAAAATTCTAGATTATAAATAAGAAAATAGTTAGATCTATTATTTAATTAAATAAAAAGAATATTTACTAAAAAATAATTTATAGGAACTTATTATAAATTTAAATTACTATAATAAGATTTAGAAATACTAAATAATAATTAATTTAGAATAGAAAAAGAAGTAAGCTAGAAAAAATTATTTAAAACTAGATTATTAAAATTACTAGAATTAAGTATTAATATAATTAACTCTTATTTTTTATATACTATCTCTTATTTTATTTATTTATTTATTATTTTTTATTCTTTCTCTTCTTTTAATCTTTCCAACTCTTTAACATCTTTTATATCTATTTAAATAAATTAATTAGCATGCTTTTAAAAAGTTTTTATTATTTTTTAAGATAAAAAAGCTTAGCTAGTATTACTTTATAATCCTTATTTAATTTTTATTATACTATAAATAACTTCTTCTATATAAAATTAAATAAAGCTATTTTAATGTATCTATATTAACTATTATAAATATATTTGCTATAATACTTTAAGATTTCAGATTTTATATACTTTTTATCTTATTAAAAGTAATATAGATAAGAAATTATAAAAATAATTTTAGATTACTTAACCTATTTATAAAGATTATATTTATTAATATTTTACTTTAATAATATAGTTAGCTTATTATTACAATATAAACATTTTAAGAAAAGAAAAATACTTATATTATAAATAAAAGATATTAATTATTTATTAAACTGTTAAGATGCTAGCCTTTAGAGGAAAGAATTATTAAAAAATCTAAAAAATTATAGCTAATAAATTAAGAACCTATGTATAGAAATTAATATAAGATAAAATAAAAGATTATTTATAATCTAAAGATTAAAGTAATAAAGTAAATAGAGTTTAGCTTTATTTAAAATAATAAATTAAATAAAGTAAGGCTCTAATGGCTCTATTAATAATAAAATATATAAGAATACTTATTTATTATATAATTAGTTTTATTCTATTATCTTTAATTAACTATGATAACTTGAGTATATATTTTTCTATTAAATAGGATATTCAGTTTACTTTACTTCTCTAAGACTTTATGCTCATATAGCCTTTTATATATCAGAATATATTAACTTCTTTCATTAATATAACTATCCTAGTTATACTCTGACGGTATCGACCGAAGTTTCTGACAATTATTAGAGTATAACTAAGATAGTTATATTAATAGAAGAAGTTAATATATTTTAATATATAAAAGGCTAGATAAGTATAAAGTCTTAAGAAAATAAGGTAAATTAAATATTCTATTTAATAGAAGAATATATACTTAAGTTATTATAATTAATTAAAAATAATAAAAAAAACTAAATATATAGTAAATAAGTATTCTTATATATTTTATTATTATCCTTCTTATTATATTAGGTAGTATATCTAGTATTCTTTCTATTATATCAACTAGTTTAACTAGTAATATTCCTATTATACCTATATCCTAACTAGTATGATACCCTAATCCTAAGGTTGCAGATAATCCTTTGTTCCATCTTGCATTAGTTTCCGTACATGGGCTCTTGATTCATTGACTGAGGTTTCTTAGATTCTCTGACAAGAATTCTCTAAATCTCTCTTTTTATTAGATAATAAAAAGGTAAATAAATAAAAGAAAATAAAGAAAATTAGATAATAATAGATATTAAATTCTTATTTTATATATTATTAAAAACAGAAAAAATTTTACTCTTTTAATTATTTATAAAGTTTTATAAATAATTCTACTAAAATTAGGCCCTATCTAATTCTAGACTATTATTTTAAAATATCTAATCTTCTTAATATTATATTACTTCTAAATAATACAATAATAGGCTAGATTATTCTTTAGAAAACTACTAATGTATAGAAAATCTATTCTATTCTTATATTTTATATAAAATGTATAGTTTTATAGAAACTATATAATAGAGTAAAAATAGATACTATTTTATAAATAAACTTATAAAATAGCCTATAAGAACTATTTTAGTAAAAAAATATAGAATATTCTTTCTTTATATGTGCCTAGGAGCTAGTACTTGTAAAATTATCTAATTCTAAGGATTCTAGTACCTATAGGCTGCTTAAAAGGATAGAAAGATAGCACTATAAAGCATTTAATAGTATAGAGAATCTAGTACCTAAAAGCAACTTAAAGTAAAATAGATTTAGCACTTAGAAGCTATCTAAAGATAAGATATAGCTATTATTTAAGTAGCTAAAGCTTAGTATAGCTAGAGAGTGTTAGAGGGGTGGTCTAAACGCCTGTAGGAGCACAAACACGAAAAAATTTTTCACTAGAAAATAGGCGTTTTTAACAATAGATTTCTCAATTGTTTTGATATGAAATAGGGTGCGCAGCGAGAATTATATTGTACGCGATGCGGCGAATAAATTGATGTGAAAATCGGGTTGGGTTACCACCCAATGGGCGGGTTGGTTCGGAACAAGGAGAGTTGAAGGATCCAAGATAATAGTTTTAACTATTATTAATAATAATACTATAGATTGATTATATACTATAATAGTGTAAAAATAATACTAAAAAATATAAACTAGTTCTATATAAATTATAAAGATAGTAGACTTTATTATATTTATACTGTTTATAGTTCTATAGATAGTCCTATAGAAATTAGTCTTATAGATATAATTCCTCTGCCTATCTATAGATAGAAATGTTAGTCCTAATTCCTGTCCATAGGCGCCCATAGACAAGTCCTATGGACCAGTCCTATGGGACTTGCAGAGGTCTACTTTGTGACAGCCAACCACACAGCAAGACACGTGGAGCCACCAAGCACGTGGCACATCGCCGGCGTGGTCCCAGAAAGGACTGACGACAGAAGAATATCTTAAGATAGGGCTACAGCCCTAGGTAGCAGCTACATTAGGAACTGCCTTCCTAGTAGTATTATATTAAGAAAGAAATCTTATATAAAGAATATATAAAAGAACTCTTAGCAAGATAGATTTTAATTTCTTTCTTCTTTCTTTTTTTATACTTAATATTGTCTATAGACCTAGTATACCTAATTAACAAGATAGCCTTAATATTTTAAGTTTTTAACTACTATTATATAATATTAAGTATTATTATCTTTTTCTTTATCTCTTATATATTAATATAGTAGATCTTTTTAATATTTAGCTCTAATTAAGAGATCCCTCTTTTTTCTTTTCTTTTTATTCTAATATATTTATATAGTAGACCCCTCTAGTATTATATTTAAGTTAAAAATTATCCCTTTATCTTTTATTATTATCTTTATCTTTTTTCTTTCTAGTTTTTACTAAAGTAATAGTAAAAGAATTAGATTAGAATAGTGCTAGAAAGGTGCTAGATATAAATATATTAAAAAGCTCTAAATAGAAGTATATAAAATAATAAGCTATTCTAAAGTTTAATAAAGCTTTAAAAAAGAAGTTTAGCTTAGTTATAATTTAAAAAGATAACTCTTTAAATTTTTCTATATTTTAAAAGCTCTATAAGGATTACTTTAAGAAGCTTTTTAAATATATATATTACTAGATTAAGAATCTTTAATAAGCAGCCTTTAAGGCCTAAGAATATATCTATAATAGTAAATCTATAAATAATAATAATAAAAAAATCTTATTATTATAAGAGTAGATTGATTACTTTAAATAATAGATAAAGAACTAATAGAATACTATATAAGAGCTTATAATTAAGTATAATAATATAGAAGCTTATATATAAGAGCTAGTTTAATATAGCTCTAGCTTAACTCTCCTAGTTAATTAAAAGAAATTAACTAAGCTTCTTAATAGAAAGAGATTTAGTAATAATAATAATCTAAAATTTATCTTTTAGCTTATTAATATTAAGAATAAACTAGAATCTAATATTAATTACTATTTAACTTCTCTAGCCTATATATAGTATATAAAAAGTATATATAAGAGAGAAGTAGTAAACTATTTAATATTTTATTTCTAAAAAGACTTACTAGAATAATATTAGAATATAGATAATATTATTAAGCATCTTAAAATAATCTATTATAATATAAATAAGATTTCTAAAGCTAAATAAGAACTATATTAGCTATTTATAAATAATATAAAATTTTAGGATTTCCTATTAAAGTTTATACTTAAGATCTAGGAATTAAGATTTACTATATTTTTATAAAAGAATAAATTATATAAATATTTATACCTTAAAATATAGAAAGCTCTATTTAAAAAGAGTTATAATACTGATATATCTTACTAAAAGTTTATTTAAAAGTATTATTAAATTATAAATTAACTTAAAGTTATTATTAAAAATAAAAAATATGCCCTAAAGAACTATAGTAATAAAAAAAATAATTATAATAATACTAAAAAGGATATTAAAAAGGATAAGAATAGTATTAGAATAGATAGATTAAAGAATAATAAAGATAAAGTTAAAATCCTATAGATAAAAAAAAAGTAGCTTATAATAGAAAGTAAATATTTTTAATATAAAATATCTAGATATATAGTAGATTAATATTTATTTAATAAGAAAAATATCCTAAATCTTAAAACTTTAAAAATAATAAAGGAAGTAGCTAAGAAGAGTAATAATAATAATATAAATTTAAAAAATAATAGTATTTAAAAAAAGACTTTTTCTAGATAAAATTTATATTATTAATATCTTAAACCTCTTATAATTAATTAAAAATAATAGAGATAGCCTGACTATACTTATATAATTAATTAAAAATAAATTATTAGTTTATCTTAAAATATTAATAGATATAAAAATAAATAGATTTACTTTTTTAGATATTTTTCTTACTAAGAAGCTTATACAATATTTTTATTATTATATTAAATCCTTAAAATAACCATTCTAAGTGAAAAAATTTAATAGTAAGGCTAAGAAAAAGATTATATATATTATAAAGTTAATATTAATAGTAGATAAATATATTATATATAATCTATTATTCTTTATTATATAATTAGATAAGCATAATATAATTTTTAAAAGAATATAATTAGCTAAATATAAAATACTAGTTAATTATACTTATTAATAATTACTCTAGCTAGAGAAAGTCTCTTTAAAAAAGAAAATATAAATAAAGTAATTTATATTATTACTAAAAAAGTTACTATTATAAGATTATAAAATAAAGCTTTAATATTAAGAGAATATAAATTACTAAAACTAATTATTTAAAGCTAGTATTAAAACTATAAAATAGATTTTAATTATTACTAAAAAAGAATAAGAATAGACTATATAAATTATATATTATAGCTTCTACTATTAATAATATAAGTACAAACTTAACTAAATAAAAAAGGAGCTTAATAAAATAATAAAACTATTAAATTTCCTAGAAGAAGTAAAGCTTATAATTAAAAAAATAAAATAAGTATAATTCTAGAAATAATATTTTAATATAAATATTATAATAATTAGCATAGCTAGCTATCTTTAAAATATAAAAAATAAGAAGACTAAGATCTTCTTAACTAATATTAATAAAATTAATAAAGCTATTAAAGATAAACTTAATCTAGATAAAATAAAAAAGAAAAAAATAAAATAATACTTTTTTAAATAATATTATAAATTTACTAATATTTTTTTTAAAATTAAATCTAACCAGCTTCTAGAATAGAAAAAATATAATTATAAAATTAAGTTAGAGAAGGAAATTAAGCTTAACTATTATTTCTTATATTATATAACTACTGAGAAGCTTTAAGCTACTAAGAATTATATTATAAAGAATCTAGAAAAAGATTTTATTATATTTAGTAATATATTATATATATTACTAATTCTTATAGCTAAAAAGTCTAATAGAGATTTTTATTTTTATATAGATTATTAATATCTTAATTTACTTATAAAAAAGAATTATTACTTATTATTATTAATTAATAAGATATTGTCGTAAACCGGTACTTGTCAAGTATCCAGAAAGAGTAAAGCTCTTCACTGAACGTCGGTTCAGTAGTATTCTATTATCAAAAGGGCAGGATACCTAAGAAAGATATATAAAAGTTATAAAGCTTAACTAGTCTATAAATAATAATATACTCAAGATTAAATAGTTAATTCAAGACGATAGAATAAAACTAAATATATAGTAAATAAGTATTCTTATATATTCTATTATCATCATAGCTATTATAGAATATCTTACTATTCTTTAATACATCTATTAGAATTATTATAAAATATCTTTATTTTCTCTATTACCTTAACCCTAAGATTATAGATAATTCTTTATTCTATCATATATTAATTCCTATAAGAATTAGTCTAATCTATTAACTATAATATTTTTAATCTTCTAATAATCTCTTCCTTTAAAGATTAGTATTTTAATAGTATAATAAATAGTCTATATCTCTCTTCTATGCTATAAATTTATTCTAATTTCTAAAATACTTATATTATAGTATTAAGCTAACCATATTATTAAAAAAAATAATTCTAAAAAATATACTTTTATTATAGATTAAATAATTTAGTATTACTTATATTCTTTCTTATAAATATTATAGTAAATTAAGAAAGATATATATTTATATTAAATTTTCAAAGTATTACAACAAGTATGTTTATATAATAAATTATTATTATATTAAAATATCTATTTTTAAATTAGCATAAAAATATCTTACTAAGATGTAAGAGTATCTTAAAAAAAAAAAAAGAAATAAGCTTTAATTAAGATTCTTCAACTTTAAAAATAGTAAAAATTATTAAAGAAATAAGCTAGTAAATTCCTTTAAAAAGATATTAAAGATATTAAAAAGTTAGAAAAACTAGAAGAAAAAGAAAAAAAAATAATAAAAAAATAAATAAAATAAAAAGTAGTATATAAAGAATAAAAATTAATTATATTAATATTTAATTCTAATGATACTAATAGTCTAGTTATAGATAATTTTTTTTAATTTATTATTTTTTTCTTTAAACTAATTATTACTTAATACTTCTAAATCTTATCATAGTAATTTAAATTCATAATAGATTCCTATAAATTATTTTTTAATAAATATCTTTTCTATTTAATTAAGTAATAGATCTAACTATTTTTTTATTTTTAATTTAAGATCTATTCTATTTTATATTTTTTATTATTAGCTTTATTATTTCTATTTTCTAGATTTCTTGTGGGTTTTAATAATAATATATAAAATATTAGATATATATATATTCTTATTAATAGCTAGAGTTAATAATTATTATTTTTAAATTTTTTTATAATTTTAAATAATCTATATTTAATTATATTAAATTTATTACTTAGTTATTTACTTTTAATATTAAAAGTTTTTAAACTTAGTATTTATTATAAAAGATAAACTTTTTTTTTTTTTTTAAGACTAGTATATCTTTATATTTTATATTATAATATTATTTTATTTTCTATTCTGCTTACTAGATATCTTTAAATATTATATTATATATCTATTATATATGTATTATCTATAAGATTATTTTATTAGATTTTCTATCTAATAATATAATAGTCTATATTATTTATAGATATCTTTTTAAATTAGTAAAGTATGGTACTTCTCTAATTAAGATATTTTTTATATTATTAAATATAAATTATACTAATAGTAATATTTTTATTTAATTATCTTAGTTCTAATCTAAATAGTATTATAAGTATTATTTAATTATCTATATTATTCTTTTAATTAGTTTATTTATTTATTAGTAATTTGCTATTAATAAACTATATTTAATTTTATATACTTTTATAATTATTTACTAGTATTTAGATCTAAATAATTTATTTTAATCTAAAATAATCTTAGTTAGTAATTTAATCTAACTAAATACTTCTTATATTATAAATATTATATATTATTCTGCTATTAAATTCTTTAGCATTAGTTATATAATAATATATTTTATTAATTTATTAATAATAATAATTGTATTAGTATATTAAATTCTAGTAATTAAATTTTTTAATTTTAATAATCTTTATATAAAATTAACTATAATATTTTACTATAGGAGTTTTAATATTTTTAATAGCTATATTTTTTTATAAAGTTAATAGTTAATTAGCTTATTTCTATTATAACTATTATATTAATTAATATATTCTATAATTTATCTTTTTATATTTAAAAAGTAGTATTATTATTATATTTTTTTTATAATTTTATTAATTCCTTAGTATCTTTATAATAATAGATTATAATATATTTTAATAATTTCTATAATTATTATTCTTAGAATAAGTATAGATCTATTTTATATAGTTAATCTATCTTACTAAATTATTTTCTTATTTTATATTATAGTTATTAATATTTTATTTTTTTATATTACTTATACTATTTATTAATAAAATCTTATTTTATTAATAGTAATTATAGTAGTAAGTATTATTTTAATATTATATTATATCTTATCTATATCTTCTTTTAGAATGTTAGTTTTTAGCTATTTAAGACTTATAATATAATTAAATTATTAATTAAAAATATTTATAATAATATTTTCTTTCTTTTTAATATATTTAATTTAAAATTTAAATTTTAATAAATATTTAGCCTATTATATTTATCTTTTAATTAATTCTTTTATTATTATAAAGTATTTAAGATTGTAATAATTACTTTTTATAATTATTTTTTTTTTAATTTTTTATAAATAGTATCTTTATTGCTTAAATATTTTAACTATTATAAGTAATTTTTTATTATAAATATTATAATTCTTTTTTACTATAATAAATTTTTTTAAAAAAAAGATAACTAGTCTTTATTTTCTATTATTATTTAGTTATTTAAGAATAATTTTTAATATATATCTTAATATATCTAATTATATAAAGTATAGTTTATCTAAATTATATAATATAAATATTAGTGTTTTTTTAACTAATTCTTTAATATTATTAAATAACTTTTCTCTTTTTTTATCTATTTAAATTTAAAATCTTTCTTAAGGAGTTTAGTTATGGGTTATATAATATTAGAGTAATTCTAAAGATATTATTAAATATATCTACTAGCTCCTAAAAATTCTTATATTTTTTAATATTAATTAATATTAGCTAATTTAAGATTATATCTATCTTTTTTAATTAAATCTTTAATTCTTTTAATGTATAGACTATTCTTAAATAGTTAACTATAATAATATTAAATTTATATTTCTTAATTTTAAAAATTAATCTTACTTTTATAAGTTCTATTATAATAGTTTATATATAATTATTATATTTTTTAATATTTTTAGAGTAGATAATAACATCATTAAAGTATACTATAATAAACTTATTAAGAAACTTAATTAATATATATATTATAAATCTTATAAATTCTATAGATAATCTTTTTAATCTTATTAATATAACTACTTATTTAAATAATTCTATATCTATTAGAAAGACTATTTTCTAAATATCCTTTTTAGCAGTTTTAAGGTTATAATAACCTTATTAAATATTAAAAATTATTATAATTTTTATTTTTTATAATAAATCTCTTTTCTATTTTTAATATAATACTTTATTTATATTATTAATTATTCTATTATTCAGTACTTAGTAATTAATAATTATTTATTTAGTTTTATTTTTTTTTAGTATAAATATAGATTTATTTAATATTAGTTCTTATTCTTTATATATATATCTTATTATTAGGAATTCTTAAATAAATTTATTTTTAAGTTCTAGCTAGTCTCATAATTTATATTATTACTTAATTAAAGGTAGTATAAATTTTAATTTTAATAATATTCTTATTTTATATTCTTTTTTATATATTAATAATCAGTATTTTTTCTTTATAAATAATTTAATAAAGTTATAGTATTTTTTAAGTAGCTTTATAAGTACTTTTTTTAATTCTTATTTATAAATTTCTTTAGGTTTTAATTATATTATTAGTATTATAGGTTATTTTTAATTTTTTTTTTCTTTTCTATAAGTTACTCTTACTATATTTTATTTAATTTTTTATTAATAATTTATATTATCTTTTATAGTTCTAGTTTATTTAAACTAGTAGTTTATTTTAATTTTATTTTTAAAAGATTATTCTCTAATCTTTCTTATAGATTTATAAATTCTTTATATTTTTCTAGCTTAGTTTATAGTATATTATTATTAATTAAAATTATTTTTATTATCTAGTTAATAATAAGGTTCTATTCTTATAATTATAGTATTTTTAATACTATATCATAGCTAGTTATTACTATAATATTAAATAAAATTATTATAATATAAGGTCTTGATTTTAGAAGTACTAGTTCTATCTTTATTTAATATTTTTATATTATAAGTTTTCTGTTTATTCTTATAATAGTAATCTATTACATTATTTTATATTATTTAATTTATAGCTTTATTACAACTTTAAGGTTTATATAATTTCTGTCAGAAACTTCGGTCGAACACCGTCAGAGTATAACTAGGATAGTTATATTAATAGAAAAAGTTAATATATTCTAATATACAAAAGGCTGTATGAGTATAAAGTCTTAAAGAAATAAAGTAAACTAAATATTCTATTTAATAAAAAAATATATACTTAAGTTATCACAGTTAATCAAAAATAATAGAATAAAATTAATTACATAATAAATAAATATCTTTATATATTTTATTATTAATAAAGCTATTAGAGCTTTACTCTATTTAATTTATTATTTAAATAAGGTTAAGCTTTATTTACTTTATTATTCTAACCTTTAGATTATAAATAATCTTTTATTCTATCTTATATTAATTTCTATATATAAATTTCTAATTTATTAGCTATAATTTTTTAGATTTTTTAATAATTCTTTTTTCTAAAAACTAGTATTTTAATAGCTTAATAAATAGTTAATATCTTTTATCTATAATATAGATATTTCTATTTTCTTAAAATATTTATATTATAATAATAAGCTAATTATATTATTAAAATAAAATATTAATAAATATAATTTTTATAAATAAATTAAGTAATCTAAAGTTATTTTTATAATTTCTTATCTATATTACTTTTAACAAGATAAAAAGTATATAAAATCTAAAATCTTAAAATATTATAATAAGTATATTTATAATAGTTAATATAAGTATATTAAAATAGCTTTATTTAATCTTATATAAAAAAAGTTGCTTATAGCATAATAAAAATTAAATAAAAATTATAAACTAACTTTAACTAAATTTTTTTATTTTAAAAAGTAATAAAAGCTTCTTTAAAAATATATTAGTTAATTTATATAAATAGATATAAAAAATATTAAAAAATTAAAAAAATTAAAAAAAAAAAGTAAAAGATAATAAATAAATAAATAAAATAAAAAATAATATATAAAAAATAAAAATTAATTATATTAATATTTAATTCTAATAATTTTAATAGCTTAATTTTAAATAATTCTTTTTAGCTTATTTTTTTTTTTAAATTAACTATTATTTAATACTCTTAAATCTTATTATAATAATTTAAATTTATAATAAATTTTTATAAATTATTTTTTAATAAGTATTCTTTCTATTTAATTAAATAATAGATCTAACTATTTTCTTATTTATAATGTAAAATCTTTTTTATTTTATATTCTTTATTATCTACTTTATTATTTTTATTTTTTAGGTTTTTTATAGGTTCTAATAGTAATATATAAAATATTAAGTATATATATATTCTTATTAGTAATTAGAATTAATAATTATTATTTTTAAATTTCTTTATAATTTTAAATAATCTATATTTAACTATGTTAAATTTATTATTTAATTATTTTATTTTAATATTAAAATTTTTTAATTTTAATATTTATTATAAAAGATAAATTTTTTTTTTTTTATAAAATTAGTATATTCTTATATTTTATATTATAATATTATTTTATTCTTTGTTCTATCTATTAAATATTTTTAAATATTATTATATATATTTATTATATACATACTACTTATAATATTACTTTATTAAAGTTTTTATCTATTAATATAGAAATTTATAATATTTATAAATATCTTTTTAAATTAGTAAAGTATAGTACTTCTTTTATTAAAATATTTTTTATATTATTTAATATAAATTATATTAATAATAATATTTTTACTTAATTATCTTAGTTCTAATCTAAATAGTATTATAAGTATTATTTAATAAATTATATTATTCTTTTAGTTAATTTATCTATTTATTAATAATTTATAGTTAATAGTTTATAATTAATTTTATATATTTTAGTAATTATCTACTAGTATTTTAATTAAAATAGTTTATCTTAATTTAAAATAATCTTAATTAGTAATCTAGTCTAACTAAATATTTTTTATAATATAAATATTATATATTATTCTACTATTAAATCTTTTAGTATTAGTTATATAATAATATATTTTATTAATCTATTAATAATAATAATTATATTAATATATTAAATTTTAATAATTAGATTTTTTAATTCTAGTAATTCTTATATAAAGTTAATTATAATATATTTTTATAACTTATTTAGTATTTCTAGTAGTTATATTTTTTTATAAAATTAATAATTAATTAGTTTATTTCTATTATAACTATTGTATTAATTAATATATTTTATAATTTATCTCTTTATATTTAAGAAATAGTATTATTATTATATTTTTTTTATAGTTTTATTAATTTCTTAGTATTTTTATAGTAGTAAATTATAATATGTTTTAATAATCTCTATAATTATTATTCTTAGAATAAGTATAGATCTATTTTATATAATTAATCTTTTTTATAGTATTATTTTTTTATTTTTTAGTATTATTATAAGCATTTTATCTTTATTAATAATATTTATTATTTACTAGTAAAATCCTAAATTAATAATAATAATTATAATAGTAAATATTATTTTAATATTATATTATATCCTATTTTTATCTTCTTTAAGAATATTAATTTTTAACTATTTAAGACTTATAATATAATTTAATTTTTTATTAAAAATATCTATAATAATATTTTTTTTTCTTTTAATATATTTAATCTAAAATTTAAACTTTAATAAATATTTAATCTATTATATTTATTATTTAACTAATTCTTTTATTATTATACAATATTTAAGATTGTGATAATTACTTTTTATAATTATTTTTTTTTTAATTTTTTATAGATAATATTTTTATTGCTTAAATATTTTAACTATTATAAATAGTTTTTTATTATAAATATTATAATTCTTTTTTACTATAGTAAATTTTCTTAAAGAAAAAATAATTAATCTCTATTTCTTATTATTATCTAGTTATTTAAGAATAATTTTTAATATATACTTTAATATATTTAATTATACTAAATTTTGTTTATCTAGATTATATAATATAAATATTAATACTTTCTTAATTAATTTCTTAATATTATTAAATAACTTTTTCCTTTCTTCTATCTATTTAAATTTAAGATTTTTTTAAGTAATTTAATCATAGATTAAGTAATCTTAAAATAATTTTAAAGATATTATTTAATATATCTACTAGCTTTTAAGAATTTTTAAATATTTTTAATATATATTAGTGTTAGTTAATTTAATATTATATCTATTTTTTTTAATTAAATCTTTAATTCTTCTAATATATAAATTATTTTTAAATAGTTAATTATAGTTGTATTAAATTTATATTTTTTAATCTTAAAAATTAATTCTATTTTTATTAGCTTAATTATTACTATTTATATATAATTATTATATTCTTTAATATTTTTAAAGTAAATAATAATATTATTAAAATATACTATAATAAACTTATTAAGAAACTTAATTAATATATATATTATAAATCTTATAAATTCTATAGAAAATTATTTTAAATTTATTAATATTACTATCTATTTAAATAATTTTATATTTATAAAAAATATTATTTTCTAAATATCTTCTTTAATAATTCTAAGATTATAATAATTCTATTAAATATTAAAGATTATTATAATTTTTATTCTTTATAATAGATCTCTTTTTTATTCTTAATATAGTGCTTTATTTATATTATTAATTATTCTATTATTTAATGCTCTATAATTAATAATTATTTATTCTATTCTATTTTTTTTTAGTATAAATATTAATTTATTTAAGACTAGTCTTTATTTTTTATATATATATTCTATAGCTAAGAATTCTCTAATAAATTTATTTTTTAATTCTAGTTAATTTTATGATTTATACTATTATTTAATTAAAGGCAGTATAAATTTTAATTTTAATAAAATTTATACTTTATATTCTTTTTTATAATTTAATAATTAATATTTCTTTTTTATAAATAGTTTAATAAAATTGTAATATTTTTTAAATAGCTTTATAAATATCTTTTTTAATTCTTATTTATAGATCTCTTTAGGTTTTAATTATATTATTAATATCTTAGATTACTTTTAGATTTTTTTTTTTTTTATAAATTACTTTTATTATATTTTATTTAGTTCTTTAATAGTAATTTATATTACTTTTTATAGTTCTAGTTTATTTAAGCTAGTAGTTCGTTTTAGCTTTATTTTTAAAAGATTATTTTTTAATCTTTTTTATAGATTTATAAGTTCTTTATATTCTTTTAGTTTAGTTTATAATATATAGTTGTTAATTAAAACTATTTCTATTATTTAATTAATAATAAGGTTCTACTCTTATAACTATAATATTTTTAATACTATGTTATAGCTAGTTATTACTATAATATTAAATAAAATTATTATAATATAGAGTCTTGACTTTAAAAGTACTAGTTTTATTTTTATTTAATATTCTTATATTATAGATTTTCTATCTATTCCTACAATAATAATTTATTATATTATTTTATATTACTTAATTTATAGCTTTACTATAACTTTAAGGTTTATATAATTTCCTATTGCTTCTAAGTCTAAAAGTATTTATAGTTTAGTCTTATTAACTTCTATTAAAATAATAATTATTTAATATCTTAGATTTACTATTACTATAATTAGATGCTTTTTATAATATTAATCTATATAGCTTTATACTGCTTAAATATATTCTTTTAAATAGCTTATAAATAGTCTATCCTAGTAATATTAGTAAAATATTACTTAGTATTATTTATTAAATAGATTAAAATATATTAGATATCTACTTTCTTTATATATATATTAACATTCTAAGTTTTTCTAAAGATATATAAATTTTGATTATAATATAATATCTAATACTTTTAGAAACTACTAATTAATTCTTTTATTAAGATAGTAAAATTTATATCTATTATTATAATAGATTATCTAATAAACTTTATTATACATATATCCTCTTAAATTTAAGAAATATATATAAATATAGTTTAGTATATATTTTAGTTATTTATTATATAATTAATATCTATTTAAGTTTAAGATTTATTTATAGATTATTATTAGAATCTTATTATTATATTTATATATTAAGCATTCTTAATTAGTCTATTTATAATATTTTAAATATTACTATATATACTCTTTTTATATATATTAAAATTCTTCTTAGTAAACTACTTTTATAGATATATAGTTATATAAATTATCTTTTTAGTTTTATAACTTCTTTATTTCTTTTTTAGTAAATTATATTATATTATAGTTATAATTGCTTTTATATATCTTCTTATTATATATACTTTTATATATATAATTATTTTTTTATATATAGCTTAGTTCTTTTTTTATTTATTTATAAAATAGATTACTCTTTCTCTATAATTCTATAAGTTATTTTTTAATTCTTTTATAAAAATTTAAATAAGATTTATTTTATTCTTAATTTAAATTTTTATAGCTTATTATCTTTTTATTATTATTTTAAAATACTAATTAAATATAAAATAACTTAATTAGTAAGAAATTTTTATAATTAATACTTTTACTATTATCTTTTAATATTTTACTCTTAAAATAATTACTTTTAAGTAATTTATTCTATATCTTATAATTTTAATTATTCTTTAAGACTATATAATAAGTGTCTTTATATATAGCTATAAATATTTAGATTTCTATATCTTAAATATTTTATATAGCACTTTTTATTTTTATTATCTTTCTTTATTATATTATTAATATAATTTCTTATTCTTATATTCCTTTTTATATTTTTTCTTATCTAATTATTATCTACTATTTTAAAAGTCTCTTTACTTCTTATAAATCTTTTATTTTTTCTTTTTTAATTTATTTTTTAAATTTTTTTATTATTTATTATCTTTATTTAGTCTATTCTTAGATTTAATTCTATTTATATTATTCTAGTAATTTATTATTTATTTTTAAGTTTTTTTTAGTATTATTTTTATCTAGAGTATATATATAGATAGCTATTATAATCTATTATTATTATTTTTAATTAACTATTTTTTAGACTTTCTTTAGCTTTTAGTATTTATTTATAAAATATTTTAGTATTCTATAGTTAAAGTAGGCTTTCTTTTTAATTAATTTATTTTTTTCTTTTTTTATAAGAGTTATATTTATTTATATAATAATATTGTTATCTTAATTATATTATTTTTAATATAATCTTTATAATTTTCTTTTATTTATTTTAAATATTTTATTATACTTTTTTTATACTTAAAATTCTTATTTCTTTTATTTAATTTTAAATAGTTTATTATTAATCTTAACTATAGTTTTAATAAACTTATTAAACTTATCTAAGTAATTTATTTTAATAAGTTTAAACTAAACTTTTTTTTTAAATATATTCTTAAATAGTTTAATAAGAATATTATTATTATAAATTAATAATACTATAATCTATTTAAATTTTATTATAAGTTACTAAACTAATCTAGTCTAGCATAGAAAATATAGCTATCTTTTAATATTTCTAATCTTATTAATATTTTTAAATGCTTTAGTTAACTTAATCTTAAAGTTTTTATAACTTATAAAAATTATTTTTATTAGGTTATTTTAATTGTCTTTATTATTAGTAGTATAATAATTATTAAATATTAATTATATCTATTTAGCTACTTTTCTAATAAAGTATAATATAATAAAGATAATTTTACTTTTCTTATCTTAGATCTTATTTTTATTAATATGTATTTCTATATTAATAAAGAATATCTTAAGCTTTAATTAAATTCTATTAAAAATTATAAGCTTTAATATTTTTATTTTAAACTTTTTACTAGTGTTAGTAGTATTAATAAAGATTCTTATTATTTAAGCTTTAAGTTATTTAATATAATTAATTTATTTCTTATTTAACTTTTTAAGTATTTAGATATAGCTGCTAAGTTAGTTAATATAATCTTCTAGTTACTTAAGCTATTTTATTAGGTTATATTCTTCTTCTTTTACTTTATACTAAGGTTGCTTTTGTGACGGCCACGTACGAGGCTATTCACAAGCGTGTACGTTCCGCGGATACGGAGTCGGCTGAACGTTGTTCCGGCCATGCGCCAAGCGAACCACGTGCCTAGGGTTAGCGGGAAGGGCAACCCTTAGTCACGTGGCACCACCACATATATCGACTCCCTGTACGGCCTCATGTATTGATTCTTTTCTTTTCTTTCTCCATGCTTAGTTTCTTAGTACTAGCTGCCAATACAATGTATTGATTGGGCCCTCACAGCTTTGCCTTAGCAAGGATTAAAGAAAGTCTAAATGCATTAAGTACTATAACTTAATTATTCTTATATAAGACTTCTCTTTTGTAATAAAAGTCTTTAATTATTAAAAACTTTAGTTAAATACTGTTAGAGTATAACTAAGATAGTTATATTAATAGAAGAAGTTAATATATTCTAATATATAAAAGGCTATATAAGCATAAAGTCTTAAAGAAGTAAAGTAAATTAAATATTCTATCTAATAGAAGAATATATATTTAAGTTATTATAATTAATTAAAGATAATAGAATAAAACTAATTATATAATAAATGAGTATCCTTATATATTCTATTATTAATAGAGCTATTAGAGCCTCGCTCTATTTAGCTTATTATTTAAATAGAGCTAAGCTCTATTCACTCTGTTACTCTAACCCTTAGGTTACAGATAATCTTTTATTCCATCTTGCATTAGTTTCTGTGCATGGGTTCCTGATTCATTGGCTGTAGTTTCTCGGATTCTCTGACAAATTTCCTATTACTCTTAAGTCTAAAAGTATTTATAGTTTAATCTCATTAATTTCTACTAAGATAATAATTATTTAATATCTTAGATTAACTGCTGCTATAATTAGGTGCTTTTTATTATATTAATCTATATAATTTTATACTGCTTAAATATGCTCTTTTAAATAGCTTATAAACAGCTTATTATAGTAGTATTAATAAAATATTACTTAGTATTATTCATTAAATAGATTAAAATATACTAGATATTTACTTTCTTTATATATATATTAACATTCTAGATTCTTCTAAAGATATATAAATTTTAATTATAATATAATGCCTAGTACTTTTAAAAACTATTAATTAATTCTTTTACTAAAGTAATAGAACTTATATCTATTATTATAATAAGTTATTTAATAAACTTTAGTATATATATAACCTTCTAAGTTTAAGAAGTATATATAAATATAATTTAATATATATTTTAATTACCTATTATATAGTTAATATTTATTTAAATTTAAGATTTATTTATAAATTATTACTAGAATTTTATTGCTGTATTTATATATTAGATATTCTTAATTAGTTTATTTATAATACTTTAAATATTATTATATATATATTTTTTATATATATTAAGATTTTTCCTAGTAAACTATTTTTGTAGATATATAATTATATAGATTATCTTTTTAATTCTATAATTTCTTTGTTTCTTTTTTAGTAAATTATATTATATTATAGCTATAATTACTTTTATATATTTTTTTATTATATATACTTTTATATATATAATTATTCTTTTATATATAGCTTAATTCTTTTTTTATTTATTTATAAAGTAAATTACTTTTTTTTTATAATTCTATAAATTATTTCTTAATTTTTTTTATAAAGATTTAAGTAAGGTTTTTTTTATTTTTAATTTAGATTTTTATAGCTTATTATCTTTTTATTATTATTCTAAAATATTAATTAAGCATAAAATAACTTAATTAATAAGGAATTTTTATAATTAATACTTTTATTATTATCTTTTAATATTTTATTCTTAGAATAACTATTTTTAGATGATTTATTCTATATTTTATAGCTTTAGTTATTTTTTAAAACTATATAGTAAGTATTCTTATACATAACTATAGATATTTAGATTTTTATATTTTAAATATTTTATATAATGTTTTTTATTTTTATTATTATTCTTTATTATATTATTAATATAATTTTTTATTTTTAAGCTTTATTTTATTCTTTTTTTTATTTAATTATTATCTATTATTTTAGAAGTCTTATTATTTTTTATAAATTTTTTTTTTTTTTTCTAACTTGCTTTTTAAGTTTTTTTATTATTTATTATCTTTACTTAGTCTATTTTTAGATTTAATTCTATTTATATTATTTTAGTAATTTATTATTTATTTTAAAATTTTCTTTAGTACTATTTTTATCTGGGATGTATATATAGATAATTATTATAATTTATTATTATTATTCTTAATTAGCTATTTCTTAGACTTTCTTTAGCTTTTAATATTTATTTATAAAATATTTTAATATTCTATAGTTAAAGCAGGCTTTTTTTTTAATTAATTTATTTTTTTCTTTATAAAGATTATATTTATTTATATAATAATATTACTATCTTAGTTATATTACTTTTAGTATAATTTTTATAATCTTTTTTTATTTATTTTAAATATTCTATTATACTTTCTTTATACTTAAAATTCTTATTTCTTTTATTTAATTTTAAATAGTTTATTATTAATTTTAACTATTATTTTAATAAACTTATTAAACTTATCTAGTTAATTTATTTTAATAAATTTAAATTAAACTTCTTCTTTAAGTATATTCTTAAATAGTTTAATAAAAATATTATTATTATAATCTAATAGTATTATAATTTATTTAAATCTTATTATAAGCTGTTAAGCTAATCTAGTTTAATATAAAAAATATAATTATTTTTTAGTATTTTTAACTTTATTAATATTTCTAAATACTTTAATTAATTTAATCTTAAAGTTCTTATAATTTAAAAAGATTATTTTTATTAGGTTATTTTAATTATCTTTATTATTAGTAGTATAATAATTATTAAGTATAGATTATATTTATTTAGCTGTTTCTCTAGTAAGATATAATATAATAAAAATAATCTTATATTTATTATTATTAATCTTATTTTTATTAATATGTATTTCTATATTAATAAAAAATATTTTAAGCTTTAATTAAGTTCTATTAAAGATTATAAGCTTTAGTATTTTTATTTTAAACTATTTACTAGTATTAATAGTATTAATTAAAAGTTCTATTATCTAAGCTTTAAACTATTTAATATAATTAACTTAATCCTTATTTAATTTCTTAAGTATTTAGATATAGTTGTTAAATTGATTAATATAATTTTCTAATTACTTAAACTATTTTATTAAATTATATTCTTTTTTTTTTATTTTATATTAAGGTTACTTTATCTTGTTAGAAACTAAAGAAAATCTAAATATATTTAATATTATAATATTTTTATATATAAGATTTCTCTTTTAATATAAGAGTCTTAAATTATTATAAATTAATACTTATTAAATATTTAGAAAAAATAAAGCTCTTTATTAAATATTAGTTTAGTAATATTCTGTTATTAAAAAGATAGGATACTTAAGAAAGATATATAAAAATTATAAAGCTTAACTAGTCTATAAGTAATAGTATATTTAAAATTAAATAGTTAATTTAAGATAATAAAATAAAACTAAGTATATAGTAAATAAGTGTTCTTATATATTCTATTATTATTATAGTTATTATAAAATATCTTACTATTTTCTAATACATCTGTTAGAGTTATTATAAAATATCTTTATTTTCTCTATTACTCTAACCCTAAGGTTATGAATAATCCTTTGTTCCATTATGCATTAGTTCCCGTAGGGATTAGTCCAATCTATTGGCTGTGACGTTTCTAATCTTCTGACAGATATTTAAATAAATCAGTAAAGTAAAGATCTTTATAAAGCTTAATATATAATAAGGCTTCTATTAAATCTATATATATAAAGATTCTTCTAACCTAATAATATTCTATTGTTATTATGAAACTTTTAAATATAAGATTATACTATTTAGATTAACTAATAGTCTAGTAATATTTTAGAGATTAATTAATAATATCTTTATTAACTGCCTTAGTAAGTTCTTAATTATATTTATTAACAATTTACTAATTTATAGTGAGAATATTATTAAGTATAAAATTTATATTTATATTATATTTTAATAGCTTTAAGATATAAGGCTATAAGATAATATTAAAAAATATAAGTTTTATATAATAATAATAAAATATCTTAGCTTTATTATTATATCTAAGAGTATTAAAGTAGATTTTAAAAAAATTAAAGTAATATTTTCTTAAAAAATATTTATAATAATATAAAGAGTATAGTTATTTTTAGACTTCTATAATTTTTATTAAAAGTTTATAAAGAAGTATAATAGAATTATTAAACTATTATACTAGTTTACTTAGTAAGATATCCCTTTTATATAGATAAAATAATATTAAGAAGCTTTTAACTATTTAAAATTAATATTAATATTAATGCTTATCTTAATTTATTATAATCTAAACTAATTAATATATATAAAGATTAATATATTAGATTTAATAATAGCTATAATACTATCTTAGCTTTATAAAAATAAAAAATAATATTCTATAAGATATTACTTATCTATAATAATAAACTTTAAATATAATTATAATATTTACAATAAAGAGATACTAGTAATTATTTAAGTATTTTAAGAATAGAAATTAGAGCTACTTAAACTATAATAATAAAAGCATTTTAAAATATTATTAAATTATTAAGCTTTAGAGTACTTTATAATAATTAAAACTTTAATTATAAGATAAGTATAATAGTATAAATTACTATAAGAATTTTACTTTATACTATAATATTAATCTAGAAGAGTAAATATACTAGTAGATATATTTATATAATAAAAGAATAATAAAGCTAAGAATCTTAATTATTATAATTTAATAATATTATTATAAGAGATCTTTAATAATTAAATTATAATAGAATTAGCCTTTATAGACCTGAATAATACTATTATAAATAATAATATTATTAAATAAATACTTAATATAAATAAAAGAATAGCCTTAACTAAGAACATTTATAAAAAGATTAATTAAAAAGATTTAAAGTAGTATATTAAGAAAAAATAGATATTATATTAGAGTTAATTATATATTCTTAATAAGAAAAATCTTTATATATAATTATTAGATAAATTATATTAATTATCTTTTATAATATACCCTAGTTAAGATAAGATAAAGAAGCTATTCTAAAAATATTTTTATTAAGAATTATAGAATAAGAATATTAAAAGCTATATTAATAATTATAAAATCTATAATAGGACTAATATCTAAAGAGATTAAGTATTTAGAATATTATAACTACTATTAATCTTAGATTAACTATAGTAGTATTTATTAATAAACTTTATAGAGTTTTTAAAAAACCATTATAGCTTTAATATAATATTTATAATAATTAATTATCTAAATAAACATCTAATATTTATACTTTATTATAAAGATATAGCAATAGCTAAAAAGATAGCTTAATTATAGATTTAATATATTTTCCTATAGATAGGATTATTTAATAGTATTATTTTAGACTATAAAAGATAGTTTATATTAGAGTTTTAAAATAAGATATATTAGATATTATAAATTAAAGTTAAATTATCTATAGTATAATATATATAAATAAATAGCTAGATAGAGATAGTAAATTAGTATTTTTAATAATACTTATAATCTTATATTAATTTTATAATAGATAATTAATTAGAGTATTTATTTATTATTAACTTTATAATATTAGCTTTATTTTAAGTCTTAGTAAAGATATCACTATTTATAATTAAAAAAGAATATTAATTTTAAATATTATTTAATTAAACTATCCTAGTACTACTATAAAAGCTAATTTTTAATAAAAAAGATACACAGATCTAGATTAAGAGAATATAAGAAATTTAAAAATTTATAAAAGAGAATATAAAGCAAGCTTAAGATTATTAAATAAAATAAGTTAATAAGAAATATTAATTAATAAACTTCTTAGTTAGAGATATAGTATATATTATAAATAAGAAATAGAATATAGATTATTTAAATAAGAAACTAAGATATTAATAAAAAAAACTTTTCTTTATTATAAAATAAATTAGCTATGCTTTTAAACTTAAATTATTAGATAACTTATACATATATTTAATATTTTTATTAGAGAAGCTATATTTAATAGTTTTAATAAAACTACTACTAGAATAGTTATTAGATAAGAGATCTAAGTTAAAGATAAATAAATATTCAAAATAGAAGATAAAATAAGTATTAATTTTAAAGCTACTATAAAGAAAGTTATATTATTATATTAATTAGTTAGCTAAGATCTAGATCTAAAATAATATTTTATAAAATATCTAAAGAATATGCTATTAGTATTAAAAGCTTTTTATAATACTAATTTAAGAGTTATTAGACTGTTTTTTTAGTTAGATATATAGCTTTAAGCAGCTAAGAGGGATTAGTTTATTAAGAACTATATTAAAAATAGAATCCTAAAGAAAATCTAGCCTAAAAAACTTTATAAATAAATAATTAAGAATTTTTCTTAAAGTTAAAATTAGATTATATATTATATATAGCGTTTTAGCTAGGCTTAATAATTTAAACTTAATAAATTACTTTATATATATATATATAGCTTAACTCTAGCTTTGCCTCTTATTTTTACTAAGTATATAATTTTACAGGATAGAGAGAATAATAGATAAATAAAATAATAATAAGAGTAAGATATAAGATTAAAATTTAAATCAGACTTAGATTATATTTTTTTTTAAATGCTTATGGGCAAGCATCTTATAAAGGAAAGAGTAATATAACAATTAACTATATAGTAAGATATATAGGAGCTATCAAGTATATAATATATCACTAGTATAGTCCTAGAAAGGACTAATAATGAAAAAATATCTTAAGATAGAGCTATATGTCAGAAGATTAGAAATGTCACAGCCAATAGATTGGACTAATCCCTATGGGAACTAATGCACAATGGAACAAAGGATTATCCGCAAACCTTAGGATTAAGGTATTAGAGAAATTAGAGACATTTTATAATAGCTTTAATAGATATATTAAAAAATTATAAGATATTCTATAATAGCTATAATAATAATAGAATATATAAAAATACTTATTTATTATATATTTAATTTTATTTTATTATCTTGAATTAACTATTTAATTTTAAATATACTATTACTTATAGACTAGTTAAGCTTTATAGCTTTTATATATATTTCTTAAGTATCTAATCTTTTTGATAATAGAATATTATTAAATTAATATTTAATAAAGAGTTTTATTTTTTCTAGATATTTAATAAATACTAGTTTATAATAATTTAAGATCTTTATATTAAGAGAGAAGTTTTATATATAAAAATATTATAATATTTAATATATCTAGATCTTCTTTAGCCTTTAGCAAAGCAAAGCAAACCTTATAAAATATAGAAAAAAAAGAGTATAATTTAATAAAATAGCTTAAATAACTAGAAGATTATATTAACTAATTTAATAGTTATATTTAAATACTTAAAAAGTTAAATAAAAATTAAGTTAATTATATTAAATAGCTTAAAGCTTAGATAATAAGAACCCTAATTAGTACTATTAATATTAGTAAATAATTTAAAATGAAGATACTAAAGCTTATAATTTTTAATAGAATTTAATTAAAGCTTAAAACATTTCTTATTAATATAGAAATATATATCAATAAAAATAAGATTAAAAATAATAAATATAAGATCATTTTTATTATATTATGCCTTATTAGAGAAGCAGCTAAATAGATATAATCTATACTTAATAATTACTATACTATCAATAATAAAAACAAATAAGATAACCTAACTAAGATAATCTTTATAAATTATAAGAACTTTAAGATTAAATTAATTAAAGTATTTAAAAATATTAATAAGATTAAAAATATTAAAAGATAGTTATATTTTCTATATTAGATTAAATTAGCTTAGTAATTTATAATATAATTTAAATAGATTATAGCACTATTAGATTACAATAATAATGTTTTTATTAGACTATTTAAGAATATATTTAAAGAAGAAGTCTAGTTTGAATTTATTAAAATAGATTATCTAGATAAATTTAATAAGTTTATTAAAATTATAGTTAAAATTAATAATAAGTTATTTAAAATTAAATAAAAGAAATAAGAATTTTAAGTATAGAGAAAGCATAGCAGAATATTTAAAATAAATAAAAAAAGATTATAAAGATTATATTAAGAATAATATAACTAAGATAGTAATATTATTATATAAATAAATATTATTCTTATAAAGAAAAAAAGATAAATTAATTAAAAAGAAAGCCTGCTTCAATTATAAAATACTAGAATATTTTATAAATAAATATTAAAAGCTAAAGAAAGTCTAAAAATCAGTTAATTAAAAATAATAGTAATAGATTATAATAGCTATCTATATATATATCTTAGATAAGAGTAATACTAAAGAAAACTTAGAAATAAATAATAAATTATTAGAACAATATAAGTAGAATTAAATCTAAAAACAGACTAAATAAAAATAATAAATAATGAAAGAACTTAAAAAGCAAGTTAAAAAAAAAAGAATAAAGAATTTATAAAAAATAAAGAAATTTATAAAGCAATAGATAATAATTAAGCAAGAAGAAATATAAAAAGAAATATAAAAATAAAAAATTATATTAATAATATAATAAAGAATAATAATAAAAATAAAAAGTATTATATAAAATATCTAAGATATAAAGATCTAAGTATCTATAATTATATATAAGAATATTTATCACATAGTCTTAAGAAATAATTAAAGCTATAAAATATAAAATAAATCATCTAAAAATAGTTATTCTAAGAATAAAATATTAGAAGATAATAGTAAAAGTATTAATTATAAAAATTTTTTACTAATTAAGTTATTTTATACTCAATTAATATTTTAGGATGATAGCAAAAAGATAATAAGTTATAAAAATCTAAATTAAGAATAAGAAAAACCTTATTTAGATCTCTATAAAAGAATTAAAAAATAACTTATAGAATTATAAAAGAAAAATAATCTACTTTATAAATAAATAAAAAAAGAATCAAGCTATACGTAAAAAAGTAACTATATATATAAAAGTATATATAATAAAGAGATATATAGAGACAATTATAATTATAATATAATATAATTTACTAAAGAAGAAATAAAGAAGTTATAAAACTAGAAAAATAATCTATATAACTATACACTTATAAAAGTAATTTGCTAGAAAGAATTTTAATATATATAAAAAGAATATATATAGCAATATTTAAAATACTATAAATAAATCAATCAAGAATGTCTAATATATAAATATAATAATAAGATTCTAGTAGTAATTTATAAATAAATCTTAAACTTAAATAGATACTAACTATGTAATAAATAGTTAGGATATATATTAAACTATATTTATATATACTTTCTAAACTTAAGAGGATATATGTATAATAAAATATATTAGATAACCTACTATAATAATAGATATAAATTCTACTACCTTAGCAAAAGAATTAATTAATGATTTCTAAAAGTATTAGGCATTATATTATAATTAAAATTTATATGTCTTTAGAAAAATCTAGAATACTAATATATATATAAAAAAAATAAATATCTAGTATATTCTAATCTATCTAATAAATAATATCAAATAATATTTTACTAATATCATTAAGACAGATTATTTATAAGCTATTTAGAAGAATATATTTAAGCAGTATAAAATTATATAGATTAATACTATAAAAAACATCTAATTATAGTAGCAATAAATCTAGGATATTAAATAATTATTATCTTAGTAGAAGTTAATGGGATTAAACTATAAATACTATTAGACTTAGGAGCAATAGAAAATCATATAAACCTTAAAGTTATAATAAGGCTATAAATTAAGCAATATAAAATAATATAATAGACTACTATTATAAAAATAAATAGAAAACTTATAATATAAGAATACTAAATAAAAATAGAATTAATACTTTTAAAATTAAGACTCTATGCTATGATAATTTTATTTAATATTATAGTAATGACTAGTTATAACGCAGTATTAAGAATACTATAGTTATAAGAATAAAACTCTGTTATTAATTAGACAATAGGAATAGTTTTGATTAATAATAGTATATTATAAACTAAACTAGGAGAATATAAAGAATTTATAAGTCTATAAGAGAGATTAAGAGATAATTCTTTAAAAATAAAGCTAAAGCAAACTACCAGCTTAGGTAAACTAGAATTATAAAAAGTGATATAAGTTACTATTAAAGAACTAAATAAAATATAGCAATAGGAAAAAAAATAAGAAATACTAATAGTATGACTAAAACCTAAGAAAATCTATAAATAAGAATTGAAAGAGGTACTTATAAAGCTATTTAAAAAGTACTATGACTTTATTAAACTATTTATAAAAAAGAAATACTAATTACTAATATATAAAAAAGAATATAAAGTAAGAATATTATTAAAACTAAGATTTATACCACCCTTAGTTAAGTAGTAATATAAATTATAAGACTAGTTAGAACTTAAGAATAAGTTCATCTAAGAATTCCTAGTAGTAAGATATATTTAAGAAAGATAAAGACCAGTATTAAATAGACCTATATTTATGTCTAAAAAGGATAGAACTAAATAAATAGTTATTAATTACTAAGCACTAAATAATAAAATAATTAATAATATGAATAAAATATTGTATTAAAAACAGAAAAGAGATCTATTACAAGAAATAAGGATTATAATAGTCTTTAATATTCAATAAAGTTACTATAATCTTAGAATTATTAAAGAAGATATCTAGAAAATAGCTTTCCTAATAGATATAGGATTATTTGAATAGGTAGTCGTATTAATAGGATTAAAAAGATTATCTATAGAATTTGTAAGATTTATAATATATATATTAATCAAGTTTCTAAATAAATTTATCATAGTATATTTTAATAATATTATTATTTACTCTAAGAAAGTTAAAGAATATAATAGTTATATATAAGCTATTATAATAGAACTTATAAAAGCAGGATTAATCCTTAAGATTAAGAAATATAAATTTAACATTATTATAATTAATTATTTAGGAATAGTTTATATACTAGAAGAATTAAAGATTTAACTAGAAAAAATAGATATAATCTTGAATTAGCTAACACCGACTAATATTAAAGAAGTATAAGGATTTTTAAGAGCTAATAGATATATTTAATGCTATCTTTAGAATTATTCTAATATTATATAGCCTATAACTAAACTTCTTAAGAAAGATCTTAAATTTAAATAGATAAAAGAAAGAGAAAAGTTATTTAATAATATTAAGAAATTAGTTAAGAAAGCATTAATACTTATATTATATAATCTAAATAAACTATACTTTATTTAACTAGATGCATCAGGATATATATTAGAAATTATTTTTAAATAACTAGATAATAATAGAAAATAGAGACTAGTTGTCTTCTTCTTAAAAAAATTCACTATAATAGAAAGGAACTATGATATTTATAATAGAGAATTACTTATAATTATTAAAGTATTTAAACAATAGAGATATTATTTATAAGAAGTTAAAAAAGAGATAATTATAAAAAGTGATTATTATAATTTTAAATACTTTATAATAATAAAAGAATTAGTTAGATGATAAATATAATAAATTAAACAACTAGCAAAGTTTAAATTTTAAATTAAATATATTAAAGGAAAAAAGAATATTATTATAGATACTCTTAGCAAAAAATTAGACTATACTATAGATCTTAAATAACTAAAAATTAATATTCTAAAGGAAGATTTAGATAGAATATAATATAATACTAAGATAATACTTGCTGCTATAGTCACTATTAATAAAATAGGATTTTACTAATAAATAGTATAAGTAATATAGAAGAATAAGATATTAATAACTATAATATAAAATAAAGAAGCAATTTAGTAAGATAGATTAGCTATATAGAATAGATCTATACTTATTTTAAGAATAATAATTATAAAAATTATTAGAATATATTATAATTTACTACTACAAGGACACTAAAGAATTAATAGAACTATAAAAAAAATACAATAATAATACTATTTTTTAAACATAAAGAGACAAGTCATAGAATATATCAATTAATATAATAGTTATAATAGGAATAAACTAATTAATTATTAACCTTATAGAAAAATACAGCTACTAGAAACACTAGAACTTCTATAGTAAAATATTATAGTAGATTTTATATAAATATTACTAGAATTAAAAAATCTAATTACTAGAATTTAATACACTAATATAATTATTATTATTAATAGATTAATAAAATATATTATTATATAATCAACGCTAAAGGATCTAATAATAGAATAATATATAATACTTATAATATAAGAAGTATTTAATTGGACTAGATTACTAACTATAATTATTTTAGATTAGGATAAGTTATTTAAATCTAAATATTAATAAATAATTATAAAGACATATAGAATTAAATATAATCTATTAATAGCAAATTACTAACAGATAGATAGACTAACTAAAAGAATAATATAGATAATTAAATAATATTTATAATACTATTTAGATTAAAACTAAAATAACTAGATAAAAATACTATTATTAATATAGTTTATATTCAATAATATAAAAAATATCTTAACTAAAGAAGTACTATACTTCACTAATTTAAAAAAATATTTATAAATAATATAGACTACTATATCATTAGATAGAAGATCTAATAAAATAATTCTATAAATAATATATATATAATAAATACATAATATAATATCTAAAGATATCTAATAGATAGAATAAAAAATAAAATAATATTATAATATAAAGCGTAAGAATATATTAATTTTAAAAAAAAAAAAAAGAGTTTACCTTCTATAATAAATACTAGATTTAAAAACTTTTAATATCAAAAGCAAATAACTAAGTAATAAATTTAATATAGTTAAATATAGACTATTTAGAATTATAAAAGAATTTAAAAATAATAATTATTAACTTTAGCTACTAGCAAGAATACATATATATCTAATATTTTATATTTTATTATTAGAACCTATAAAAAACCTAGAAAATAAAAATAATAAAGCTAATAATAAAGAATATAAAATAAAATAGATCTTAGATTAAAAATAAAAAAATAATTAAATCTACTACTTAATTAAATAGAAAGAATACTTATTAGAAGATAATTTATAGAAATCTATTATAAATTTAAATTACTATAATAAGATTTAAGAGTATCAAGTAATAATTAATTTAGAAAAGAAAAAGTAATAAGCTAAAAAAAATTATCTATAATTAAACTATTAATATTATTAGAATTAAGTATTAATATAATTAACTTTTATTTTTTATATACTACTTTTTATTTTACTTATTTTTTTATTATTTTTTTCTTCCTTTTCTTTTAATTTTTCTAATTCTTTAATATCTTTAATATCCTTTTAAAGGAATTTATTAGTTTATTTCTTTAATAACTTTTACTATTTCTAAAATTAAAAAATTTTAGCTAAAGCCTATTCCTTTTTTTTTAAAGATATTTTTATACCTTAATAAGATGCTTCTATACTAACTTAGAAATAAACATTTTAATATAATAATAATTTATTGCATAAATATACTTATTATAATATTTTAAGAATTTAATATAAATGTACATCTTTTCTAATTCACTATAATACTTATAAGGAAGAATATAAGCAATATTAAATTATTTAATCTATAATAAAAATGTATTCTTTAGAATTATTTTTTTTAATAATATAATTAGCTTATCACTATAATATAAGTATTTTAAAAAGTAGAATTTACCTATACTATAGAAGAGAGATATAAACTATTTATTATACTATTAGAATACTAGCCTTCAGAGAAGAGAATTATTAGAAGATTAAAAATATTATAGCTAATAGATTAAACTAATCTCTATAGGAACTAATATATAATAGAATAAAAAATTATCTACAAATCTTAGGGTTAAGGTATTAGAAAAATTAGAAATATTCTATAATAGCTCTAATAGATGTATTAAAGAACTATAAGATATTCTATAATAGCTATAATAATAATAAAATATATAAAAATACTTATTTACTATATATTTAGTTTTATTCTATTATCTTGAATTAATTATTTAATCTTAAATATACTATTACTTACAGACTAGTTAAGCTTCATGGCTTTCGTATACATTTCTTAGGCATCCAGCCCTCTTGATAATAGAATACCACCGAACCGACGTTCAGTGAAGAGCTTTACTCTTTCTGGATACTTGACAAGTACCGGTTTACGACACTATAGTCCTAGATAGTAGCTATATTAGGAACTGCCTTCCTAGCAGTACTGTATTAGGAAAGAAGCCTTATATAAAGAGTGTATAAAGAGGCTCTCAGTAAAGCGGATTTTGGCTTCTTCCTTCTTTCTTTCTTCATGCTTGATATTGTCTGTAGACCCGGTGCACCTAGTTAGCGAGATAGCCTCAATATCAGGTTTTTGACCACTGTCACATACTTCAGAGTGGTAATATTAAGCAATATTTAAAGCCTCAGGATAGCAAGATTTAGTAAAGAATTTTTACTGTTAGAAGCTGAGATTAATGCACCAAATAAGACAGGAGAAAAGTTTTATATTATAAAAAAGATTTTCTGTTTAAAATTGCTATATATTTACATATAAAAATAGATCTAGATAGCGTAGATAGCTATGTAGCAGAATCATTAACAATCAAGTGTCTTTTCTGAGCCTATATTGGCCGTCTTTCTCCATGCTTCATGTATCACCATACTGAGTTGGTGCTAGCGCAAAAATCCTCCAATAGTATTTCAGCTAGATGGTCTTTGAAGTCCATCTGTCTGATTAAAGGGAGGCAGACGGATCGTACATGTTAAAGCTCATCTATACCTACTAATATCGAATGCTTACGCATTCGCAAATTATATTTTATAATAACTAGATACTACCCCTAGATCACTAATAAAAAAATCGACCCTAACCTGAACCTCAAATGGGTGCAACTTGCACCCATTTGACTATTTTGGATAGACTTTGAAAACGTAAAAAACATCTACCCATTCCACACATTCATGCCATCTCTCACACCTGAAAACAAATGCGCCTAGTCATCATTCAAAATGAAACTCAGCCTTCCATTCGCAATACCCCTAGAATATCATGTAGACTAAGAGAACCGCGGCTTCGTCCTTCACTTTTTATCTAGTGGGTAATTAGTCTTGAGCTCCTAACTATTAGATCAGCTGACGAGTAAACTTACGGGCAGAACAGTAGCGAGATCCAGCGACAGCCCAAGTGTTGCATCCCGAGACACAGCATCGCTGACTGGAAGCGATACCATTCACAGGCTGAGAGGTAGAAGACACAGCGGTGTTGACAGGCTGTGACTTAGAGGTAGTTGATATGGTTGGTGCCATGGTTGCTTGATGAAACTTTGTTTTGGAATTTCTGGAGGCCCGGAAAGGAGAGAAAATTGTCAAGTTAACTGAGTTGTGAAGTGTGGAATATGGAAGACATATTTCTTGGAGGATTGTCTTTTATCTTTAGACCCTTTGGAACTGCTTCTATGCAAGAAGAACAGACCTCATCTCTAACTGATAAGCGCCGATGGGTGTTTTAGCTAGTGAACAATGGTGCATCAACTACCAATAAAGTATTCTAAGGTTATGCCTTGCGCCCGGCATGTGGGTCATAGTGTTCCCCTGTCAAGCTGTCAGATAATCCGGATATCCAGAAGCAGTAAATGAAGCAGTCAATCAGAAGCTCTACTTTACAGCCCCCAAATTTACCTCTCATGACATGTCACAAATGCTCTCTTCTCTCATTCAATTGGAATAACAAGTTCTCACTGCCTACTCTAGGATAGGAAATAGTGCTGCATCATTCCCCCGCTACTCGTGTTTTTCTGCCAGTCAATACCGCCTACCTATCCGGTTCTTTGTGTTTAATGCATTTGGGCTGTTGAGACTATGAGTATTGTCCTCGGAACTGTTCCTGTCTAATAAATTACACCAAATTTCCAACAACAAGCATGTCATCTAGGATATTTCGGTTCTGGGATTGTCAGGTACCACAATGCACAGCTGCAGCGGCAATCGACACTGGGGCCTGTGAACGTTGTCTGCGGCACTTTTGTGCGCCTCATGTTTCCTCGCAATTCCACGACTGCCAGGTGAGTCAGTTTATTGCTGGAACAAAGGAAACAAGGGAATTCTGATCTGCGAACAGAAAGGTCCCCTTGACGACGATACCTGGACTGCGGCCCTAATGCAAGAATTGACGACCCTTCGAGAGAAGGTCAATGATCAAAATCTTGTAGATGAGGCGTCAAAGCTCAACAGTGGACTCCCATGTGAGCTTGATGATTCGGACCCTCTTGGAAAGTCTCTAATGGGCGGCATGCACATCCACTTGCGCATTCGATTTTCAAATGGAACAACTTGGCTGGCCCGGATTCTGAGATATAACTATACTTCCTTTTCGGATGAATTTAGCAACACTGTCATTAACAGTGAATGCGCGACTCTAAGATGGCTAGAGAAGACCAACGTGCCTGCGCCTCGATTGCATGGATATGGCCTACGAAATGACCCTTTTAATGAAGTAGGCGTTGCCTACATGCTGATTGACGAGCTTCCTGGAACGCCTTTCTTGCTCAAGGAGCCATCGGAAGAACAACGCCAGCATGTCTATGATCAATGGGCGGGAATATTGTGTACCCTTCAAACACACCCTTTTGACCAGATCGGGTCTCTTACGTTTCAATCGAATGGCGAGATCTCTGTTGGCGCTATTGTAGGCGATCGGACAGGAACTTTCAGCCAGATGGGGCCATTTCGCAACGCAAGAGAGTATTATTCTACGTTTACTGAGAAATATCTTGAGATGATTTGTGATGGTCAACTTTTTTCAGCCTATCCAGCGAATGCCTACTTGATCTTCAAGTATCTCCAAGACCTGGCCAACTCAGGAAGATGGAATTCATTTGAAACCAATCTTGATGATGGCCCATTTTTCCTCAAACACACGGACGACAAGGGCGACCACATTCTTGTGGACGATGAATATAATATCACAGGGCTCATCGATTGGACATATGCGAGGATCGTGCCAGCATTCGAAGCTTTTGGCCCCTCACTCTTAACTGCCAACATGACTGACATATTCGAGGGCAAATCTGGCCGTTCTACGAACGATATTATCATGGCTGAGGCACTACAACGCAGAGACAGGCATCTTGGGCGTATCGCCAATGGCCCAGATCTTGTGCGCCGGTTCTCCTTTGCTCTCGGAATGGGCATGAATTTGTCCTGGGAGGAAGCACGAGCCTTGTTTCAAGCTATTATCTCTACGGCCACCGGTATTCCTCTCAGTTTAGACTGGGAGGTATGGCGCAAAAATCGAATTTATCAATGGGCCGACGACTCAAGACTACGGGCCCTGCTTCGTGTCCAGGATGGGCACTTTGAAAACCAGAAGATATTCAAAAACATCCAATCATATCACACACCTCGGTTTTCAACTTGCTCAATAGCTGATTGCACAAGAGCCGGGGTTCGTGGGACGAGTTGCGCGAGTTGCAAAAAGCATTTCTGTGCGAAACACCTATCCAAGCAGTACCATACTTGCCCATATTCTCATAAGGTATGTCTACGCCTATATTTCGATTACCGGAAGTTTTTCCACTCATTTATAATTTGAACCAGTTGGATGATGATGCGTGGGAGAAGTCAATCAATGATGAAGTGTGGGAATTGCTTTCCCATGTCAACACCTATGAACTTGCCCGACTCGGAACACAGCTCAATAACGGAGTCCATAGCAAATTTAAACCTGGAAAGCACATCGGAGACGGAGCAATCATGGGCTGTGCCAATTATCACGGTTGGTTAATATTCGACAACGGTGACAAGTGGGTAGTCCGAATTCCTCGTAGTGGTTTCAGCGATATTCCGCCTGAATTAGTGGACTACCTCATTGAGAGCGAATACGCTACGCTCAAATTCCTCGAAACTACTAAAGTGCCTTCCCCCAAGGCGTTTGCGTGCGGTCTTGCGTCTGACCCTTCTAACCGTGTTGGTGTCGGCTATCTTATGATGGAGGCTCTGCCCGGGAAGCCATTCTACGCACATGAGGCATCACCTGAACAGAAGAAGAGTGTCATCCAACAAGTTGCCGATATCCTAATTGAGATCTCCAGCCACCCCTTGCCTCTTGTGGGATCACTTGTGAAAAAGGAAGACGATCAAATCTCTGTCTCAGCAGTGGCTAGTAACCGCTTTGTCTCTCTCAGCACTTATGGTCCTTTTAAAACGGCACGGGACTATATCACCAGCATTATAGACCAGTACATGGATCTGATTTCAGACGGGCAACTCCACCACGAGCATCCGTTAGAAGCGTTCCTATTCTACCGATTCTTACGCCAGAACATAGATACCTTGATAACCCCAGATATGCCAGGCCAGTTCTTCCTCAAACACGTAGATGACAAAGGCGATCATCTACTGGTCGACAAGGATTTCAATATCACAGGCATCATCGACTGGCAATTTGCTCGCATCGTTCCTGCAGCCGAAGCCTTTGGCCCATCTTACGTCACCGCAGACCTCACGTCTCTCTACTCCAGTAACACCAATGTGACTGACGACGATCGACTCCTCGCACAAGCACTGAAAAGCCGTGGGTTTGATATGCTTGCGTCCTTTGCGGAAGGGAAGGAAAGCATGCGCCGATTTCATAATGGTTTAGCCAGTGGCTTGACCAAACATGAAGCCCGTGAGATACTGAAAGGTATGGTGGTGTGTGTTCAAGGCAAGGAGCTTACGGACCTGGATACATGGATCATCGAGCAATGCTCGGAATGCCAAAGTGATCCCCGATGGGGGGGTATTCAGGCCTTACTCAGGGAGCAGGGTCAAGGAAGTCCTGCCATTGGCAACGCATACGTATGGCGATAATGAGCTTGATAGGTAGGTCCAATCACTTGGATGCTTCTGTAAATCTGTATATACACGATTTGACAAACCAGACAATGTATGTTATGTAGCTAAAAGTTCCCATGATTCCACCTTGTCCAGCTTAGAATCCGGTGAGGTATCGCATTTGTAGTCGCATTCATCCAGCCCAGTATTAGGACCCGAAAAGTATAATCTGTTAAAGTATTAAAGTCACAACAACCGTGGAGTGTATTTACACATCGGTTTCGGTCAGTAGCAGCACAATCATGAATTCTAGTCCTTGTGTATTCTTACTGTGGAACTAATTTATATAGTGCATGCCCCTAAAAAGCCTAGTAAGCAATATAAAGTAAAATCTTATTATAAAGTACACTAATTTCTAGACCTTTCTTAATGACTATCTTCCCTAGTAAGTTAATGTTAACATGCAGGCCCTTATACTAGGTCTTAAACCTAACTTACTACTTATATAAGTAGTTATATGTATAGAATACTAGATAGATTTATAAAAGCTGTATAAGCTTATACTAGAGTAGAAAACATCTATAAAAGATAACTTAGAGCTAATTAAAATAATTAAAAAAATAAGATAGCTTAGTACTAGAATTACAATCTTAGCTATGTGACAGCTCTCAGCCGTCATAGGGTTTAGGGCTTAGCACGTGGCCGGCACGTGGGAATGGAGGCATGGGGACGGATATTGCCGATAGGGCTGAGGCCCTAGATATCTCTGTATTGGGGATCGCCAGCGGTACTGTATTGGGAATGGAGCTCGCACATAAATATCGACTCCAGCGCTGGCTTACTCTTACTCCTGTATTTATTCTCCATGCTTAGTTTTCTCGTTGACCGCTACCCTTAGTGCAATATTAGTCAATATTAGTACTTCGGCCTGAGCACTTTCACAAGCTATAGAAAAATAAGGATTAATTAGCTAAGCTAAAATAACTTAAAAAAGCTACAGCTAATACTTATAACTGCTTTTTATATACTTTACATTCTTATATCTAATAGGAATTTAATAATAAATAGGTAGTTATTAATATTAAGTAATAACATGCTAGTACTACTATTACTAATAATAAGATTTAAAAAATACTTAAGAATAAAAACTAAATACCTTATAAACTAGTTACTTTTAATAAGAAGCTAATAATATAGCTAATATTAAACTTAATTAAGATAGAGTAGTAACACTAAAATAAAGTAGTAAAAGTAGTATATATCTACTATAATATCTTTAAAGGTAGCCTACCTTAAAAAAAACACCTTTAAACTATAAACTATATAGAGAAAGATGTTGTAATAAAAATATACTAATAATATTAACTACTACTCTTTTTAAATAAGACTAGTCTTTCTAAGCTGCTAAAAAGTAAAGCTATTAGCCGCCGGAACACGAGTTTCGGCACTTTTTGAAAAACAGAGATTTTTACACATTTTAGAGGGCCTTATAGGCTTTTTAGCACTGAAAAACCCTCATGGAGATGTCTTAGGGACCCCTAGAGGACCCTAGAGTCCCTAAGTCAATAGAGGCTAGAATAAAGGTTATTAATAGCTACTTATCTTAAATATAAGGTAATTAAGTTCTAGAAATACTACTACAATTTTTAGAGCTAAACAATAGCTAAAATTAATTAGTAGGATTAAACTAGTAGATAGAAAAAAATCTTTAAAATATACTACAGGCTTAAATAAGCTCTATTAATATTAAAATAAAGCCTAGAAAAAGCCTAGTTTTAAAACTTATTAAAACTATATAAAAACTAGAGAATAGCTCTAATAGAATTATTAACTCTAATTTTATAGGAGGTAATTACTAAAAATATATATAATAAAACTTTAAAAAAGTAAATATCTTTATAATAATCTTAGAACCTTATTTAAGATTATATTATGGAAGCTATTACTCCTATTAAGATCTAACTAGTAAAAAATAAAAAGATACTTAAGACCTATATAAGTCTAATATAAAGTTATATTATAAAGATTAATTATCTAGAGAAAACTATAAGAGTATTATAATTTATTAAAAACCCTATACTTAATACTTTACTAATATATAATATTAGAGTAAGTAGCTTAATATTAAGATTTATTCTTAAAAATAGATTAGTATTTATTTAAAAAGGGCAAACTTCTACTACTAAAACTCTAATATCTAATTTAATTAAATATTAAAGCCCACTCTAATATTAGATTATAAGAAATTAATAAAACTAAATCTTATTAATGTTAGAAGCCACTTATAAAGTAATTCTAATTAAAAAATATCTATAAATAATATTAACTATTAAATCTATAATAATAGCTTTAACTACTAAATCTTTAAAAGACTTTATAATCTCTAAATTCTTATCTCCACTCTAAATGTATATTCTTAAGAATTAGGCATCAACTACTGCTAAAGGCTTCTAGATTAATACTAGAAAATAGAAAATAATAATATATAAAAAATAAAAAATAATATTTATAATATCTAGTAAACTTATATAAATATTAATAAGACCTATAAATACCTAAAATAAAAAGAAATAATATTTAATCTTTAAATACTAAAAGCTAGCTATAATATAAAAATATAATATCTAAGAAATCTAGTTAATATTTAACTAAGCCCTAATAAATATAAAGATATTAAATTTTATATAAATAATTAATATAAGATATATAATCTTAGAGTATTTTATAGTATTTTTTAAAAAAAGGGCTCCTAGTAGTCTAATAATACTAATTTATAATAATATACTTATTACTACTATATAGAAGATAAATATAGTAGTTATTTTAATAAAGATTAATAAGTAGTAGTAGTATATTAAAATCTATAGAATTCTTATAAAATACTATATAAATAATAGCTAGAGCTTAAAATTAATCTAAAAAAAGATTAAAATAAAAATATCTTTTAGATTTAAATAGGATTTTATCTAGCTTAAGAGTCTTAGAAATATAAAAACTAGAAGATATTTATTTACTACTATAATAATAATAATAGATTTTAAAAATAAAGCTTAAAGAATATTTAAAAAATAAATATATTTTAATAATTACTTTTATATTATAAAAGCTTATTAGGATACTAACTTTAATAATATTTATATATATTATTATAGGATAGAGTACTTTAGTTATTTAAAATATAAGAATTAACTCTCTAGATACTCTATCTATACTAAGGATTATAAAGCTCTAAACTATTACTATAATATTATAAATTATAATATTAAGCTAGATAAGTTTTATTAATATAGCTAGATTAGATATACTAACTATAATAACCTTTATAAAGCTATATCTATTAAGTGCTCTAAAATTAAGTAGATAAAAAAATATATTATTTAATAAATAAAAGACTAGATCCTATAGTATTATTTACTAATATTCTAGTTTTTTAAAATAGTTCTTTTAGACTCTTTATAGTGTTTAAAGCCTCTAGAGTCTTTAGATATAAAAATATCTAATATAGAGAAGATAAATAATATTAATATATATATAGATTAGAGGTTATATTAATATTATAATATAATTATATATATACTAGTACTATTATATATATAGTACTAGAAGTAGTTCTAGAAATAAAGACTAAAATAATATATCTTTAGAAATCTTTAGATAATAAAGATAAGATTAATTATCTAGATTTTATATTTTATTAGCTAAAAAGCCTCTAGAAATATACTTATATAATAATAGTAGTAAGAAAGAATATAGTAGATAAAATAATTATTAAAACTTAAATAAATCTCCTAAACCACTCCTATTTTATAGTAATAAATATAATAAAGAGTAGTAAGCATACTAAAATAATAAATTATTATAATAATATACTAGAGGCTTTTTATATATATATAGAAATAATTTAATATAATTAAAGAACTCTTACTAATATTAACTAGAACTTTATTTTTAAAAGATAATATCTAATTCTTAGAGATTTTAATATCTATAGCTCTAAATAAAATAGTCTAAATAAGAAAAAAAGAATATTAGACCCTTAAAAAGACTTATTAATAAATATAATCTATTTATTAATAATAATTTAGATATATTTATAAGGCTTTAGAAGATAAGCAGCTCTAGAAATAATATTAGAAAAAAAGATACTTAGTATATTAATTATTAATTTTATAATTAATAATTAAATGCTAAGCTTTCTAAAAAGCTAGAAAACTAAGAAAAAAGCCTTATAATATTAGATTATATTATAATATAAATCTTATAAGACTCTCTATCTAAAAAAGATATCCTAAAGAAAATAGTAATTATAAGATAATAGATAGATTTTTTACTAGAGGATGAGAAGGCCTTAAATATAATAAAATAGATCTAAAAAGAACTTAATAATATCTAACTATATCTAATAAATAACTACACTCTAGAGGATATTAAGAAAGAGATAAAATAATTAAAAAAAACTCTTATAGATATACTTAATAAATATACTAAATTAATTAAACTTTATATATACTTTAAACGCTAGTAAGGCTTTTTAATAATAGAAGTTTAAAAAGTCTATTTTAAAGCTTATAGAGCTTACTAAATAGAAGAGATTAATAATAATAATTATTAGAAAGCTTAGAGAACTTATTATATTATTATAAAAAAAATTAAAAGGAAATATTAGAAGATCTTCTTATAAGAAATAGATAAAGGCTTATTATTTAAATAAAAAAGATATTAGATAGTTTTATATTATATTAAGTTAACCTTTAATAGCACTATATTAGCTCTAATTAATCTAGAGTCTAAAGAGATGATAATAGCTATATTTAAAAGAAGAAGATAGTCTTTAAGATTTAAATCTTCTTTTAAATATTAAAGTAAAGCTTTAAAAAAAACTTCTAGGGACTAGATATTTAATTAAATATAATCTATATATTTATTATAAAAAAAATAGTAGGTAAGGCTTTGCTTAATTAGAGAATGAAAAAAGCATTAAGAACTAATAAACTTAATTTTAAGACTATCTAACTTTTTTAATATTTAGATTAGGCCTATATTATAGTTTTAATAAAATAATACTTTAGACTAGGAATATATTCTATAATATAAAAGAATATTAAAGAAATCTTTCTTTAGAAGTCTAAAAAAGATCTTTATATAATAACTAAAGCCTATAGGGTTATTAATCTATTAAAGTGCCTAGATAAGATAATAGAAAAGCTTATAATAAATCTAATTATAGATTTTATAAAGATTTAGAGATTATTCTATAAAAACTAATTTAGAAAGTATTAATAATATAATATAATAGATATAATAGTATGTCTTATAAGAAAGATTAAGCAAGCTTAGAATAAAGATAAGCTTAAAATATATTTATTTATAAATATTAAAAAGACATTTAATTATATTATTAAATATAAGCTTATAAAAGGCTTCTAGAATATAAGAATAAATAGAGATTTAGTATACTAGATTATTTTCTTTCTATCTAATAGATATACTCTGCTAGTTATTAATAGCTATATAAGTAATAAAGTCTCTATAAACTTAGATTTATTCTAGGGCTTATTAATATCATTAATCTTTTTTATATTATATATTTAATTACTAATAGCTACTATTAAAGCTACTATCTTAAGTATATAAAGACTATCCTTTATAAATAATTAAAAGCTTATTATAAGGGCTAGCTTAATAACTAAGATTTATAAGATCTTATAATATACTACTATAGTAATAATTAAGTAAAAAATAAAGAATAGAGTTTAATTTAATCTAAATAAAATAAAAGCAGTTTTTTTTATAAAGTAATAGTAAAGACACTATAAGTATAAAATTAAAAAAGTAAAAATTATAATAAAAGATATAAATACTATAATTAAATCTAAGATAGTATATTGATTAAGTATAATTCTAAATAGATAGTTATTATTATAAAGCTATTATACTATATGCCTTTAGAAAGCTTAGAGCACTAAGATAAAACTTTATATATTTAATAGAGCTAATAGCTTACTCTTAGAGCTAGTATAGAGATTAGAAAAGATTATAATATAAGTATAAACTTTATAAAGTTTAGAATTATAATGACAAAATTAAAAAATATAAACTTAAAGCTTATAATACTTAATTAATAGTTAGATAAGAATTATTATAAATATACTTCTAAAGACTCTAGTAGATGTCTTAATTTATAAGATAGCTTTAAAGCTAGCTAGTATTCTATTAAATACTAAAAAAACTAAATATATAATAAAGCTATTAGTATTATTAAATAACTACTCTATAGTATAGTTACTCCTAGTAATTTTAAGATATAAAGATATCTATATCTAGCCTAAAAAGTAACCTCTAAATAACTAAGAATAGACTAAATTAGTAAATAAATCTTTAAGAGAATAGACTAAAAACTAACTAGATATCTAGCTTAATGTCTAACTAAGAATCTATTAAAAAAGATTAAAAAAATATTATAAAAGGCATTAGAATCTTTTCTAGAGACTATTTAAGTGTTAGATAATAAGAAAGCGCTAAAAGAAGTAGTAAAATAGCATTTAGAGATTATACTTTAATTAGATAACTCTAAATAAGAGGATAGGTATGCTAGAGCTAGAATAACACTATAAATAATACTAGAAATGCTATAGAAATACTTAGAAATATCTATAGATATAAAATATAAGATTTTTAATACTAAACTTATAAAAGTAGTTTTAATACTAAAATAAGCATTAAAGAGAGATTTAAAAGAGCTAATTTTTATTCTTTTAAATATCTAAAATATTATTAGCTATCTTAAATTAATAGCTTTAGATACTAGATAGTTTCTAGCACTTAAAATATATAAAATAGCTTTTAAACTTATTTTTAATAGATGCTTAGTAACAATATAGTAAGTATTAAGATATAATAGTATAAAAAAGAATAAGTAAACTAACTAAGCTATAAAATAAATAGTTAATAAACCTACTAGACCTAGCTTTAAGAGCTTATTATTAATATATATTAGATATACTTATATAAAGATAAAAAGGAAAGTAATAAAAAATTAAATCTATAAGAATACTATATAAAAAATCTATTAATAAGAAAGAGCCTATAGAATATCTAAAAAAATAAAAATTAAATAAAATAGTTATAAAAATATTAAAATATCTAATAAGTTATTATTACTAGTTAAAAATTAAATATATATTAATAGACATCTATCTCTACTAGATTAAAATCTAAGACCCTCTAGAGTATAAAATCTATAAAGAACTATAGAAAATAGTTTCCTATATTCTTTTTAAGTACTAAAGCTATTATAAAGCTTAGAAGAAGCTATATAAAGGCTTATAAAAAATAAAAATCCTTCTACTTATAATAGCTAAAGATAGCTTAGAAACACATCTTTTTAATAAATCTAAAGCTATTAAAATACTATTTTAATTTATAGATAGTACAAACCTATTTAAGAATAAAAAATAAACTACTAAAAAGACTAAGCTAGAAAACTACTAAAAACAGAAAACTCTAAGAAATTAAGAGATATTAAAGGATAAATAAGAGAATAAATATTTATATAATAATACCTAGTATATATGACTAAGAGCTGTAAAGAGTATTCTAATATTTAAAATTATAAGAGATTCTTATAGGTATAGTAGTTTATAAGCAGGCTTAAAAACCTTTAATAAGTATATTAGATGAGAGTGAGATAAGAGCTAGGAATTATATTATATCTAAGATTATTAAAAGCTGAGCCTCTAGGATCTTTAAGGGCCCTAGAGGCCTAGCTATAGCTATACCTAAGTCTATCATAACTTGTTGTGTTGCATATGGACTTTAAGCTTGATTAATAATAATAATAATAAAAGCTGCTAAAAAGTATATTTAAACAGCACCTAAGCTATTATACTATTTTTAGTGTTATACTAATCTAGAATAAATAGATAGCTAGTATCTCAAGTATTATTTCTACTACTAAAATCTAGTACACTATTTCTAAGACTAGCATCTAAATAATTATTAGTATAATTTCTATAAAGACTAGATAGAAGATTTCTTTCTTAAGATATATTAGAAATATTATATCTAGGATGCCTATTACTTATTTAAATATAAGTGACTCTTTTATATCCTACTACTACTTTTTTCTGTAATATATATTTACCTATCACTCCTCTATAAGCAGTTTAAAATATGTAACACTAAAGTTAAGTATAAATTATTCTATCAGAGATTTCTATCTTTCTTGTTTAATATTTAATCTACCAGCTTTCCTGTACTTTAGTTTAGCTTTAGCAATATCTATTTCCAGTCAATAAGCAGCAATGGAAGAAAACATTCAAACAATCTCTAGCATTGCATGACCTTATTAAACACATATCATTTACTTACAGAAGCAACACATGTATGCTCTTTGTTATTTAGCCAACGTCTCCCTGCCCTTTTCCCGTAAAACAAAGCAATGCGTCTGTCCAGCCGTGATTATACCTTCGTTAGATTGGGGTAGCAGCCTCACAAGAGTCAACGGACAGGGGAGCGGACAACCACATATTGACAAATGGTGGCGCTGGAAGAAACAGACATAGAATTTGGCTTATTTACAGTATGAATTATAATGCTATCGGCTAGCTGATCTCTAGCATAGAACTATGCTTCGACTATATTTGGATAAAAGTCTAGACAGGATCAAATTGGCTTTTTGTACTTAGGATAAGGATATAGACACTTAAATATATTACTTTTAGAATTTATATCCTCTAGACAATTATTGCATAGAGTATAGCTATATCCTAGAAATTTCTAGTTCTTGTTGAATATTTAATAGCAGAGAGTATATTTGAAAATATTATATTACTTTTAGTTATTAAGTTGTTGCTATAAATATTAGATTTAAAATTATAATAGTTTCTTATCTTTCTTTTACTGATATATCTTTTTAATTAATTATTTATTCTTCTTTTCTATAGCTTTATATAATTCTATAATTTCCTTTAAAAATTACTTCTATTGACTGTTAGCTAATATAGAAAAACTTAAAGCAAGAATCTTTTATAATTTTAGATTAAAAATCTACTGTATTAGAATCTTCTCTTTTCTACTTGTATAGAGGGGCTGCTAAGATAGCATGTTCTATTATATCTTAATATTCTTAATAAGTATAATTAGGGCAACGACGTATATTTCAATGACGCAGTCATGTATGATTATCCTCGTCGTCGTCACTTATTAGTGGGTTGTGAAACACGAAATGAGTCACCTCTAAATCAAGACCCTTGAAACTAGAAAAACCATAGTAATCATATAGCATATCTAGGCTTCTTTGGACCTAGAACTAGATAGCATGACCTTTGCAGTCAAGCACATCATTGGCCTTTCAAGTCAAAGCGACTTGATACATTATCTTAAAACACATATAATGTGTTGATCACGTCAAGCCCTAGCAGGGAACATTTCCAGCCCACTACACTTCGCTAATCGACTTCCTATTGTTCACTCTCCTTTATCACTCTATTCATTAAAACCTAGTCTTTGATATCATATTCTATATTCCATCTAGAGTAACCATTCGATACTATATCCAGCGTGTATAGATATAGTAGGGATAAAAAAGAATAGACCAGCTTCTATAAAGATTATAGAGATAGAGAGAAAAGCAGAAGGTCTAACTAAGAAGAAAGCTAAAAAGGCTAAGAAAGTAGTAGTTTTTAAAGCTTTAGAAAGACTAAGCAAGTTATCTAAATCTTTTTATAAAATAGATCCCTCGAACTATAAAGTTACTATTATATAAATATATTAACTATATCTATAGCAATCTATAAAGCTAAGATCTAGTAGTTACTAAAGTTAAAAATACCTTATATCTAGTAATAAAGAAAATATTTAATCTTAGCAGCTTAAAGCTAACTAAAAGCTTCTCTATTTATCTAGAATATAGTACTAAGGGCACTAAAGTTAAACTTATAATAAATTATATTAAATTATTACTACTATTGAAAATAATTCTATACTAATACAATATCTAGATCAGCCTAGAAATTGCTAGTAGAAAATATTTTTAAATTATATAGCTCTTGCTCTAGTTAATAGAAGTAGCACTACATTTAGATAAGATTATAATTAATTTTTAATTTATTCTTATCTTTAAAACTAAGTTTCTATATAATAAGACTATTATTAAGATCTACTATACTTTTAAAGGTAAAGATAAGCTAGTAGCCAGAGCTACTATATATGTATGTATGTATGTGTTAATCAAGTTTATAGTCCATATGCAAACCACAGTTTCTGACAGACCTTCGGATCACGTGACTGACTTTAAAGCTTAGTCAGCAACCTCATTGTTTCAACACATAACAAAATCAGAGCTTTTATCTCGGTGTAATCTGGCGCTATCGCCTACACCATTTGGCGCTATCCCTTAATGGGAATAGCGCCTCATTTTCTAACATTCGCCTCTCACCAGGCTTGACGAATCACACACATAAGGGCACACCAACGTGGGACAGAGGATGGGGGATGGGAGGAGCACACAAATTAGGGCACAGCCCTAGTAGGGGCCTAGGGTTGAGCCCTCGATTCATTCACGGGTAGGGGCGGCCCGTGACATTTGGTCAAATATTGGGGTGCCGGCTGCAGGAATCGAACCCGCGGGCCCACGTTGACGGGGAGCGCTCAGGGGGTGGCAAGGCCCCTGGGGATGTTAGCGCTCGCAAACCCGCGGAAGCGGGCCCTCCGGGACGGCGCAGTTAACCGCTGCGCCATCCGCCGGCAGAGCTACTATATATAGAGTCTATATCTTTTATATAAAGACCTTAAGTATTCTTAAATTAATTAACTATATAAACTCTATAAATCTAGACTAGTTTTTTAGAGATAAGAAAGAATTAATATAGACTATAAATATCTTTCTAAATTACTTTACTAAATCTATAGAAAAGCTTATTACTATTAAATTAAAGACCTTTTCTTTAAACTAAAATATAGTAAAAGGAGACTTAAATTTTAGCTTAGAAATTATTTAGAGCTTCTTCTTAAATATATATATAGTAATTTATTACATCCTAGTTAATATTAATATTAGCTATAGAGCTTTTTATTAGTCTAGCTCTTTACTAGTATTTATAAATAGTTTTAGTATCTATAATATAGCTACTTTAGAAAAGTTTCTTAAACTTAAAGATCTAGCCTAGTCTACTTTATTTATTTTTATTATTTTTATTATTTTTATATTTTCTTTTTTTTTAAATTTTATTTTTAAAGAAAATATCTAATTCTGATTAAGAGAAAAGAAATAGGAAGTTAGAGAAAATAGACTTTTTATCTTATTCTATATTTTTAGAAATAGTACTTATTTTAAAAGAAGTAAAATAATAGAAATAATAAAATAAAGTTAAATAAATAAAGAATAAGTATAAACTTATATAAATATATAAAGAATATATTTATATTTATATTTTTTATTTAATTTTTATCTCTTTCTAGTATAAAAATAGAAATTATAAGTAATAGAAAATTATATAATAAATAAAAAAGAAAAGGAATAGAGATAAAATATTTATTTTTTTAATAAAAAATATATAAATAGTAATTTTTATAGAAAATTACTAAATTAATAAATAATTTTTTATATAGAATTCTCTAAACCTCTCTTTTTATTAGATAATAATAGATATTAAATTCTTATTTTATATATTATTAAAAATAAGAAAAATTTTACTCTTTTAATATATTTATAAAGCTTTATAAATAATTTTTACTAAAACTAGGTCTTATCTAATTTTAGATTATTATTTTAAAATATCTAATCTTTCTAATATTATATTACTTCTAAATAATATAATAATAGGCTAGATTATCCTTTAAAAAACTACTAATATATAAAAAATCTATTCTATTCTTATATTCTATATAAAATGTATAGTTTTATAGAAACTATATAATAAAGTAAGAATAAGCACTATTTTATAAATAAATTTATAAAATAGCCTATAGAAACTATTCTAATAAAAAAATATAGAATATTTTTTCTTTATATATGCTTAGAGGCTAGTACTTATAAAGCTATCTAGCTTTAAAGATTCTAGTGCTTATAGGCTATTTAGAAGAATAAAAAGAATAATACTATAGAGTACTTAACAGTATAAAGAATCTAGTATTTAAAGACTATTTAAAGTAAATTAGGTCTAGTGTCTAGAGACTATCTAGAAATAAAGTATAGCTATTGTTTAGATGGCTGAGGTTTAGTATAGCTAGAGAGTAATAAAGAGTAGTCTAAGCGCCTGTAGGAGTGCAAACACAAAAAAAAATTTCACTAAAAAATAGGCGCTTTTAACGACAGATTTCTTGATTATTTTAATGTGAAATAGGGTGCGCAGCGAGAATTGTATTGTACGCGATGAGGCGAATAAACTGATGTGAAAATTGGGTTGGGTTACCACCCAATGGGCGGGTTGGTTTGGAACGAGGAGAGTTGATAAAGTTATTAAAGTAATATAATATATTATTAATTCTTAATTTCTAAGACTTTTCTTTATTATTTAGTACTTTTGCTATTATAATTATTATATCTTTTTTTTTAGTCTAGATAGAGCCTCTAAATCTATAAATTTAAATCTTTTATAGAATAAAGTTTTCTATTCTATTAATATTATTAGACCAACTCTCCTCGTTCCGAACCAACCCGCCCATTGGGTGGTAAGCCAACCCGATTTTCACATCAGTTTATTCGCCGCATCGCGTACAATACAATTCTCGCTGCGCACCCTATTTCACATCGAAACAATCGAGAAATCCGTTGTCAAAAACGCCCGTTTTCCAGCAAAAAAATTTTTTCGTGTTCGCGCTCCCGCAGGCGCTCAGACCACCCCCTTGACACCTCTCAGCCACGCTAAGCCTCAGCCACCCGCCAGCAACAGCCACACCCTATCTCTAGATAGCCTCCAAGCACTAGACCCGTTTCGCTCTAGGCAGCCTCTAGGCACTAGACCTCCCGTACTGGCACTCCACAATGCTATCCCCCCTATCCTTCTAGGCGGCCCACGGGCACTAGAACCCCTGAAGCTAAGTAGCCTTATAAGCACTAGGCCCCAGGCACACACAAAGAAGGAATATCCTATGTCTTTTTGCTAGAACGGTCCCTACAGGCTATTTTATAAGTTTGCTTATAAAATAGTGCCTATTCTTACCCTATCACATAGTTTCTATAAAATTATACGTTTTATATGAAATATAGGAATAGAATAGATTTTCTATATACTAGTGGTCTCCTAAAGGATAATCTGGCCTATTATTATATTATTTAGAAGTAATATAATATTAGAAAGATTAGATATTTTAAAATAATAATCTAAAATTAGATAAGACCTAGTTTTAGTAAGAATTATTTATAAGGCTTTATAAATAATTGAAAGAGCAAAATTTTTCCTGTTTTTAATAATATATAAAACAGGAATCTGGTGTCCACTATTACTTAATTTTCTTTATTTTCTTTTATTTGCCTTTTTATTATCTAATAAAAAGAGAGGTTTAGAGAATTCTATATAAAAAATTACTCGTTAGTTTAGTAATTCTCTATAAAAATTACTACTTATTTATTTCTTATTAAAAGAATAAATATTAGATTATTAAGAGCTCCAATATAGCTTTTATATGAAGAAACTAGATTATAGAAAAATCATTCTTTTATTATTATTTATATATCTGATCCTAGATTGGTAGATATATTAATAAAAAGAAAAGTTTATATTGCTAGAGAGCCCTGTAATGTTAAGAAATTTACTTCTAAAAATACTCAATGTGATAAGTGCCAAAAATATGGACATACTAAATTTAAATGCAAAAATAGCTATATCTGCAGAATTTATACTGGAAATCATGATTCTGATGCTTATTTTTATATAAATTGCTATACTAAAAAGCCTTATCAACATATAGCAATAAAATGTGCAAATTGTAAACAATCCTATATAGCTAATAACCAAATTTGTCCAGAATAGCAAAAGGTGAATTTAAAAATAAAAGATATAGTGCCTATAGATACAAATTTTTAATAGATACTATATTCTTACAAAATAATACAGGAAAAAACTGTGATAATATAATTACCTATCTAGAAATAGGCCTAGAAAGAAATATAGATTTTATATTATTTCAAGAACCCTATATTTAAGATAGTAGTACTATTTCCTATCCTGTGTACAATGTTATAATACTATTAAATTATATAAAACCAAGGGTAGCAATATTCCATTTAAAAAAATTAATATTTAGTTTTGAACTATTATATAATTCGCCAGACCTTTAGATTATAAATATCTTAATTAGAAATAATAATAATATCCAATTAATCAATATTTATAACGAGAAAGAACGGGATAAAAAAGATAATAAAAAAATAGATAATTCTCTGTACACGATAGACAGAGAATTATTAAATATAATACTAGAAAAGAACACTATAATTGCTAGTGATTTTAATGCCTATCATTCTTGGTAGAATAAAAATATTAATAACTTAGAAAGATCTTATAAACTAGTCACGTGGCTAAAAAGATATAATTTTGAGTTATTAAATATACTAGATAGTTCTACATAACATAGAAAGAATTTAAATAGTTCAATAATTGACCTAGTTTTCTATTTATAAAGCCTAAATAATAATAAAAATTATTTTACATAGAATACAACTTTAAAAATATCTTCTAGATCAGACCATGAAATATTATTTTATTCTTATAAAAATATAGAGAATATGGTATTAAATTTAATAATTAATTTACTGTATAATTTTGAAAAAGCTGATTGGAAAGCCTTTTCTAGTTATATAAATAAATTTAATAAACAATACAGTTTAATAAATTTAAATTTAGAAATAGAAAAAGAGCTAGAAAATCAAGTAGAAATTTTATAAGATATTATTTTTAAAGCAGCAGATTTAGCTATACTAGAAAAAAAGATATATTCTAAATTTAAAGCTTAGTAAAATAATAATTTAAAAAACCTAAGAAAAGATTTTGGAAAAGCAAAGAATATATACTATTCTTCTAGAGAAAATGAAGAATTATATAAAACTTATATTATAAAAAGGAATATATATTTTTATAAAATAAAAAAGGCTAAAATAAATATATAGAATAAATTTCTAGAAGAAGCTAAGAGTAAAGAAATATTTAAAGCCTTTTCTTATATAAAAAAAAGATTTTTAACTAGATTACCTACGTTACTATATGAAGAAAATAATATAAAAAAAGAAGCTATTTCTTTTTTATAAAAATATAAGGCCTTTTTTAAAGTCTTATTTAAAGAACCCCCAGTTTCTGAAGAAATAGATCTAAATATTCTATATTTAGAGAAATATAAATGGCTAGAAATTAAAGACTATAAGATAAAGGACTCTATATTCTAACTATTAAAAAATAAAGCTCTAAGACCTGATAAATTATTATTTATTATTTTACAGCATGCTTATAATAATATAAAAGAAAGATTTTATATTATTTATAAAGTATTAATAAAAAAGGATATTATCCTAAATACTAGAAAAAAGCTTCTAGAGTTATATTAAAAAATTAAATAGAAAGGAATTAGACCTTAAATCTTATAGAATTATTTCTTTATTAAATTGCTTAGGTAAAATATCTGAAAGAATTTAAGCTAAAAGATTAATTTATATTGCAGAAAATCCTAACACTAATTTATTATATTTCAACTAAATTGAGGGTAGAATAAATAAATCCTTAATTGATACAGTTTTATTATTAGTAAATGATATCTAAATTGAAAAAAAAATAAAAATATTACTTCTGTACTATTTTTAGATATAAAAAGCACATTTGATCATATTTCTAGGAATCAATTAATTAGAATTTGTATTCAATTAGGTCTTCTAAGAAATCTAATAAAATAGATTATATCCTTCCTATCTGACAGAGAAATCCGACTAAATTTTAATAATAATAAAAGTGATAGTATTCTTATTGTTGTTAAAGTACTACAAGGATTATCTTTTTTATTGATATTATTTTTAATCTATATCACAGTATTATTTATTTTTAAGGATTTAAATAATAATAGTGAATATGAATTAAAATTATATCTAAAAAGGGCTAGATTTCCTAGCTATATTAATGATATTAGTATAAAGATAAGCTTAAAAAAAAATAGAAGAAAACTGTAAAATATTAGAAAAAATTGCTGCTTATTTAATCTAAAAAAAGGAGTAAAATAATATCCAATTTAACAGGCAAAAAATAGAATTAATTTATTTTTTATTAACTAGAAAAATTGACTTAGAAAATCATAATTTCTGGATTAAAATTAGTGGAAATGAGATAAAGCTAAAATTAAGCATTAAATGGTTAGGAATTATTCTTGATTATAAATTAAATTTTAAAGAACATGTTAAAAATCAGGCTTTAAAGGCAACTAGGGTTTTTTACTAAATAGAAAGACTTTCTAATATAGAAAAGAGTCTAACTTTTTAAGCAATAAGACAGTTATATATAGCTTGTATAACATCAATTGCAGATGATAAAGTCCTAATTTAGTAGAGAAATTAATCTAATTTTTTATATAGATATCAAATCTTACAAAACCTAGCTCTAAGGAAAATATTAGAGATTTTTAGAACCCCCTCTTATAAAGCTATGGAATTAGAAGCTTTGATACCCTTACTAGAAATAAGATTTAATAAGATCTATAGATCTTATGTTTTAAAAACCTTACAATTCGAGAAATCTTATATTATAAAAAACAGGCTGCTAATTAATTTTATTTTAAATCCAAGTGAAAAGATAAACCTAATTTAAAATATTATTATAATTAGAATGACTCTAAAACACTAAGAGCTACAAGAATAAGAAATAATAATAATAATAATAATAATAGTACCTTATTATCTAATTTAGATATGGATTATCAACTACCTATTAGAAATAAGAAATATAGGAAATATAAATGCCAAATAGATTATTTAGTTTCATTATTTTCCTTTATGAATTGGAGCGAATTCCAAAAATCAGAATATAAATATAGAAATAAGGATATCAATAAATTAATATCAATTATTATCCCAGAAGAGACAAAACTTGTAGACATGGCAGAACCCAACCCGTCAACCCGAACCCAACCCGAACCCACACCTATTGGGTTGGGTTGGGTTATAAAATCTTGATTACTAAGCGGGTTGGGTTGGGTTGGGTTAGGTTATTTTATTTTTTAAATCTATATATCTTACCTAGTTTAATTGATTATAGATTTTTTATAAAAATAATAATATAATTTTAGCCTATTATTTCATTATTTTTTATTTTTATTTTAATATTTTATATGGTTATAAAGTTAGAAAATTTCTGGGTTGGGTTGGGTTTAAAAAAATATCAACCCGAACCCGACGGGTTGGAACAAGGACCCCCCAAAACCCGCCCCAACCCGCCCCATTGCCATGTCTAGACAAAAGAAATTATAACAAAAAATTATAATATTATAATCCAAAAATGGGCTAATAATAATATGTTAGAATAATATATTATTCTTTACTCTAATAGCTCAAAATTAAAAGAAAATAATAGGGTTAGAATTTATGATCTAAATTCTAAAAAACCCTATGCTTATAATATTGGAAAAGAACAAGAAATATTTAATTCTGAATATTTTGGAATCTATAAAGCATTAGAAATTGCACAAAATATATTAAGAGAAAATCTATTTATTTTAGATATATAGATCTTTTCTAACAGTCAATCTATATTAAAAGGTTTAAAATCAAGCCTATCAACAAGGAAACATTTTATATATAAAGAAATATATTAAACTGCTAAAAATATAAGAAATCAACATGTTAGAATTAATATTCAATGGTCTCCAGGGCATATAAATATTTTTAGAAATAAACAGGCTGATAAAATTGCCAAATTTACAGCTAAAAATCTAGAATCTAATAATATCAGTATTTCTATTAGCTATATTAAGAGATTACTAAAAGAAAAATCCTTATTAGAATGGGAATTAGATTGGAATAAAGCAAAAGAAAAAAGACAAAATAAATCCTTATATAAAAGATATAATAATATTAATTTTAAATGGAAAGCAAACCCATTAAAAATTAATAAATTATTATGGTCTTTAATTCAATAATTAAAAATGGGATATGGATACTTCTTATCCTATTTAAAATAGTTTAACTAACAATATGAGAATGATATTTGTAATAAATATGATTCTAGTTTAAAATAAACACCGTATTATTTAATATTAGAATGCTCTAATTTTAAAGATATAAGAAAGATGACTATTGAGAAGCTTAGTATAGAAAAAAGAAATTTGTATTTCTTATATTCTAAACCTAGCATCCCTACTCTAATAGAATATTTAAAAAAAACCAAGATTGCAACAAGAAAGTGGATTTTATTAGAAGAAGAATAAATCATATTATTCTTACTTCTCAATTCATAACTCACATTCGTTTATTTCCTTATTTGATGTGTTATAATTTTTACTAGCCTGCAGGGGGTCTCTCATTATTTTCCTAAAATTTGCCTATTTCTATTCATGTATTTAATCTAGCTAGCTCAAGCCCATTTCCTAATTAGGAAATGGCAGACCTTACATAGTCTCAGTCACTGGTACAAGGTCTCTAAAATGGAAGAATAATAATAATATTATTATTAGAGATGCTTTCTGTAGTACTATTATTATAAAATAATACTATCTACTAGATTCTTAATATTATAAATATAATATTAATACTAACTAGTATATATTATTTAGTCTTCTTCTTATACTTCTATATAAAGTCTGTTAAAGACTTATATCTTATAGTATTCTTAGTAACTTTCTTTATAATCTTAAGATTAAAGGTCTAGTTATCTTTGTAGATATTTTTATTATAATATTTACAATCTTTTTACCTTAGATAAATACTTCTCGGTTGAACCTGGCTGATTATATAGATATAGCTTTTTTAAGAGATAGAGCAGTCTATATTTAATTTATTAGAGTTGATAGAATTGCTTTTAAGAGTAGTATAAATATTTCTACTATATTTAGACTTATTAAAGTCTTTAAATTTAATAATAAGCTTAATAAATAATTTCTTATAGTTATTATAAACAACTTTATACTATATATTATAGAAGATATCATATAATTACTAAATTATAAATATAAATTTTAGTATTGTATGCTTCTTATCTATTCTTATTTTAGAAATCTTATATTAATATATATAATTATATATCTTTATTTAGTTCTTTATTTATATACTAAATTGTCTTTTTCTACTAGATCTAGTTTTTAAAGAAGTCTATTTACTTATAATCTTAAATTATTCTTAGCTAGTGTTAGGTTTGTAGCATTTTTAAAACTTAGAAAAGATTTTATATATACTTAATTTATTATAAATACAAAGATTTATAGAGTAGTTAATTATTTAAAAGATATAGCTGTAAATTAAAGTAATATATACTTCTTTAGTATTATACTTTATAAAGGCTCGCTTCTATATATCTTATTAATATTAGAAGTCTTTAATAGTTTTATTTTTCTACTTTTTTAGAGTCTCTAGCTTAGTAAGCTTCTTTCTCTTAGCTCTATTAAAATTAGGATTAATGTATTTCTAAACTTCTACTCTAAGAATCTTACTTTTAATTAGTTAAATCTATCACTCCTAATCAGATTTGCTAGAGAGAATAGTTTAATTCTTATTCTTAGAAGGCATATTGTATAGCTTTAAAGAGATATAGTAAGAATTATTATTATTATTTACTCTCTAAAGTCTATATATTAGTTGTTTAAGTGCCTGATTATAGAGAGCTCTTTATAGAAGTCTCTAGAATTTGTACTTAAAGCTATTCTCCTGCTTTTTTATTGAGCTGATTTTCCTCTAAATAACTTTAATATTACTCTTGTTGTAACTGCCTAGGGGATATACTACTATAAAAAAGTGAGTGGGAATATATAATGTAATATATTTAAATATGTCTAAAAGAGTGAAAATATCTAATATAGGTACGCTATATATAATATAGTGCAGGACTGTGCGCGCTAATTTAGTGAGGGGTTATCTTGCTAAATCCTTATATCGAGTAACGCTCTCTAGCCAATGGGAGCCGCTGAGTGGATATATGCGCTGCGCTCACCATATTTGGGATAGCTGTAAAGTAATCTTGTCAATATGCTAACACATCAGTTGCATTCATTGCATGTCATTCGGTTCCAAATATCTGGAGCACATTTGCTTACCCTACCGTCAGTGTTAAGAACCCGATTGTGCATATTCATAACCAATCTATGTTTGGATAAGCAATCTGATCAATGTCAGTCTTCGCGAAGCAATAAGTCATCCGGACCTGTCTATAACTTCTTTGCCATGGGTTACTTTAGTAAATCTTATCAACAATTTTCCTTCAGATTACGATGGTTATCTATTTTGATAGAGAGCCAAATGAGAAATTTATTATTAGTATCGGACATCAGCATGAATTCTGTTCTACCATACGTCTAAAGTCGCCCAATTTCACGTGTCTAATTGTTCCCGAAGCCAGTAAAGGAGTATCATGACACAATCCAACAACAGAAGAAAGCTCACTGGGAGAATTTCCTTGCTAATGATATGAATATATGGCAAGCAACTAAATATCTAAAACTAGGGGGCAGCTCATTCAGCAACAAGATACCGCCACCCTTTACTCCACCTGGAAAGTGCAGCATCTATGTGACTGCGAAGCTCTGTTACAGCGCAATCTACATCACCATCATCACGCAAGATTTGGTGTGTGGACAGCCCACGCTTTAGATAGATGAAGGACATCCTCCCCCTGGAACCAGATGCATCCGGCTGAGAGACTCAAGCTATTAAACGCAGGTTATAATGACACGAGTAAAATAGAACCAATACACTCCTCCACCTTTGAATCATGAGGGTTTAGAATTCTGCCATGAATATAAACTGTTATCGCTCTGACCTGCTACAAGTATTAGGAATGTGCTGATGCTTAACATCTGGATAAAATGGGTGGTTATGTATTGCCTTAAACAGTATTGGGAGAATAAGTGATGTATATGGACCTAGGAGCTCTAACTTAAAGCTCTGACAGCTCTGTGCAGATTGCATTAATTTACTTCGTAGCTTATGTGATTACAAGGTGGATTCTGAGTAGCAATATTCCTGGTTAATAAATACATTGAGATAGGCATCATGGTCTGCGACTAGTCCAGCGAGATTATCATTAAATAGCTACGGAAATACGCAGAGTGAGGCTAAGGGTACGATTATACCTGGAAAGTCAAGAATGCTAATAATATTGAACTCGTTGTCAACCTGAAAAATATTAGCTAGTTTCTCTTGGCTTTGAAAAGCGAGGATGGTACTTATTAAGATATTCTACACTGTCAAATCATTATAATTAATCATAAACAGCTTGTTTCTATACTCTTTAACAACAATCTTGCTAGAGAGCTCTATGAGAAGCTTATAATCAGCAAGCATTGCCTCTCTATTACTTTTAAGCTTGGGATCTTTTAGAGTAAAATTGCGGTTTAGCTTTGCTATAGCATTATACCAGTCTGAGATGGATGAAAAAGGACCCTTGTAGTAAGGGTTAAGGGCTTTATATACTGCTGCTCTATGCTTAGAGTAAGCAGTCCTACTTAGATCGATGTAAGGTTTAATGAAGAAATTCTCTTTCAGATCCTCTTATAAAGATCCTATTTTACTGAACTTTAAGGAGGCTAAGTGTTAAGACAATATATTAATACTGCTTCCAAGCACATTATGACCTTTCACACTGAATTAATGATAAATAAGGAGATAAATATACTTAACTATAATATAACATCTGTTAACTGCTGATGCACTTTCTAGGCTAACGCAAGGTCCTTTAGAATGGGTTCAGGATCATTCTGCTCTAAAAGAGGTAACTAGTGGCTGGGAAGCCGTTCCATAAGTATATATGTTGCATTAACTGCATTCTTTGGATTTGATTAAAGATAATATATAAGCACCTCTAGGATAGGAAGCATGCTGTGTTTCTTTAGATACTTTAACGTGGCGGCGTAGGAAGCAGAAACATCTTCCGGTTAGAAACATTTGTATAGAAGTGGAATGCGTGCTATCTAAACAACTTTGTCTGAGAAGACTAGTTTGTAAACTATATTAAATCCTAGAAATAACGCTATAGTCCCTAAGTTAGCTTTGAGGCTATGATTACCAGTAAAGCATATGATTTGAGCCTAAGTGAACCTCCTATTGTGTGCTGCCCTAGACAATATAGGACTCTACCTCAACAGTTAGTGGCAACTGTATAGAGCTCATCTAACTGGATAGTTCTGATAAAGTTATTAAATTTAGGCTTATGGTCTCCATCCATGGTCTGAAGGGGATATGGGATGTTGATTAAACTGAAGTCAAGTATTTGGAGTTTAGGAGGCCTTGAGGGCGCTTCGATGCAAGATACCTCAAACAACAAAGAACTCACTCTACTATCAACTACTATACAGATTCTATCCCTTCAAAGCCATTTTGACGGCGAGTATCGTACCAACGGACCAATGGCTTTCCGACTACAAAGTCAAGTTCCCCAAGGGTGGAGTCTACAGGCATGATTAGAGACCATCTAAAGACAAAGAGCAGGAAGACCTACCATATAAGACACAACCTTGTTACTGATGAGCCACGCCCCATCAATCTCCTCCAGAGTATCATTGTACTGCTGGAAATACTGCGCATACATCGGCGGATCAGCATTAATCCTCCAGAAAGTGCCAGTGAAAGACGTAATAGCGACCGCTGACTTTCCATCTTCACTGATATCAATCTTCTGGGTGCCAAAGTTGTGCTGAGTCTTAAATTCAGTCAACAAGCCACTTAGATACGTGCTAATGTTGGCGGCACCGGATTGTTGCGATCCGGCGATGCTGAGATTCATAACTGCATTGGGCGTGAACATGTCGTCGAACGAGGGTACAGGGCGTGTATCAACTGCAAATGAGAAGGCGTTGACTGCGGTCCTGATTGTGAGATATGTATCGGCGTAGGACTTTGATGCTCTGGGCAGGCCATTGTGTGCCTCAGCGAGAGTCGCTGGGGCGAGCATCACCAGGGTTGAGATGAATGCAGAAGAGAAATGCATTTTGGCGGTAAGGAGAGATAGTAAAGTTTTTGTTGTTTGGAAGACAACAGTTACTGCATTTTCGAAATGAGCTCTTTACAAGATTTTATATCTTTCCTCAACTTCATCTCATTCCAGCTGAGCAGTGTATAAAATTCTCAGCTTCGGATTGGATGGGGCTCCGGAGTTGAGGTCAGCCCTACCGGCATTGAGTCTCATCAAAAATAAACACCCTATATGATTCCTTCTAGGGTCTTACTTATTCATCCTGAATAATTCGATAGCCGTTGCCTTGCACATTGATGTTCCAGAGTAAATAAAGAGCAGATAATCACACTGATTGTATTGTTTACCAAGGTAGCTTCTTGTAAATCCGATATGTATATACAACATTGCTATGTACAAGTGAAATAACTACCACATTCAAGAACGTTCCAACGCATGCAAAGCTTCAGCAAGCGTAATGACATGAAGGCCCATTTTGGGCAAAAGAATGTCGAGCGTCACATTGGCGACTGCTTCAGTCTGATGAACCGGTAATTCCAACACATTATCCCTGATCACATAGATTTCGTAGTCTAGATCGAACAGTCGATAAACGGTAGCCATGACAACACCGGACAGACTTAGACCAGACTATATACTAACATTAGTAAACCTTTATAGAGCTTGATAAAGGTTACATACAATAACAACAGTCTTGATATTCTGCGCTTTCAAGATTTGCTCTAAAGCACTCCCCGTCGTAGCAGACCATCGAGTCTTTCGCAAAATGAGATCCTTCTCATCAACCTTGAAAACATCACAAATCTGAACTTCAGAAGAGCCATTCTTGAAGTCTCCAAAAGGAGCAATCAGCCTGGCAAACGGCGAGTCTGGTGCAACCTCATGCTGGTTAGGGCTAAACGAAAGAGTAGAAAAGATTGTGAGAGGGCGTGGAGTCTTGAGGTGTACGGCGTCGTTCCATTTGGTGCAATTGGCAATCATAGCTTGACCTTCGGGTGTATCTTTGACTGCATTGATGAGGATTGTCATCCAGTCCAGGTTGAGGATGGCATAGTTGCTGCCGAAGCTGAGGGGGCTGTTGATTGTAGACATGATTCGATCTGGCATAAGCGATGGGTAAAATTGCGAAAATGATACCTTTGGCGTAGAAAACCAAGACCTATTTTTACAATTTCAAGGCATAGCTATTTCTGATTTTCAAAATAACATTTAATGAAATTATTTGCGCTAAAGCAATGTTCCTTCCCGACTATGACGGAGCTGAGAGCCCCTTGAATATCAACTCCGTGGCGCACCGGAGTTGAGACCTTAGCATCTAATAGTGGCAAACACACTATTTACTACTTATATGTCCAATCGCACCCACAGATTCACCATAATTCGTCTATGTTCAATTAACATAATAATAACATAAAGCATTTCAATAAGTACTTACTACGCCATGAGCTCCGTGGAAAATGCAAAACAACCTGAAAATGAGGATGCTACTCCAGCAGCAGCTCCAACGATGAAGCCACCAGAAACCAAGACTCCCGAACCACCATACAGCATATTCGACAAAAGACAAAAATGGCTCATTATCATTATTGTTTCGACAGCTGCAACCTGTAAATCCTTCTAACCACCAACTATAATGAACAGTATTGCTAACATAGACAGTCTCCGGCTTCGCATCAAACATCTATTTTCCCGCTCTACCAACAATCGCATCTGACCTGAACGTCTCACTCGAATTGGTCAATCTCACCGTCACATCATATCTAATTTTCCAGGGTCTTGCGCCCAGTCTCTGGGGCCCAATATCCGACGTCAAGGGCCGTCGCACAGCTTATATATGTACTTTCCTCGTCTTCCTGGGGGCATGCATTGGTCTCGCCGAGACCAAGAATTATGCTACGCTTATTGTCTTGCGATGTCTCCAAAGCACAGGAAGTGCCAGCACCATCGCAATCGGCTCAGGGGTTATTGGTGATATTACAAATCGTGCCGAACGAGGAGGGTATATGGGGATTTTCCAAGCAGGTCTACTCGTCCCCGTGGCTATAGGACCAGTGATAGGAGGCGCGATTGCAGGGTCGTTGGGTTGGAAGGCTATCTTTTGGTTCCTGACTATCTATAGTGGTGTGTTTCTTTGCTTGTTGATTGTCCTGTTACCGGAGACCTTGCGATCCATCGTCAAGAATGGTGGTCAGTTACCGTTCAACTTGTTGATGAGATATCCATTGAAGTTTTACCAGAAAACCAGCAAAGTCGATTGGCAACAAGTGTCAGGCAATCAGCCTGCACCCAAGAAACATGTTGATGTTTTTGGACCACTCAGGATTCTTTTGAGCAACCATGCAGCGCCTATAATCATCTTTCTCGCCGTCTACTATGCAGTCTGGCAAATGAGCATCACCGCCATGTCATCTCTTTTCAAGACTCGGTATGGTCTGACTGAGATTCAAATTGGCTTAACCTTCATCGCAAACGGCGTCGGATCAATGGTTGGAACATTGATAACAGGCAAGATCCTCGACAAAGATTACCGCCGCGTCAAGACGAAGTACGAGGCTTCTCTAGACACCGAACGCAGAGAAAGTATGCAAGAAGAAGACTTTCCCTTGGAAAAAGCTCGTCTCAGACTTGTTCCTACTTTCTCCCTTCTGCAGTGTCTTTCTATTCTTCTTTTTGGCTGGACCATCCAGTACCCTCACAAGGTTCACATTGCTGTCCCTATTGTGTCAACATTTATTACTGGATGGACGGCTGTTTCAACACAATCTCTCATCATGACTTATTTGGTGGACATATTTCATGACAGGAGTGCCGCTGCCAGTGCAAGTCTGAATCTTGCCAGATGTTTGTTTGCCGCCGGAGGTACGAGTTTCGTCATGCCGATGATCAATGGTGTCGGAGTCGGAGTAGCATTTACGATTTGTGCTGCTGTGCAAGTACTGGCATTGATAGGCCCGTTGATCCAGTACAAATTTGCCGGAGGATGGAGGCGGAAGGATAGAGAGAAGGCTGAGCAAAGAGATGGAGAAAGAACGAATGAAAAGTAATTGAGACCTCCACAGGCAAAATCCATGGGTACGCGATCACATCTTCAAGCTTGAACATGGTCATATCCATCCTCCTGAAAACCGTACGGCTGTTGAAAACATTCAATACACAATAGAGTTTCTTATATATAGTTAATTGTACAATAATAAATCAATAAATCTTACTACCGAACCTATAATTCCGTCTGTAGACAGATTATTTCTCCCCCATAGGAGCGCAACAGTTCACTTGTCTGATAGTTAGATGCAGTCCGTTAGGGCTAGGGCAAGCCTCTCGGAGGGTTGCCGAATTGGTGGCGGTTGACCCTAACCCCTACCCTAAAATATCCGAAGATGCGTAGAAGAGCCGGTAGCCGAAGCGGTTGATAGGCGCAGAGCTAGGGCCCTGGCGGGGCTTAGCTTTTAAGGGCCAACGCCCCAGCGATAAGGACGTCGTTCATTACACACCACTGATAGCAGAAGCATCATGTCTTTTTTCCCCTCATTTTCTTGTGCAACTTCCCAGATAAAGTCTCTACCTGTTCTATGGATATTTTGATCTAGGCTTTATAGTCATTCCACTTTCAAACATGTCCACTGACGAGGCACGCCCGTCAAAGCGTGCCAGACAGGCTTGTGAGCCATGCCGGTGAGTCGGATACCACTCTCGATTCTATTCTAACAAGAAATTGGAGTTACGATTTTGTTTTAACTTGGAAATTATAGGCGCAAAAAGTCAAGATGCCCTGGCGAACGACCTACCTGCTCGTATTGTGAACGTCTGGGCCAGCATTGCGAGTATGCTGATGTAGCCGATGAAGGATCTGACTTTGCTAAGAAGATGGTGAGATTATCCTTTTTGCTGCGCTTATATTTTCATGATAGCTCTAATAATTATATAGGAGGAACGAATGTCTGGCATAGAAAGCAGGCTAGAAGCCATGATAGACCGCTTCGAGTAGGCAGATACGCTCCATTCCATGTTCTGGAAGCACTTGTGCTGACAACTGAGAGTCGAGAGTCTGTTCGATCTATCATACCGTCTCCAACAGCAACATTTCGGAATAGGCCAGTTTATCACGAGCCTGGCGAGAATGTACCAGTCCAAGAATCGATTACTCGGTAAATCTCCCCTTCTGAGAATACCAAATTTGCTTTCAATACTAATATTCATGTGGAAGAACCAAGCAAGCTGTTCAGTCTGCCTCGCGTCTTTTCCTGACTTACTGTAACTGCCAGCCGCTTCCGTTATTTTACCATGAAAGTTTCTTTTCTTCAATCGATGCCCGTGATATTGAACTTCTAGATGCAATTCAAGCGCTGGCATTAAGGTTCAGTGATGGTGGGATTACAGATCCTGATATCGAGCATCAAATCAGATTTCGAACGGAAAGCTGTCGCACACGAGTCATGGACCGTATTGCGAACGGAACGGTCGAGTTGAGTACATTGCAAGCCTTATGTTTGCTTACTTTAATTGAACATACTGGTATTGTGATCCGTGCGTCCTGATTTATACTATCTGTTACTGACTTTCTTCGGAGTTGGTAATAAAATCCGGGCTGGAGCTAATTTAAAGCTCGCTAGCTATGTACTGAAAAGCTTGCAACCGAACTTCGCAGAAATGCCGCGAAACCTAGAAAATATGAGAGATGAAGTTGAGTTGTGCCATTGGAGCATCCATGTGCTTTGCAACTTGCTACATGATCCCTCTCAGCTGAGTGTGACCGCGCCTGGTAATCAGCCATACGGATTCCCCCTGCAACAACAAAGGGGACTCTCAGAACCAAAAGGAGATCATGGTCTGATTGCTTATACAATCCGCCTCAGTGACGTATGGAAATTAGCAAGAATCTACGCTAGCGCTCGCGTTGACCAGGAATCCGCTCCTCCATGGTCGCCACAGTCAGACTACTCAATCGTCACCTTCAGCCATACTGAGATGGAGAGTCGGACTCCGCTTAAATACAGACTGCATGCCAGCAGATTTCCAGATATATCTCTTGCAGATCTAATGGAGAAAAGGGACTACTGGGGCCCCTGGCTCTTTATCCAACTAGTTTGGCATACCATACCTTGCATTCTCAATCATCCATTCTTACTCTCAATGCGCTTGAAGAATTTTCGACATACGATGCCGCAGTCTTTTTTGCGAAACTCATTCGAGCAGATTACTTTGCATACAGGCTGGATATTGTATTTTGTTGACCTGCTGGAAACAAAACAATACGAAATCTCAGATCCCACAGCCGGCCAGTGTGTAGCGGTTGTTGCGACTATATACCTGCAGCACAGTTTCGTTGACGAGCTGACTTTCAGGGAGAAAGCACAATCTGGGTTTGAGAAGTGCATGAGATTCCTACGGCGAATGGCACTGAGATGGCCTCATATTGAGAAACAGGTACGAAACCTACAGCAACTAAGGGATAGCATTTCTGCAAGCGAAGTACAGCAACAAGATCCGAGCTTGCAACCTACACGAACCTCGGGTCGCCAATGGCTATATAATGTCAGTCTGCTAAGTCAGATACTTGAATGCAACAATGCCAGCCAAGCTTACAATGCTTCGGGAGATATTTTCGGCCCAGGACTCGCCAGGGACAGAGCTGCCTATGCTTCTACCACAGCTAGCATCACACCAGATCCGGATTTCACTTTTATCGGAGTACCGGGGATTTCAGGACATAAGACTGTGGCTAAGGAGGCGGTAACATACCCACCTGATCAGCTGCAACCGCAAATCGATCTGGACATGTACCACGTTTCACCCAGTGCGCCTATTGATCTATCCAACTTGATGGGCAATCCTCAGTCAGGGCTGCTAGATGCACCTGAGGCAGCTTTCTTACAACCGCATGATTATGGCAGAGCGATTGAAAACTGGTTGAACTTTAATGCTGGATGAAGTCATCATTTTAAGTAGTTGATAGGGTCTTATTTAATGCAATATTCCCTCTTGTCATATTGTTTACTCATATATCTAGGTAACTACCAAGACAACGGGCCATTACTACTGTTCGCAGCTTCACAGTCCAGTGTATTACAAAAATCAACCTCTTCCTGCAATTTATTAGTCACCACTGGCGCAGGTGTAGCCGGCCAAATATCTCTTCCCTGCTCTTTCTCCAACCCGCGGTGATTCATCACTTTTTCTTTAACTCGATCTTGAAAGTAAAGCGGACCCTAAGAAACAATCTAAGCAAGAAGTCGCAATATAATGATACTGCTAGACGACCGTCCATACCTTTTCGTTCTGAGGATGTAGTTGGCCATTCGTGTATATCCCTGCGTTCAGATTCTTCTGTGCAGCATTGCACAGATCCTTATCTTCCTTAAGGGCTTGTTTGAATATTGAATCGAGGTGGCCGAATTCCTCGTCTGACGAGTTCTTGTTTCGATATACTTCGTATTCCATGAGAGTTTGGGAGGCCGATTTGGGTATACAGCGCATCATGTAGAAGAAGTGCTTCCTAAATTTTTTATAATCGTCAGTGTCCCGTATAAAAAGGATGATACGGACTGATAGATACTTACGAAACAGTTATTGAGGCATTCGGAAAGTAGAATGTGCTATAGATTCCCAGACCTTCACGATCAGGTCTATCGGTGTTGAAGTGTTGGATATGGCCTCCTTTTGTCTCGACCCAATACTTTGATAAATCAGAGTAGTTCATAATATTTGGATGACCAGTCGGGCAGTGATAGCACTGGAACATTGAACTTTTGTCAATTCTACAACGAGACCGGAACGGCTAGGTAGGGCTATTGAGGGACTATCACTCACTTCATTATAGTTATCCGCTAATGTTTTCCAGTTATAATCCCCAACCATCTCCCATTGATGATCAAACTGAAACTCAGTCAATTCAAACTGCAGCATCCGAGGTTGCTCATCGACACCACCGAAATCGTCTTCCCATGAGATACTGGGCTTCTCTGAAGCCTCGAGATTTACCCAAATGAAGCCCAACTTGTCGATATGGATGTGAACTGGGAATAGTCCGTTTTTCTCCTTTTCAAAGTTTTCAATGTCATCGTAGCGAGGTGCTTTGGCGAGTTTGCCGCTGAGGCCATACGACCAACCTAGTATTCGTTATCTCAGCATTGAGGTCACTCGTACGACTTTCCATGTAGAATGGATGGCATACCGTGATATTTACAAGCCAAAATATTCACCTTGCCCTCCTTTTCCTGTACAAGCGGATATGCACGATGTCGACACACATTGTGAAATCCGTTGATATTTCCTTGCCGGTCCTTCACCAGAAAGAATGAAAACCCGGCCTCCTGAAGTTGAATATATTGGCCGGGCTCAGTAAGGCGAAGTTGATGAGATACAACTATCCAGTTTTTGGAAAAGATGGCTCGTCTTTCCAACTGGTACATGGCGTCGGATCGGTACCATGATGCCGGTAGGCTTCTGCTTGGAGCATCTTCCTGCGTGGGCACGTCTGTTGATTTCATATATCCAAAAATACGATTCATTTTGATGTTTAGAATGAAGTTGAAGTGATTTGTGATTATAATAGAACGTTGTTGTGCTCTGGTTTCGATTTCCTATACATCTACACAAAGTGGGAGAGTTTCCCTGGGGTGTTTGTATTGACCATATTATCTACCTATTTACTACTAGTACACTTAAGCCGATGGCCCAATGTTCCCCTCATTCCTATCTCAACCTTGACCCACCGTCGTAATGTTAAAGGCCTTGAAGTTAATGCTGTACCTATCTCCGTACCCACTCTGGGGACGGATCCCGGCCCGGATCCGTGTGGCATACCATGTAATCGAGATGGAGTTTGATTCTTCTCCAACACTTGATGATTTTTTCTCTTCTGTCTTTTTAGTCTGTTTTTATCTGTATCAATTGAATAGTGGCTGCCATTTGCAGGAGAAAATCTACAGAGACTAGTCTGAAATAGCCTCATCGCTCATCACACATCAAGTACAACATTGGAACAGTACAAACCGAGATCTTTGGAAATATCCTCCAAGATGCCTATACAGAAAGACGAAAAGATAATAATCATTGGCGCGGGTGTCTTTGGACTATCAACCGCCTTGGAGCTCTCGAAGAGAGGATACAAGAACATCACGATACTCGATCGCCATGTACCGCCAGTAGTCGACGGAAGCAGCGTTGACATCTCAAGGATCATTCGCTTTGACTATGCGGATCCGTTATATGCCCGAATGGCAAAGGAAGCTTACGACGGCTGGACGAAGGAATATTCCGACTTCTTCTACCAGTCGGGGTTTATCATGCTCGCTAAAGACGCCTCAAATGTCTACGTGAGCAAGTCGATGGAAATCGTTCGGTCTCAGGGTGGACAAATTGATGAATTTGCCGATGCCAACGATGTAAAAAAGCTGTATCCTGGTGTTACAGCTGACTTTTCCGGTCTCTATGCGACGCACAATGCCATCGGAGGTTGGGCAGATGCTGAGCGGAGTATTCAACGGTTGGCTAGTGAATGCACTCTTGCCGGTATTTCGTTCATCACAGGGCCACAGGGCACTGTCCACTCTCTTCGGAAGGAAGGTTCACGAATTACTGGCGTCAATATTGTCACTGGCGGTGCGATCTTAGCATCGCAAGTGATCTTGTGCACCGGAGCATGGTCGAACAGGTTGCTCAACCTATCACACGCAGCATCTGCCTCCGGCCAACCCGTTGGCTTCATTAAATTGACGCCGGAGGAAGCTCGCGAGATGGAAAATACACCAGTAATGATTAACATGACTACTGGTGTTTTCTGTTTTCCTCCCACTCCAGGAACACACATCCTCAAATTGGCGCGTCACGGTCATGGTTATGCAACGGAGGCTGTATCAGAGGCAACTGGACGTGTTATATCATCACCTAGGCGAGACGGCAGTAATGCAAAGTCTGGATATCTTCCAGATGATGCCGACGAAGCACTCCGAGACGGGCTACGACAATTCTTTCCTAACCTCAAGAATCGTGCATGGATGAGACGGCGTCTTTGCTGGTACACGGATACCCCAGCTGGTGATTTTATCATTGACCATCATAACAATTTGGATGGACTATTTGTGGCTACTGGAGGAGCAGGACAGTGAGTGATCCTCCAATCTATGATGAACTTGAAGAAGTACTAACGATTTCCAAGCGCGTTCAAGTTCCTCCCGGTCTTGGGTCGATATGTTGCAGATTGTTTCGAAAACAAAGCTCCTGCAGAAATACGTGAGAAGTGGAAACTACGTCAAGAAGTTGAAGACTCTAATGCTCCCCTGATGGTGGGAGATGGTAGTCGGGGAGGGCCTCCTTTACGGAAATTGAATGCTGTCGAGCAATCAAGGTTGTAGAGGCACGCGGTTTTTTGAATATTTGAGATAGATATGCATAGTATGCTCGGCTTAGAAATTCTAAAAATTAATTCTAGATGTTTCCTTCCAATCTTGCATTTCCAACTCAAAGGCTACAACATAGACATCGTAATCGAGGCGATTAGGGCTTAGGGTTGGGGCTTGATGCTCATAGATAAGGACATAGCCATCCGGCCCGTTTCCGGGTGGGACGAGAGGGGAAGGGGAACTCTATCAAGTGGCTCATCGTTGTACATTGATAAGGAACAAAGTAAACAATTGCCTATGTTATTTGAAGTGGCCATCAAGTGTTATACAACCGAGTCATCTGTCGAATCTCACCACTATACAGCCAGTACTTTCCAAAGACTTATACAACACCAGGTCTCTAACGAGAAAACGAAGATGTCTAGCAAGCGTTTGCGTATCACAATTATAGGAGCCGGGTAAGTCCTGAATTAACCATATCGTTGTTTGGATCGGCTGAGCGTTGACTAATTTGGGACATACAAATCAGCATGTCCGGAATCTTGATGGGTACGATACCTTCTTTCCTGCCAACCTGCCAATACAAATTGAGGATCTAACCGACATTTTTGATGACAGCATACAAGTTACAGAAACATCTTTCCGATTTCGTGGACTTCCGCATCTTTGAAAAGAATTCGGATCTAGGAGGCACATGGTTCGAGAATCGATACCCCGGGTGCGCGTGTGATGTACCCAGTCACGTCTACCAATACTCCTTTGCTCTAAATCCTGACTGGTCTAAATTGTATGTTTGTATAATCACAACAAGGATTTCCCTCTAAATGTGTGAAGATAGTCTGATGGTTCCAATAGTTACGCATCATCCCAGGAGATTCAACAGTACCTCAAAACGGTCGTCAGGCACTTTGACTTGGGTAAATACATACAATATAATAGCACTGTGACAAGTGAAGCATGGCAGGAGGATAAAGGTACATGGAAAGTCGAAGTCGAGAATCAAGGAACCTTTGAAAGCGAGATCCTTGTCAACGCCGGAGGCATTCTAAATCACCTCCAAATGCCCAACATCGACGGGTTGAATTCGTCTTTAGGACCAATACTTCATACAGCTGCTTGGGATAGCTCCGTTGACCTTAAAGGTAAAAGAGTTGCAGTTATCGGGGCTGGGGCTAGCTCCATCCAACTCCTTCCTCAAATTCAGCAATATTGCAGTCATGTCGATGTCTATATCCGCACCCCATCCTGGATTTCGCCTCCGGTAGCCTTGCCAAATCCAGATGCAACTAATCATGCTTACTCGGAAGATGAAAAAGATCGATTTAGACGCAGCAGTGTCTTCTATCTCCGCATCCGCAAGGAACTCGAGAGCAACTTCAATGGCATGTTCAAAGCGTTTTTCAAATCAAGCCCAGAGCAACGTGATTTGCGAAACCGGTTTGAGGCGAGAATGAAACAATTGATAAAAGATGAGAGCCTACAAGAAAAGTTGATACCGCCTTTTGAGGCAGGTTGCCGTCGCATCAACCCCGGTGAGGGATATCTCATAGCCTTACAGAAGCCAAATGTGCAACCAATCTTTGATCCAATCAAGAAGATTGATGCCCATGGTGTGATTACATCTGATGGACAAGAACATCCTGTGGATGTTCTGATTGCGGCCACTGGATTCAACACGACTTTCCGTCCACGGTTTCCTATTTTCGGAGTAGGAGGCGTCAATCTTCAGGACTTATGCGAGAAGAGCCCAACATCTTATATGGGCACTGGCGTGTCTGGGTTTCCAAATTACTTAGTATTTCTCGGTCCTAACACGCCGATCTCGAATGGTAGTTTGATAGGTGAGAAGTTGTCATTCAATATTCCTTCTTTAATCAATGCTGAGACAAACGAACAGGCTCTCTAGAAGCCACCAGCGACTACTTCATCCGCCTGCTGCGCAAGTTTATCAGGCAACGAGTCAAAAAGTTCGATGTCCGGCTAGATGCCCAGAATGACTTTGATAAGCATACACAAGCGTATATGCAAGATATGGTTTGGACTGGGACCTGTCGGAGTTGGTGTAAGCAATGCCTATCTACCCAATCCGAAAATATTAGTATCTAATAAAGTCTACTTTCTAGTCAGGAACCATGAAAGCGGAAAAGTGACTGCACTTTGGCCAGGAAGCTCACTGCACTATATACAGACTCTAGCAGAAAATCGATGGGAGGACTACACATGGGAGTACCACGGAAATCGTTACGATTATTGGCAACAGGGGCTTTCCTGGATTGAGGAACCTTTGGTTGATTCACTGGGCCGTGCGGAAGCCGAAGCTTTGCATTCCTCGAGTATGCCAACGAAGGATTCTGATATCAGCTTCTATCTCCAGGAATACAGCCCGTTGCCTTCCCCGCCTTCAGTCAAAGATGAGCGTTCAGTGGAAGGTGTGATAGTTGAGCAGGCCATGGAGGCCAAACTCTCGGATTTCGTTCAAACCAATGTTTCTGCCGCTATTCCTGTATAGAGTGGGCGCATAAAAAGCAGATAAACGTTGAATACATGCACTATTTCATCTAAAAAATTGAATAAGTCCTGCAATAACTGACTTAATAATGGGATACATATCAAACGTCTTGTAGAATGAGGATCTTGGGAGCTTCAATGACCTCTATGCAAAGATATTCACCTCTGGAATAAAGTCTACAATGGCAGATCAAGAACCACTGCTTCTCTTCATGTCATCGAGTAGATCATAAATTAGTTAAAGTTGAGTATCCAGCTATCATAGCCGCGCCCTTTCTCCCAAATTCCAAAGCTTTACCATTGGCCCATTCTGTCCATACACAGGATCCTCTTGAGGTTTTGCAACAGACTCAATCTCTTTTCTCAATTGAGCAAGATCAATAGGTTTCTCTCCCATCTCATTACGCCATCTTGGACGACCCTATCCCAAGTCAGTGACAATGCAAATATTTGCTTAGAGCACATTCTTACTTCTGGATAAACACCAATATAGCAGTAGTCGCTACTACTATCGGCCATTGAATGTGCCGTGCCTGCTGGCAGAATAATGACATCTCCAGCGTGGACTTTGACTTTCACACCACCATTCTCGTCACCTCCGCCTATGCCTAGCACTATCGTCGAGTTACCGCTAAAGATGCCTATCAAACATGTTATGAGAAATCTCTTCCATCATAAAGGCATCCATCAATGCAATACATACCGTAACATTCATGACTATTCGGGTGAAAATGCCGTATGGGGATATGTCCCCATGTGCCCTAATAAGGGTTAGGGTTAGACGCTTCAATCACACATGATAGGTAGTTCTTGCTCACTCTCTTTTCCCACTTATGTGTTGTCATCAATGATGTGACAGTCTCCTCTGTCAAGGGCTGTGGTAGCACATTCCTATAGTGCAATACCGGCAAGGATTTGTTATTCGGGGCATGCCGGGTGCTGGTTAGGAAGTAAGTGTTTACCGACTCCATCATGTCCTTCCTCTTGAAGATTGTATGATGAGTTCTGTAAAGCTTTGGGAATTCTCTCAACAAGTGAAGGATCAGACCCAAGTATCTGATTTCAGTTTCCGGTCCTTCTGCTACACGATCTCCTATCAGTACAGCCAACCCCGCACAGCCGGGGAGCGGACCGGGTCCGAGGAGAATCATAGATAAGCCTTCCTTTAGCTTCAACTCTATGATATGAATAGTCTCGTGATAACGATGTTGATTCCGGCATGGTAGCACAGCCGTAGGTTGCTGATCCCAGTCGAGCAAGTTATGGAAAGTGTCTGGGCATTGAGATAGGAGACAATCCCGTTATCAACATCAGTGACACAAGGACAAAGGCCCAATTCTTATAAATTGAGTGGATTGAGACTATCCGGTGCCAAATTAGGTATACAATTGACATTTTAGTTTTACATTTTATCTCTCGAAATTCAAATGGATATGGAGTCTTCCGATTACGACAAAGCCAAAACGTCCATGGAGAAAGCTGGCCCAGTCACCAGTCAGGGTCAGGGGCTCCAATATCACCTGACCGGCAGAGAGACCGAAGATTCCAACATCCTCGTTGTGCATCACGCCATTGAATCTATTGGTATGGGCAAGTATCAATGGCAACTACTTACTACCTGTGGCTTTGGGTTTCTCATCGATCAGGTATGCCCTCATTTCACTTTTGATAAAAGGCCCTCGAGAGACTATGGCTAATGGGCACACATGTAGATGCTCCTTGTCTCGATCAGTATCCTCGCCCCCAACACGGCTAAGGAGTTTGGTCCAGCCCACTCCACGCTTCTCTCTGCACCGCTTTATGCAGGCTTACTCGTGGGTGCTATCGCATATGGAGTTCTTGCGGATAAAGTAGGCCGCAAGTTGATCTGGCAGATATCCATCTATGGAATCTCGATAGTCAATATGCTTAGTGCGTCTGCTACCAGTTGGACAGCGATGAATGTGTGGATAGCTCTTAATGGGCTTTTTGGAGGTGGAAATTGTGAGTGATGTTTCACCTACAACCATACAAAAAGAGATGACACGTCAATACTGACTGATTGTAGTGGCCATTGATCTAGCAATTTTGTCAGAGGCACTTCCTCGGAAGTGGATGTTTCTGCTGACTGGATTGGCCTGCGTATGGGGACTGGGAAGTGCAATGACTGGTCTGATAGGTACTTCTCCCACTTGTGTTCTGTTTCAGAAAAAGGAGCAGGATGACTAACCTCCAGCAGCATGGCCATTAGTCGTCGCTTTCTGTTGCCCCAACGGCGCCACCCCCGAAACCTGCAGTAGAAGTGAGAACATGGGATGGCGTTACCTTCAGATCCTCCTCGGTGGATTATGTCTTGTCATGTCCCTCATACGCTCCTTTGTCATCGGTATGAAGGAGTCGCCCAAGTGGCTGGTCACTAAGGGGCGAATCGAAGAAGCAGTGGCAGCAATCAACAGTATTAGCAAAAATAACGGATCTGATTACGTTGCGAACATCGATCATTTTTCTGCTAATCCTGCTCAGAGTATGCAAAAAACGCACTGGCGACAGGATTTGGCGACGTTTCGTAGCTCTCTCGTGTCTCCGAAGAAGTTGCGTCTGGTAATTTGTCTGATCTTCTTGTGGATATTGGTTGGTATTGCGTAAGGCTCCCCTCCATCACTTTCAATTACACAATACTAACATCACAGCTACCCAATATACACACTCTTCCTTTCTTATTACCTGGCAGCTCACGGCGCGGATCTGGGAGACGGCAGCAACTACCAGACCTATCGAGACTGGGCAGTTTCTGCCGTTGTAGGCATCTTTGGCCCTGCCTTAAGTGCCTGGATGGTCCATGTCCGGTTTCTAGGATATCGATGGTCCCTAATGATCACGGGTGGTATGTGTGCGATTTTCGCCGGGGCTTTTACCATCATCAAGAACGAAGGTCAAAATCTTGCGTTTTCCTGCATGATCAATTTCTGGCTCAATGCTGCATATAGTATTATTTATGCGTGAGTATTATTGCCCAATCCTTCTTTCAAATCAGGAGGAAACCATACTGACCCAGCCCTAATACCGAGTAGATACACCCCAATCGCGTTCAGTACTGAGCATCGTGGCACAGCATGCGGATTGTTGCTATCCTGTGGCCGAGCAGCGTCTTTGTCGGCACCTTTTATTGCAACGTATGGTAATGTGGACTCGCCGGTTCCTCTGTTCGTCTCTTGCGGGCTGTATGTAGCTATTGGGGTTACTGGATTGCTACTGCCGTTTGAGCCCGCAGCAGCTGAATTTTCCATGAATGAGTAATTGGTGAACCGACACTATGGAGGACACCATAGCTAGCTTTAGTGACGTTAATGTCCATATGACCCTAGTCAAGTAGGCATGAACTAGATAGTTAGATACGTGCCTGGGAAGCCAACCGGAGTGATTTTGTGAATGTTAAGCAGTCGAATCACAATCCACGAAGTATAAAACACAATAAACACTACATAGTCATACTCCAACAGCATGACTCGATAAATGAGTAAGCAAGCCGTGTATAGCCAGCAAAACCTGCTTGTATCAGGGTTCGTTACCTGACAAGTGATATCACCTTAGATCGAAGTTCTGAAACTCATCTGACCAGACGGGACGAAGGGGGCCATATAGCAAAGATAGATCGGAAATGTAGGCATTTAGCCTATCATTCACCAATTGGTAATAGTAACACTGACAGTGGTAGTGGCTATAGCATGGGTTCATGCATAATGTCACAAAATAGCCGTATCAGGAAGTGCCCTCGGTATTGACTTGGTTTCACTTCTTATCGCCATAGGATCTCAGGATTATGACGAGTCTTCTATCATAGATAACATAGATAACAGTAAATAGCGAAAATTGCCATCAAATTCCTCGATAAATCGAAGTTTAAGTTGGAAATCAAGACAAAAAGAAGACAAACAGCCGAACATAAGCGGCAATAAGCCCCCGGGTAGAGCCGGAAATCTCAGGCTATTTTTTCATCTTTTTCTTCACTTTTTTCTCTCCCAACGAATGAGATGGCAAAAATTGCGAAAAGCCAAGGGTATTTTACTAAGTAAGGGCGTTTATGCTGGGTTCTAGAAAATACCCCATATTATTCTTTAGGCATTATAGTGAATCTGCAATTAGCACTATAGGTTCGAGGGCTTATCGTGAGTCACTCAAACAGAGACCCATACCTACGGAGTACGGACGGAAAACATCCGCTTCAATCTTCCTCTTTGTCCGACACGGGTATTTCTTCCCTCTTTTTGCATCACGAGATACTTTCCACTACACATCCTGGACATCAACCACGACGAGCAATTGATCTCGTATTGTGCCATTAGCCACAAAAATAAGCCAATATGCTCATTCAAGATCAATCAGCCAACACGGCCCCAAAAGCATCCTCATTCTCCAACCTCCCAGATGCCCCCGTCGACGAAATCTTCAGTCTCAACCACGCCTATGTCGCCGATCCAAACCCCAACAAAGTAAACTTGAGTCTGGGTGTCTACCGCACTGAAGAAGGTCAACCATGGCCATTAGCATCAGTCGAGCAAGTAGAGCAGGAACTTTACACTCAAAACGACCCCGCTCGCCATGAATATTTGCCCATTGAAGGCGATTCAGTGTTTCTGGGTCATGCGCGCGATCTCATGTTTGGATTTAACAAGCCCGATGCAGACGTTGGAAAAGAGATTGAAGCCAAAAAGCGAATTGCATCCGTACAAAGTATTTCGGGAACAGGCGCCAACCACCTTGGCGCAGCGTTCCTGGCGCATCATTTCAAACCGAAACATGTCTGGGTCTCGATCCCTACCTGGGCTAATCATCACACCATCTGGGAATTGCAAGGCATAGAGCGTAAGGGATACCCCTACTTTGACGCTGCGACGTGCGCATTCAACTTCGACGGCGCCATCGCTACGCTTGAGAACGAGGCTGTCGAGGGAGACGTCATCCTTCTCCACGCCTGCGCACATAACCCAACAGGCGTTGATCCATCCAAGGAACAATGGAAGAAAATCGCAGAACTGTGCCAACGCAAACGTCTCTTCCCGTTCTTTGATTCTGCTTACCAGGGTTTCGCATCCGGGTCTGCGGATGAAGATGCCTGGGCGGTACGATATTTCTTCAATCTCAGCCCTCCGCTCGAGATGTGTGTTGCGCAGAGCTTTTCCAAGAATTTCGGTCTGTATGGGCATCGGACTGGTGCTTTCCATTTAGTGACGAATGGTGCAAACCCCGCGGAGACGGAACTCGTGCGTAAGAATTTATGTCATGTTATTCGTGGTGAATATTCCATGGGTCCGCGCTATGGTAGTACGATTGTGAAGAGAGTACTTGGAGATGAGAGGTTGCGAGCACAGTGGCAGGATGATTTGACGGTTATGAGTTCGAGGATAAAGCGTATGCGTCAGGCTTTGTATGACGAGTTGAAACGATTAAATACGCCTGGATCGTGGGAGCATATCATTAATCAGAATGGAATGTTTTCCTATACTGGTCTTACGCTGAAACAGGTCCTGACGTTGAGGGATGAGTTTCATATTTATCTGCTCAAGTCGGGTAGGGCTTCTGTTAGTGGATGTAAGTGTCCCTGTCTCTTTCGAAATCAGAAACATACTGACTGGATGAATAGTTAGCGAGAAGAATGTGGCATATGTAGCCCAGGCTATTGATAATGTTGTGAGGCGGGATGTATAAAGTTGATCTAGCATGGCCATGTACATCAATTCGATCATTATGCTTCGTGTTACTTGACGTTCCAGGCTTGCATATGTACCTAAATATGTACTTTTCATGAATTCAAGTATATACAATTCAATCAAAACTTATGTCTATCCAACTAAAAATAACAGAGTAAGCCTCCACAAGACCGATCATTCATCTTCGTAAAACGCCCGCTATGCAAATGTTGAATATCGCCACCTCCGATGGATGTTAAAACGACTTTTGAACAAAAATCACTTGGCAGGTTCGAATATGCTAACCACAGTCCGCAGTTTGGTTATCATTTCATCCCACTCCCCCTGCGGTGTACTCAATATAGTCACTGCGCCTCCTGCACCAAGACGCCAAACTTCTGGCTTCGTCGCGCTTGCAGCATCTTCATGATCTGAACTGCTAAATGCAGTTCTTATCAAGACTGAAAAACTGCCCGAGCCACCCAAATCTAAATAACCCATCACGCCGGAGTATATACCGCGCTTCCAGCCCTCGATTCGGTCGAGGTGCATACATGATCGTTCTTTTGGTGCTCCCGTCATTGATCCTGGTGGCAGCGTGCGTTGTAGGGTAGTAAGACCATATGCAGCCATACTGTCATGTTTGGAGTCTTTTGCCGTGGACCGATCAACTATCCCTTTCACATGGGTAACCATCGAATACACACGCCCATAGTCCTCGACATCCAAAAGTTTCTCAACATGTACATTTCCCGAACCGCAGATTCCATACAAATCGTGACGGATCAAATCGGCAATCATCAGATTCTCAGCCATTTCTTTCGTGGTGGCTAGAATCTCCTTTGCTTTTTCCAATGTCATGCCTGGTGATTTTCGGACAGTGCCTTTCATGGGTTTCATTTCAAGAGTAGAGGTTCGATCCCATATCAGAAAACATTCAGGACTGCTACTGGCAATTTTGACTCTGCCCAAGCTTCCATAGGCGCTGAAAGCTGCAGGATTATATGTCTTCAGTTTCTTGTATATTAGCCAAGGACGGAGTTTGCGCAGTCTCGCATCAGAAATTGCTGGTAATGTAATGGTTGTTTCTCCAGTGAGACAAAGCTCATATGATTCGCCGGCCTTGAGTTCTTCTTGACATTCGGTGATTTGTGATTTGTATGTCGTCTCATCAGGGATCTTGACTGTGCTTCCTTGGAGCAGTTGGTCGATAAGTTCTCTTTCCGCAGAAGTCAAAAGACAATATTGTTCCAGGGCGGCTGATTTGTGTCCGATCTCAACAACTTGACTCGTCCGAGAATGAAATTGCTCTATCTTTTGGTAGATAGTTTCTAACCAGCCACCAGGTTGATCGTCGGTTTCTCGTGTGGATTGGATAGAGATGGTTTGCATGACATTATCAATGACGATGCTTCGCTCAACCCATAATAGGCTAGCATCAGGGGTAGATGTTTCATCTTCTTGAATAGAGGTTGAGCCCTCTGCGTTAGAGGTCACAACTGGTGATGTCTTGGGATGAGAAAGCCCAGCTAGTCCCATTTCATATGAGAAATAACCGAGAAAACCGCCCCAGAAGGGAGTACTGTCTTTTCCTGACGTGACTTTCTTGGTGTCCATGATATGTTTCAAGACTTGCCACAGGATTTCGACAGAAATGTCTTCATAAGTAGTGGTGTTGGTGATTGCACCGAGCTCTTCGATCATAAATGTCTTTTCAGGGACAGAGTACTCGAGTCGCCAACTCCGGGGAGACGGAAGGGACATTATGCTGAATCTTCCATTAGACTGGAAGAGTACTGATGGTGAGCCAGGTGTGTTGAATAGCTCAAAAATATTTTCGGGGTAAAGTCCGTGCAGGGGTAGAGAGCGATGAAAACACGTTTTTGAGGAGTCCGCCGTCAGCTGATCGAGAACATGGCTGAGACCTTGAAAATCCGGTATTTGTAGGGTGGATGTCAATACGTCCTTCGATATTGGTTGAATGACGCGTTTAGAAGCCTGATTGAACTCTATACTTGCAGCCCACCATTTTCGTAGTAGCTCCTTGCAAGCATTTCCATCTGACTTGCAAGATTCTGGATGAAACTGAAAGCCCCAAAATGGCTTAGATTTGTGACGAACACCCATCGGGAGCTTTCTATAAACAGACTCCTCTTCCTTAACCGACAACCACGCAAGAAACGAAAGATTTCCCGACTCTGAAAATCTATCGGTGTCGAGACACCCAGGCGTAGCAAGAGTTTCAGATCCCGTCGAGGCGTAGAGAGAATGATATAATGTCACCTCAAAATCCTGAATGCCAGCAAATATATCCTTATCCATGACGGATATCCGGTGTACCTGACCATGCAAAGGACACGGAAGCCTCTTAATCGCCAACCCCTCACTTAAACACAGGCTCTGAAACCCCAGACAAATCCCCAACACAGGCAACAAATCCTCTCCTTCCAGAGTCCAAATATCATTCATAATGCCCACATCAGATGCACATTCTGGATGGCCAGGACCTGGACCTAGCACGACAGCATCAAAGCCACGCAGAAAATCCCGCATGTCGCCGTTCGGCCATTCTGAGTCGACTGTCAAGACTGTGACTTTGACGTCCAAGTTCTCTTCTAGCATTGAGATGACATTGCTGGAGAATGAGTCATAGGCATCTAGATATAGGACGCTCTTTTTGGTGGATGCTGATGGCGATGGTGTTCTTACATCGGTGGAGTGCATTTTGTTGAACTCTCAAAGAGCGAAACTTCAAGCACGAAGCTCGTTGTTTTGATGTAAAAAGGCTTCGTCAATGGCGATGTATGGATGGTGGCAAATGATTGGCGGAAAGCTTGTTGTATGGCAAAAAAAAGAAAAGTCTTCTAGGGAAGCCAATCAGAATACCGGCATGATGGGTATTTAGTCAATGAACGAGGGTCTATAATAACCTCAAATTCTGTTCTAGAGAGAGTTGGTGTTATGTATGTGAGAAGATGCAATTAATTGTAGGCAGGCGCGAGAAAAAAAAAGGTGCCATATTTTTAAGGTTCTCCATGGATAGCCGTTTTGCGGGAGTTCTACGGAGACCGAGAGAGAGGCTCCGGTTCCTTCCCGAGCAGGTGATTGGCCGTGCCCTAATAGAAAGGATAGTATTCCAAGGCTCTGATTGAATACGAGAATTTGTACATTGTGGCTGAGATCATGTCTTCGTTATTGTACATTTGCAGATCTAAACTCATGCTCTAAACGCTCAAAATGATCAAAAGATGTGTCTATCATGAAGATTGTGGTGCGTTCGTTAGTAATTTCTCTGCAACTTTCGAAAAGTATTGAGTAACAAATCCCTCTCTGTGAACAATAATAATGTTAGCACGTTTACCATGAAAAGGGGGGCAATATACTAACGTGTAAAAACTGTGGTCGGAGCTATGGTCCTCAACCAGATTATGTGCCAATTCATGGCAGAGAATCACCCACCAATACACGAGGGCGTCAGCTCGACCGCCAATCGGATCCTGTGATAATCGAGCCTGATGGAGCTGCTTGAAGAACAGATAATTGCAGAAAAGACTACCCGAACGGTTGAAAGCGATAGTCTTGCCAGCAGGATCATAGAATACACTGATGCTCTCCAATCTAACCGAAAAGACACTTGCGCACTCCACAAGTACTTTGGCAAATGCATTGATTCCTGCCGAGTTTTCAGAAAGAAAGGCAGATCTATCAGTGACCGACTTCGCGCTTAAAAAGTGCAGACGTGACGGTAGAGTGGCAACATATTCAAGGTCATGACTAGGTCGCTCGTCGCAGTAGGATTTCGTCTCGCTGACTTGGTTAGTAGCAGGGCGGCTATAGACACCGGATGCACCATGCGGTCGACAAGCGGAAATCGCGGATAGAAGATTGCTGTGCAGCTGATTTGGAGAGGTGACAGTTTTGGGTTCGTTGGGATTCGCGCTTGAGCCTTGATTTTGACCCCTAGGGTCCGTTTCTGAGTAGGGAGGCGGAGATACTTCACTGCTTGGCCCAGGACCGCCATCTTCCTGTGTTGCACGATTCTTGAACAGAGACTGAAAAGGATTCTGTCCCCGTTTATTGTCATCTAACCCAAAGCGCTTGCTCAAGTTCGAGAACAAGCCACGTGGGTTTAAGTCTTGATCAATTCCGGTATGCTCCTCTTCACCGTGCCGCTGATTCGAAGGAGAGTCTGGAAACACTCCAGGCATCGCATGTTCATGTTGCTGTTGCTGAGGATGGCTTTCCTCGACTTCGCGCTGACCCTGAAGTTTGAGACGTTCAGCTTCACGTTCCTGAATCCGGCGTCTCTCTTCTTCCAATTCTTTCTGCCGCAAGTCTTCGGCCATTCGAGCCTCCTGCTGCTTCTTCTTAAGGATTCGCTCAACGTTGTAGCCTCGTGCTCGTAGCTCATACAGATCAGTTTTGAGTAACATTTCCAGCGTGAGAATCGAATGAAGCTTGGGGCGTGCGAGCAGGATGTGTACGAGAGCTTGGCTGATTTCGTAAAAGTCATAGTTTCCAGGACTGATCCACAACGTGCAATCGCTTCCCTGAGATGTAATAATTGCACGACGTTTTTGGCTGTGTGTCGCGCCCATGTTCTTCAAAGACCGCCGAAGTGATATAGAATGAACAACGACTATGCCAAGGTGCTTTTCCAACCACTTTGTGTCATGCCTGACGGAGTCTGGGCTATGTTCATGCAGAAAGAGCCTCGTACGCTCATTGATGATCTTCTGTAGCTTAACTGCTGACGTCTGATCCGAGGATTTAGCACCCCAATTGGCACGTTCTTCGACAATTGTGCTCAAGATAGGTGTGCCGAGTGCCGCATAAAACTTTTCGAGACTCTCCTCTTGTGGTGCTGCGTAAATGTGTTCTTTGAACAATGTGTAGCTTTGGTAGTCGTCCACTATAACGGCGTCCTTCGCTGCTGTAAGCCGCCATTCTCTGATCCCTTGCTCATCGTCTTCAAACATGTCACTAGCCTCATCTGAGGTAGCTTTTCTAGCAACCACACTTGAAGGCGCTGCGGGAAGCTCCTTACTTGCTAGTAGGAAAGGTGCCCTCATCATTTCACGGAAAAGATCCTTGTGACGTTTCAGTGTAGAGAGATTGTCAGCAAGGCTTCTCAAGAGGTTTAGATATTTCTCAGGACTCTGAAACCTAGACGATATCCTAGCTGGTTCTTTGACCAACATTTGAGCAACCTCAACCTTTGTCGGCTCTTGTTTTGATCCAACAGCCTGCAAGAAGAGATTACCCATTTGCCCAAAATTGACAAAATCGAAGATATCTTTGAAGTCTTCGCTATCGCCAAGATAACAATTTTTAGGAGAAACATAACGCATGGCAGGTCTCTTTTCGGATGTGGTGCCAGTAGGTATGGGGATTATAGCAGCCTCACCCAGTCGAGTTGTATCTGCTCCCTTTAATTCCGGAATCCTCACAGCCATGTAAGCAAATACACTCCTGGCTTCACTCGGCGTTTTCGGCGGAGCCTTGAGAATTCTCTGTACACACTCCATAACAGGAGGATGCTCACGGACGCCAAAAATGGTTGAATGCGGATGAAGGTCACGTCGCAAGATATCAAATCCAAACAAAGCCGCTCCCTCATGAGTGAAGCAGTCCTTTGGAATACTGAGCTTCTTGTTTCCCTCGATCGGTAAGAACGGGATAGTCACTAGTTCCATGTTGACCTGGTTATATTTGTTCGCATGATATTCTGTGATGAAATATGTCATTGACTTTGCTTGGAGAGCGGTATCTTCAGCCAACGCTGCCTTTGCCATTATTTCAATAACCTCAATCGCTGAAGGATGATGCTTCAGCCCCAGAGTTGACAAGAACTGCGCTTCTTTGCTGTGAGACAAATATTTTCCAGGCCATTCGATGACTAGAAGGCCTAACTTCCGATGGGATTCTTGAGGTTCAAACAGCTCAGATATCTTGTACCGTTTTCGACTAGACGAGTTTTCCGCGAGGCAGATCTTAGCTTGTTTGAGCCTCTCTATGTCTTTGGCAGGTATATCGTCCCTCACCGACGTGAGATACTTGATCAGGTCAACGTGGCTCCATTTTGCCTTGAAATTCTCGGTCGACACTGTCGGATCAGGCTCGTTGAGCAGCCTTTCGAAAATAACACCAAGTTCGACTGTCTTGCGGACTCCAAGAGCAGCCAAAAACTTATCCTTGACATTTGAAAGACCAAAGACCACTGGCAAGTCATCGAAAAGACGGACGGATGGAAAATACGCTTCTTCTGGTCTTTTCATGCCCTTCTTCACGGGTATGACGGTTTGACGTTGCAACGTATCAATCACGGTCTGTTTCGAGGACTGGCTGAGCAAATCCCATTGCTTTGACAATACTGGTAAAATTTGAGCAGCAAACGAGGCAGTGTGGGTGAGATCGTTTTCAACTGGCAAAACACTTCGATTGCCAGCATTTTCCACCAGCCAACGAAGCCAAGGAACTATCTGTAGCTCCTTCCAACCGATAGCATCCAACTGACGTTTCTCCAATGACTTTGTGTACTTGAAAGGAATAACTGAAGGCGGTATAGGCAAGTCAGAAGGTATGCGTGCAGGATTGAGATAGCAGTCGATTCCAGCCAACGTCAGCAACCGGCCGGGCTGTCCTTCAGAAGGCTCTTCGTTGGCAACGGCAGCACTGAGTAGTGCTAACGTGGTTTTCTGGTCGAGTTCGCCAGAGGCAGCACGCTTTCCAATCCAAGAGAGAAATTCCGCTAGTTGGGCAGACGTTAGAGCACTGTTTTCGAGTTCCCGCTTGATGTCTGACACTGTCACTTCTGTCACAAGACCAACATCTATCAACTTCTTGATGAAGTCTTTGGCAGTTTCCACCAATGCGTCAGGAAGAGACGGGATGCCATCCATGAAGCTGAGATCCTTTGGCGCAATTCGAACGTGATGGCTCGGTAAAACACCACAAGTGGAAAGGATTTCAATAGAAGCATTCTTGTTGCACATCCAAAATGAGTCTTCTATAGTCTGGCCCAGAGTCGCGGACGGGGTAGATTCCCGGAAGGAGAATTGGTTGGCTGTATGAATGGCTTCGGGTATGAAAGGCATGATATCGTCCTTGCGGACCTTGGGGCCACTCTGTAAAGCGATCCGGTTCTTGATCGACGACATATCAGCTGTCCAAGCAATCCGACAAACGATACCTGCTGCTCTAAGCATCTCAATATTCCACCTGCTTATGTATCGAGTATTGAGATCAATGCTTTCCCTCTCAACCGTCGGGATGACAGAAGGCGCGGAGATATGTGCATTTAACCCAGTAGTTTGATGCGTAGGGAAGCCTATGAAGATCCGCCCTGACTTTGATGGCAGCACCGATGAAAGAATTTTGGAATTCTTGGAAGAGTCGTCTGTTGAATAAGACGGTGTTAAAATCGCAATGGTCGTCCGCTTTGGCGGGGGTTTTCGAGTCGCTCTTTCTAGTTCACTGGCGAGAGAACTGCTTATTGACGGCTGGACAGAAGCGGTGTTAATATGTAGAAACACAGAGGCCTTCTGGTTTTGGGTGAGGTCTTCTCCATCTCCCAGTCTCTCTACTGACTCCGTGGGAGGCTTGTCAGAAGTTATAGAGGAGCCGGTAAATTTGGAGAAAAATGAGCGAAGCGTAGTTGTCGTATCTCGCATGCCTTCCAGACGAGCAGCTAGAGCAGTTTGAGGGCTCCATTCAATTATTTTCATCCAAGCGGCGTCGACTTGAGCAACCTCCCTCATCACACTAGTGACTTTCATAAGGCCCTCGGAGGTTTTCGTTTCGATGTCTCGAGGTATCGTGACTTTCTCGCTTGGCGCAACTTTCTTGGCTAATTCAAGCAGCTTCCAGTTGTCTACCCACAAATCAATATTCTCTAGACCGACGAAGGTGAGACTTGTAGCAAGAAACTTTGCAAGCTCTAATAATGATGGAACAGGCGAAGAGTTATTTCGATAATCAAGAACAAACGTCGTATCTGGGGAGGCATCTGATCCGCTCAGCTCCAATCGCCGGGTGAAAAGTGAGTTTCCTTTCCAGTAGAAAGCCATGGCTGCATTGCCGGAGGAAACGAACGGCTCTTCGCAATCATCAAAGACACTGTAGAATCCTACACCAAAAGCACCGATTTTTGTTTCATCCGGGTTGCCGTCCGCAATCCTCTTCAGCCGAGCCCAATCCTTCTCCGTAAAGGGGTGTCCATTGTTCGATATCATAAGCCTCCGAAGGGTATGGTGTGAGATGACATGCTTTAGCGTTGCAGTCTGGTCTGCTGAGTTTGGAAGCGGAACTGTGGTAGAGGGTAGAGTCTCGAACTTGACGGTCACTCGAGTGGCCGAAGCATCAGCGGCGTTCTGTATCATCTCACGGAGTACCGTCCTAGAAATTCCAACAATTAGCGTGACATGAAATAGAAAGCTATCTTTGATGAGCAGCCATTACTAGGACATACCATTTCCCAGAGTATCGTGATAGAACTTTCGAGATCAAACCTCGAGTATCAACGGTGACAGCCTCCTCATCATTACTTGATCCCATAGTCCGCGCTTTCAGCGCGTTGAAATCTATTGAGTGCGCCATGGTGCTGGCAGTCGAAATCAAGGAATCCGAGTTCTCTCAGGATGACTGTTGTAGAAGACAGTAGTAGACAGAAGACTTTTTATTGAGTAAACACAACCAGCTCCGGAGTCTAGCGGGGACGGATTCTTCCTGAGGAATATCAACAAGACTGAAACATTTCCATCAGACACCAACGGGCGATGCCAACAGCAGTAAAATATAGACAACGAAGTGTAGGCTGTGATAAATGGTGGAAGAGGTAGAAAGTATAGCAGGCAGCCAGGCTGTGGCGATGATGAGGAAGGAAGCAGCCCAGGTGGTTGTTGCAGGTTGAGTGTCAGTTACCTCGGAGATAAGCGTGTCATATCGATAAGCTGAGCTCCCTTATCGGCTTATCAGATAACGCCGCCCCCTGACTGGATGCCTCAGGCAGTAACTGCCACAGATCACCACGAATCAACATCCACTGGTGGAAGGAACGCCGCAACATACAACTTGTTCAATGTTTTTGGCTTAAACTGTTCCTGCGATACTTTCCAGGTTACAGTGGCAGCATAGCCAATTCAAGCTAATATTTGAGCCATTCTTATGGCTATCCCACATGATTTATAATTACAACAACTCTTTCGTGGAAGCAGTCCTGTGCGCCTCACAGACTGTCTCCGCACCGCGGAACAGCTACCACCACCATGGGCCTTGATCTGTTCTCTCCAGTCGCACCAGTGCGTCTGAACATACTGCTACTCCCGGTCGGCAGGATCAAGCGATCAAGATTTCTAAGCTTTGCTGCAAGACTACAAGCCGAGAAGCTCGTCCGGCTCGGCGACATCAGTCCTGATGAACGCCCAAATCGGAGTACGGTCCCTCAATCGCCTGGCCAGAAATACGCAAGCTGACTGAAGTGATCACACCAGATATGTTCACGCCTTTGGCGTTTCCCAATGGACTGATACTCTATAACATATCGTTCTCAGTGCCGCCCACCTCCCATCTCGAGCTCTTTCCGTTTGAAATATTCCGAGAACCTCTCGTAGTAATTGCCATTGCCGACGGCACCGAACTACAGCACGATGAAGACGCGGAGAAGGAAACAAATTCAAAGAGGAGTAGCGGGGTAGACATACCGCCGAATCCCAGTGGCTTAGAAGCTTTGACACGGGAGCTTTCGTGGGTTAAAGAGCAGAATCCCAGGGCCTTGGTCAATCAACTCCTTATTTTTGATTATGATGGTCTTGAAAAATCGATAAGCGGTCCGGATGGCGTTATATGGGTGCCGGCTCCCCAGTTCTCTCGACCAACTACGATTAAGACCGTATTATGCGACATAACTTCTCTATTGCTCGGCGAGATGGACGGGTTTGCTAAGCTTATGCAGAGTATACCAGCCATTGATTCCCCAAAAGCTTCTTCCTGGGGTCCGCGAAGAGGTCCAGAGCTGCGTCCACGGCCCATAGACAAACTTATGCACAGAATGACAATGCCGGCACAGTTTCCGGTGTCGAATGGCGACTCACAGTCGGCAACAAGCTCTGGTAGATCTTCTCCGGCTCCCGTTAGCCATGATTCTCCGACTACCTTTGATGAGATTACTCGATCTATTCAAGTTTCAAATCGATCCGCTACAGGCACGCAATCGAAGGAGAGTAGTCGCGATCGAATGTCGATTCAGGGCCTCAGTGCCGCAGATCGTACTAAGAACAGAATTAAGGGCCGTCTTGGTGTAGTCGTTGGTACGCTTTATTTACAAACTGGCAGGTGGCCGGATGCATTGAAAGAGCTTGTTGAAGCCGCTACCATGGCCCGGGCAAGCAGTGACTACCTTTGGCATGGAAAGGCACTCGAGTCTATTCTCCTGTGCCTTTTGATGTTCGGGTGGGCTGGTATGGACTTTCAGGTAAGCTATTCGAATGGTATTGTGCAAAAGGAAAGAAGAAAATCACGGATGATTAACCTTCCACGATCAGGTCCCTCCAATATGCTATCCTGTGGCTGAAAAATCCAGCTCGAAATCGTCACATTCAACTCCAGTACATAGCGTGACAGACGTGGTCGGCTCCGGACAATCAGCCGCTGGAAACCGACTTATATCGTTACAAAATCTTACGAATCTCTTGCCCGACCTTTGTAACAATATTCTCCACCTCTACAATCGAGCCGCTGTGATCACAGATGAACCACTTCCCCCTCTGGTATTTTCAGAAACAGTCATTCGCCTGTCACGTCTGCTTTGTGCAATTCAACTCCGGTCCGGAACCCTTGATGACAATGCATTAAGACATATTGTCATGAATGAAACCCTGGTGCCTTCACATACTGAGTGGCCACGCGGGGCGCCTGTGCTGAGAAAGAATGACATTGCAAACTTTCTGTTTCGTGCCATGCCTCTCTCTCTTGGAGTTGAGCTACCAATTACCGATGCGGCGCCGATTCTCGTTGGCATATCTTCCGTCCTTTCAATCCTTGATCTTCCTCGGAAGAAGGCTCTTGTTTTGAGAGAATTGGTTTTGCTCATGGTTCCTGGTTTAGTGGAAGCTAGAAAAATTGGAGCTGCCGAAATAGGAATCCATCCTGCTGCAGGACTGTCGACGTTAAGTGAGGCGGCCTTTGAAATCAATGCATTAGATGTAGGTCGAGGTGATATGGGAGAAAGTACACGCGCCCTTCTGACGATGATCGGTGAAATATACGGTGTTCAGCCTTCTATTTACCAGGAACACAAGAAGAGCGAAGTATCGTCAAGGCCTTCTACTGCCAAAGACAACGGTATGAATGAGAAGGAATATGATTCAATTGCATCTATTGTCGAACGCGCTTTTCGTCATGTAACTCTTGACGGATATGGCGACCTTGGCCTGAAGATTGCCATCCTCAGAGTGTCAATCAATCTCTGCGAGGCCCTCCCTGACTTTGAAGGCGTACTGCAATACACAGTCGAACTACTTCAGACCATCAGAAGTCATCTCATGCTTCCTGAATTAGGACGAAAGCCACCTATCTTATCCCCCGACGAACAGGTCCGGCTACTTAACACAATAAAGCGGACCGTTGGCGCAGCTCACAAGTTAGGCGCCACTCATCTTGAATCAGAGTACTGGGATGACTTCCTGGTCCGTGGGGTCACTTTACTTGAATTTCCGGAATTCAAGCGTCTGTTTCGCCGAACGAGAAAAGATTTGAGCATCGCAAGTGTGGCCGACGAAAAATCAAAGAAAGACCCATTTTTATACAATGCATTTGCAAAAACAGATTATAAAACATCCGAAGCTCTAATGATTGCGAAAGAACTCGCAAGTTTCAAGGTTACCCTTCAGAATCCTTACGACTTTGAACTTGAAATCGAAAGTCTGCAGTTACAAGGTGACAACACGACTCTCGATGCTCAGGCGTACGACATCATAGTACCCCCGTTGTCTCTGTATGATGTTATGGTTCCGGCTATTATCAATGAGGTGGGTGCGCTTAACATCACTGGCTGCACAATCAAAGTCAGAAATTGTCGCTCCAGGACATTTCCAATCTTCCAATCCCCTTGGAAGCCGACTCCTGAGGTTAAGCTCAAACGCACCGGCCTAGCGGCTAAAAAGCCTCTTTCCGAACGACCGCTGTCATGGAGTTCAACAACTTCGAAGGACGGAAAAGTTCTTTCAAAGGTTGGACCAGAGACTCATACCTGCTCAGTGAAGGTCATCCATCCGCAGCCCTCAGTTGTTGTTCACTCCACTTCGCTCTCTCAATCCGCTATGATGCTGCTTGAAGGAGAGACCAAAACTTTCGATATCACTCTACATAATGTTTCCTCGTGCGCTGTTGGTTTCATCTTTTTCACATTTCAAGATTCGACCACCCGGCAGTTGCAAAACGCACTAAGTAACAAAGATCTCCTCCCGGCAGAAATATACGAACTCGACCTCCAGTTGTCCTCTAAACCTCCCTTACACTGGGTACGACATGGAAGTAAGCCCAACGATGTGACAATCGAAGCTGGAGAGAAAGCAACTTTCACAATTGAAGTCTTCGGTAAACCTGGTTTACAAGATGCCACTGTCCAGATCGATTATTGTCATCTGGGAGACAAGCAGGATTCCATTCCTGACATCTTCTATACGCGACAGCTATCCATACCTATCACGGTAACAGTCAATGCGAGCGTTGAAGTGGCACGATGTGATCTTGTTCCACTTTCGGGTGACATTTCATTCTTCAACAATCAGGCCAAGGATTCATCAGTCTCTCGGTTTGATAAAATGTACTCCTCACCATTGTTGGCAAATCACACAGCCCAAATTACATCTACACTCTCACACCTTAGCTCCGATTCACACTGTCTCGCGGTCCTCGATTTACGCAACGCTTGGCCAAATCCTCTTTCCGTGGCCCTTGATGTCTATCGGGAAAGAGATCAAGATGAAACCTGGGTTACTGTCAAAGGCACCATACAACCTGGTCAAATCTCGAGGTTTATTCTTGTACTTCCCAGAATTTTCTTGGATAACCCTCATGCTGCTATCCCCATCTTGCACTCTGTGCGAAGACAATTCGTTGTCAGTGCAAATAAGCTTACATTTGAAGCTGAAGCAGCGACCCGAGAAGCTTTCTGGTTCCGTGAGGAACTATTGAGACGTGTTCGAGGAACATGGCGTGAAGAATCCACAGGTCGAGAAGGTTCAGTTGACTTCCGCAGTATCAGATTCACCCCCAGAATGGTTGATGCAATGCGACTTGAGGACCTGGAGGTCACATTTTCTCTGAGTTCCTTAGATGACCAAGAGTCTGTGGCTCAGGTCAAAAGCTCAAAGTATACTGCGAAGACCAACGGCTTCCTTGAACTCAATGTCGAGATTGAAAATCGTTCATCCCGACCCGTACATCCACTACTCCGACTCCAGCCAGGTTTATGTAACCAACCCAGCACCATTGCGCTTGACCTTTCGAAAAGACTCGCGTGGACTGGTACCCTACAACGTGCATTGCCTGTAGTGCCTGGCGGAGGTAAAACCGTCGCTAACCTAGGGCTCATATTCTTCTGTCGTGGAGAGTACGAAATCGGAGCAAGCGTGGAGGAAGTTCGCCTCATGAAACCCGCAACAGGAAGCAAAGATACATCACATATTTCAAAAGACACCGACGAAATATTCATACCGGACACATTTGCTGCCGATGGAGGAGCCAGAAAGCGGCGCATTTGGCACGCCAGAGATCATTGTGTGATTGCCGCGTACGATTGATGTGAAAATTTACATGTTTGATGATATATATATTTTTTGATGCGATGCAAGTCTGCAGTATATACCCTGATGTTCAGAGCGGCATTTTGCGTTTAGCTTGAATTGGGCAGCATGTAGATACAGAAAATTCTTGACTTCTTGATTAATATGAAAATAATACTCTGGCCGATGTCCGATCAGTTCAAAGCGAAGTAGACCTTCTGCAAAAAAAAACAGCCCGCGGTCCTCATATGCATCGATATTCTTCCATAGTGAAGTTTCTTTGGTCTAAATATCCAGCTTTCGCCTGGCCCGGCTCTTTCTGTGGGTGAATCATTATTCCGGTATTGGAGGGAGACGACCGAGAACCGTTCTCCTATTGAGAGGCCATTTTCGATTGCAACAAATATGCTGATTGCCTTGCAACGTGCGCCGCGGCTTCGAAGTTTAGTCGCATGACAACATCTGAATTGGTCCGTCATTGCATTTGATGCCGGCGGAATATACGTCGAGCAAAGGTGTTGATCCGCCCTGCGACATCATAAAAGTAGCTTGGCGTCCATGGAGTAACTCTTCAAATACACTGCAGAACAAGATCCACAATAGCAAAAAATGCATCTCTATCAATCTGAGATGCATTTAGCCCCAGCCCAACGAGCAGGACCCTCTTCTCATTCGGAGTCTTGGTCGCAATAGCACTGCCAATTTGACGCGCAAGAAGTTGGTTGGTGGTCTCTTGTCCAGATGCATGGCCACCGAGAAGAGTGGTAGCAGTTAAGGAGGAAAGAGGGAGTAGACTGTTGTCTGCGTCTCCTTCTGAGAATGTGTGAAAACCATCGGTTCCTGGGTTGTTGTTCTCAAGGGGGACGTGAAGCTGGAATACAATGATTAGTCTTCATATAACTACTAATTCTTTAAAAGAACGTACCCAATGAGCTAATCTGCCTTCTTGGGATACAGTGACTAGAATCCTATCACTGAATCCCATAGAAAGAACGTCCGTCAAGACGCCGTTGATCTTCCCCGCAACTTGTTTGATCTGGGCTGGGAAGGGGAGATTCAAAACCTCGCTGAGGCTGTTCAAGTCAAGGGTTTCTGCCATCACGACTAGTGTATAGGCTTAAAAATTTAGATGTATAATGAGACAGTATGGCTATTGAGATGGAGAGACAGAGATGAGGTTGTTTGTATGCAAACCGGCCGAACGATCTCATTCGTTGGCCACTGATTAGTCATCCAAGCTCAATGTGGGACAAAAAGCGGTGAGCCCAGGCGGTGAGATCTAGGGAGGCATATTCTCGGCAGAACTTTTTACTGCCGTCAAATAATTTTTTGATAGCGCCGATTTTTGTTTTTGGGCAAGTCGTTCGATTTGAGCGGTTTCACAACAATCATGCCTCCTTTCAAGCCTAGAGATCGCAAGCAAAGAGGCAGGCGACAAGATGGAAAGTCCGCCAGTGCTCCGGTCGACACCAATGTCACCGAGATCATTCCTGTCTCCAAAGCGGAGAAAGAAGCGAAACGGCAGCAGTTGAGGGAACAGCTGAGGGAGCAGCAGCCAAAGATGTCGTCGAAGAAGAAGAAGCGTCTTGATAAGTATATTGTACGACTAGAAATCCTTCCCAATTGTGTGGCTTTCAGCTAACGGAGTTCAGGAAACCAAATTGAGAAAAGAAGAAAATCTGGAGTTCATGAAAAAACTCGCGGAGACAAAACTCGACCTTTCCGAATTTCGAAGCATTAAGGACATGAGCAAGAAGGAGCGGAAACGACAAGGCAACATTGACAGCACACTACAATCTCTGGAGGCAGGATTATCGGGCGATGAGTCGGACGAATTAGAAGTTGGATTGAGCGAGAAGAATGCTTCAGCGCCGGATATCCCAAAACCTGTGCCTCAAGTTCATATTGGAAGCGGTCTCAAGCGGCCACTTGATCTGGGTGCGGACGGTTTTCCGATTCTCAAGAAGCGCAAGAAGACAAAGAAAATCCAACCTGTTGTTCAAGAGGTTCCTTGGGAAGGATTCGACTCGGGCGAAGAAGAGGCTGACGATGTGAAGGATGATGGCGTATCAGATGTTGATGAAGGTTCGGATTCAGAAGGACGCAAATCGGACGATTTGGCCGAAGACGAAAACGATGATTCTCATGATGAAGAAAAGGAAACGAGTGGTGCAAGTGATGATGACGAAAATACGAGCGATGATGGAGACGACAGTGACGAGGACGATGATGACGACGAAGGACAAACCGACACACGAATTCGACCAAGAAACTCTGCATTCAAAGCCTGGGCTACACAGCAAATCAATGAAGCTATAGGATTCAAGCCTAGTTCTGACCAGCCACTTTCGGAACAATTGCCCGCCTCATCCGAAATCTATGTGAAAGAAGGCAAGGTACCGAGGAATACAGTATACGACGAGGAGCCCCTGCCTCGAGAACTCCAAGTTACTACCGGAGATCCCAATCGCAAGGCGTTTACTGTGAACGTGGAGCGACGGGAAGAGATCCAGGAAGCTCGTTTGAAGCTTCCCGTGGTGGGTGAAGAACAGAAAATCATGGAAGCCATATACAACAACCCGTCTATTGTGATTTGGGGAGCTACCGGCAGTGGTAAGACAACACAATTACCACAGTTTCTTTTTGAGGCAGGATACGGGCATCCCGACGGTCCAAACCCTGGCATGATAGCTGTTACTCAGCCTCGTCGTGTTGCAGCAGTGAGCATGTCAAAACGTGTGGGAGATGAACTCGGCCAGTTCTCAGACCGTGTCTCTTACCAGATCCGGTTCGATACCAATGTTTCCAGCAATACCGCCATCAAATTCATGACTGATGGTATTCTACTACGGGAGATTGCTAAGGATTTTTCGTTGAGCAAATACTCCATCGTCATTATTGATGAAGCGCACGAGCGCAGTGTCAATACAGATATATTGATTGGTATGGTTAGTCGAATCGTCGACCTCAGAGAATCCATGCGCAAGGAAGATCCTTCAGTTAAACCGTTGAAATTGGTCATCATGTCTGCCACGCTCCGAATCTCTGACTTTACCCAAAACCAACACTTATTCCGTCATGGAACTCCACCTTTAGTACAAGCTGAGGGCAGACAATACCCGGTTACTATACATTTTGCACGGAAAACTCGCCGAGATTATGTGGAAGAAGCATTCCGCAAGGTATCAAGGGGCCATCGCAAACTTCCTCCTGGCGCTATGCTTGTCTTCCTTACTGGACAGAATGAGATCAAACAACTGTCAAAGCGACTAAAGCAGGCTTTCAAGCCTACACAGCGAGGTGAAACGGTTCAAGGAAAACTCCAGCTTTCCGCTGCCGATGCACCTCTTGAGACGGAAGACATCGAACTAGGTGACACGGGAGCTGGTCCACAAGGAGACGATGATAGTGATGTCGATATTGTTGGCCTAGATGATGACGACGATAGTGAAGATGATGAAGATTTCGACATTGGCGAAGAGAGCGTCTCGTCTTCTACAAAGGTGCATGTACTGCCATTGTACTCTCAGTTACCCACCAAAGAGCAGTTGAAGGTCTTTGAACCGCCTCCAGAGGGCTCGCGACTCATCGTACTGGCAACAAACGTCGCCGAGACCAGTTTGACGATTCCTGGAATCAAATATGTTTTCGACTGCGGGCGGTCGAAAGAGAAGCAGTATGATTTGAACACTGGGGTTCAAACATTCCAGATTGGTTGGATCAGCAAGGCGAGTGCCAGTCAGAGAGCTGGTCGTGCTGGACGTACAGGTCCCGGTCATTGCTATAGGCTGTACTCCAGTGCGATATACGAGGCAGATTTTGAGGAATACACTGAACCCGAAATACTACGAACTCCCATAGAAGGTGTGGTGCTTTCGATGAAGAGCATGGGCCTCCACAACGTCATCAACTTTCCTTTCCCAACACCACCCAGCCGTCAAGGTCTAGCAAAAGCAGAAAAACTTTTGAGATACCTGGGTGCGCTGAAAGCTGATGGTCAGGTTACTGAGATTGGAAGAAAGTTGTCGCTGTATCCATTGTCTCCAAGATACGGCAAGATGCTACAGATTGGTCATCAGCATGGCTGCATGCCCTATGTGATAGCACTTGTATCTGCATTGGCAGTTGGCGATTTGTTCATCCAGGAAAGCGAGCTTGACTTGACACTCGCGAAACAAAGCAAAGATTTGGAAAAGATATACACAAACGCAGACCGGCTGGAAGACACGCAACGCGAAAGTCGTCGCAAAGACTTTAACCGAGTACAACGATTGTTAAGTAAGCACGACGACACTTCTGATGCTTTGAAATACCTTTCAGCCATTTGCGCATACGCATACTCAAGCGGCTCTCCCGAGGAAGAAGAGGCTTTCTGCGAGCAAATGTTCCTCCGCGGAAAGGGTCTCAAAGAAGCCTCTCAGCTTCGAGGCCAACTCACCGAAATCGTCCGCACCAATAACCCAGGTCTTCTGGGACCATACGAAGCTCGTCTCCCTGAACCATCACCCAAACAAGTCAAGGCTTTGAAACAGATCGTCACAGCCGGATTCATCGACAACATCGCTATTCGCGCAGATACATGTCCTGATCCCCCGGAAATGCCGCGTAAGCCACGACGAGCCATCGATGTACCTTATTATACCCTCTTCCGATCTCGCGAAGGTCGTGCCGCAGAACTTTCCGAAAAGGCTGTATACATACATCCTTCATCAATCCTCGCACAGTTCACACCCAAGGAGATGCCTCAATACATAGTCTACTCCCACCTGCAACGATCAACAGCTTCTCGTGTCCCTGTATCAGCAGACGACATTCCCAAAATTCGAATGTTCCCCTTGACTGCGCCAAGTGGTCCGCAATTATCGGCTCTTGCGAATGGGACGCCACTGCTTGAGTACGGTAAACCGATTGGCAAAGTTGAGTCGTTGGGCGGTGTACCTGAGCGTCGTCAGTGTGTTGTTGTTCCTTCTCTTGTGGGTGAGGCTGGGACTACGGGATGGCCTTTGCCAGCGAAGAAAGTCGTGCAAATCAAAGATCCGAAGGAGGGATGGATCGTGGAGAAGTTTTTATAAAATAGGTGTATCTACACAATCTTCTTGTATATAATGAAGCCACATAACATCCATGGATAGAATCATGTTTGCATTGGTTGAATATTGTTCAATCCGTATATTCAAGTGTCATTAAAAAGACTTGGTTTCGTAACGCCATTAACCGCCCGTGCCTAAACATAACGCCGTTGATGCTGTACAGGAACTTGTATAAGGAAGGTCAAACCATCAAGAATATCGTCTTCGACGATCCCTCCGCTCATCTCGTTCTCTATCACGACCACCATCCTCCTCTCTCCTTTCAACCTTCTCCTTCTCTTTCTTTTCCGTCAAAGTCGAATCCTTCTTCTCCCAATCCTCCTTAATTCCCAACGCCTTCCTCAACCTCTCACTTTCCTGAATCTTCGCCTCCGCCAACTCATGCACCTGATAACTCTTCAACTGCCTCCTATCCTTCTCATACTGCCCACCACGCTGCTGCTGCTGTCGTCGACCGCGGTCCCCCGCAGAACCCGACTTATCCCCCTCTTCCAACTCCTTCAATAACTTCACCCTAAGCGCATCGCACCGCTCATCAATCTCCTCCTCCGTCAACCCCTTTTTTTTCTGTTTCTCAAGCTCCTCATTCTCCTCCTCAAGCCGTTCCCGCTCTTCGAGAACCCGTACCTCAATCGCGCGTTTCCGGTCATGGTCTAGGATCTGTTGATCCGGTTTACGTTGTCGGAAACCTCCTCCTCCTCCTAGGCCGCCTTTATTATCCTCTGTTGTTGTTGCGACAGGTGGGTAAGGAGCGCCGTAGCCCGCGTTTCGTGGTTTGAGGAAGGCGCTGTTGCGTTGGACGTAGCCTGATGTTCCGCTTCCGCGAGGGGTGGAGAGGCCGACGTTGGAGGACATTTTTTCTCTATTGTATACAAGTGTTTTATTCGGCGTCGACGATTGGAATTTGTAGAACGTATAGATGTGGCCGTTGCTTTTCAAGTCATTAGACCAAGACAAAGGTGTTGCGGCATGGTAGTCCGCAAATTACTCTCCACCTGAGCATTCACGCGGATCAACTTTTATCCGATGATATACATACAACTTCGCCGCAATGAAACGACCAGTTGCTTGGTCTTAACACTGTCATGTTTGGGTTTTTATAGTAGCCTTGAAACACTTCAGTAATTGACTGATTTCTGTCTGTACATTTAGATTCATGACTCCCCGAGACTCGGTGGCTCATATATTGCGGCAAAACTCCAGATGTCCATAAGTACCTAGGGACGTTTAAAAGTTGTATATATATTGACCTCCTACCTAGGTACCTATCTTCTCGCCACATTATGTGTCAAGATCCTTGAAGATACATGTAGTAGCAGCTGTTTATTCCTGGCCACATAGCTATCTAGTCATCACACATTGAAAATTTTCATCCGTCGGCCCAACTCCTCGAAGTTCAAGAATCAACCCGGCCGGACTGAAGGCCATACACAAGCGCATCCCACCTCATCGCAACCCTGTCTGCTGGTGTCTGCTGGCGTTAGCAAAAATTAGACCTCTATAAGACTTCCAGCCCTTTGATGCCATTTCTCCCGTTTACTTGTTTGGTCGTTTGTGATGTTACGTACATATACGTACGTATAGTTACATGTAACCACACGATGGAACATAGCACTTAGGGCTGATGCTTAATATTTAAGCTTGTTTTTAAGCGTTCCCGTACCCAGCCAGCCGGGCCTGGCCATTTTAGGGCCGATCTAATGAGCTAGCCTAGGGTATGTACAAGACTGTACAAGCACTGGAGGTTCAGTCAAGCAATCTGAATTAAGTATCTATAAGAATAAAGCGGATCACATGTCGTTGCCTCTAGCATATGTTGCATGCTCCCATTTCCCATCCGTTTGTTTGTTTAAAATGTTTCCTTTCGTCTCAGCAAGATAATAAAAGCAACCACACAGTATTTCCCCGGTCGATCCGCAAAGCAAAGTAAAAAAGAGTATCAATAAGCGAATCATTTCCATAAAAAAAGGACGCCACAGCCCACGCCATCTGAAACCGGATATGATGAGTGACGGATATTAAACCGAGTATAAATAGGCATATCTTCGTGGCAATCGGGGTATGCAATCGAAATCCATCGCACCGTCCCACGCCTCATCGCATAAAACAGAAGGAAGAAGAATCTGTCCACCGACACAGTATATAGTCCCATGCCAGCGTGTCCCACATGAACACAATGAAAGTAATAAAAATAAGCAGGGAGAAAATAGATAATAAGAAAAAAAAGACACAGGAACAGAAATTTGAACATGAAAAAGAAAAACCAGATATATCTCCCTTGAAGAATTCCTGTATGTATATGACCCTCGCGACGATAATAATAGAATATAAAACACAACAGAATTGAGAGAATTAGTAAATTGCACCGCTGAAAATGGGATCTCGTCGTTTATGCTCGTGATTCAGATGGAACACTGACTGCCACGGTGACCTCAGCTCCAGTCTGATGAGTGGCCGTGGTAGAGTCAGGGATGGCAGCAATAGAAGTGGTGGCCAGACCCTTGGAGTTTTCGACAGGTCCGTCGACTGATCCATCAGTGGCAGACCCTCCATGAAGACTCTGAGTATCGGTAGGTGGAGGAGTAGGAGGTGCCGCACCACCGACTAGTGGGCGCATTTCGGCAAGCGATCTGCGAGAAGGCTGTGGTGAAGACTTGTGTGATGCAGGTGGCGTGGTTGATGAATTTGCAGCAACTGTCGGAGCGTTAGGGTCAACAATGAGTTTCTCAATAGCCATGATTTGCTTGCCATAGCTGAATTTCTTCAGCTGGCTGAGCAATGGCTTGATCTCATCAATGATCATCTCTCGCTCCGAACCCTTTACTTGACCAAGGACTTTCTCTGTAGCAAGCATTAGCATGTTATCAAGGGCAGAAAAACAAACGACAGAACTTACGAATTACATAATTGCCATATTGGTCTCGCATCAAGGCTAGCAATGGGCTCTCGCCGCGGTCATTGTGCACTGTAAGCAGTCGGATGATTTCTCGTCGCTGGCTTTCTTCACCAAACTCGATACTCTTCTCAACAACGTTACTGGCAAACTTATGCTTGGAGAAATTGTGAACGTTCTTGACGACAGATTTGATCATGACGGATCGGTCTTTCTCTTCGCCATTTTCAATGACGTGCTGAATGACATAGTTGCCGAATTGGTCAGGAATCAATGATTCTGTGCATACGTGAAGCTCAGCAAGAATCGATTCACGGTCAGGAGTTTCACAATGTTCGAGCATCCGCTGAATGACCCGGCAGCCGTACGGGTGAGTGGCAAGTTTGCTGACATTGCCCTTGAAAGCGTCAATGATGAAGCGAATGTGTTGCGTGGGGACTCGCTCAATAGCCTTTTGAATGACGTGGTTACCATTCTGGTCCCGGACGCATTTCATGACATGCTGATCTAGCTCCTTTACCATGGCGGCTTGTTGATCGGTGAGAATATGTTCCAATGCCTTTTGAACAACGCGACATCCGTACATCTGGGTTGACAGAGCCAAGATGTGCGATTTCATCTGGTTCGCAAGGATTCTCTTCTGAGACTGGTTGCCATGCTCAAAGAGTTTTTGAACAACGTAATTGCCAAAGACATCAGTCATGAGTTGTAAGCAATTGGGCTGAATCTCACGGAAGACTTGGTCTTTCTCATCGCTGTTGGCCGACTCGAGTTTCTGTTGAATGAACCGAGATCCATGTTGATCACCACTGAATTCCACAATGTGGTTGTAGATATCCTGACATGTTGTTAGTCATATTTCGCAAAGATTATGGGTAACTATCTTACCTTGAGCTCGTATCGTTTGTTTGATTTGTTATGAGTTCGGAACTCTTCGAGGAGAGGGCTGCGAACAACCTGACTAGGATCTGGTTCACGGTGAGAGACGCGCTGAACAATTGATGGCGGCAGATTGTTGTATGGCATCTGCAAGTATTGAGGAAAGCTGTTCAACCGAGCAGCTGAGTATCCAGAGAGATCGTAGCCATTAGGGATTGAAATACGTTGTTGCATGGCAGCCCCTGCAGCATGACTGAAATCTTGGTCCTGTTGCAATCCCCGCAGCCTACGGTCCAAAAGTGCTGCTTGTCCATCACTGATCTGAGCCGACATGCGATGACCAGAAGATGGACGAAGTTGACTGGCTGCGACTGGAGGTGTCCGGGTACTGGGATAGAAGGAATTACCGAGTCCTCGCCCATAGTCTCCAGGAGATTGATCACGCTCGCCGAGTCTGGACAGCGATTGGTATGGTGCGAGTGGTCCATCATTTGAGAACTCGGAGACATAGTCTTGGTAATTGCCATCATCCGTTTGTAGGTGATTGTTGAAGCGATTGCCAGAGGAGATGTCGAACGAATCATGATGACCATATGCATTGCGTTGAGCATTCTGATAGCCGTTATCGTTCAAATGCAGTTGGTTCAAACCAGCGCCGATATCGATCTGCCCGCTAGACAGACGGGAGCCTAGATTCTGAGCTTCGGCTTGGTATGACTGATAGGCCGAGTGAGGATAATTGTTGGAACCAACATGACGGGTCGAACCAGCCGAAATAGACTCTGACCCAACGTGTGAGAATGAACCAGCTCCCATGGATCCAAGAACATCTTCAGATCGTTGCGTATTTGGAACCAAACTCGACTTCCTCTGGAAGGCACCCGTAGTCTGGTTGTTCGAGAATGAGGGGAACTGTTCATCATTCCTGAAGTTTCCGAAGTTTGATAGCGATAATCCCTCAGTAGCATGTCCTGTGTAATTCTCTCCATTCGACCCAAGGTAAGTCTTTGAGGCGCCCGAGCTTCCATTTTGGCCGATTGCAGCAGTCCGAGGCAGTGAAAAGTACGAGTTATTGTCTCCACTTCCAGCGCTGGCTGGTGCGCTTCGATCGCCTGTGCGAGCCTCGATGGGAGACGTTTTGATGCTGTTCAAGGTCGACGCCGAGCCAACTGTGTTCCAGGGGAGACTGGTACGGCCAGCCCATCCATCGGATTCTGATGTTGCCAACAAAGAGGACGAACCCGACTTTCCCTGAAAAGCGTTTTCTACAAGCCTGTTTAGTCTTGATCCCTCAAATAATTGATCTGTCTTCATACCTCTAGTTACAGTGCCTTCCGACTCACTGTCAGAGCCAAATGTATTTCTAGACCATATGTTGTTGTTCCAGCGATCTTTACTGGCAGGAAAGCCGTTGGTCATCCCGGTGTTGTGTGTAGAGTTTGTACGGTCGCCGTTGAGTGTTGATGTACCGATACGATTTGGCCGAACCTAGAGGCAGTCAGAATGATGTGCTTGCAAACGGATTGCAGAAACAAAGATCGAGAGTCGTACATTATTGTGAACGGCCGCTCTGTTTGTAGCCATAGTAGACGCCATGCTGCCAACCTCGTATGGCGTTGAGGTGACCCGTATGTATGGGAGTATTTAAGTCGACCGAGTGGGACTCGAACGACGAGACTGTATACCGATTTCTGAAAGATGATAGTTAGTAGACGAGAGGCGGATGAGGTGAAGATCGAAGTGCCCCCGGACCTGGCGATCAAGAGGAGCAAAACACCTCGTGAGAATGGGAATCACTAACTTATCAGAGACAGGAGGCGAGAATAAACGCCAGGGTGAGAGATATATGGATGCAATCCGAAATGGTGAGGATTTGCAGGTTATTGAATCAAAACACAAGGAATCGATGGAAAAATCTTCCGGCGTTGCAAAGCGTATGAATGCAAGGCAAGGTATCTCCTTCCTAGCCCAAAGCTCACTCAATTCTCAGCAGCACAAAAATGAATATTGGTGTGTCTGTTGTGCAAGTGAGCGAGCGGATAGAATCGATTGACCTATGCTCCGTGCATGCCCCAGGAATTCAAGCAGTTGCAGATCGCATTCATGAAGGTTGTGGAGACCTCGAACGGGAGCCCTTTCTTGGACGAGAAAGGCAGCTAGGCGACTAACTGGTGATTGGCGGAGGCAAGGGGGTGGAGGATAAAGGCCCGATGCAAGAAGGCAGGAGGAATGCTGTTTATCGTGCACGCCGACAAGTCGAGGACTGATAGTCGGTGTCGGAATGTGTCGAAGAGACAGGCCCACAGGAGTGATAAAAAGAGAGTGAAAAAAGAAAGAAGTGAATCCCAACGGCGACTTATTAAAGAGATTTTGAAATGTCACACAGAGGGGTTGGCACTTTCTGATTCCGAAGGATGGAGACACACGACAGCAGTCGATCGATAGAAGCCGGACTCTCTTTTCTTTTCCTGCTGCGAACGCCTGAATTGATGCTATATTTTGTTCTATCTGTAATTGAAATGACCACGAGGATATTTGTTGGGAGATGGTCGAGACGGCGGATGGATGGTCGGGGTTGAGGATACGCAGGACGTGAGGGTCGTACAACAACGGAAGGCGTAGTTTCAGCGAAAGGGGAGGGGATAGCGTTTTGAGTTGGTGGAGAGCAGAAAGAATATAAAGAATTCTACAGAAAGAAGCGCAGAAGAAAAAAAGAATAATTAAAATAATGAGAATGGAGTCCTCAAATGGCTGAGATGTTAAAGAAAAAAGAAAAAGAAACGGGGGAAGGCGAAGAATGATTGATGAACGAAGTGTCGGTTGAGGGAAGGTTCAAAAAAAAAGCTGCGAGGTTCTGATAAGTTGCGCTAGTGGATGGAGGAGGTGGACTGCGATCTGGCTGGCCTTGGCAAGTGCCAGAAACTCAAGGCAGGAGCAGCCTTACTTGCCCGAGTGGGACTAGCTCAACTTTTAATTGTATCTGAATACGTACATTCATCTACATAATAATTGGATAAGTGAGTATAAGTATCATCAGCTGTCGATGCGATATTTTGTTTCCGTGTTTCTGCCCGCGGAATACCAGGGACAGTAAGGCCAGCATCCGTTGGATCTGTGGCTGAAGATACAATGAATGATGGAATAAATACTCCGTACATTGATTACAGCTAAAGAGTCAGTGAAAGAACATTACAGCATCTATCTACTAGGTACTTGGCAGTGTTTTTACCTTACCGAATTGGGTGATGACTTCTTCCTTGACATTACAGTATGTACTCTTCCGTAACTGGCAAGAGTAGTCTTAGAAGGAAGGAGCGTCTGAACAGACTGTTACTACCTAGTACAGTAACAAGTCTATGACTGGTAACTTACGTGTATTGGAACCATATCAGAATTCACTTTCTACCAAGCTTATCCGAGCAGATGATACTATTACCCTGGCTCTACAAACGCTATTTTCTAGTCAATCGATGATCAGGACATTCTCTTCATACTTTGTCCTCCTCGTACTAGTCTAGTATGATGTGTAGCATCCATCTAGACTAGCGAAATAGTGTCATCCACATGGCCATCTCGCATCGACTCCGTGCTATAAACAAGGCAGACGACGTCACTTCGCCCACTCCGTTTCGATTTGTCTCGAGCTGTGTTCCACAAGCACCAAGGTGACTCTTCTAATGTAGAACAACACTCTCAACCTCCTCAATATAAGCTCAGCATACATCATCGACTCGAAAGAATCAATGGCAGAGTTCAGCAGATTTCCCTCGGTCAATTCAAAGTTGTTTGTTGAATCTATTGCAGGGACCAATCACGATGGATGCGGGATGGCTGCCCCACCAGCATCCACCCGACACAAAAAGCTTCTTAGGCCGAAGTTGGGGCTCTTTGATCATGGAAGCTTTCGATGAAGACTATGTTGTGCTCATGACTAGATACTTCTTTAAGGTGTGGACTGTACCCCTGGATATTTATCATATGGAACCAATGAGACCTTATGAGTTATTTTCCCTCAGGCAACGGTACCAGACATACAAACACTATGGATAAGATCTAGGTCTCATCTGCCAAACCAAACGGACAGGATGAATCATCGATATCCTACCTAGTATTAATAAATGTGAGTCATATAAACTGTTTGCACTGATCCTGATATAACATACTGCATGAGCGATACCCTTGCAAGGGCGTATTGGAGGATCGACCGCCAAGACCAGAGCTAAGCTTAGCCTCTTCAGTAGCGTCGGAGCCAGGCGCTGCAAGTGCTAAACTAGCGACATACATATCTCCCGAGATCAACCTAAAACATCCTAAGTATCAACACATTCTACATACATTCATACATTCATGTTGATATACTAACAATGTAGTATGTGAACTACACACAGCCCTCAAATTCATCGGGTTCCTTTGCCAGTCAATCGCGTCGTGTCCTGTCACTGCAAGAAATCAAAGAGGAAAATATCTCCGCCACTGCTTAGGAACTTCAGGTACCGTCCCAGCTAGCATTTCAAGACGGACCAATAAGTACCAGAGAAAAGAAAAATACCCATATCGGCAGTATCTAGGCATGTGACACGTCCGATACTAAATAAAAATCATACCCTAATTCTCGGTGGATTCACGATGTAACTCCATTGCAAGTTATGCAGGGATGGACAAGGAGGAAAAAAGGGGTACCTATATTTACTTATTTGCTGGGTACCTGACCTGCGTAGGGAGAAGGGCTACATTCAGTCACTACTCAAACATTGCTTGTTTGTCAAGGTGGCTCACTAGATATCCCTTGCTTGCGCCGATACCTAGTTATCGCGAGAAGAGTTACCTACTAGTGCGTACCTGGTAAGTCTACGGATATAACGCACCATTTCCAAACTGTGCGCCTCAGGCAGGCCATTTATTGTGGTACCTAGATCGAGATCCTCACGATCACATCATCATCTGACATCTGTCGAGATCTCCGAAACGTTGTCGGAGCTATATCTCTTTTCTTTTCTTTTCTTCTTCCACTCTCGCTTTGTATAGTCTGTTTTAGCAATTGAGCTCGTGGTACAAAGACCGGAGCAACTTATATGATTGAGACCATCTCGATCAAAAAATGGGGACATTTGAAGAAAGTAGCGTTATCATTAAGCCTACATTCCCCTGCAAAATCATTGACTATTTCTCGGTACGGGACGCAAGGACGAGTTATGCTTCCTACCTAATCTCTGTTACCTAGGTAGGTACGGATCTAAGTGTAATCGACTATGTCGAGGTAGTACAAGATGTGACTGTACTCCTTCCCACCTACCAGACGTAGTCGCAAACTTAAATATCTTTGTCTGTTGGGGGAAGGGTACATATCAGCGTTGCAGTTGTTCATTCGTACCTAGGAACCTCCTATCCCCATTTTTTTCAACATACTTTTGTTGCGGCGAGGTAGTATCTACGTATCTACCGTCTAGATCTTGGGTCGTCCTTGGTATGTGCTATTCGTGATATCCTTCGTAAATGAGGCGAATGAGTGAAATAGTTCGTCTGGCGCGTCGTTGTAGTGTTGATACGTTATAGTGCTGTAGACAATGTCTCGATGACACGCTGTAAAGATATGGCGGTAAGAATGATGATATGGCCGCCAGCTTGTTGACAGATAACCAGACGTGTGCTGTGTGGCCACCGAGATCGATATTTTGAGTTTGTACCACCAACATGCTGGTTTTGATAATGTTGCATCTCGAATAAGATAAAAAATTCTGTACAGCATACTTTGACTCAAGGTTGACGACGTCTAATGTGCAACGTTGGGTGTTTCAATATACCTCGGGAGCGGGGAGACAGCCTGAGAAACTAGGCTCCTCATTCCTGTCCCTAAAACTTCGTAGGTTCTCCCTACAATGAATGCAAAGACTTTTCGGTTGAGTATCAGAAAGCTGCTTACGTTGCTGTCAACAACAGAGTTGTCGTAGCTACCCAGGCACCGTGACCATAACAGACTTCGACAGACAATCAACACAAAACACTAGAAGCTATGCCTTGCTTCATCGCTTTTAGAGTTCATTTTGTTCCTGCAGATACACAGGCGATTGCTTCAATAGATGCTGATCACTTGATCTTGTTAATTGATTTCATCAAGATCAAGTCTCCACTGGATTGGCTTATGGAGTCGGAGATGGTTAGTAGCACACTAGCAACTGCCGACTGTGTACTACTACTACTATGAGGAGTAGGATAAACTTCTTCAATTAAATAGCGAATAAGATGCTGTACGACCTTCATCTTCAGAACGAAGACAGTCCCATGATCTTTAATATGAAGAGAGTATCGCCGTGGCTTGGATTAATTTAGCACAAAACCAGACAGCGCATGCTGACTGGCTGGCAGCAGCAAATTGACGCCAACAGAGCGTGCGTTCCTGAGCGGCGCGTGCAGACTTTGCCTATTCGGGGCCTAGCTCAGGCACCACAGGCACCACAGGCCCCGGCTAAGCCCGTTCAGGCCTGAGGCACTGCGCAGCCTCGCCGTTGGAGCTGCCCTTGGCCCAATCAGGGCGCCCTCGGCCAGTCCAGCCCCGGCGCTCCCCTTTCCTGCCAATTTCCCACTTTTCCTCTCCTTCTTCTCCTCCTTGTTTTCTTCTTTCCTCATCCATCTATCCTATCCTTAACACACATTCTTTCGCTCCTACAACCCTTCCTTCTACCGCCCTCGACTCTCACCCTAGGTGTACGCAGCTTCACTCTTTCAGCTGCTCGCCGCGCCATTCATTCGACCGTCACTCACTCATTACTGCTTATCCGACCATACCGACCGACTGTTTATTGACTTACGCACACCAAAAGAACCACCTTCATTTCGCACCAAAAACAACGACACGCCACACCAGCACTATTCTATTCTTGGAGATATATTGAGGAACTCGAATCTGAACAGAAAGAAGAGGGTTTGATTATTACAAAAAATCCGCAAGCAAAATGGCCAACATGCGTGTTCTCGCCCGTGACGACTCCGGATCCCTCACCCCCAAAACCATCGACCTGTTGATCTCGCTCTTGGTTCTGATCCTTCTCGCAATTGTGCTGTCCGGCAGTCTGCTGCTACTCCGCCAGCGTCGTCGCAAACTCGAGCAACAGTCTCAACTCCCACTTTATAAGAGCCAAGCTCACCAGCGCCGCCTCACAATCACACAAAATAGTCGAACTGGATCCATTCACGTCTATAACGAGAAGCAAGATTTGATGCAGAGCTCCTTGAGCCCACCACAAAGCCCTGTGCCCGAAATTCGCATCACCTTCCCTGAAGAGCAAGACGAGCAAACCGGCAAGCCCAAGGCTGGCCGCGTTGTGGTCGTCCACATCAGCGAGAACGGTGGTGTTGGGCTGTCACCCGCGCACGACGAACTCCCTCCTTACCAGACCAACGAATCTGGTCGTTTCCAATCGCTCGACCTGGAACGCATGGGCGGTTTGAAGGAGAAGGACGAGAGATGGTCATAAAAGAGGAGCGCCTTCCTCCCTCTTGACTATTTTTACAGCATCTCTAGATACCATAAACTCTTTTACGCTCCAAAATTTCCTTCTCTCCATTGCTACGACCCCATCGGCATGATGATACCAAACAAGGCGGGCGTGATTCTCTACCATCTTCATTTCGCTTCTATTTCTACTGCTTCGGATCTCGGTTCACACCACGAACAGGCTTCTTCTTGACTTACTTCATTTTGCACATATGCAAACCTTATTGTCTATTTTCTATTATCATTATCATCCCTGGGATGTTATGATCGCTTACAACCGAACCGACATCCCGCCAGTCAATCGCGTTCGATTTCTACTTTTATGATTGTGAATATTCTGGGAATTTTCTATTACAACTTGCTACTTGGAGCAACCTTGCCTTGTCTAGGTACTTTTCTAAGTATTTACTTTTCTTCTTCTTCGGCTATCGATCCGTCTGCTCTTTTCGTTCGAGCCTGGAACGTCATTAGGTCCTACGAAGGGGTAGACTACCACGGATTGGGTCATTTTCATTTTGATATTTGTGATTTCCTTCTTCTATTCATTTTCTTCCACATTTGTCGATTTCTTGGAGCTTTTCTCACATTTCCTCGGGCAACTGGGTGTTGACTGAACAGCTTGGGCTGATTGTATTTAAACACCATAATCTATTCTATGAATTAATTTGGTGTAAATGATGATTTCTACCTTTTCATTCAAAGAGTACGTAACATGTAATCGTAAATGATCATAGGATTCATAGCTAGAGTTCTCCGCAGTTGAGCCCGAATTGGCCAATGGTAGTCATGTTAAGACGTGGATCTAAGCTGTGTCGTATCCGCAACTCTCGCAAGCTGCCACTTTCAACGGAACACCGCGGCACATTTTTATTTTGTCCATGAGCCTCCAAAACCGCTGCTAGGATCAATAACTCCTATATTTCATCTCTCCACTCATTACCCTTCAACTTTTCCTATCTTCTCTTTGTTCACTCTTTTACCGGATCGGATTTCATCCAATTGAGCTTCGTCTCTTTCAACTGGTGCGATATCCCCTCTTACATCAGATCAGCGAAGCATCAAGCAGGAAGAATAATGCACTGTGGCATATACTAATTGGGATTTTCTATAGCCATACACTCTTTTACTACTTCGAATATGATGTTCTCTTGATGAGACTTGTCCCATTTCCTACTTCTTAAACGCCGACCACCTACGAATCCTTTACAGCTGTTACGATGCTCTCCAACAAATCTCAGAACACGCCGGGCAGGAATGCCGCAGGGTCCTCGGAACAGCCTAAAACTAAATCAAGCGATACCGTAAACTCATCGCAATCATCACACACTCAATCCTCGAGTGGGAATGAGGGGAAGGCGGGATTGACGACGAGTTCGCAACCGTCTAATAAAGCTGAGATAACCAAGGCTTTGGAACGGGACTTTAAATGGAAGCACCTCGGTGCTGTGGGTATTCTTCTGTGGATTTGGTGAGTGTTGCCCCAAATTCCTTGTGGTGGTCAAGACTAAGTAGTCATGTCATAGCTTCTTGCATATTGTTGGCGTGTACTTTTTCACAAAAGGCTTCCTCCTGACTCGACTTGTTCTCGACAATAAATCAACATGTGATGTCGTCCCTCTGGACGTTGTTACCAGTAGCGGGAATTCAGAAAAGGGTTGCTGGCATCCCAAAACTTTCGACAAGGCCGTCTTTCTGATCATTGACGCCCTGAGATACGACTTTACTGTTCCCTTTCATCCGCAATTCGAGGGCGATGAAGCCCGCATTTACCATAATAATATCCCCGTTCTTTATGAAACCGCTGTCCAACATCCCGAAAGAGCTTTCTTGTTACCTTTTATTGCCGACCCACCTACGACTACTTTGCAACGACTAAAAGGCCTGACTACAGGTACTTTGCCGACTTTCATCGACGCCGGATCCAACTTTGATGGCTCTGCGATTGACGAAGACAACATCATTTCACAATTGCGCGCTGCTGGCAAGAATCTGGTTCACCTCGGAGATGATACTTGGGACAAACTATTCCCGGATTACTTTGATCCTGATCTATCGCATCCGTTTGACTCGTTTAATGTCTGGGACTTGCACACTGTAGACAATGGTGTGAACGATAATCTGTTCCCGCTTCTCCATCCGACAAATTCGAGCAAGTGGGATGTTGTGTTTGGACACTACCTTGGTGTCGACCATGCGGGTCATCGATATGGTCCAGATCATGCCGCAATGGCAGCTAAACTGAAGCAGATGGACCAAGTAATCCGAGACGTCATTCAAAAACTCGACGATGATACGCTGCTCATTGTCATTGGTGATCACGGCATGGACTCCAAAGGCGACCATGGAGGCGAGTCTGACGACGAGGTCGAAGCTGCATTATGGATGTATTCGAAAAAAGGCATCTTTGGGCGCACAAGCGAGGACTACAAAACGCCGCCACTGACAGCAAAGGAACGAGCTGTACCGCAGATTGATATTGTCCCCACGTTGTCTTTGCTCATGGGCATACCGATTCCATTCAACAACCTGGGCTCTCCGATAGAAGAAGCATTTGCAGGACCTTATGGAGCAGACATCAAAAATCTGGCAACGGTGAACCGTATAACGTCAGGACAGATCAAACGATATCAACACCACTATTCTGTGGCGCGAGGTGTGAACGATAGCCAAACCTCCGGCCCTTTGTCGCTGTTGGTCGACGCAGAATTGCAATGGCAATCACTGAGCAAGTTGAGCTCCAATTCCGACAAGTACCGCGCAGCATACAACGCTTATCGGGAATATCAGCGTGATACCTTAAATGTATGTCGCGCTCTATGGGCCCGATTCGATGTTCCAAGTATGGTACGAGGTATTGGGATACTCGTCGGCGGTATTGTCGTTTTGATAGTATATGCGCGTGGCATACGTAATGATTCCCGACCAAATTTCGATTCAGATTTGATCCGCCGCATTGGCTTAGGTGCGGGTTTCGGTTCTGTTGTTGGTCTCGTAGGAAAACGAGAAGACGCATTCTGGGCAGACATGATTGCACTGTCCGCCGCAGGAGGCAGTATCGCATCTGTTGTGTCGGGCGCTGCCCTTTCTCCATCCAACTTCAAATCACCCTTCCCCTCGTCACTTTGGAGCTGGTTTGCACTCATCGTGACCGTGTCCCAGTCCATTGGATTTGCGTCAAATTCGTACACGATCTGGGAAGATGAAATTCTTCTCTTCTTCCTCACTACCTTCGGCGTCCTGGCGGGAATATCCTCGATGAGACAAAAGTTGACATCTGATCGGGTCCTCGGGGTCTATCACTCCATCATCTTCATTGTCATGACGCGATTGGCATCATTTTCTCGCCTGTGTCGCGAGGAACAGATGCCTTTCTGCAAGTCGACCTATTATGCTTCAGCATCGTCTTCAACATCAGCTCCTTGGCAGCTCGCCATTCCATTCGCTGTTGCCTTGCTTCTCCCTGGTGTCGTCCGCTCGTTTTATGCGGGATCAAAATCGTACGAGGGATCAGCTACACTCTGGATCGGCGTTGCTTTCCGGGTTGGTCTATTCATCTCAGCAGCATTCTGGACTCTGGACGCTGCCGATAATGGCGAATGGTTCTCCTTCGGAAAGGGAGCATTCAAGTCTTTCCAGATCATTCTAGCGCAACTGGTTCTTGCAATTGCGTTTGCCGCGGGAACCACGACGTTCATCTGGGCGAAACCATGCATCAGTATCAACGTCACGTCCGGATCAGGTACCGACCAGCCAGGAAACGCGCAACAACCGCCACAACAGCAGCGAACGACCATCACCATCCTTGGCTTTGGCAATGTCCACGGCACCCGATTTTTTCTACTAGTCGTCAACTTCGTCCTCGCCATTACCCTACTGAGCAAACCCATGGGCCAGGGCGCAATCGCCATCGAGACCCTCCAAATTCTGTCTTTACTCGAAATCCTCGACACCAACGGCCTCACCACCACAAACTCCGCCATCGGCCCCATCGTTTTGGGCCTACTAGGCTCATTCCATTTCTTCAAAACCGGCCACCAAGCCACACTGAACAGCATCCAATGGGAAAGCGCATTCTTTGCCCTCTCATCCATCCAATACCCATGGTCCCCTCTTTTGGTCATTCTAAACTCCTTCGGCGCCCAGATCCTCGCCGCCGTCGCTGTGCCGTTGACAGTCCTCTGGAAACGCCCCGTCGACACACACGGTCGTCTACCCGTGCAAATCTTCAAGGACGAAGACACCCCCTCCTCCTCCCCTTCTTCAGACAGTAACCAAACCGACGATCAGACTAAAAATAACAACAACCCCATGCTCCGCCTCCTCTCCGACATCGTCCAAGCCATCTCCACCCACATCCTGTACTATGCAACCATAAACCTAGCCACGACAATGTGGGCGGGCCATCTCCGGCGCCATCTAATGCTGTACCGCATCTTTTGCCCGCGGTTTCTGATGGGTGCTGCCGTGCTAGGCGTGGTGGATGTATTTGTTATTCTTGTGGGGTTGGGGCTGGGTGTTAGAGCGAATATGTTGAGTGTTACGGAGGTTTTTGGGTGGTAATCTTCTTCCTTTTCTTCGGGAAGGGTAGGAATGGTACTACTTACTCTTTATTGAGTTGATATGAGAGGTGGTGATGTGATGGATTTGTGTGTCTATATAGTCATAGTATACTATTTGTGCTAGCCTTGCAATTTATCTTTTCTCCAGCTTTTACATTATAGAATTCCGAGGCTATCTGATACTCATCATGTAGAGAAGTACATCAAAACTTTTAATTGAGAAGAGATTTTCATGAGAAAAAAAGGAAAAGAAGAAAAGAACTTTTGTTGTGTCATAAATATAACAAATCCCATCCATTCATATCCATATCTCCAACATCGCCGAACCAAAACCAAAATGAGAAAAGAAAAAAAGAAGACATTTTTTATCGAACCCAACGATTCGATAGAAACTTTTTTTGCGGTAAAAAGACGAAAACAAGAATGTACCGGTTACATGTGACAATGTTTGCTTGCGTTCGTAATTGCGTGATATATAGTCGTTGCTTCGTTAGTAGTTATAATAGCGTTACAAGATGATATAGGTGTTATCGAGTCCAGCGAGAAAAGTCTAATGCCTGAGAGATGTTATTGTCCGCATTCCAGTCTCCGGCCATGTCAGGACGTATTTGGCCTCTTTGAGTCGCTGTTTCATCCTCGACATGGATGTTAGTGCGTGTATTGCGACGATGACCCAGGAACCCGCTCTCGGATGCATCGACTGAAGACGTTCGGGAGGTCATTACGCGATCACGTAAACGCTTGATTTCGCGTAGACGGTTCCGCCAGGAAGAGATGTGTTCGCCACCCTCGCGGTTCCATACCAAGGAGAACACGGATGCGTTGATGGCTAGGATGCGTACGTAGGCGGCTAGACTCTTGCCGGAGATGACTTTTGGCGTTGATGCGGGCGATAATTCTGGGAGGCCGGGTTTGCTCATCACTCGGACGACGAAGAAGGATTTGTTGTAGTCGCGAGCGGTGTCAGGGTCGTGGCTGAAATCCGATTCGGCAATTCGACATACTGGGGTGATGACGATGTTGATGGAGTTGAATTGCGATGGAATGGTCTCAAAGTTGAAGGGTCGGTTGGAACGGTTGAATATGATGTTGACAAAGTCGTTGCCGACGTGACGTTTCTTGGCAACACAGGCCGGATCACTCTCGAGGTTTGTGGGCATCATGGTGGTTACGTGATAGACCATTTCCGTCACACGATCCCTCCAGGCATATGTGTACTCGCCATCGATATCGCTGTGAAGACCTTGAGTGTTGAATTGAGCTCCTCGGATAGTTACTCTAGTACCCAGACCGTCTAAGAAATGGTTGTAATCTGGACTGCCAGCTGTGTTTGCCAAAATTTCGGCTTCTGTGGTTTGATTGTTATCAATGAATATCACCCCAACTTTGTGCCCATCGACAATATCATTCCTATCGAATGAGCTAATAGCTCGACGAGTCATAGCATCGTCGGGTAACGGTATGGGCTGGGAGATTTTTGGCGTGGGAAATGCCGAAGTGACCATCTGAAGCAGAACATGAGAAGGCAGAATGGCCGTTCGACTTGCCGCATCGAATGTTGACAGAGTATCAGGTGTGGCAGGTACTTGATGAGGTAGCACTGGTGCAGTGCGTTGACGGTATTCGGCATAAGTTGTTCCAGAAGCCATTCGTTTGGTGATTTGTGTCAATCCGGAAACACCGGCAGTCTCAACCGTAACAATACTCATTCCGACGATCCATGACTTGCTGCTGACGGGTCCATCCTCTGGGGATGGAGGGAAGGTTTCGTAAGGTATCGTATCCCCCAAGTCCGAGTATGTCACACGCTGCATCAAATCGATAAACACTTCCGTTTGTTCTTCAACCACCTCCTGGCCCAGCTCATCTGTGAAAATGAGTCGACTTGTTATCCAATTCACGTGATTTGCGCGGTCTTGAAGTTTGAGTGAGAGAAACCAAAACACCAAAACGTGGTAGGTCAGTGTGTAAACGTAGGTAGACATGCTCTCCTGCCATATATTCGCTTCGGACGAGTCGGGTTGCATTGCGGCCATTTCTCTCAAGCCACCACTGAGTCTTACGGGGATTGTACTGGCCCGAATAGCTGCCGATTCGCTTTTCAATCGTTGCTCCCTACTTGTTTGAATAAAGCGAATGCATATACCAAAGACGGTGCGAATCTCTTCCTCTCGTAGATTGACGTAAACGTCTGGAAGTCTGGCGAGAAGTGCAAGGAACTCCAGTAAATGGACTGCCACGTGAGCCATTGTAATCACTTTTGACATCTTGTCAAGAATCGTATTCAATGATTTCGTCACCGATAATGGGATCTCGTGGCAGCACACAGATAGAGCGTGAATGCATCCTCGAGAAGTACCATCCCAAGATCCAATCCCTAGCATAAATGCGCGTACCAACTCATCCTGTTCACTCTTTGCAAAGTAGCGGTGAAATCCAACAAGCATGGCCAAACAATCAAAAATGCAGATAGCGACATCGGCTTTTTTAATACCAGCTATAGCCGGCGGCTCCCGGAACATTTCGCCCTTGATCTGACCGCAGAGTATGTTACGAAGCATCTGTATTTGCGGAACTGCGTTGGAGAAGAAGTCTCGGTTGCTGAGTTGTGGTCCCAAATGAGCAAGGATATAGCTGTAAACATCCCAAGGAGTATCGCGTTTTTGAAGCAGATCAATAATCGTCTCCAGATAGACATTTATTTTCAACACTCCAGTGGCTGGGTCGGATGGTTCGGCATCCTCCTCAGCTGCCGTCTTGTAAGCATAGACAAAGGGGCTTGCAGCCGTTGATGGTTCGTCAGGAAGACTTGAATCTATTTGAACCCAACTGGGAGGCATTGACTTTGCGCTGCCACGTAGGTAGGAACTACTCATCCTAGGCATCGACCTTTGCGTTTCAATTGAAACAGATTGATTGCGCAAAGACAGTCGTCCCGTACTTGCAGTGAGACCATCGTCGCTATTCACGGAGGATCTCTCCAAGATAGACCCCTCCGTGGTTGTAGACTGTTTGACTCCGACATCTAGGTTTCGACTCAGCACAGCCACTAGAAAGTCGTTTTCGATGTCTGTAGTGACCCAAATCGCGCCGGACGAGTCGCAGCGTAAGCGGAATAGCAGCTTGAGAACTGTGAGCATGGCGTCGGCTGGTCTTTTTCTTGACGTCTTGACAATGAAAATAAGAGCCTCGAACAGCAACGCTGCTCGTTGGGCGGAGAGGTTCAAGAATCGGAGAAAGAGTCGGACAAGACCCATCATGCACACATTTGATAGAGATGGCTCAAGAACAGAAGCAGAATTGCGGCGGGTTTGGGATAGCTGTCCGCTCAAAACAGCTGGGTCATCATCTTCAAGCAAGTCGGAACTCATGGGTGAGCTCAGAGCATCAATAATAATATGAAAGATGTCACTATCCGCCCGTGCCGCAATTTCAGTCATTACCGAGACAAGCGATGAGAGGTAGATTGTGTCTTTCTCATCTGCGAAATTCCGAAGTAACAGGTCTATTACACCGACTTGCTCAAAGTTGACTAGATTGTTGTCCTGGAACATTGCTTCTTCGAGTGCCTCCAAGGCAAAGGCACGCACATCTGACACCTTACCGGGCGTCTGAAGGAACGAATCAACCAGCCACTTGGCATCCTGCTCCCAGTCTTCGGTTCCTGGGAAATACGATTTCTGCGTTTTGAGATGGTTAATCAAAAGCCGCGCCTGGGTTGGTGAAAGAAAACGGTGCGATGTTCTTAAAAAGAGACAGATTTCGGATTGTTGGTCGCAGCTCAACTGTTCCCACAATTGCTCAATTAGGGCTGACAGTCGGGAAACGCTAGCAGCAAGATGATCGTCGTGTGTAACGCTTCTCGTTGGAGAAACAACAGGGGATTGTGCGCTGTCAGTGACTTCTTGACCGGTTCCGCCAGAGCATTCGATAAGAAGATTCGCAAAGCTTGTCCAGTCGGGTTCCTCTATACAAAGGGAAGCAAAATCGCCATCCAAAAGATTTGCACATAATTCAAGAGTCGCCGCATAAAGTCTTCCACTCTTCCGTGGCACAACTGCCTGAAGGCAGTCTACCAGTCTCGGAAATGATAATTCTGGTAATCTTTTTCGGTCGTGCGATCGAATTATGTCGGTGAATGTTTCGACCGCGCCGCGTACCACGTTTAAATTTCGGCCGTGGTCTTCCGGATCTTCCTCAAGAAATGAATATAAAAGCTCAAGCATGGCTAGCCTTTTGGAGGATTTGACTATATTGCGTATCACCTGGGAAGTGCGACCAGAAAGAGTCTTCACAGAAGCGTGGATGCTGCACAAAACCTCTAATAGCGGAACGAAACTACTATCAGGCACTTCGGCACAGGAGATGATGGCGTCGAATATAGAGAGCGCACTCTTCAAATCATCAGGAGAAGCCGTTTTCCTGCAAACCTTGAGAACCTCCTCAAGTATTGACGCCGCATCATTCTCTTCCAGAGGAACATTCTGGAGGGTGATAACATTGAGGATGAAATCGAAAAGGTTCTCCAAATGCGATTCTTCAAGTTCAATGGTCCGCGGTTGTTTGCTCTTCTTTGCTTTAGACCGCAGGTTGGCCACGGCCTTGAATAACGTAAATAGGGCAACCGCCAGGGCAGGCAGGACATTGACCTGCATGATGTCCAATTTCCTGCCATTGTCGGATAGCGCAATGAGAGCATTGATCCGTGTGGGTATCACGTCAGCCGGCGTGGAAGCCAATATACTCTTGCACAGCTGAGTCTTGAGGTCCGTTGACAAATCCGGCCGCCCGACGATTGTGTCCAAGAATCGAGATGATCGTTGCCGGGCATCGTCAAAGTCGGCCTGACAGAGGAGATATGAACTTGCTTCCCAGAGAGAGATGATTTGTTCCGGTGTGAATTTGGACGAGTGCTTGGCAAGGACCTCCACCTCATCTATAGCGAGTACCGGGTTCTTGAGATTCTCGAGCGCAGCCTCATAACTCGGAACGGCGGCATGGTCTAGAGAACTGTTGGAGATACTTCCGCGCGACATCCCTTCGAATCCAAACGTCACACGGGAACCCCTGCGGGCGTCGATGCCATGGTTTAGAAGTTCGCTAGGACTATCGGATGCTGAGAGGGGCGAGAGAGACTTCCGGCGACCTGATGCTAATGTCTTGAAAACGTCTGCAAAGGAAGATGCAGCTGGTTTCGGAGGTGGATCATTTTCGGAAGACATCCGCAACGTGTGAACGACGTTCGTACGTAACGAGATATCTTTTTAATATAGCAACTGGACCATGCGCAAGCTGAATTAGCACAGTGGATATAGGATTAAAAGACTTGGAAAGACGGGCGATGAGTTGTGGGTGTTTGCGAACAGTCCCGAGATAACAGCGCATTGATTGTTGACCAAGGAGGAAAGGTACCTGTATGCTCTAAATAGAGCTTTTTTCACACCATCGAGGTGCACTGATGAATTGAAGATTTGCAGGGTAGCAGTCTAATGTAACTAGCCCAGAAGGTGATATTATAACTGGGTCTCGGAGGTTTGGGTGGCCTTCCCCATCCTCATCAAATGACAAACACTCTTAGGCGCAGATATCGAGATAAGCGGATGACCAAGTGGCACTGATACCTGATAGCGATAGGAACGGGTATCACAGGCGGAAGGCTAACAGGATTTGAGCATTGGGCTCATGACCGGCGCATATAATAGGACAAATCAGGACGAATACATGATGATCCAGCGGTAGTATCAAATGAAGAATAAACAACGGACAGGATGATCATCAACAGGATCCCAACTGATGGGTTCAGTCAGTTACGTCGGACGTTAAGAATCGTCTAATCTTGGCAGCCAGCCTTGGCGTGCCAAGCCGGCGACGGCCGATCTCTGCCGCGGGAAAACATTTATTCCGCAGTCACATGATCCATCTGCTCTCAACAGTTGTCGGAACGGAATAACAATGCTCCGCCTCCCCGCCATGGTTGCCGCCAGAAACATCATAGCTCTCACCGCCTTCAAAAGGTCCCGCAGTCTGCCAAACAAACTGCCAGACAAGGAAAGCGGCGGTTCAATCTTTCTTCTGCTTTCTTCTCTAATTTTACATTAAAAATACTTGTCCATCAAGCAATTGGTGTTTCCTGCTAACTGCTTCTTCGCTCGTATCTTCCATTCCTTTAATTTTCACATTTCCATCCGCTGTTTGTCATAGTTCAAAATGGCAAACAACCTGGGAGCTGTTGCACAGCTTTTAGAAGCCAGCTTGGATCCCAGGCAAAACAAACAAGGTAGGTTAACCAGCATGTCAACTCCGCGAAATTCTGGACACTATCTAATTCTGTATTTACAGCCGAACTTGCACTCCGGCAAGAGGAGAAAAAACCCGGCTTCTCGTTATTCCTGCTCCAGATCACCGCATCCGCAGACTTTCCCTACAACACTCGGCTCGCAAGTGCCTTATGCTTTAAAAATCTCATCCGAAGAAGTTGGGTCGACGAAGACGGAAATCACAAGCTGCCGCAAGATGAGGTTGTCACAATCAAACGGGAACTGATCAACCTGATGATCAATGTTCCCGGTGGAATCCAGACCCAGCTGGGCGAGGCAGTCAGCGTGATTGCAGACAGTGATTTTTGGGAGCGATGGGATACTCTTGTGGCTGTACGTTCAAAGACTGGCTCATGTGATATGTCATTACTAACCTAAAACAGGATTTGGTGTCACGATTAGACCCTAAGAACCCGGTTGTCAACAATGGAGTTCTCACAGTAGCGCACTCCATTTTCCGACGATGGCGTCCTCTCTTCCGATCAGACGATCTATTCACCGAGATTAACCACGTACTCAGCACTTTCTCCACCCCATACCTGGCCTTGTTTGAGGTAAGGCCGATCTTCTCCGTCATAAGAGTTTGCAGGACGACTGACTGATTGCTGGCAGGGCCTGGACGCTTACATCGAGGAAAATAAATCCAATAAAGAGACCTTATCACAAGGGTTCAAACAACTCGATCTTATGATCAAACTTCTATACGATCTGAATTGTCAAGATTTGGCGCCACTGGTGGAGGACAACGCACAGTCGATCGCCAATCTGCTGCTCAAATACTTGCTTTATGATAACCAACTACTTCACACTGACGATGAATCCGAAGCGGGAGTTTTAGAGTTTGTCAAAGCCGGTATTTTCGAAGTGTTGACTCTATTTGTTCAGAAATATAGCGATGTTTTCGAGCCTCATGTCGGACAGTTCGTTGGAAACTCTTGGAACTTGTTGACGACTGTCGGCCAAGAAACAAAATACGACATACTGATCAGCAAGGCACTTCAATTTTTGACGTCAACCACAAGCATGCCTGAGCATGCTAAGATTTTCGAAGATCAAGGAACTCTGAGCCAGGTCATTGAAAAGGTCATTCTACCAAACATTGCTTTGCGAGAATCTGACGAGGAGCTCTTCGAAGACGAACCCATTGAGTTTATCCGTCGTGATTTAGAGGGTTCAGACAGCGATACCAGACGCCGAGCAGCTACAGACTTTGTGCGACAACTGGCAACTAAATTCGAAGACTCGGTCACTAGAGTGGTTTCTCAGTACACCGATCATTACCTTGCCGAATACGCAAAAGACCCAGCATCGAACTGGAAATCGAAAGACACTGCTACATATCTGTTCTCCGCAATTGCTGCCAAGGGTGCAGCGACCGCTTCCCATGGTATTACAACGGTCAGCAAACTCGTTGATATTGCGGACTTTTTCCAAAAACACCTTGCGGCGGATTTAGTTTCCGATGGCGGAGTCAACCCTATCTTGAAGGTCGATGCTATTAAATATCTCTACTTGTTCAGGAGTATCATTACGCCTCAGCAGTGGCAAGAAGTATTTCCTCTGCTCGTCAAGCATTTGGGTTCCGACAACTATGTGGTGTACACTTACGCGGCTATTGCTGTTGAACGAGTACTTGCTTTCCACGATTCTGCAGGTCAGCCTGTGATTTCACCGGCAAACATCACCCCCTTGGCCAAGGAGCTCCTCGAGCACCTATTCCAGCTCGTTGAAAAAGACCCTTCACCACCCAAGGTGCAAGAAAACGAATTCTTGATGAAATGTGTGATGAGAGTTTTGATTGTCATCAAGGAAGGAGTTGTTCCTCTTACTGGTGCTGTCTTGGAGCATTTGATCAAAATCACCAGAATTATCAGTGCTAACCCTAGCAACCCGCGGTTCTACTACTACCACTTTGAATCGATTGGTGCTTTTATCAGATTTGCTGCTCCTGCCAACCCTGAGAAATTGGAACAAGCACTTTATGCACCGTTCGCCGAGGTCCTTCAAGCAGATGTTCAAGGTAAGACAATTTCATAATTAGGTAGACACGGTTGCTGATCAGATTAGAATTCATGCCTTATGTGTTCCAATTGTTCGCTGCTTTACTCGAAGCAAACTCGTCAGCGACATTACCCGAGTACTACCAGAATTTGATTGCACCCATTCTCATGCCGGTCATGTGGGAGTCCAAGGGTAACGTTCCTGCATTGGTCCGGTTGCTTTCTGCTATTATTCCTCGCGGCGCACAATTCATTTCGCAGAACAATCAGATCGAACCTATCCTCGGTCTCTTCCAGAAATTGCTCTCAACAAAAGCCAACGAGAGTCATGGATTTGACCTTTTGGAGAGTGTGATTGGAAGCTTCCCTGCGTAAGTTTTATTCCAGGTCATCTATCAGCCGAGACTGACTTCAGTAGCAACGCTCTGGAACAATACTTTGTCTCCATCATGCAGATTATTCTGACTCGTCTGCAAAACTCCAAGACCGAGGTCTTGCAGTTGCGATTCGTTCGCTTCTATCACTTTGTTTCGGCTCGGGATGATCAAGGCTACAGTGCAGACTTTTTCATCCAGGTTACAGACAAGGTTCAAGCGCAGTGAGTTTACATTGACAATTCCAACTTGAAAATTGTTTGCTAAGAGACTAGACTATTTACCCCCCTCTACCTGAATGTCATCCTACCAGAATCGCAAAAGCTCGCACGGCCGCTTGACCGCAAGACGGCAGTCATCTCTTTCACGAAAACACTGGCCAACTCGGAAGCTTTTGCGCAGCAATACAAGAAGGGTTGGGGCTTCACTTGTGAAGCTCTTCTCAAGTTGTTGGAGCTGCCCCCTGTTCCGGTCACACGGGACGATATCATCACAGAACACGATGTGGATGATATGGCATTTGGAGTCGGATTCACACAGTTGAATACTGTGCGACCTCGCCCGAAGGACCCATGGCCGGAGACCGGAGCCGACTTGAAAGTGTGGACAGGAAAATACCTGACGGAGGCCAACTCGAAGCAGGGTGGTCGGATTCATGGATTCGTTCAGGAACGGCTCAACCCTGAACTTCAAAAAATTCTTGCCAGTTATATGACAGCGTAAGATGTTATGAAGCATGTGCATCATTTCTGTTGACTTAGACACCCATACCTAATGCATTACGCGACACCTAACGAAGGTTATGTCGAGTTAATTTCGTCCATTGATTTGACAAGTATCGTAGCTGTTTGTTGTCATGTAGCAATGAAGTCGGTAGGGTTTCGACATCACGTTTCAGAATTGTAACTCTTCAGTGCGTTGTTGTCGAAGTCGTTGGGGTCTTCGACTCTTCCTCATAGTCGACCTCGTCTTCCACCTCAACACCATCTTCTATTTGTTCCCCCTGCTTCGCCTCCTCCAGAGCCCTATACTTCCTCCTCTTCTTCTTCATCGAACTCGCCTTCCTTTTCTTCTTCAACGCATTCTTGATCGCTTCCCGACTTTGTTCCCCCTTTTCCAAAGCCTCGACTTTCGCAGCGAGAATCTCTTTTGCAATCTTTTGGTTCTGGGATCGGGAGCGCGTTGCTTGCGATTTTACTACGATGCCGGTTGGTTTGTGGATGAGTTGGACGGCGGAGTTTGTTTTGTTCTGTGGCAATGACCCCGGTTGTTAGATAGCGTTGTAGAAGAATGGGATGGTAGTTACGTACGATCTTTTGACCACCCGGTCCTGTCCCTTTCAGGTACGAACCGGTGATATCCTTGTCATCTAGCTTTGGGCGCGGGGGTAGCTGTTTGACGGCGAGGGCAGGCCATGTTGAGAAGAACGAAGTTGATTGCCTGCTCGTGCAACATGCTGTGTAGATTGCACTCGGAGTCTTGAACCAATCTTTCCGCATCTTGCTGCGCGCGCAATAGGAACAATTCCGAGAGGCCGGCAGCGATGTAGTTATGTACGGACTACGGAAGAGAGGGAGTCAATCCGATCCGGCCGTATTCGTATCTCGTTTCCAATCCGAACGAAGCAATGATTGGGTCAATCGCCAACTGCTCCTGTAAGTTAGTCAGGTCGACTAAAAGGCTTAGATTGCTATGTGGATCCGCTGACTCGCTGCTGAGCGTTGAATTTGGCGTCGGGAATGGCGACAGGCTCGCATCCACTTCTAAAGTCCATCGAATCAATCCGTCAAACCCCAGCGTTACCGTCAGATGTGCGACCGATTCGCCTGTTCGCACGGAATTGTGGAAACTAGGAACCGAACATGCAAAGGATACCTAAATCAGATCTGTTTCAGCTTTCTGACTGTGCATAAGTCGGGTTTGGAACACAAATGCACCGAAGGCAGCAACATTAGACAGAGATCTGAGGGATTTTAGTATGAAGACTGTGGCTATACTCCGATTCCGTGCAGTCTCTAAAGGAATGAATGCAATTCGCCAGTCATAGCAGGAGAATGAGGTGTTAAGATGGTCGTAGTCTGAACTCTGAACTTTGATTTGGTCGCACAGTTTATCCGCGAGGCCAAAGCTTCCCTCCTCCTCCTCCTTCCTTCCCCGTTTTCTTATTTTGCTTTCACCTCCCTCCTCTATCTCTTCTACAATTCAATTATCCTACAATCACTTTCACGATAAAATTCAATTGCATTGAACCTTCCAACAATTCAAAACCACTCGTTTTGCCGCTGTCGTATTCGCGAATTTGTTTGCCGTCGCCACCCCTTTTGACTACGCCCTCACGATAAGAAAAAGTGTCGTCTCCGTACAACAACTCTTCGACCACCACGATTGTCGACCCAACGACTCTAAACTCGATCGAGATACTTGAATAAATACAATTAATATCCTTCAACAATGGCTACCCCACCCTCTCCTTCGGTCTTTACGTCCTTTTTGCGCTGGCTACGCCTGAAAAACTACCAGTACGAGGTGACATTCGCCCTGTACATGCTTACGCCCACCGAGAAATTCATCTTTAGTACGTCCCTCTTGTATCTGATGTCTCCATTCTCAAAACCAATCGTCTAACCCTTTTATTGCAGATTTCATAGTCCTGACCATCGTCTCCCTCTTCGTCACTGCTGCCTACGTTTACCTCCCCGACCACGTCGCACAGATCTACGGACATATTGTCTACTACTTAACCGCCGACGGTTCCATGATCAAAGAATATATCCCCTCTGCAAGCTCCATCTTGCAGGGAAACGGCGGTCCGGCAACCGGTGCTCTCAACGTCGTGTACGAGGCTGCATCTACTGCCGGGCTTGACGAGTTGTGAATGGTACAATAATTATATTATAAGGAGACAAACGAGATTAGGGATTATGCTCCCTCCACTAAAATCAGGTGGTTATAATTCTTATGGACAATTATTTCGGACGCCGGGATACATAATTTGGTCCATATAGCCGGCTTGTATTATTTATGTGTTTGCATTTATTGTCTGAGCGAGGCGCTTGATGGTGTTTATTCCTGTACTTGAGTACGATATGGGGTGGTGATTTGAAGATGGACTTTGCTTATAGATTGAATAAAAATATTTGACTCAATTGTGCAGTGGAAAGTTGAAACATAGTAATGGAGATGCGATTCATTATCTACAAAATACATGACGATGCAACTTTGACCCTTTCCAAACCCAACTCCTGATAAATGATGCATAAATACATAATGATACATAATTACAGCGCCAGAAACCACATATCACGTACGTAGCCTGACTCTCCGTGCATTCAATGCCAATGCCTCTCCATCTCTTCCTCCGAGTAACGCATTATTCATTCGACCCCTGCGCCGCACCCAACATCTCCTGCTGTCTCTGCCTCATCTCCTCTTCCTGCTGCTGCCTCCTCTTGACCCTAACCGCATCCAGTGTCCTCATCCGCGACAACTCCGCCTCAATATCCTCCTTCGTCTCCGGGATTTTATGTGATTGTTCAGCTGTTGGCCAGAAACCGGGCACGGAGAAACGTTCTTCAAGGTTTGTGCCGAAGTAGTACATCCAGCCGATTGGGAATAGGATGTACATTCCAAACTAATAGCACACAAAAGGAGTCGTTAGTTTTGAGTGAATTGAGGAAATGGATCGGGTGATGGGGGAAGAAGGAGGGTACTTTGAAAACTTCTAGGTTTCCGCCTTGGAGGCGGCGGAGGATGTTTGACATGTTGTTTTGTCTGGGCTCGATTGACAAGTGTCTTTGATTGATGGGACCAAGACCAACAATGAGAGGAAGTATTGGATACGTTTAAGGATCGTACGTTGCAGTCAGTTGATGGATGGTTTGTATCTTGATGAATTTGATCGGATTGTCGAATGACTGCACGGCATTGCTCACCGCCTTCCCTTTTGTCTGACTAGGCCGTATTTGGAAGGGATAAACCGAGCCCTAAAATACTCTAACCCTAACCCTACATCCTCTGAGTCCTTGCTATAAAATGTGACTTTTGTCGGTACAACTATTCGATGCACCTTGATTTCATTGTCTGAAGGAAGGTTTTTATGCCATATAATAGACTAACGTCATATATAAGTAAATCCTGAGTCAAAAATCCGCCAGGCTCATCATGTATGACCTTCTACGATATCCTAACTACCCCCATTCCTCTTTTCAGACAACTCCTCCGGTAGCCACTTCTCGAACAGGTCTTTGATCGCGGAGTTGTCCATGTTTGTGAGCTTTGTGCGTGAATCTTTGCTCTTTGTATCATCATCATTATCATCATCGAGAAAGACAGCAGTATCCAGACTCAGGGATGCGTCACCACTTTCAGCATCAATCAATACTGTATACGGATTGATATAGAACCAGTCCTCTCGTCCACCCCAGTAAATACCTAGGAAATGCATATGTGCGACATCCTCTTCAATTTCAGTCCTCCAACGCCGGATCTTTTCAGCTAAGACGTCGTCCGTTGTTTCAGTCTGTTCAATGACATCCCCCAACGTCTTGGTGTGGGAGGAACTGGTAGGAGAGGATAATAGTATACCAGCGACTAAAGCCTGGTTTATATTTTTGTCATGCTGGCCGGACTCGTCAGATGCAGAAGTGGCATCCGTCACGATGCCCGCCACTTTTGACCTCCGAGTAGCATACGAATCACCCTTCTCTTGGCCGTACTTGTACAAGCGAAGATGGGATTCTATGCTGTCCAAAGACCCGTTGGTCTCTTCGCCAGTCTCGACTTGTGTACTGCTTTGTTCGCAAGCTTTGAAGTAGCAGATGAGACCATCTATTGTGCGGACCTTGTGTGGAGGCATTCTCCAGTCTGCCTCTTTATCCAGTACGATCAGGTCGCTGCTTGAATACTCCGGAATGGTTTGTGGCATATTCTTGAATGTAGTAGTAGTAGGTTGAAACTCGTATGCTCCCACACTTTCTGGACCCTTGGTGACTACCGCACGCACACCGTCGGTCCCTGTGCTGTCAGCGACAAGCTTCAAGTCATAGGCCGGAGTATGCAAGTAATCTCTCAAGGTGATCCAATGTGGTTTGACTGGGTCAATTTCCTGCAACGTGCTCAAGGAATGGGATACAACCAGATCAAAGAATCTGTTATAACTATCCGTCAATGATTCACCCTCTTTCGGCTCAGCCCCTACCAGAGGCCTCCAGAGCGAGTGAAAAGCTGTCCCGGAAACATTTTTCCCATCCACATGGATGGTGAAATTAGTTCCGTTTCGGTAGAACATTGTCCAACTAGTCCCGCCATCATCATCGCGCATGCCAAAACGGCCGATGTGAGGGATATCGTCAAAGTATCGTACAGTTGACATGATTTCAACCCATCCGTTGCCTTGTAGAATTGATTTTTTGATTGATATCGTGATTCGGGTGGACACTGGTAAAAGGTGTGTGGTTTATGAAAAACAGGGAACGCTGCTGCCTGGATACAGTAACCTATAGCTTGTTCCTGCTGTTGTTGGTTTTTCAATGTTTTGTCATAGGTCAACAAGTCGCTCAGCCTGGACGTGCGGTCAAGGACTACTACCTAGTTAGCATGACGATCAAGCCTTGATAACTTTTTTCTCTTCTGGCAAGTAATCCTCCTCAATGAATGTCTTAGTTGGCAACTAGCTCGTCGACTTCTTAGATTGGAATAAAGCATATTAGCAATGTGATCTACAACTATCTTCTATGATGAATGATTACCACAAATGTAGAGCTAACCCTAAGTTAGGGCTAATTGCATCCTTATAGGGAAATGTCCCAACTAATGAAGATTATGTGAATAGGCTAATACAGACTATTGAAAAAGCCAGTGGATGCAATTCCACTCAAACATCCATTTCATTTTTACCACCAAAGGGTTATGAGGGACGAAACATGTTCTTGTCCGTCATCTCATCAGCCGCATTGGACAAGGGAGCAGGCAGTCATAGAGGGGGGTCCTTCATGTGGGAAAACCAAACCCACGACAACTCCTCACACGAAATCCAAAGCCTCAATAATCAACGATTAGCTACCCATCGTATCTTACTATCATGAACCCAGAACAACCCATAGACTGGACCATAGGCGAAAAGTCCGGCCACGTCAGCATCGGCAGCCACAAACTATGGATAAGCATCCACGGCCCTGATCGCAAGGCCGGAGAACCGCTGGTAATCATCATCCCAGGTTTAGCAAACAGCACAACGAGCTGGGCTGCAGTACGCCGTGGCATAGCCACTTTTGCTCGCGTGCTACAATACGAAAGATCCGGATATGGAAAAAGCGATGTTTCGACCGAGAAGCCCACAGCGACGACAATCTCCAAGGAGCTGAGTCTGCTTCTAGAAAATGCAAATCTGCACCCACCATATGTGGTCGTTGCGCATTCATGGGGCGGGATTTTGAGTCGAGAGTTTCTGGCTTTGCATCCCGGGGATGTCATAGGGATGGTGTTTATCGAGGCAAATCAGGAACGTACACTGGAGGTCTTAGATTGGCGGCGATTGGCTCAGTCGAGTTTATTAGCTGGTGTCAATGGTCTTGAGGCTACGGGCATATCGCGAGACCATAAGCTCACGGACGAAGAATGGCGGATTTATCAAGATACTCAAAACACGGAAAGTCATCAGAGTCAGGCGGCTCTAGAAATAGCCGAGTATGCGAACAGCTTTCCAGTCTTGAAAGAAAAGTCACAGTTACATAGACAGCCGCCGTTCCTGGGCGAGCGCCCCGTCTGTGTTATTAAAGGTAATAATAAAGCGGATTTTGAGAAACTTCTGGCAGCAGGGCTGGCACGTGGCAATAGTGACAGCGCGAAACAGGCTGCCTTTGAAGAGATACTCAGTACATGGGACGAGAAAGACGAGTCCTTGCAGTCTGAGATATTATCACTCTCGTCCTGCACACGCTATATCGAGACTAAGAATAGTGGACATAATGTACAACTAAGTGAGCCAGATATCATTGTCGAGGGTGGTAGCTGGGTCCTGTCTCAAACTAGATAGAGCAGGTGCTGTTGCATGAAGAAATTATCTACCATTGCAGTTCGACAGCCTTTCGAATAGTGCCTTGCTCTCCATGGTAGATATATGATTCGGCCCAACGTCCCCAAAAGGCCCTCATAAGCCTCGCGAGAAACCTCAAGAGCCTGCTGGACTTTCCCGGTCGATTTCAATAAGTCAAGGCTCGGCCGTAGGCTGACTCTGATTAACCAATTTCTGTATACTTGCAAAGCAGCGGCAATGTGCTCAAGTTCTGTTCTCGAATGGTATGCAAGTCTATATCTATTGGGTATCAATGTGCTGATCGGACCAGCATCGGTAGTCTATGTATATACAGAGACAGAAACATAAGAAATCATTATGTAAAGAGAGGACGTTGATGTAGTATAGGACTGCTTGCTCATCCCAATGTCTCACTGACCAGAGAGTCAGAAAGCGAGGGCTCAGTCTGAACAGCATCTTTGACAGGCTCAACCTTGGCAACTTCTTTTGCGGCAGCTTGTTTTCTCTCCAACTCGTGCGTACGAGCAGACCAGAATTTCAAGAACGTAATAGCCATCACTGTGCCGGCAGTTAGCATTGCATACACTTGCTGGAAGGAATGACTTACTAGCACTAAAGACAATGGCAAACGCAGCGCGCCGTGTCAAAACCCATCTCAAGCCTTCCGCCTCGCTCTTTCCATCACTTGCCAGCGACACGGCAATCTTGTAGTTGAGTTCCTGGATACCCGTATCCTGACTCTGCTGCTGTTCTCGAGTAGTCATTTTGTGCTCGTTCCACATCCCTTTGAGATCGTCGTTCATTTTCGCCAGTTCTTGAGTGATCCGCATATTCAGTATGTCCACTTCATGCTGTAGTTGTGTTCGGGAACTTCGTTGTCGTTCAACCTCCAAATGCCGAGATGCCTCGAGCGACGACCGCAACTCTGAACATGCCGCTTTGAACAGGTACTCTTCGTTTTCACTATCTGATTTTGATGTCAGAGTCGCCTCGGCCAGATCTAGCTTCTCCTGCAAAATGCCGCGAATGCCTTTCATCACGGTAATAGCTTGTTCTTCGCTGAATCCACCTTCCTGCAAATTCTTGACGAGCGTATATGTATCGAAATGATGGATATACGGCGCCGGTTCAAGATGCGGAACTTCCTGCCCGTTGGACGCTAATCTCGCGAGCCCAAGGTCGGAAGGTGGTGGCATTTGAAGCACGGCGTCCATTGGGTTCTTGGGGGACGGCACTTCTTTGGGCATTGAGTCTGCTGCGGACTTTGGAGCATCAGATTTCACTTCATCTTTTGCGGATGCTTCTGTTGGTTTGGTAGTGTCCTTGTTTACATCTTTGGCATCCTGACTGCGGCTAGTGCTGTCTACCGGCTGTGCCGAGCTCTCTTTCTGACCACTTGGAGTCGCGTTCCGATTGACCGATGAGCTACTCGCTTGTCTCGCAGATCTCTTCTTCGGTTGCGTCGGCGGAGGTAGCTTCGATTCTATCGATTGTCCTTGCCGGCGGGAAACGGTGGATTGGTTGCGATGACGGGTCGCATTGAACGCGGCGGACGGAGAAGGCTGAAAACGCAGAGCACGAGCGCTGCTCTCGTATGCCCTGACCGAGCGGAACAGCTGGGGGTAGAGGAATGGCAGTCGAGGGGTTGCCATGGTTGGTTGAGGGAGTGAGAGAATGACGAGGGGTGAGCTGGGAAGATGGATGAATCTGTGGACTTTAAGGCGAGATTCCCGCGGAAAGCAGGAGCCCTCGGCGGAAGGCGCCAATCACAGCGGGAGTGAACACTCTTAGGGTTAGGGTTAAGCTATCTATGAACGACACATTGTTAACCCTATTTTTCGGCGCTTTCTAGAATGGATATTATGATTTGCATTACTCAATAAATAGTCATGACAGAGTCAATATATGCAATTATTGAGATATATTATATATTCAGTGATCACTCAAATTCCAGCCAAAAGCCCAAAGAGTAACTGTGTCCTGTTCCAGAACTCGTGTGCCGATTCCTGTAATGTACCGGCAGTGCCGTCTTCATCAATGTCACCCTGTAGACTCTCAATCAACTCATCTAGAGGATCAGTACCATCGATCTGCACTGATAAAACGTCTCGAATGTAGAATGCGTCGAGCAATAATTGGATTTTCCAGTCTCGTGCAATATTTGGCTCTGTTTCAGAGGACGATTCTTTTTCCTCGGCTTCGTCAGCATCACTTTTATCCTCGGTGCTGGCCGGCTTTTTGAGCTGCTCCAACTTTGAGGTAAATGAATTAATAGCGGGTTTTTGTAGCTTGGTTTTGAGGATATTGACGGCAGGAGGATTCCATAAATCCGGACCGAGATCTTCCATGGCTTCCACGAGGCGTTTGAAGTACTTGAATGTTGATGGCAAGGGTTGGATAGGTAATTCTGGCGTCTTCTCCCAAAGAGATCGTCCCGGCACACGTGTAAGATTTTTGGAATGCGGAATGATATTTGATGCTGGTACTTTGGAAAGAACTTCGTCTGCCAAGATTTCGTGCAACCCTGGCACGATGCCTTGCGAAAACTCGATTTCATCGTCCTGCAAAATGTTTGGACTCTCTCGTCTAAGGTCTCGAATAAGTCGGAGGACAAAAGCAGCCTTTTCACTATTCGAGTCAAAAGCTTTAACCGCGTCCTCGAAAGATTTCTGCAAATCGAGCAAAGCTTGTCTGACTGTCTTGATCTGCTCTTCACGTAACAAATAAGGATCATCCTTGGTGAGTAGATCCGTAGGACTGGTCTGAAATTCTTCATCTTCATCCTCGTCAAGAGTATCTTCCCACTTCGTATCTTTCAAGTCTTCGATCAACTGCCTGGAGGTTTCGATGGTTGCCAACCAGGAATGGTAGAGATCCAGCACGTTCGTTATCTTTGTATCTTGGCCGAGCAACGTTTCCGTAATAACTTTCTTAAAGGTAGTGGCGCCCTCAGAGACTTCCAGTGATAATAAATCAGGATCCCATAAAGATTGCGTTCCACTTGCCTCGGTCTTTTCCCATTCCTTTAGATGCGAGTTGACGGCATCACCAACGGATAGCAATTTTTGAGCTTCACCAAGCAGTATATTTTTCAACTGAGTATTGAAGAGATCTCGAAGGCCTTCCAATACACTTGTTGACGAATGCGTAAGTGTTGTAGAAACAGCAGCAAGCCAGATATCTAGTGTCTTCTTTCGTAATGCAAGGATTCCCGCAAAGTCCACGGAACTTTCAAGAGTGGCTGCTCCGCGCTCTAAGAATGCCTGGAATGCCTTGTTGGACCAACTTCTCAAAGTTTGTTCTGCCGACTGCTTGGTCAGGGCATCTGACTTGATCCATGGCGTAAAGTTCTTGACGTCTGGAACAACCCATCGTCCGAGAATGTCCAAGTCGATATCGTCGAGTTTTTGAATATCGTGGTCGTTCAACAAAGGCTGCGCTTGTAGCTTGCCTAGTGCATCTGATAATCGACGGGAAAAGAGAACCTTTGTATGCTGAAGTGTTTGGATATATAGACTCAATGCCTTTGGGATACATTCACTTCCATTGTCGCGATCGAGTCGCTTGCTGAGATAGTTGAGCCGGATGTTGTGAAAATGAATAATTACATCTAGCGACGATGCATTGTTAGACAGACAATACGCTGCCATTGAATCAATAATGTCTTCAACACTTGAATTGGCGGACCCCAGTTTCCGCTCAATCCTCCGGCGTATCAGCTTTTGAACATAACTGAGCTGCGAGCGTAACGACTCAAGAAATGGAGGAGTATTCGGGTGCTGGGAAAGAGTTTTATAAAGAAATCTCGAAATCACCATCAACTTGGAAGCCAACAGCGGCGAATCGTGTTTGCGTAATAGTCTTCCCGCCACGGTGGTACAGCGATGGAGGAGCGCAAGTTGCCCGGCGAAAGCTTTGTCTCCTTCTGTTCGACCAGTCGATTCCCGATTGATATCCGTCAAATTGACCGATTTCTTGCCAATCAAGCTCGTATTGCAGCGGATACCGATACTGGCTAGTCGGGACTCGACTTCGGAACTCTCGATATTCATGTCGATAATAGTCTCGGCGGTTCCTAAAAGCTCGCGGTATCGTGTACTAAAGCAAGCTAGTAAGTTTACGCTCATCAAACAGAGCAGATGGACCTACCCGACCAACGACCGCAGCTTCTCTCTGTTGCTGGCAATGTCCCGCCGCAACTCCTGCTCGACCTTCCGCACGGTGGGAATTGGGTATTGAAAAGCCTCCTTCCATGACTTGAGGTTCCTCACATCTGGAGTTTCGGTGACCATTTTGGCGGTAATTGCGCGGGCGCGCAGGGTGTTTGTGGCGAGAGTCGAGAGTCGAGAGTCCAGATGGTCGGAACAACGTGTAAATAAGGTGGATGCACGGGCCACGCGGAGACTACCTAAAACGTCACTGGTGGGAATTTCTTCAAAGGAAGGAAGTGACTCATGTTTTTCTTTCTTTCATGGCCATCCCTTATAATCTGAAGATTCATTCTTTTAATCTCCCAGAGGATTACTGTCAATACCAACTGCACACATTCTTTGTCTTGCCCGCCAGCTTTTCACCACACAATAGGCTTATCAGAAAGCGGAGCATGTGAATATCGCCCCACCAAGAAATATTTCAAGCTTCTTTGCTCCAGAAAAGTCGTCTTCCACATTCAACACCTGTCAATACAACTTCGTACACGGTCCAAGACGTTAGCCATGGCGTCTACCGACTCTGCGACAGTCGACTCTGTCGACCCTGTTGAAGTCCAGGACTCTGGTCCTAAAAAGCTTCCATTCCCTCCAGTCACTCGGAGTCAGATATTGCATTGCTCGTACCATTATTGGCATCCACTGTATGTACAAGATGACTTGCCAAATACTTCAAAGCTAACCTGCTAGATACCGAGCCATCACTCCCAAAGCCCGCCTCATTCCACTCTCCGATGCCTTCCTTTCGTATCTTCGCGCCGACGGAATCGTCCTCCCTCCTGAGAATCCCAGCCGCGCTGCCATGATGGGCGAGGACAGCGGTATCGAAACATCCGATTCTGAAGAGGACGACGACGAAGAAGATCCTTCACAAGAATGGCGCGATATCCACACACAAGTTGAAGAGACCATCCGCGAGCTCGACGGCAAAGTCACACCGAAACTCAACTGGAGTTCGCCCAAAGATGCGACCTGGATTGCGGTTACAAATGATCTTCAGTGTCAGACGCCAAATGACATTTACATGTTGCTCAAGAGTAGCGACTTTATCACTCATGATTTGGAGCATGCCTTTGACGATACAGACCCAGAGCCAGAGGGTGCCACAACCGGGGATGTCGACACCAGCAGTGTTCCCTATCATCTTGTCCTTCGCAAGTACTTCAACCTCAATCCATCGCTAGAGTTTCGGTGCTTTGTACGCAATCGTACACTATTGTGCATGTGCCAGCGGGACTTGAATCACTTTGACTTTTTATTCCCAATGCGCGACATGCTCGTGTCCCGTATTCAGTCCTTCTTTGACGAAAAGCTCAAAGATACCTTTCCAGATCCAAGCTTTGTGTTCGATGTCTACGTCCCGCCACCTCATGAGCGGGTGTGGCTCATTGATATCAATCCGTGGGCTATCAGGACAGATCCACTTCTATTCAGTTGGTTGGAGATTCTGACCATGAAGGATTTGGCCCCACTTGAAGACGACGTTGTGCGTCTATCCATCAAAGATGACGGTCCTGCGACGGAGGCTGAGTCCGATGCTGATGACTCGGAGGACGAGGTCGAGGATCTTCAATTCATTCCAGAACTTCGACTGGTGGAACGTGATGATCCAGAGGCCTATGGATTTACTTCGCCACAGTACTCTGCTCACAAGTTGCCTCGAGAGGTTGTGGACGCTTCTAAAGCCGGGACTGGCGGTATGGCGTCTTTTATGCAACAGTGGAAGGACCTACTCGCACAGCAGACGCAGCAACAACAAGCGGATTCAAGTGATGATGAGTAACTCGCATAGCCGAAATTATTGAATTGGTATCCAGTGATCCACACAGAGATGAATGATTTGAACGATCTATGCACATGCTACTATGTAAGTTTAATTACAGCTTTCAAGATCTCACAGCTTATGCTTCTTCTCACCAGTGGCGAGCTTCCTGAATTCTTCCTGCGGAATACCAGCAATAAATCTGTCCACACCTCCAAAAACTTCCAACAAATTTGCTCTATCAAGTGTCTCGCGTTCCGGTTGTCGAATCAGTCTCTTGATTCCAAGAAGACTAGTCTGGTTTAGATGCATGCCCAATTTGTCGTCGACTTCGGCCAAAACAGCTTTCAAAAACCCATCCGAATCTTCTCTCTTTCCAGATGGTGCAGAAATGACCTTGTTCACGAATCCAGTTGCTACCAGTTCTTCACATGATATGCGCTTACTCATGAGCAGCGCCTCATTTGCTTTTGAAATTCCCAATCTCTGCACGAATCCTCTTGAAGCACCCCCCTCAGCAACCAGACCGAGTGACGAGAAAGGCGTGAGCAGGAATGTATGAGGAGCTGCATAGATGAAATCGGCAAAGGAAATAACAGCAGCAGTGAGTCCGACAACGGGACCGTTGAGCGCAACAACCAGGATTTTCGAATGATTGTACACAGTGCGTGTGATGTCCAGGTTATTTACAAGGAAACCGCGCATAATCTCTCGGCGCACTTCTCCTTCAGTTAGAGACTTGTCTACTACACGATTGATGCCGTTGCCACGGATATCAGCTCCTCTACAATCATTAGCTTAGATCGGTTCATAGAATGGAGAAACTCACGCAGAAAAGAATCTACCTGCTCCTGTTAGAACAGTAATGTAGATATCATCTCTCTTGTCGATCTCGCGCAATCGCTCGCCGAGCAGATAGTAGCAATCCCCATCTAGGGCATTCAAGACTTCGGGACGGTTGAGCGTGATGATGGCGACGCGCCCTTCGTATCTGAGGGTGATTTGCTCTGCCATGTTGATGTGTGTATAATCCTAGTAGTATGAAGTTGAATGACTGTAATTAAATAATTGAAGGATTGGGATGGATATAAAGCTGAGTCGTTGTTGTCAACTTGTCGGCAGGATTAGCCTAGGGACGGCCGAGTTGCCGAGGTCCACTTTAGGTAGTGTGCTTAGTTTGTGGGGTAGCTCTTTCTTCTCTTACCGTCCCTCACCGCCTCATGACTAACCCCACCTGATGACTGAAAACGCGAAAAATCGCGAATATTTCAAACCGCGATATATCAACCAATATGGCTTCAATGGAGCTCGCACTTGCAGCGTTACGTTCAGCGGATCCTGGAGAAAAGCCCAATATTAGTTTGGTTGCAAGAACGTACGGCGTTAGCCAGTCGGCTCTTTCTAAACGTTTTCGCGGTGTTACAGGCTCAAGAGAAGAGCAATACGACAAGCAACGAATACTCACCACCACACAATCAAGAGCGCTTATAAAATGGATAAATCAACTCACCGAGCGAGGCCTGCCCCCTACGAATTCAATGTTGGCGAACTTTGCAAGAGAAATATCTGGTAAAGAGCCTGGGAAAAACTGGGCTTCACGCTGGCTCAAGGCTCATTCGGATAAGGTGATTTCTCGCTATTCCACGGGCCTTGATTCGGATAGAAAAAAGGCAGATTCGGCATTCAAATATGCTTTATATTTTCAGCTTATTGGACGGAAAATACAGCAATATAACCTCGGCCCAGAGCAAATCTATAATATGGATGAGAAGGGCTTTATGCTTGGAGTAAGCACAAAACGGAAAAGAATCTTTACTCGGCGCAAATATGAGCAAGGGGGCTATAAGCAGCATCTCCAGGATGGAAATCGAGAATGGATTACAACAATTGGTTGTATTTGTGCCAATGGAACTGCTTTAGCGCCTAGTCTTATTTATATGGCAAAATCAGGCTTTATACAGGATTCTTGGCTTCAAGATTACGATCCCCAAACACAGAGATGCTTCTTTGCAGCCTCGGAGTCAGGATGGACTAATAACGATATCGGATATCGCTGGTTGGTGGATGTTTTTGATAAAGAGACAAAATCTCAAGCCAGCCGGGGATGGCGCCTTCTTATCCTCGATGGGCATGGATCCCACGTTACAATGAAGTTTATTGAATACTGTGACTTGAATCGAATTCTATTGGCAATCTTTCCGGCTCATGCAACACATACTTTACAGCCTCTTGATGTCGCTCTTTTCTCGCCTCTTTCTAACGCTTATGCGAAGCAATTGGATGATTTTATAAGGGATAGCCAAGGCTTCACCCGGCTCACTAAACGTGACTTTTTTCGCCTTTTTTGGGCTAGCTGGAATGAGGTTTTTATAAGCAAGAATATCGAATCAGCATTCAGAACGACTGGTCTATATCCCTTTAATCCGGAGATTGTTATCAACAAATTCAACAAGAAAATCACCAGCCGGCCATCCTCAAGCGAATCCGGAGCTTCAATTATTCCTCTAGGAGATTGGAGACGGCTTGAGAAGCTTGTTAAAACTGTTGTTAACGATGTTTATGATGAAAAGGCAATACAGCTCCAAGAAACAGTGTCACATCTTTCTACTCAGCTTATCTTGCTTCAAAATGAGAATCAAGGCCTAAAAAGAGCTCTCATAAATGCAAAGAAGCCTAAAAACAAGAAACAGCCTTTACTACTAGGTTTACCATCAAAACAAGATGGTGGAGCACTTTTTATGAGCCCTAGTAAGGTTCAGCAAGCTCGTGATATTATTTCTCAAAAAAATGATGAAGCCGCACAGAAGCAGGCTCATAAAGATGATAAAAAGCTTCAACAACAGCTTAAAAAGCAAGCTAGAGAGGCTGAAAAGGTTGAAAGAGCTCAAATCCGACAAGAAAAACGTGAACAGCGTGAGCAAGAGGCTGCGGAAAAGCAACGGCTTAAGGACGAGCAAGAATTAGCTAAACTAGCTGATTTACAGCTTCAAAATGATGTTATATCAACTCCAAAGGCTTCAAAAAGGCCTACAAAGCAAATTTCTAGGCAAGCAAAGCCAATAGCGCAACCTAAGGCTCATGTGGAAGATGATGAGGTGGTTATTACTACAAACCGTAGGGGCCGCGCGATACGCCCCCCTGCACGTTTTCGCGATTAATTTTTATGCTTTTTAGATTCGCCATAGCTTATTTAGTGCTACACCAGAAATTCATTACATTTTAATTATTATGTGGTGTTGTAAAGCTTCAAAATATTCTGTACAGTAAGCCGTTGAAATCAGTCATCAGGTAGGGCTAGTCATGAGGCGGTGAGGGACGGTAGACACGATACGGTACCTAGGTGTACTCCTCCTCTTCATTCATCTAGAACTATTCTGAGCTAAACAGAAACATAACGCAGCCACTCGTCATCTTTCTCCAGCCTCTCCATCTGATGCCGAAGGAGATGGACCTTCAATTCAATCCCCCCAGGATACTGATTGCCTGAGGACGCTGTCTGCCTCATCCCATACGACGGCATCACCAAAACGAACGACGGCGTGATCGGAGAAAGGTTTCTCATAATGCAAAACTTCCCAACACCAACCTCCATCGCGTCGAGGCTAGGGTAGAGGTGCTCCCACGAATTGAAAATCACATCCTGCTCCAGCAGGTTGGCGGGCGGGTAAACGCCAGCTTTCAATTGACGGAACAGGAGCCTGTTGATTGAGCGAAGATTGCGGTCGGTAGCGTCTTTTCTCAACGTGGCTTGAATCGTGCCGATGACTGTGGCTGTATCTGTGTGCTGCTGCTGCTGCTGGAGTAAAACCGGCAGAGGTAGCCTCGCCGCGACTGCGGTGAAAGCATTGCCAAAGAACTCGCTCGCTAATGGAGGATCTAGGCGGTTGCGCATGTCGACAGAAAAGAATCCGTTGCTTGTCGTCGACTCCACAGCAGTGTTAGAATCGGTTCGCGCGCGCGCGAGACAATGCCATGCATGGGCCATAACAGACTCGAACATGGTAGGCCGATCCACAGTACGATTTTGCATTTCCGCTCGGAGTTTCTTCAGGCTCTCGGGTGCCAACCAGAAAGTCTTGCTTTGGATCTCACTGCTCCCCATCAAAGGACCCTTGCTTGCTTTCAACGACGCTTCTTTGTACAAGGTCTCCCACGTCTTCAAGCCGTTGAGTTCCCCTGCTGCATCGGGCGATTCATCAATTTCCCTCAAAAGCTCGGTCTTGTCATGAATGTCGCTCGTCACCCATTCTTCAACGTATTGGACTCCAGCCACCAACGCCCTAGTCCTCCGAAGCCACTGCCGTATGAACCCTGCATATCCGAACCCATCTGTAATGCTGTGGTGAATCTGTACGACGAGTACGAATCCACCGTTGATAAAAGTCAACTGCACCGCAGAATTGTGCCAAGCCAGCAATTCGCTATCATCCAGCCCAATGGCATAATCGGCCTTCTGGATCGCCTCCTCCGGAAAGCGTTGTGCAGGTGACAAATTCCCAAAGTTGATGTCCCGCCGCGTAACGACCTTGAAGGGGATGCTAGAAGACCGGTCAACCACTACATGCGGTAAACTTCCGTCCTTGGGCCGCACGATTCTACCCAGCAGCTGCGGGTATGTTGTCTCTTTCTGTCCTTTGTCTTTGTCGAGGGGTATCAGGAGTGTCTTGAGGCTTTCTTGCAGCGATGCAACCAAGTTCTGTGTCTTGGACTCGTCGTGATTGTCAGTCAAGTAAATGAATGCTTGTCGAATAGCCCGTGGTGAAATTTGTAGGTCACTGGGCGACAATGGATAGACAGCTTCGAAGCCGGGGTCTGCCCGGATAGTATATGTGGTTGTTTCCATTGCAGTTTGGTGCTGGTTTGATATGCTCTCCTTGCCTTATTGAACTTATATTTCCGTATATCTTTGTTATTCTGTGGCTGCCTAGATAGATAACAGCCGGATGAGGCAGCCAGCTCACTGGTCCACTCGACTAATTTCTCACATAATCCAGGTGAGACATCAATGTACTGTTGGACATGGGTCAAGCGGTTTTAGCGTCGCATCCAACTACCCTCCAGAAGGTAACTGAGGCTTCCCTGCAACATCAACAAAACAACATTTGAAACAATCAGCAACAATGGATTCCTCAATTCGACAACAAGAACACATCACCCACGCCATAATCGACCTATGCATTATGGCCCTCTCAACATCCATTTTCCACATCTACACAGCCTCCCGCTTCTGGCTGTCATCAAAACCACCAGTCGACGCATGGGTCATTGGATTAAAATTTCTGGGTTACGCATTTTGATTTCTCAACGGAATACTTTGCTCGTTGGAGGCATTGTGGCCGCGAATGCATTGTGGCCGGCGTATGCGGGGATGGGTGTTGGGGTTTTGATATGATATTTACACTACCAGGTGCAAGAGGCCGGAGCAAGGGAGGATAAGTCAAGCAGTCCGGCATTGCAATCAGAGCGAGTCCAGAAGGCACGGAGTACTGGCATCTTCAACGCACAGGACTTCTTGACTTGATCCGACTTGACTGGTTGGGTTGCACACCGAACGCACTGACACGACTATGTACTACGTCGGAGTTGACTATCGTTGTTGTGCCGCACCTATTTAACCCAGCTTCCAAGGTCATTCAAACATACACCTTCCTCTTAAACGAGCACAGAAAACAACATGGAGGAACTAACAACCGAACAACAAGAGCACATCAGCAACGCCATCGTCGGCCTCTGCATGATGATACTCTCCACATCCATCTTTCACATCTACACAACCTCGCAATTCCGAGCAAGAGAAGCCGGTGAAGCGGATGCGTTCCTCTTTATCTTCGTCTCCACGATTTTAGCCGGCGTGTGGATAATCGGATTAAGTCTTTGGGTTATGCATTTTGGCGTTGTATCAATGATCCAACGAAATAACTCGCTTATTGGAGGGATTGTGGCCGCGAATATTGGGATGTTCTGGACAAGGTTGAGGAAGGTGCCTGAGACTATGGTGTTCGACTATATAACGAATTCTTTCTGGTCGACGTATTTGGGAATGGTTATTGGAGTTCTGGCTACCTACTACTTTTGCGGGTTTTAAAAGAACATCCATTAACTATGTTGGATCGACATTCGGATACTCCATGAAAGAACAATGAGAAACGCACGAGCACCGTATTGTTTTGTCTTTTTTTATCCTCTTTCGATCCGATTACGCCGGATATATCCCGGGACTCTGAGATGAAAGGCGGATCTTCGCGAAACACTATATAAAGGCATTGAAACCCTCCCAATCCAGAACTTTGAAGGATAAGCCATACCAACATAGCCATTCATGCGATACAATTTTATTTTGACGTCGGCAACCTGCAACTAATTCATCCCTGTTCGACAACTCACATGTTCTATAAGTATAGACATGGCCATCATGTCGTCAATCGTTCGATTGCTGCTCAACCCAATCTCCTCCACCCTCGAAAGCACTTGATACCTCTAAAAACACTCACGAAAACCATGGCGCAGAGCAACTCCGCAGCAAAACCCTTTATCAAATTCTTCCCACGTACAACCTATCGTCCCAAGAAACAGGACACGGAGAAAGAGTCTTACATCGATCATGACGAAGTGATTATGTTTATCACTACGATGAAGGAGCGGGTCAAGGCTCTTGAGTCGTCGCTCGAAAAGCAGGAGAAGCATACGGCTAAGCTTCAGGAGTTGGTGGATGATCTTCGCCAGTGGGCATAATGTGTCTCGCGAGGGCTATGTTGACATATTCGAGGTAAAGTGCGTAATGACAGTTCGACCAAATCAAGAACGATACCCCGATCACAATGAAGGCATGGTGGAAGGTTGCTATCAGGGCTTGACATTAGTGTACTAGTGGGTTGGCTCAATCAATCATTTTCCTTTCAGTACATTATAATTCTTTAATATTGGGTAATATGCACCGTTTCGGAGATTCGAAGCACTCTTTTTATTCTTAGTATTCACTTGTCTTGTCCTGCTTCAGAGGAGGAGGTTTACAGATCCTCAATATCTATACTCCAATGTTCCCGGTCCTCCATAACTCCACCGGGTCGCTCGAGAAGGTCAAAAAAATCGCCAGAAAAGGCCGCGACCCCGTCGGCTACCTTCTTTTCCAGAATTTCCTCGAGTGCAATCATGACCCGCTTCCACTTCTCCTCCTTCCGGGCTTTCTCTTCTTCCGAGGATCTGTCGTTTATGCGGCTGAGATTCGGCACTGACCTTCCGAATTTCCTTGCAGCATTGCGGGATATTTTTCGTATTATACCTGGATGGTTATCCACGACTGGTAGTTTTGCTGGCAAGAAACGCAAGCTTTGGAGCCCAGAAGATTCAGGAAGCTCCAGGACGGTAGTGTTCGTGGAATGCAGTTTTTGTGCGGCGGCCCTCAGGGTTAAAAGGTCATCATAGCGGTCCTGTACAACACCAAGACAATCCTCTTTCGATAAACCAGATGCCTTCGCAAGATGCTCGGCGAGGTGCTCCATATCTTCAAGGTCTTGCGTGCTGAGCATTAGCATGCGTGCTGAAGCGTTCTCCTTCAAAGCCCTTTGAGTCACTTGAAAGCGCACATCTACCATTTGCACACGGGTATAGAGATGTATATCATCGCCGTCATCCTGTGGTTCTCGCGGTGGTGGCTTCGGGCAGGCCGCAGGAGATGACTGCTCTCTCCTTTTCTTCTTCGGCTGTGATTGTCTCCCGCTCGCACTATCATTATCTTGTTGGGCAATCGATGACGATGGCGACGGTTGGGAATCTTGTTCTTGGAGACCAATCTCATTTACCTCCTCGATACGTCGATACCTCCTTGAGCATTTACGACTGTTGCAAACTTGTGAGCCAGCCCGTTTGCGCAAATCTCGTACCTAGTAACACTAACCACTCGATATGCTGTTCATCAGAAGAACTTTCATTCTCGGTATTGCACCAAGGACACAGTATAGATAGGGAATTCCGCTTCCTAAATATCATGCTCATGTCAAGCGTTTGACCAGGCTGAGCTAGGTTAGCATCATCCGTCGATATTGCGGAAGACTTGGGTATAGCCACCTTGACAAATGCTTTCCAACGCCTATTGAGATCCAAGATCTGACCAGTGTGATGGTCCTGGAGCATCCATTCGCCTCGTTCGATTTTGGCCAAGCCGACATGTTCAAACTTGCGTCTTAGAACTGTTTCAAAAAGCTATAAACTAAATGTCAGGCGTTTCCATCATAATAAAACAATACAAGAGACTGATTCAAACCTCTAAAGAGTCGATGAAATTTAGGGAGAAGGTATAGGTTTCCCCCAAGGCGTCATTGACCGCTACTAAATCCCTACAGGGAACTTGAGGGGGCAACCGAAGTTGCTGAGACCGAAGCTGAGCCGTAAGCTCTCTCACCATTCTTTGTAGATCCTGGTTGGTTTGCTGAAACATGGCCATGTTTTGCGTTGGTTCAGTGGAACCTGGTCTCGATCGTCGATCCGAGGATGGATACCACTTCAAGAGAGTCTTCATCACACACGCCGCAGTAACAGCAGCGTAGTCTTGCCATTTCTTATTCTTATGACTATCAGCGTAGTCACAGACTCCCTTTATAATCAGACAAGGAAGACTCTCAAATATCCCGGCGCCCTCCATTTCGAATGCAATGACGTTGTGGCTCTTTGCAATCTCGTCACGATGAATGGCGGATTTCATGACAGAATCGCCGGAAGCCATAATGCCAAAGTGGACAATCAAAGGAGGCGCTATGGTTTGATCTTCTGTGTATTCTCTCTGTCGAGCCGTCTCCGGTATACTAGATACTGCTCATCGCACTTCAGATCTTCACAGGTAGAGTTGAGTGCAATATCGCAAATCTCATGAGATTCTTGCGTGCACAGGTTGCAAATGCGATATCCCGCTGACGCACGGTGTTTATGCTGGTAATCTGATTGAAATAGCTTGTCCTCCCTCGCTCCAAGATACTCGTACTTCCTCGGATACCTCTCTTGGGTTGCCATCAGAAGCTGTAAGGTCTTTTTGGCAAGAAGCGTGCAATAACGGTCCGTCTGCATAGTAGCCAGGAAGCGGCGTATACTAGAACTCTGTGCATGATCCTTTGCCAGTGTCGACTTCGGTCTGAATCTGTCCGGGTACCGTCGGCCAAAGTCATATTGAACCAGTTGCTGGCTAACAACCACATCGCCAAGCAGGATCTCAATCCCATCGCTAGTTTTCGATACGCCTCCGCAAATACCGACGAGAAGAGCGAGCTGGACCCTAGGATAGCTCAAGCGGAAGCTCGTCGCTACACTTGTCGCACTCGTCTTGCCCATATCCGAGATGAGGGCTAGAACCGCGTTGTGTGGTCCAACCCATCCCGTTGTATAGGTATTCTGGTCCCCGTCGACCTTTCCATACGGATCTCCGTCATCGTTCCAGAATCCATCGAAAACGGTGGTCACGGCGTCATATTCGAGCGGTAGGGCGCAGATGATCGCGATCTCAAAATCGTCGCGGCTTGAAGGACAGGGGGGATGTGGAGAACTACCCATAGGCAGTGATCCGGGATGGGTTGTTATAAAAGAGCAGTGTCTATTGGGCGTGTTTAAGAAGACATGGAAAGATTCTCGACTTGGAAATTGAGGGTTTGATATTGATGGGAGATGGAACCAGGGCGGGGTAGTCACAGCCTCACTCTGCTCTTGCCAGGCGATTACTGCATATAGTACTTTGTACTTGAACTAAGCTCGGTATTACGATTACACATTTGATTACTAGGACTTGAGATAGGTAGCTGATATCTTGACAAACTCGAAATCGAAGCACGGATGGCCACAGCCGTCCTATCTGTACCTAATGGCACCACTTATTTGCCCTTTCACTGAGGTATACACATTGCTGATCGCAGTAACGATGCCTGGTTCTCGTTGACTATGTACACGCGGAGTTAGCTGTTGGTGTAGGTACATGACCTTGTTGTGGTGAATCTGACTCCAAGAGCCGGGGTAACTACAATTAGCCCTAATTAACACACATCTCAGCGCCGCATATGTCTCAAGTGCTCCTTTTGGGGGGCCGATTATCAATTGTTCGCTCAGTAATGTATGATATGCTTTCATGCCCTAAATATGAATTTTTCTATATCTGAATTTGATCTTCATTCCTCGTAATTGAGTCGTTTGTACAACATCAGTGTCCATCTTCCTATTCAACCACCGCGATCTTTGTACATAGAAATTAAAATAGCATAAGTTATTGCAGCTGGGAAACCTCCAACATACATAGAGCAAATTTCCACTTAGTTTTTTCATATGAAGACGGAAATAAATACAAAAACTACTATCGTATTGAACCTACTGTTGGCCTTACTTATCATGTTGGAAATTTCAACTGTGGGCAATAAACGTTTGACTAGGTTTTTATTGAACCAGATATTGTTCAGTGGATATAGGGTTGTGCTAATTGGATACATATGTATGTATATTATCGGTACTTACTTCAGTCTTGTATTACGCTCCACACATTCAGACTATATCTTCCTCAGAAATATCCATCTAAATACTGTTCTGCCCAAAACTAGCGAGAGTTGCCAAAGAAGGCTGGAGAGATCGTCTAAATAGTTCTTACCGCATTATTTGAGCAACTGGTTTGAGCACAGAGCCAACATTGAAGTCAATGTCGTTTTCCATATTAGGAAGGTTGCGATTAACCCTAAGTTAGGGTTAGTTCCATCATACTAAGACAGTTGTCGGGTTCGACATTCAAACCGCCTGCTTGTATGGTTGTCTCTGCCAATAATGATGGCTAAGGATCTCCCGATTCATTTCGTCTTCTGACTCATGCTCTGTATGGCATAGCCTACACCGACGATGAATCCGAAAGCACTCAATCCAATTCCAAGGTACAACGCACCACGGTAACCTTCGAGTACCGAACCATTTGCCACATTGACCTCAACTACACCAGCAATACCAAGACCCAAACTCTGCGAATAGTAAACAATGGTCGCAATCAGGCTCGCTGCAATGCCCTGGCTTTCAACAGGCACGAGGTTACTCAACAGTATTGTACCCGCAGGGAAACTCATATCCATTCCAAAGGGACTGAGCAAATACGTCCAAAAGACGTTGAGCCAGTAGGTTCGGTGGACTGGCATTGTTGCAAGGATGATGTTCCCGACACAAAACCATATAAGCGAGAAAGCGAGGATGACTGGCGGCTTCCACCCCTTGGACAGAAGCGTGGAGGTCAAGATGCTAGCAGCGACACCAGCAGGTGGCACTGGGCTGAGTTGTGCTGCAACTGAGAGCATGGTATTGCCGCGAAGACGAAGCATAAAGTTGATTGAATAATAGCACAGTATACCAAAGGATGACCACCCAAGACCTTCTATAAGGAGGATCCAGGCAGCGTCGCGGTCGATCTGTGCCACGGGGACGATTGGGTGCGCGGTTCTTTTTTCAATTGGGAAGAAAGAAACGATGAGGAACAGACCGATGATGAGAGTCGTGATGGATTGCGCACTGGCCCATCCTGTTTCTGGGGCACGATTCCAAGCAAAGTTGAAGAGAACGAGACCTGGGGAGCGATTAGCCTGGGTAAAGTGAAAGGAAAAAATGTTGCATTTTCTCACCACTAATTATTGTCAATGTTCCTAGATAATCGAATGGTTCCCTCGAATCTGAAGGCTTCCTACCGAGATGTGGCACGAAGAGGCATGCCAAACTTCCGTATATCAGACAGGCAATAGCGTTAATGTAGAAAACCCACGGCCAGCTTGCTCGCTGAGCAAGCAACGCCGAAAATACCGCCCCGAGGGTAAAGCCAATAGGCGCCCCGGATGCGTAGAGAGAAAATGCCAGATTCTTCCTGGGACCCGGCTTGTAGATACTCCCCAGAATAGCCAGTGCGCTCGGGACGAGTGCGGCAGCAGCTATACCCTGGAAGGCTCGGCAGATGTCAAAGAAGACCTGTGACCGAGTATAGACAGATATGCCTGCTAGGAGGGCCCATAACGAGAACCAACCCCATGCCGCCACGAAAAGATTTTTGTGGCCAACGATGTCCCCAACACGGCCGAATGCTAGCATGAAGGTGCCCGATGTGAGCCCGTAAGCGGCGGGATACCAGGCGATGTCAGTCGATGCTGCCCCAAAAGCCTTTCCAATCACTAGGCCTGGAAGAAAACTCTGTGCTAGCGAAGCCTGCACCATTCCTTGAGCTGAACATATCGTGAATAGCATGACAATTTCTCTCGTAAGAGATAAGCCGCTGATATGGAACGTGTCTTCCTCCTTTTTGTTGCCCGTCATTTTAGCAAACCGCTTTCCTCAATAGGCCCGGAAGTCAAAGAATCGACAGCTTGCTGTGAATAACACCGCGAGAGAAGAGTAAATCCAGTGACATTTTAAGCAGAGGTCCACAGCAGCCATGTATTAGTAACAAGTGTCCGAGCGGAGAGATGTCTCTCCGACTCCCAACATTTGAACGCATTATCAGATCAATCAGATGAATTACTCAGACGAACCAAGACTTCCTCTTAAGATCCACGCCGGAGTGGAGTCGGGATGCTCTCCTGAAATTATTTTAAGCGCTTCCAACCTTGGAATCTTCGTTGGATCAATGGTCTTACTACGTGTCAGCCGTATTCAGGATATCAATATAGCAGGCTATGGGGAGATCCATAATGGAGCCTCGTTTTTTAGTATTTCCAGCTTTTACTACTTATGAATTGTGTCATGGCAAATCAGAGGAGTGGCTCTCATTCATTCTTTTAACCAGTTGACACGTCCAATTTTTGTTGAATGCTATAATTATACACTTCTTGTTATTGCTCATGATACAGTACTATACCAACGTTCCAGCTTTACATTTCTGTACATGCACTTTCGAAGACTAATAATTTAAGCACGTTCATGGTCGGACAGAATGGTCAATCCAACTTCAGAAGAAATCGCTCTTAGGCCTGATTTGCGTGCTCTGGCATATCTCACCTTTTTAAAACTTACACAATCAATTGATGCTGACTCCTCCTACTCCTGCTCAACTTGCTCAACATATCCGGATCATGATGGACACCACGGGAAGGTTTTTTGAAGTTGATACTCGAAGCAGAAACCACACAAGCATATTCCTCATCGCCAGCTATCAAACCTCCTTTGTCGAGGGGTAGATCGTGTTCATATTAAAAAATTGTATCAGTTCTATATAATGTTTATGCGGTTGTATTCTCTAATGCCATCATTTGATTCCTATTCCCATACGGCAGACCATGGCTCAATCAATTGATGTCTGTCTCGACAAGTGGTCCTTTGTAGTAACGCCGGGCATGAATGAAGTACCAGCCCATAGAGAATATAACAATAACCCCGTAAATAAGAACATTGTAGTTCATAGTTGACGGTTGTACGTCCTTGACGGTGGGCCAGAAACTCCAAAAAAATACGAGTACAAGGTACAAGCAGGCAAATATATTGTTGAGCAGGCCGAACGGTTCAGGGACCCTCCACGGACCCCAATGGAGACTGCTTGCGTTACTGTTCAGGCTAGCAGGGCCTATTTGGCCGCTCAGGCGTGACCAAAGCAGAAATCCCACGACGAGCATATAGGATGAGTATAGGCAAGCAACTGTTAGATTGACAAGATCAGAGAATGCGACGGACGAGCCGAGCAGAATCAGCGACAAGAGCATCGCGATCAAGGAGTTTACTGCCAGGGATCGAAGGGGGACAGATTCTCGGGAGAGCTGATGACCATTTTAGCATTCATGTTGCGGGTGGCCTTCATTGCAAGAAGAAAAGAAAGGAAAGAGAAGTATATAGCATACCTTACTCAACCAGCCAGAGAAAGGAATACCATTATCTCGCGCAAAAGACCACAGCATACGCGAGGCAGTCGCAAAACAGCCAATCATACATGCACCAGCCATTATGAGGATAATGATATACATCAACACGGCACCAGTCCGGGACCGCACCGCTTGTTGGAAGATAAGCAGAACTGGGCTTTCGCCTGCTTCGATGGCTGTGAGGACGGTGTCGAGATCACCAATCACGTACATGGTGCACGTCACCATTGTGAAACCTAGGGCACCATTGACTTGTATATGTTAGTATTATATGGTATTTCTCTCTCTATTTTCGGGGGGTGTTTACTAAGGAGACTGAACACGAGGGACTGAGGGACCGCTATCGAGGCATTGCAAATCTCTTCGGACATCTGCGTGCTTTTAGTACCCAAATCGAATGATTTTTCTATAGGACAAGAGCAATATCTTACATGGACCGCACTATCTGCGCCTAGGATCAGTTAGCGTAACACGATTTTCCTATAAGATGGGTGACAACTTACCAAAGAGAGCAAATCCCAAACTCGGCATGCCCACGAAGAAAGACAGTGCCTGTGTCTGCCAGCCCCCACCATTGAAAAAGGTGTTGAATATGGAGACATCACCCTTTGGGCCAAAATAGACAAGTGGAACCAGCACAAGGAAGAAACCGAACAGATGTACAATGAAGATGGCGCCTTCAAATCGGGCGAGCGCTTTGCTCGACATGGCGTTGAAGACGAAAGAAAATACCAGCCAAGCCCAGTAAAATAGCATTGTCTGCCATGGTTGCGGTATATAGTTAGGTTCATACATGACGATCAGGTATTCGAATAATCCCGCCGTTAGGTACAATTGGGACGAGCAAAGGGCCAGCCAACCGGCCACAGTCGCCCAGCCTGTGTCCTCAGAATGAGATTGGATGGTTGAGAGAAACTAAAAGGTATGGGATATCTACCTGTCACGTAGGAAGAAAACACCCTGTACTTTGGGGGCGCCATCATTGCTACCCAGCTATAATCCGCGTTAGCTCAATAGTTCTACCCTATCTTGCATCAAGTAGAGACACTCACTGGTATTGGCCGCTTGCTACAGGAGCCCTATGTAATTGAGTATCCAGACGACGAAACTTGGGGTATTAAGCGCGCTTACATTGATGCAACTTCGGCGATGGACACAAATACCGACAATGTTCCCAGCCAGTCGACTAGGAACGACCAGATTACACCGGCGGTGCCTCCACTATAGAAGGTTAGCTGTAATTCTTAAACGGTAAGTCGAAGAGTTGAGTTCTTGTTCCTACTTCGTAAGGCTTGAGGTAAAGACGCTAATTCCGGCGAAGGAAGTACTGTTAATGTGTTCCTGATTCACATGAGTTGTCCACATATTTGTACTTACATCAGAGCTCCCTCCCAAGTGATCAATACTGTACACGAGAAACCCAGAACAGCCATGAAGCCAAAGGTGCGCTGCAATTGTCAGAAGGAGAAGATGAATTGACTGGACATCAATGACTCACCTTCAACACAGGCTTCTTGCCCAATTGCATCAAAGTGTTGTCATCTTTAGTCCTCGACATCATGGCCTCATTGTCATTGCCGGTCTGCTTCGGTCCCGCAAACGACATCTCTATATCTTGTAGCGATTGCATGACTGCTATTGCCGTCTTTTTGTTGACCTTTGACCTTCCTTCGATTCTGAGAGATCAAGACGAAGACACAAGAACCATGAGAAACGAAGACATAAAAAGAAGACACAAGTTACACAGTGTACCAGTTAGTTACTTACTAGCTTCCAGAGCTAGGGCCCAGACGGTAAAGTAACAATCACCGATAAAGGTGTGCTGTAGGGAAGTATGCAGTGTTGCCCTCGTGGATAGCCGGCTGCCTCCGGCAAGGTAGGCAAAGAAAACAAAAAGAAGGAACAAAAGAATTGCATACAATGTCAGCCAATACTCAATTCTATATCAATCTGGCCTTGCCCGTCGCATAACCTATTGGGGGCCTGTCGGCACGCATATCTTTATTGGGCTTGACTCGGCTTAAAAGTGATTGGCCTGCGTCAAATGTGTGTAACCAACTACCTGTGCCAACTAGTGACCACAATATTATGACATTTGGGGAGCACTATTAACAGAAAAACTGAGCATGGAGGCAGGAAGAAGTGCCAGGTCCAGCTGGGGGGTTCGGAGGCGTAATTACGGACATCTTTCGACCATAGTAAATAACTAGTTACAAAGTCCGGCCCGTATAGTTCGAACTTCGAAGAGCAAAGACGTGCAGTTTGAAAGTTCACAAAGACATCCGATGTAGTTTGATATCACAAAGACAACTCATAAGGTCCATGTGACAGGAGCCGTTACAGGAAAGGCTATTATGTACATATGTACATAGCAAGACGATCAACACCTAAATTTGCTGATACAACATTGCATAAAATTGGTCAATAAAAGAATAGCAACCCGATTTGGTCAAGTCATAATAATATCACGCCAGAGCCTGAGGTCACCTTAGGTCGCCTTACTTCATTCTGATTGAACATGCTTCTTTATCAGGTCATCGAATGCACTATTAACTATGCATAAATCCTGAGATGATCGAATCCTAGCACGGAACCCTTGATATAAAAGTGGAATTTGCATACAAACCTCTGCCATCTAACATTTGGTTTTGCAATATAATATGGACATTCCATGGGCGGGCGAGAATGTCACGTCTAATAACTACGCCCCGATTGTTCAGGTAATAACATGGATGCTGATGGCGACAAGCGGCCTGGCTTTGCTCATCAGACTGATGACCCGATGCTTCCTGACGAAGCGATTTGCCTGGGACGATGTTCTCATTATTCTAGCATTTGTAAGTCAAACATTGTGCAGGTATCTAGATAGTCTAACAATGACAGGGCTTTTCAGTTTGCGAGGATGTCACATATCTAATACGTGCCGGCCAGGCATGGGGTCGAGTCCTTGCCAATGACATTCCGGCAGAGTCTCTCATGTCCGCGTTGAAGGTATATTGAAGCCGTATGATTGACGAATGTTTCATCGTGTTGACAGACAAGCTAGGCGCAATACGCCGGCAATATTCTATTCATACTTTCTACTGCGTGCACGAAGATATCGATTCCAGCCATTTTGCTCATTTCCCCCATCAGATGGCACCGTATCGCCTTGCACGTCCTGGGCGGATTCATCGTCATGTGGACAGTTACCTCAGTATTTGCGCTCGCCTTTCAATGCGCTCTGCCGGATCCGTGGGACTATATTACAAAGACCTGCAATAGTCGTGTAAGTCTCACATTCAAATGGTCCACGGTATGCTCCAAAGGTTAATACCAGAACCGAATCAGCGTCCGATTTTGTTTTATGTGACCAGTTTCAGCATCCCACTAGAGGTCGGCGCCATCGCATTGCCAATGTTTATCCTCTTGCCATTGCAGTTGCCCTTGTACAAGAAGATTACGGTGATATTAAGGTTTTCATGTCGCATTTTGTGAGCCCCTACATGTATATTCTGGTTTACTCTTATGGATCCATCTAATACTTTCGGGGCCCAGTGTCATCATTGCAACAATTTTCCAGCTAAGCTACCTTCATGGATTGTTTGAGCCCGACTTTACGTTTGCATCGTATAAATTCATCATTTGCATGCAGGTTGTTCAGACAACCTCGATTGTTACTGCGTGCATTCCGCACTTGCAGCCATTCATGACGAGCCTACAGTCTGGCCTACTCACGGCGGACGACGGCGGACGACACTGGTCATCGAAACGCTCCACCAATCTGGCGTCGACTGACACATCGGTGAACAAGAATGGATACAGGAATATTGACGAGCAGGGTGACAATATGCCGCTAGAGGCGATGACCGTGCCAGATCCAAGGTCCTCTTAGTTACTGTTGTTTGATGGGTATCCTATTTTGGCACGTCGATGTACTATCAATTGATGTTCATGCAGCCCATAACGGCTCAATATTTACTTGTGAATTACATCCATATACTTGCAATGCGTAGTGAGCTACTAGTAATATGAGCTGGCGTATTTACTCAAGTTCGATATACACACGCCCAGCCAAGACGTCCACCTGAGGGCATGCCAGAACCTGCTGTCCGCCCTTTTCCACCGTCAGCTCGTTCATGTTGAAAATGTTAACCCGTGTCGCTTTGAATGGGGCCGGTGGGTGCATCCAGACATGCTCAACGGCCGGATGGAGTGTTTCGATGTTAATGCCGCGGAAACCCTTTACCGCCGCGTCCTTCATCTCCCAGTGAGCCATCAGTTTCATTAATCCCATACCTTCGTAGTCTGCCCGTGTTGATGTCCCTGTCCGCATGATGACCTGACCGGGAGCTGTTGGCTCCCAGGATTTAGGGTCACGCTTATCGAGTGCGTGGAAATGCTCGTGCATATTTGCAAATAGCGGAAGGATCTCAAAGAAGTCTTTCAGATTATCGAGATTCAGAGGGTGAAACCCGTCGTATGCAAGGCAGATAGACACCAGCGGACTATCTATCTGCTCGAGTAGCTGTTCCGACGTGGCAGTGAGATCGGTCTGGTCCCAATACAGAGCGCCATCAGTGACAGCCGACTCTGGCCGTTTGAAGTTCCATTGCTTGTCGAAAACCCCATAACTCAACCCGGACTCAATTGCAGCACGCACTAGATAGTCGATTACGTTGTAGATATCATAACATCGCTTTGTCTGGTTATCCGGATATGCGATTGCCCACATGGGCGAGTGGAAGCTGCTGGTTTGGCACAGTATCGCTGCGGCGACGGGCAGATGCTTGGTTTCGAGTTTGCGTACTTCGAAGCGCGGAGTGAGGTCTGTTGGGATTGACATTTCTCCAAATGGAGCTAATTTATAGTTTGTTTTGTAGACCAGCTCGTTGTCTTTCTTCGGCAATCAGTTTCGACAGTACATGTAGTAAATGGGAGTTTCTTTCAAGCAGCGAGTTTCCAGATGATGTGGTTACGTAGGGTCGACCAGGATGTAATCATCTGCCTAGGGAAAAATAAGAACAAAGAGATGGCATTTCTAACAATCTCATTGGTTGTTGACTGTGGCTCTCTATAAAGAAACGCGCCCTGCCGAATCAACTCTGTGTTACGATGCATACTTTGCGATATAAGAAACAAGCTAAGCAGAATGATTGGTCGAATAGCTAGATAAGTCACAAAAATACTAGTAATTTCGTATATTACCCGAAGAGGGGTAGAGAATCTGACATGCTACTTCGGCGAGTATTCGTTTCAATATGCGGTTATTATTCTAATGGAGTATCTATTTCAAAGATGAGCTGACGTCGATCTTAGGGTTCGTGCTTATGATCGATGTGCATCTCCGGAGTAGCCGGTCGTTATCCTGACATAGGAGTGGCTGTTATCCAGTATGCACGAGAAAATGTAATTGCAATTGCACATTAAGTGATGGGGCGGTATCCGTCAAATCCAGCATTGAATATGCATGAGAACCTGTGATTTCGTTAAGTGATGGGGCGGTATCAATCAAATCCAGCATCGAGTTAGGTCAATTTCGCAATGGGGTCTCACTGCCACCGGGGAAGAGGCTAGAAGAAGTCTCTCTGTAAAGACCCAACATATGTCTGAGCGATTCTAGTATTAACCTTGGAAGGAATGTTCGCACTTGTTCGTAAAAATAACCTATCAATACAGTGTTCAAATATATAGTAGCTGAAGGGCATCCGGGCACTGGGGTTAGGATTTTTGGCATTCGACGTTCTATCTAGACTAGATCCTCTGTTTCGAGAATCTTTAAGCTCTTGCTACTCCGTTCATCGGACAGTACGAGAACAATGGACCACCTGAAAGAGCAGGCGGATGCCTTGCTTTCAAGCGAGGCCGGCTCAGTTTCCTCGTGTGACGGATTTCAGGGAGAGTCGTTGCCGTTCCAAAAGGCAAAGGCGAAACCACTGCCTGGTCGGGTGTTCATTTTCTTGGGATTCATCACCGTGTTGTCCATGATCATTAACGTAATTGCGGCGGGACGTTATTTTAATCCAAAATCCGTCTCAGCGCGAGATGTGCCATCGGAATACAGTAGGGTATCCTTACCTCTTGAGAATTGAATCATATGCTAAAAGAAGTTTAACAAGGTGGCCTTCCGCATGACTATCCCGTCATCTTCGATTGGGAATCTCACTTCGGCCCTGCTGAAGAAAACTCAACGCTCCAAGACGAAGTGTGGGAGTCAATGACCGTCAGCCAGGGAGTCGTTGCATTGCCGAAAGACTGGGCCAAGAACAAAGGACTGCACAAGTCTACAACGTTTCCTTGGGATAAGAGTCGTGCCGTGTATTTGCTTGCTGGATACCACAAACTACATTGTATTGTAAGTGCGCTTATTTGATCGGCCCAACGTTCAGGCTAAGAAATGAATAATAGAAAAAGATTCGCCGTTGGATTGTCGCAACAGAACGTGGGTCCGTACGCACTGATCACTATGGACATGTCCTCCACTGCCTTGATGGGATCCGTCAAGGAATCCTTTGCGAAGCGGATGATACGCCGCTGTATCTGAGCGAGACCGGGGACAAGATATCTGGCCGTAACGAACCGTACCAATGTCGTAACTGGCCCAAGCTGGAAGCGTGGGCGAGGGAGAACAATGCTTGTTTTGGATATGATAATGAAGCGGAGGATGACAACCGCGGTATCAATCAGTACAAGTACTGCCCGCGAGAGTCGCCATATGCGCCGGTGATGAGGGAGTATTTTGGGTTTCCAGATGATTATTATGAAGAGGTTATTGAAAAGGTGCCCCCATATTAGTTATATAGCTTTGGAAAATAGCATGATTATACTGCTTAGATACATCTACACAAGAATTGCTTCAATGTTTCGACAGAGTTCTTATAGATACTTTAAAATTGAAGAACACCCGTGGACATGCACTATTAGAGATATATCGGCTAGATATAGAAACATTAGGAATTTGATATCCGTCCAGCCTCTACCTAGGTAAACTACCATAATAGCACTCGAGCGTGACAAGCTCAATGTGCCTGCGACGTCCGTCAGTTATGGAACAGAAATATTACAGTAGAGAAACATACCAACTCTTCTGAAGTGGCTTCTTCAATGAGTTGCCAAAAAGAGCTCGAAGGGGCCATCATTCTTCTGCCCATCTCTCTTATATGCTTGTGAAGGAGCGTCGTCTCCGTGCTCATCTCTCTTAAATTCTGGTGACATAGCGTCGTCTTCGAGCTCATCTCTTTTGTATGGTGGTGAAAGAGTGTTGTCCTTAGACCGGGCATCAAAGTCTGCTCCAGACCGAGGGAGGGCTAAAGAGAGAGAGCTGGTAGCGCAAAGCACCAGGGACATAAAAACGGAAACACGCATATTGACTGAAGCGGAGATCTTGATAGTCTTTTCAGATTGGATATGACAGTAAATTGAGTTGATGAGCATTGGGACCGAAAAACTAAGATTCACTCCATCCGTATTTATAGACATTTGAAACTGTTTGGCCGTACCTTAGTTTGTTTCAATTACGCAGAGTTACCCGGACCATGAGGTAGCACTTTGCCGTTTGGGTAATCGGTGAAGTTACCTCTAAACACGAATTACGACAATCGCTATAGAGAGGGTTAGATTCACCTTCTCTTCTCTTACGTGACCAAACATGATCGACGCATTTTGTCCCCGGCGCCTTTGCATGCCAGTAGTATGCAGACCACTGAAATCAGCTGCTGATGGCTTGCTACGCATTGCATTTTGTCTCACTATATTTCATGCCGCGTGATTATACTTCAAGTAATCGTTATGACTATCATAACTTGACCGAATTTGGTAACCATTCTATTATCATGAATTATGGGGCCAATTCCATGCCATGTTGCCTCAGCAAGTTCAAGTATTAGTCGTAATCAACATATCCAATCAACTTTATAGGTCTAATCATGTCTCATATTCAGGTAAGGCGTGCCAGTTGATTTATTAATCATGGCCTGTCCTAGTTGAAGGAGAGCAGCTGTGCAGCGATGCTGGTCGTCTAGGCAGGGAGTTGGCATGCAAGTCGACATTGTCCACAAGCAGACATAATAATTATCCACGATCTTTGAGTATTGGACCTGGAGTTTTCCCCAAGTCCGGCCGGCGTGATGTTGGTTTCATATGTGAGGGCTTAGGGCATGGAGTGAATAACCCTAATCTCTTCCCCGGACCCACATTATCGGTGCCGCGGGACAAGCTTCAGGGCTGGAGCTTGAACTACTTCTCCGCACTCCTTGTCTCTCTCCGTCGTTGCTCTCCTCAACCACGAAATACCCAAGAATCAATCACGATTCTTCGACAGATAATATGCTCTTTCGCACCTACCAGAGTGCCACCTTTGTCAACTCCCAGAATTCATTAACCATCGCCATCCTCCTATTCCTCCTCCCCCTCACCACCACCGCCGCATCCTGCGCCAGCGTCCTTCTCCAAACCATCGCCACACGCTGGGACTCGTTGGGGTCAGCCTACCAATCCGAAATATGTGCCCGGGGCTGTGAACCCGTAATGTCCACCTGGGACGACTGGACCTACTCCAACGCTTTCCTCCCGTTAATCGACACCATGGCGACCGAAATGTCGCTTTCCGACAACTTCAAATCCACCTTTACTCGCATCGGGCAGGACATCGCGACATCCACAAAGAACGAATGCAGCACCCTACTATCGCCAGGGCAACATTTCTGTACAGCCGGCAACACCCCCGCAGGCGACAAACTTGCGCAATGGAATTGGTGTTTTAAGAAACAAGTCGCAAAACAAGCGACGAAAAATGCGTTTACGATGCTCAGATTGGTTTCCAGTGAGATTTGTAAAGGGGAGAAATATAAGTATTTGGAGGACGATAAGTTGTGGATGGAGGTGCTGCCGGAGTACATGAGGAGGTATGCGGATACTTGTCAGCTTCCGCCGCCTGCGAAAGAGGAGGAAGAGCAAGAGCAGAAGGAGGTGAAGGATGAGTTATGATTTTACGAAGGTACGCCTGTCTATACGAGCCCATTTAGCCTGATAAGTCGATTATGGCTAGAGGTACCTAGGTAGCCACTTGACGAGAGGTTACAAGGTCATTGGAGGTTGGCGTAAATATGTTCTTTATATTATTCGGTGGTATCATGTATATACTGTATAATAACTATATGGCCTCACGGGCCCTAACATCTATACATAAGGCCGATGCCCACATCTCTTCAGTCATAAACATGCCCTCCATACAAGACTAAAAATCTAGTCGCAACTCAATACTAGGCGTGGCCTTTTGTTCCTGCGCCCCAACATCCCTAGCCTCGCCAGCAGAACCAGCGCCAATACTGCGCAGAATATCCTCCACCAGAGCCCTCCGTTCAGGATCCATACCAGCGATGAGCGTACGGAAAATCACCGGGTCTAGTTTGCCGATTTCCAAAAGTCGGGCGGCCATCTCTTGATAAATTGCCGTTCCTTCGTTTTTGGCACGTGCTAGAAGAGTCGAGACGACCAAAGGAATTGCAGTTGAGACTTTGGGAGGTGGGAAAACAGTAGGGTTACTGATGTACAAGACTAGTGTTTGGGAGATCGATGCTCGTGAGTTTTCTGGGTCGATTGGTGGCTCGCCTCGATCGTTTGGAATGCCGGCGACGAATGCAATAAGTCGTGGGAAGAGGTAGCGACCGATTGCTGAATCTGTGGTTGATAACGGTCCGCTTCGAAGGAGCACGGAGCGAATGCATCCAGCAGCAACACTGGCGAGGCCGACATCCTGCAGACAATCAAGGTATTCATCGAGAACTCTTGCAATTAGAGGATCCTGCGGTGGGATAACATGGCTGCTGGTGCTCAGCACTATGGTCATGGCGAGGAGGGTGTTCTTCGCACAAGGTAGAGAGGTTTCTGACTCTCGGCGTTGTGCAATGCTGAGTGTCGTGAGAAAGCGTGTCAAGCAGCCACGCACCTGTAATGAGACTGCTTCGTTTGTCGGTGTATCCTGCGCAGTCATGCCTTGGACGAACCTGCGGAAGATAGGAAGAGCATGCGGAACTACTTCGGCTTGACATATGCCCGTCGCTAATATAGTACTAAAGATGTGTAGGATGCAAGCGTGGAGGTCATGTCGTATAATTGCTGGGAAGATCGCGGCCACGTCAACCAAAGCAGATAGTGCGAGACGAATCAAAGTCAGCGTCTCATCTGAGCTGACGTTGAAAGTGCGAGAGCTCGAGTCACCTAGGTTCGGGAGCAAACCTGCTAAGACTAGAATGATGTTTCGTGTAAGTTCAAAAAGCTGCTCGATATCGTCGGACAGGTTCTCGGCACGGTCTTGGCCACCCTTTGCCGAAGGATGATCAAGAGATAGGTTTCTGGCCATTTCAACAATGACCGTTTGAATGTTATGGCCTTCAGTAAGAACCAAGCGGTCAAGAGTGTCCACTGTCTCGGAAAAGATTGCATCTTGATAGATAGCATTTCCCGCCACAGATGGTCTTAATATTTTGGCGAGGGCTTGAAGAATCCCCAATCTTTGCGAAGGTGACACAGACTGGTCAACCAACGCCTCAAACGCTAGACCAAAGAGCACAAAAAAGAAGGCAACTGGTTCATCACGGTAGTTGATGCTGTCGCCTTTTCCGGAGGGTACAACTCCGTTCGCTTTGGTCTCATCGACATCATCACCCTGTGCCTTGGATTTGTTGTCCAACGCATCAAAAACAAAGTCGCTGTCTTTTTCAACCAGACTTGCAATCGCATCAACGAGATTCAACCAAGAATCTTGGTAGTACTATATCTAGTCAACAGAGTGTTCAAGCTTAATGTGTGGTCTGGTACTTACGTTGAGCAATGTTTCTCTGTTCAAGGCGGCATAAACTTCATCAAGATCCCCGGTGGATGGAGTACCAAGGCTTCCAGAGATGTCCGGTTCAAACCGTAACCGAGCAAACTCTTGAAGAGAAGAAAGCCATAATGGTGTGAGCATGGCAGTGTATGGCTGAACAACGTTGACCAAATACTGCTGTTCAAGGCTTGCCATTTGCAGTCGCGCCCAAGCCGAAAAGAGCGCCATCTTCACCATGACCCTTGCATTCGAGTTGAGTCCTTTCAAATCACCAATTTCGGTGATGTTGGGGTCATCTTATAAAATTAGTAACATCCCGTAAACAGTATAAAGAGCTACTTACTAGCAAACTGCTCCAATCCGACAACAAGCAGCCGGAATATCCTGCCCATTCGATCGACATTTGTGACAATACCCGCAGCAACAAACGTGCCACATACATTGATAGCTTCTGAAGCTAAATCTGGAGACGAATCAGCCGCAAATGCTGGGGTCAACGCTGACCCAATCTGCGCTTGGTATTGCTCGAGCAGGGACGCCTCTTGAAAGTCCGGATCCGGAGTTTTGCCAAACATCTGTCTCGAGTCAGCAAGTTTCGAAGACGTTAGTATAGCTGTCTTACCTTGAGAACTTGGTCAAGAATCTTAAGACCCCAGACTCTCAGCTCAACAACATTCGCCGTAGAAGCAGAAAAAGCCATACGGACAACATCGCCAATCTTCTGTTGCAAGGCAACTTCTGCTGGAATGGTCTGATCTGGAAGGATCTTATCATTGACCATAGTCAATAACTCACTCAGACAGCTGACTGCAAAATTGCGAGTCTGCCATTTGAGCAATTCTTGCCCGGTATTAGCGTTGCCGTCTCCCTCTTCCTGATCTCCACCAGCAACAGCAGATGCAAAACCCGCAACTTCGTCATCCTGCACTTCAGTCGCAGTAGTAGCTGCTCGCGCAAGCTTTTTCGGTTGAATTTCGTCTTTCTTTGCTCGTGTTTTGGTAAGCACGTTGTGTAGACGCTGGATCCAGAGTTGGGTATGAGAAAGTCCGCTCTGTTGAAGCCAGTTGCGAATCAAGCTTCGGAGAGATGTAGTTCCTGGGGAATCGTCCAAGGCAAGCCAGATGTCGTCTTCCAATGTCGAAGTATTGGATCCTATGACAGCTTCGGCATCTCTTTTCATGAGGTTATCGAGTCCACGAATTGCTGCCTCGCGCATCAGCGAGCTCTTGGATGTGAGTCCAGCGTGGAGACGCTTGACGAATGCCGTGAAATCAACGTGTGATGGTGCATATAAAGAAAGATGGTCAAGGCATCTGGAGCTTTGCGTGTTCATTGCTGGAGACTCTTCCAGCTGAAATTGGCGGACTAGTGTCAATATCAGGTTGCGAGTCTTTGCGATATCCTGTAGATCAGGACCCAAGACATTGATGAGAGAATCAACGGAACGACTAATGACGAAAGGAGTAGGAAATGACACTTCCAGGTTCGAGGTAGCCAAGGAAGCTGCTTCCTCGTTGTGCGTATCCGCCACATAAAGCTGCGCAAGCATGCCTAAGGAGCTCGATGCATAAGGAGAGAATGTCAATCCAGCAGATTCGGCAACTCTTTCCAAACCGTCTATAGCCCAAAAGTGCACTACCGGGTGCGGATCACTGCATAATGACATGAGAACACCGACAATTGTCTTCAGGTGGAAACCTGCAGCCATGCCGCCAACTCTCGAGTGAATGCATCCCAGAGCCGCTGCACATCCGGCTCGCGCACTAGGCTCACGGTTCGCTACAATCGTATCAACAAGCCAGTTGATCTGAGTGTTGGTGAATGCATTCCCTGCACTATTGCATAGTCTACCGAGAGCCTCAAAACCGATGGTCCGGATAATGGCATCAGGGTCCATAACGAATCTCTTTGACACTTGGTCAGGTCATTTGCGCTTGATTTCGGAGAACAATCAACTTACCTGCAATAGTTCTTGGATGATCTTTTCTGTCGACGCTTCTAGCTTCCCTGGAGGAGCAATAGTCTCTCTGACTGCCACTTTGAGAGTATGCAACAGAGCTATGGCTATATTGATAGTCATTGCAACCTTGCGACCCGGGTTTCTTTGCAAGCTGTGAGATGACAGCAACGTAACAATCTGCTCGACGCTGCTCTCCTGAACCTTTGGTGTCTGCAAAGGCAGAGCAACCGCAAAGAGATCAATAGCTGCATTCACAGCTTCCGTAACGGGAGGGTCAGTGTAGAAAGTCGAGAAGCCGTCTCGTGAACCGTAAAGGAGAACAGAATCATGTTCACTCGCTTGACAAACAGGGAAATTAAGCTGGAAAATGTTAGCCGCTTGTCCGAAGTTCGTCAGGTCTGACATACAATATCATCAATCTCTTGATCAGTGGAGTCATTAGCGTTCCATGCAGTGCTTCCTCCTGCACGTTTGCCAGTAAGCGTCTCATTGACATATGTTCGAGCCAAACCCGTGACACCGAAGCCGAAATTATCCCACAAATCCCAAAGGCTTTCAAACTGGCCAGTGGAGGCGACAATCGATGTCTCAATAGGATTGGGATGCACAATCTCAGGGTCTGCAAAAGAGGATATGGCTATGCTCAAAAGACTAGATTGAGAGACTATTTCTGCATGGCCGGTATGATGGATTTTGACCAATTTCATAAAACATTGAAGAACGCGGCGTCGAACCATGACCGCAAAATCGTGCATTTGCAGAGATGGAAAAAGGCGTTGAGATATGTCTTCCGCCGTCTTCGGTAAGGTCATTTCATCCAAGAATGCAACTGTATTTTGTAGCATTGCAGCAATGCGCCTAGCTCCGTCCGCAGTCACCAATTTGGCGTTGAATTCAAGGAAAGAAAGCATCGAGCCCAATGCGCATTCTCTCACGTGGGCGAGAAAGCTTGTCTCTAGAGGTCCCTGTTCGGCTGTGTTGGCCCTGCCCAGAGGCTTCGGAAGAGCGTTCTTCCACAACAGCATCAATTGCGACAAATGAATCTTGACGAAGCTAGGTCCAAGGGGCATCAAGCCTCCGATTAGGATCCACGCAACTTGGATCTGAGTGCTGGCAACTCGAAGTTCAGAGCTACCGCTATTCTTGAGCAGATCGGTTGCCTGCGAGAGAACACGAGCAAAAACGTCAACAGACCCATAAAGAGGTTGCAACCGGGAAGTACCCAGCATAGCAGACAGACCATTCGCAAATCCAAGGCAGCGTCGAGAGGACGATCGTGGTGTTGTAAGTTGACCAATCTCGCGGTTCAAGCTATTCGAGCAAATTGTGACACAGGATATCAACTGATTTGGGCAAGCGAGAACAAAGTTGCGCAAACATTGGGCTGTTTGAATCTGGACAGTGTAGCTGGGGTGTGGAAGGACCTGAATGAGGGCTTCGCGGCAAGCATCGGCCAAGGTCGTGACGGCCGAACCAAGCGATGATATCAGCGAAGAGAGAGCACTCAATGTGCTTGCAAGAGTATACTTGCTTGGCTCGCTTCTCTCTTTGATCACCTGAGGATAGTCCTTGAGGATAGAGTTGATGAGCCAATTGGCAGCATTGACTTGGCTGTTCTCTCGCAGAATTTCGCGACCTAGGGTATCTTCAAGGATGTTTTTGACAAATCTTCGAGTCATCAGAAGTCGAAACCGGTTGTATGTAACTGTGGGATGGTTGAGTAGGGTAATGAGCAGATGCGATGCAATCTGACCGTATCGCTCTTCAACAACGTTCTCTCCCAGGTTTCGAATAACATATTTATAACAAACAGCTATACCAGCTCTGGCTCGATTGCCAGTTGAGCTTCGTACATATTGCGTAGACAGCTGAACTAAAATGTCAGAAAGTGATAATGATAAGCGGGGTTCGGCTTTTTTAGTCGATGGGGATTCTTCTGCTGCCTCGTCCTCGTCTGCATCGGTTGCTTTTGGCGGCGGCTTTTTTGACTGCCGTTTGCTCTTCTTCGATTTCGCTGACTCCGTACCGGTCTGTGGTGAATAACTTTTCACAAGAGCTCTTGCTAGACATGAAGCGGCGGCATGTCTAACTGGTGCAACTGGGTTGTCGATAACCTTCCAGACGAGGGTCTTTAGAGTCTCACTATCATTCTGATTATCGAAATATTGTGTCGTGACCAAAAGCTGTTCAAGACACCGACAAGCATTGATCTGAACGAGAGTTGACTTATCACTGGAAGCCGCATTGCGCGCGTGTTTCCATATATCGCGCGCTATGTGCTCTTCAATCGGACCACCCAGTCCACCGACCACCTTTCTCAATGAGGCGAAAACCGAGCCCCGGACACCAGCATGGTTACTACCAGCTTTCAGTAATTTGAAGAGAGCAGCCGTAGCAGCACTTGTGTGAGTGTAAGCACTATCTCCTGCGGCCGCAAACACCTCCCCTAGACAGTGCCCCGCAGCGAGCTTGGTCTTGAGCTCTACACTTTTCCCACCATTGAGTATAGCGAGGAGGTCGAGGACCGTATCGTACAGCGGGATGCGGTCTCCTTTGCCCAAAATCGTTCCGAAGCATTTACCAAGATTGCTGCGGATCACTCGTGTGACAGTGGGGGAGCTGAGGTTAATGACCTTAAAGAGCTCCTGTTTCAACGAAGCTTGTTCCAATGTGAGTTCCTCCTTTGTGAGAGCGGAAACATGCTGAACGAGTTCGGACGTAAATGTTAAAAGGTACAGATCCTGCTGTTCAGACGGAAGGGCGTGTAGCTTCGCGACGTCGAGCTCGGTGCGGCGTGGCTCTTGCGGTTTCTCTGCGGCAGCAGCTGGTGCGGGAGCTGGCTCAGGGGGGGCGGACATTGAATGACAAGAAAATTGCGGAATCTGCTCGAGGAAGCGAATCCCCAAGTTGCTTCCGGCGACTAAGGTGTAGGAGTAATTTATGAGAAGAAAAAAGATGTAGGAGGGAGGAAGTAGTGAATTCAATGTTGGGTTGTTGGAGTAGATCGCATTGGGGGTCGTAAATAATTACGTTGCGGAGCGGATCATTTTCGGCCCGATATACTCGAACATTTCCAACTCATGGCATGATCTTTCTTTTTGAATACTCGAGCAACTTCTAACTTTCAAAATGGCGAGTGCATTTGGCCTGCGATTGACTCGCAGGCCCGGCTTGAGCAGCCGGTGGGTTTGCGACACATGTCGCTCATTCCACGTCTCAGCAGCGGCTCAATCAGGCCACAGCCGATGGTCGACAATCAAACACGACAAAGCAAAGAACGACAAGGCTAAAAGCAAAGAGAGGGGGATATTGACCCAAGAACTGATCAATGCGTCGCAGTGTGAGTTCTACACTTTCTTGAACACCAGATTCAGCTTCTGACAACGCATATAGTATGGGGACCCGATCCAAAGAATAACCCTCGTCTACAACTCGCAATCGCCAAAGCCAAACAATCCCAAATGCCCAAAGCGATCATCGACAACGCAATTGCCCGTGGCCAAGGCGTTACAGCGTCCGGCCAAGCCCTCGAGGCCGTCACAATCGAAGCAATGCTACCCGGCACAGTCGCAGCCGTAATCGAATGCATGGCCGAAAACAAAGCTCGAATCCTACAAGACGTACGATACACAATCAAGGACAACGGCGGTAACGTGACGCCAACCACATATCTTTTCGAGAAAAAGGGAAGACTGGTCTTCGAAAACAAAGAAGGCACAAATCCGGATGACTATCTGGATCAGGCAATTGAGGCCGGCGCAACGGATATAGATACGGATGCTGAGGGCAGATTGGTGGTGTATACTGAGCCGACGGCGACTAAAGCGGTGGGAGAGGCGTTGTCACAAGCGACGGGTCTGGTTATTGCGCAGTCACAGATTATTTGGGATCCAAATAAGGATACGATGGTCAAGGTGGAGGATCCGGAGCAGGTTAATCAACTTGAGGAGGTTTTGGCTGCTTTGCGGGAGGAGTCCAGCGTGCAGGATATCTTCTTAAACACGAACATTTAAAGCAAGCTATGTGGGCTATTGATACAAAGGCATTTCGTCTTGTCTTCTCGAGATGCGACATGTACTATACAAGACTGGTACGGCGTTGATTATTGCAAATATGTACATAATCTTGGAAATTTACGTAGTACATTCAGAATAGACAATATCTTACTTAACCATCCTTCCGCAAAGCTTTCATAGTACTCCTCATCAACTGCCCAATACCATCACTACCCAACTCATCAAACCAATCCAGCATCTTCAACCTACACTCTGACCAGCTCAGCTTGATCCCACCTTCCTTTTCGAGCGCTTCCAATGCCTTTTGCGTGACTGGCCTCTGCAGCGTGGGTTGGTCACCGGTCAGACCAGCCTGTTCCTCGAGAGCAGCAAAACATGCCGCTGAATGATTCGCCAGAGCAACATGATGACTCAAAGAAAACATCAAGCCAAGTGAATGATTGAACGCAGGGCCCTCGGAGCGTGCCGCTCTGCGATGCTTCAATATCTCATTTGAGTCGTTGATGTATTCCACAAAGGAATCTTTGGTTACCTTGGGCACCAGACAACCGTGAGCGTTTTGGTCTTCGCTGTTCAGCGCGCGGTTTCGCCAGACGAGGTTGCACATGTCCATGATATAGCCGTTGTAAAGACTGACCATTTCGGGTGCATAGAAGCCGCCTGCAGATTTGTCTGGTGACTGCAATGTTTGGGATGTTAATGAGGTCTCGAATGAGTTTTTGTATATGGAGAGGATATTAGAAAGACGGGATATCTGAGCAAGGTTGGAGGTGAATGTGAGACTATATATTGCCGGGGCCAAGGGCACTGTTAGGCGAATGTTTCCGTTGCTTGAGGCGTGGGAGTATAGCTCGGCCAAGTCTGAGTATAGATCGAGGACAGTCGTTGTCACAGGTCTGGAATCACCGGTATCTTTGGCATCTGGTGTAAATGGTATCTCCATGAGCGATAAGAGAAGCAGCTCTACATGCGTAATGAGGGACACTAGTGGCTTGAAGCCTCCACTCGTGAACGAGGAACTGTCTGACCGTAGACTTATTCCCCATTGTCGAATCAAGTTTGCATAAAAGTCAAGGAGGTCTGTCCGGGATGATGCAGTGTGGTCTAATATGGTGGTATCCAGTCGTTCTAGGTACTGACTCCGAAGGTCATCATAAGAGCCTTTGGGTAGGAATTTTAAGATATCCAAGATCTCTTGTCGATAGTCTTGTCCCTTCCAGGTTCGAAGATAACTATCGAGGAATGATTGGACAGCACCAGGCAATTCCTAGACCTTGTTAGCTCACCGAAGTCTGAAGGTGAAGCTTGACTCGCCCTACCTTTGTAGATTGAACATAACCACAAACAGCCCCCAGAACATATCGAAGAGCCTCCGACTCCGCAGAATCAGGCAACTTCGCCATCTCAACCTCATCCTTCAAAAACGCATCCAACCAATCATCCAATCGATATCTAGCAATCTCCGGTCCCACGAGCGCCATATACTTATGCGCCATACGATTCTCCAGCACCGAGACAATCTGATTTGGTAACTCAATCTTCTCCAACCGCTCCACGAAACCATCTACATCCCTCAACTCCTCAAGGGACGTATAACTCGGTTTTACTCGCGAGGTCTGCACATCCGGAATAATTCCGGCGACTTTTCTGCGTTTTGACGACGCACCGCGCCTGACAACCTGAAAGACGTTATGCCCATTACCGAATTGGATTCGTTCCAAGTTCCGTTCCTGTAACTGCTTCAATTTGGCCGTCCATTCGGGGTCTGGATGTTTGAAGAAGAATTTTGAGCGCCCGATATCTCCGATGATGATGTCGGGGTAGTAATTCTTGAATACGCGCAATAGGCCCATGAGCTCTTTCTCGTCATCACCGGCGTTTCGTAGGAGTTCCATTATAGCCTGGATCCGAAAGGGCTTGACATGTGGACGACGCGTGATCAATGACAAGATGTGGCATAGCGGTCGGCGTAGGCTGATCATGTCCAGCATATTGAACAAGACCGAATATAGCCTTGGCAGAATGGCAGGCTCCTCTAGAAATTCGTAAATGAGTAGAAGCCATTGTAGGAGAAGGGTTTGTGTTGCAGGGGAGGGTTTGAGTTTGGTTGGTCCCAGACTACAGACTACCTTCGTTACGGCAGTCGAGGGGACTCGCTCCTGGGGATAAAGGTTTTTGATCAATGTTGTAATTGTCGTTTGGTCTAGATGATTTGGTTTCGTGAGGATGTCGACCAGCTGGCCCAAGATGTCGGTTGGAATGCCGATGTTGTACGCATCAGACGCAATTTCGCCAGCTAATTCTTTGACGCTGGTAGTTCTCTGCTTTGCGGGCAGGTTGGCAACTAGATTGATATCTTAGCAAGTGTGAGGCCATATCTTAGCGACGGGAGGGTAAGTTACTGGCTTCGAGATGGTCCACATTATTGCGCAGACTCCTGAGCTGTGCTTGGATATCTCCAAACTGCTCGCTAGCCACTAGAGATAAGTCAGTATGATTGTAATCAGAAGAAGAAGCGATACTCACCTGAACTAGCGATTGGGGAAGACATCCTTTGTTGAGGATAACCAACTAGACCAGAAAGCTGCACGCATACTAGATGATGCAGTATGGTAAGATAAAGCTACCTAGGTAGCAACGAGGATCACTTATGCGGCCGTCAAGTGGGAACTTCGTTTCATGAGATGAACATCACTCAAACGCCTCGCAAACGCGTCATATACAAAAAGGTGTCTATTTTTCTAGTCCAAACAATCCATCGACCGGTCGTCTTCAAATAGTTGTAGATGTTGATACTGCAGAGTCTGGAGTGCTCGACGCGTCTTCATTTGGTTCCCGTCTGACCAATCAGAGCGCTGCATTCTTTACATATCAACTGGAGCTCCATCGTACATAGAAGTTTGTCTACATCAATTGATCTTTTACTTGGGTTGATTGAATGAGTAATGCAATATTTCTATATTCTAAATTCATCTTCTTTATTGTCCTTGTAACGAACAGTGCATGGTTCCTCAATGGACATAAACCTATATAGGTGTGAACTACAAGCCCCCTTTTCATCCATTCCATGAGAATGCAATGCTTCAGGCCTACTTTCTCCGACGTGTCGAAGCACCAGCAGCCTTAGCGGCACCGGTAGATTTGGCCGCCTTGTCGGCCTTAACCTCCTTGACAGTGTCAGAGACCACCTCTTCCTCTACCTCCTCGTCTGATTCACCTCCCTGGCCGAATTCGTTGACACGCTTGTAGTCAACCTTGTACTTCCAAGCTTGGTAGACCCAGACAAAGAAGATGACATCGTCTCTGAGAGTCCCAAGGCGATAGAGCCATGGCATCTTGACGGTGAAGGCGAACAAATCGTCGATGAAAGTGTTGAGGAACTTGTACATCAATGCTCTTCCGGGCATGTGGGCGACAGACTGAGAATGTTAGCAATAGTAGACTCAATGAGTAGAAACTGAACTCACCTTGAGACGGTAGTTGATGTACAGACTCGGAACCATCATCAAGAAACCATACGCGTAGACACTGCCAACGAGGGTCTCGATGATGAAAGAGTACCAAGATTTGTGGGTCTCGTACATCAAGCTGTAGACAGCGTATGCACCCAACAAGGGCAAGGCCACAATGTAGAGATATTTAAAGGCAATCTCGTCGTATTCCTGCGTCTTCTTTTCCGTTTCGCTGAGTTTATGCTTGTCTTCAAAGGAGATAACATAGGGTAGGAAAGACCAGAAAGAGTTCTGTGGAGGAGGACGGAGGCGAACATCCACGGTCTTTGTAACTTTCCAGGCTTCAAGAACAATACCAAATCCTTGGCTGGCAAGAACCATCCAGGATGTGTTTTCGTTGTTGTCGATGAGGTAGAGGAAAATGACCAGTTGCATGAAGATGTTAGCAATGATCGTACGAACCGAGGTACCAATATTGTCTTTCTTCTTGCGCCAATGGGCCTATATGATGTTAGACCATGAATATAGAACCGACGGTACAAAGACTTACAATGTCATTCTTGAAAGCGAGAGTCTCGAAAATCATGTGCAACACACTGACAATAGCAGTGGTACCGAGAAGATAAATGTTCGTGTCCAAAAGAACCTCCTTGATCATCTCGAATTCGCTTCCATCGCCACCGCCAGGAACAGGTTGTCCACTGGCTGCGTTGCGAGCATTTTGTTTTGCGCCTTCGTCCATGCTAGCCAGGATGTTGAATTTCCAGTTGCTCAAATTGTTCAACACAATGCGAAGAGGGAGAGTCTCGACGGTAGAATTGAGTTCGGTCATGTGTGATCTGAGTTGCCAGAAAGTGTTCAGATACAAGACAGGGTAGTACCATGTATTCTGGCCTGTTTTATCACGCGCACCGGTGCTTTCCAAGTGCACATACTGTCGGACCGCGGGATGCATCTGCTGGTAGTTGGCCACGCCAAAGTCGGGGATGACCGAGACGGTGAAGTTGGGATGGTAGTAAGAGGATATCGAGTACTTTGGTGTATTATCCTCCTCCTCATCCGCGGCGTCCTCAGAGCTTGCTAGCAGATTCTTGCGCTTGGCAACCTTCTTCTTGGGAAGATACTGGTTCAATGGACGAAGGAAATGGACGGCGCTCTCAGGGCTGTAGTCCTTGGCAGCTGGGTCGAGCTGATGGCCGCTCAAAGCAACGTAGAAATGGGCCCAGAGGGTTCCATTCTGTTGCACCTCCTTGGGCACCTTGAAAGTGGTATCGATTTCACGACTCTCGCTCCAATTAGCCATATTGAATGCCTTTTCTTCCATCACAAGGGACTCCTGCGGAACGGCCGACAACGCGGGCATACGAATAGACGAGGAGACGTAGATGCTAATATCCAAGGAACTATTAGAGGGCCACATCGGCGCAATGCCGCTAGGGACAGCGTTCCAGTTTTCGACTTCATTGCGAGCGGGACGATCGATATAAGCCGGGATCTGGCCGGTCGGGCCAGTGGACGCACCACCTTGAGGAGCTTGATTCTTGTTTCCGCCGAGGAATTGGCCCATAGCAAATTGGACGAGGGCGAAGACGGCGATACCCTGGATGATGGTCCGGAAGTTGAACTGCAAGATGTCAGCCATATCTGTCCTCTACGGATGCTGCTCAATTGAATACTCACGCCACCCTCCTCCTCCTGCTGCTGCCTCTGTTCCGGCATCTTTGCTACTGTGTACGCTGATGGACGGATAGCAAAGAAAAACGAGGATGATGGAAAAGGAGGAAAGATTGCGGGATTGTCACCGTCCGCTAAGGCTAAGAGAAGGCGCCATCGCATGCTGTAGAGGGAGACTGTCCGATTGGCTGAGCGGCGGGTTCTTGCATACCCCACGTTAAGATGGACACCTTAGCTTTCAGGCCGATATCCGTTACATGCGACTACATTCCGTTCATTTCATCCTTGACTTTCTATTACGCAGCGACCAATGAAGCGAAATTGATTGCTTGAATAGCTGGGAAGCAAGACAATGGGCTCTGGACAGCCCTATTGTCCCTTGTCTCATGAGTCATGACCGAGACCATCAACATCCCTCAGCTGCGCTTCCCACCACACACTGACCGTCGAGTATGGCTAATCTCCTCAGGCGACAACCCTATCGGGCTGAACGTAGCTCGCCAAGTCCTTGCTCACGGTGACTGTGTGGTGAGCGGAGTCGTGCCGTCAAACATCGTTCGAGATGAGAACCGTCGGACTTATTTTGACGACTTTCTCGCGGAGATCGAGAGGAATGAGGAACAGGGATGGAAAGATCGGTTTCGCACGTTTCTTCTAGATATCAGGTATATCCTCCTCTACTCCTTGCTGCTTTCGCGGCCACTTGCTGACGCACGTACAGAAAAATGGGCGAATGTCAAGCCGCCGTCGCCGAAGCCGTAAACCTCTTCGGCAGACTAGACATCGTCCTCTGCTGCACCAGTCAAGCAGTCGTCGGCTCCGTCGAAGAACTAGCCGCTTCATCACGAACACTGAGTCTTGTCCGCGACCAGTTTGAGACTAATTACTTTGGGCCCGTGAATATTATCAAGTCTGCTCTTCCGCAGATGCGCTCGCAGAGAAGCGGGCATTTTCTCGTCTTGACGGGGATCAGTAAGGCTACCTACAAATCTACATCATCTAAATGAGCGCATGATACTGACCGGGGAAGCGGCTCATCTCGGCACGCCGGGGTTAGGCGTATACTGCGCATCTGAATGGGCCTTAGAAGGGTTCTGCGATGTATGATCCCCCTTCTTCCGTATCAAACATGTATACCAACTAAAAGTCACAGAGCATCGCCTACGAAGTAGCCCCCTTCAACATCAAAGTCTCCATCCTCCAATGCAGCATGGAAATCTGCATTCTCACAAACCTCATCAGCAGCGTGCCTCCAATTCTACCCGCATACTCTGCATCAGAGAACAACGCTCCTCTATTCCGAAATATACTAGACGGTCTTGTCTCACGATTACCACAAGCAGCAGAATCCCTCAACAATACCAACAACAACAGCAGCAACAGCGAAATAACAACGCCCAACTCCAATAACTCAGAAAACAAATCCGGGCCGTTTTCGTCATTACACGATGTAGTAACCATGTACGCCCCCTTGAGTGCCGCGCATCTCGAAGCTCTGACCCTCGAAACGGTGCACGCTATAACAGCCATAGGCGGACATGAGAATCCGCCTTCACGACACATCATCGGACAGGAGGGTGTGGCCGCGGTCAAGGAGAAATTGAAGACTGTCAGTGAAGAGCTAGAAGATTTTGTGCAGTCGAGTTACTCGGTTAATATTCATGAGAGTACAGTTGAGGAGGAGTTTAATGGGGATATCATGTAAAATTTTTCAAGGGTCGGGTCTATCGAAACTTTTCCGTAAGAATAAAAAATGCTAAGAATTTGGTATCAAATTAAACTCCATCCATCCTGGATCCAAAACGCCAATGTAAAACAATCCAATCCCAGATGATTTCTAATCTTCGTTGTGCTGCGGAGTAGATGCTCATTCCTGCTGGTACTTGACATACCAAGCCTGCCTGACCTCCCATAAACTGCCCATATCCTGATTGTTCCTGTAGCAGCGAATCTCCTTCCATGCATTTCCATTGGGAGGATTCTTGACGCGGCCGTCGGTCTCGAGGATTTTCTTCATAAGGGCATTAGGTCCTGCGATGTTGTGAATCTCTATTTCTAGAGGTGTGGTGGTGGCACTGCATGGCGCTGTTTCTGATTCTTCGGGTTTGGGGGAGAGCGCAGTTTCGGGAGGATCCATCTCCATTGCGGTTGCAGATTGCTGTGAGGAGTCGGCATTTTTGTGTTCCTGTTCAGGTACCGATTCTGGTATCGGTTCCGGGCCGGCGCCGTTCTCTGTGATGTTTGCGGATTCCTCGACGACTTCTTTAGGAGCTTCTGTAGCTTCTGCTTCTGCAGTTCCATTGACTTCAATAGTAGCATCCTGAGCTTCATCGTGAGATTTGCGTTTCGCAGGACGACCTCTCTTCCGACGAGTTCCAGCTTTTGCAACTGGGCCTGCAACCGGGCTTGGTGGTGCCACTGGTTGCTCCGTGGTCTCTGCTTCCTTGTTACTAGTTTCATTGTTCTCCGCTTCGACTTTGGCCTCTGTCGATGGTAGAGCATAGTCAAGGAGTCCCGCAAGATTATATTGCGTGCTAGCCTCGTCCTGTGGGGGCTGATCAAGGGCCTGTGATGGTGCATCCTCGACTGGTTGGGAAGGTGCAATCGGGTCGATATCCATCTGCGTGTCGTCCTTGATCTCGTCTTTGGCCTCATCATTTTCGGTCTTCCCGTCTCCAATGTTATTTTCGGTTCTTTCAACCTCCATCTTCTCGTCTTCAGTCTTGATATCCCCAATCCTTTCATTCTCGACCTTCCCGTCGTCGGCCGTCGATCCACCAGCACCCAAAAACACTCTCTGTCCAGTCGGCATCAAAAAGCTCAACTTCGCACCATCAATAGCCGTAATCTTAACCTCCTTCTCAACCACAACCGACGCCTTCCTCCCCCCAAACACACGGCAATACTTCCAAACATCCCCCACCCTCACAACATCATGCGCAATCAACGTCTCCAACTTGACTTTCGAGCTCTCCCCCGCAATCAACCCATGATTAATCTTCTGTTTCTGGCCCCAAAACTGCTCGAATTCCTGCTCCTTGAAACCGTCGAATTTGCCCTGCGCGCGTTCCTGGACGGCCTGTTTGGCTTGGCGCTGCCAGTCAGGTCTGTATCTGCCGGACTCGAGATCGGACTGGAAATTGCGCAGTGCTGTGCGCCAGCTGGTTTCGTACCGCAGGAAGCTTTCGGGGATGGGTGGAATCTTTGCTTCTGGATCATTAGGGTCTGGGTCGGGGTTTGGATGTATGTGCGCTGGTAACAGAGACAATAACTCTCGTTTTTCATCTTCCTCTAGACATTCCCACGCCTTGGGGTGTAAAAATAGCTCCTGTCAACAAGAACACATTAGCTTACCACCTTAAAAATAAAGGTAAAAAAGGACATACCACAAGTTTAGCATTAATTAGAATCGATTTTGTGCTCGTCATGAGATAGTCTTCCCCCCATGGCCCTCTCTTCCTCGCCGCATTCGGCTTTGGCGCTGATGACATCGCTTTTGTTTCGAGATGATGGCCGGCATCACTGTCTGGCTTTGCGGCAGCTTGTAACTGCTTGTTGCGAATTCTATACCGCAAGGTTTTTTTTGTTAATATATAGAGTAGCGCATTATGAGCGACGAAAGCAAAATCTCCGGACCGCAGAAGGGAAAGAAGCAAAGGAAATGGTTGAGACACACCTGGTGCTGCTCCGGATTGTCGGCGGATCATCGCTCTGGTTGACGTCCGCCTCTTTCACCGCCTTACGTTTAGGTGGCATTTTGGCAGGAGCTCCCGTTCTGCTGATACCTAGGTAGACTTGTATCTCCGCAATCTGTTCTGTTTATTTACCAGGCACTCTCAGTGATTGACGATATCTTCAGAAAGAAGGGTTAGAAAACGATCGTGAGAAAGAAAATATTGCAGCAAAATGGTCAGATCAACTCAGATCGCGAGGCTAGATGGTGCGTTCCAAGCTATTGAGGAGAAGAGTGAAGTGAAGAGGAAGAGAGACTGACTCGAAGCAGGCCTCATGTTGGCAGCTTCTGTGGACGATGAGGAGGTGCGTTCGCTTACGGAGATTCCTATTGTGCTATTGAGTACAAAGAAAAGATTTCATTTGAGCTATTGACTAACATTCAGATGTGTTTCACAGGCCGAAAATGAGTTGGCGCAAGTCAAGTCTCAATCAAAGATGATCTTCAGACGCCTCAGTCGCAACTCTGCGCCAGAAGCTAGTATTGAGTCTGGACAATATACACTCCAGTCAGTCTTGCCGAGCGTCTCACTCAACTCGCCATTTATAAATCAACTAACAGAAGGTACTTTGCAGCTACCTTATCAAAGATGACGTGTGCTTCCTCTGTATCTGCGACAAATCATATCCCCGCAAACTCGCGTTTACATATCTCGCCGATATAGCCACCGAATTCACAACAACGTATTCCTCACAACAATACCATTCGCCCAATCTGCGCCCATATGCCTTTGTCGAGTTTGATACATTCATCCAACGAACAAAGGGAACCTACCAGAATAGTCGCGCAGCTGCGAATCTCGATAAACTCAATGACGAGCTGCGTGATGTGACCAAAGTCATGACGAAGAATATTGAGGATCTGCTATATCGAGGCGACAGTCTCGAGCGCATGGGTGAGATGTCGGGGCGGTTAAGGGAGGATAGTATGAAATATCGCAAAGCGGCTGTGCGTATCAATTGGGAGTTGTTGTTGAAGCAGGTAGGCACCCATCAAACCATGTCAAACAGCGTAACGTGAGTCGGCTGACAATTTCCAGTATGGCCCGTTTGCCGGCGTTGGATTCATCATGCTCTTTTTCATCTGGTGGCGATTCTTTTAAGATACCCGTACCCATGCCCGCGCCTCGATAACAATCCTTTCGTGTGGATATATGACTTTGATGATTTGTATGCATAGCGATCGGTGGTCGATGATGTGGTGTGTTTGTCTTCGCAACATCATAACACCAGTGATCTGTATTAATAGTAATAATGGGCCTGCTTTCGCTCAAATCTCATCCTCTTCCTCGTCAAAGTCGTCTTCCTCTCCCATATCATACAGAATCCGCCCACCTTCGCCAGGACCATCACCACTCTGAGCATCAAAATACGGTAGTACAACGCCCTCTCTATCCCGACGCTGACGTTCCGTTAGCTTCAACTCGAAAGTCGACCCCGGCTCATCCTGCTCTGCGACATCCATATCCTCCTCCGGCCTTCGATACAGCGGATGATCCTCAAGTAACGTAATAACCTCTTTAACCTCTTGGGCTGAATAACGACTCGCAGGCGGCAGAAAGTACCACTCCACAACCCCACGCCCGCTTTTCCGTCGATGCTCCATTTCGATGACAATTCCGTCGACGTGTTGCTGGCCCTTGGAATGGTCTATTTTGCCGATTATGATTCCTTCTTGTTGTTCTTCGAGACCGAAGACGGGGGCTGCAAGACTTCGGTCGTGGGCTGCTTTTTGTGCGAGGATGTGCGAGAGGGAGTGGAGGGTTATTATTGTTGTTGATAAATAACTCAGCATCGACAAATCGGACGGCGCATAGTTCTGGTGAGGTTTGATGGAGACAACGTCGCGATGGTATGTTACCACCAATGAAGTCTGAATCGGTACTGAGCCAGGAGCAGCATTGACCGGCGCGATGAGCGAGCCGAGATACGATGGTAGATGGATACCGGGTTTGCTGAGAAGGGGATTTATAGCGTCGATGATAATCAGCCGTCCTATTCAATTAGTCGCACTCATCATCAGTAGTAGGGCAGTATATGGCTCACGTTTATGTGCAGAATTAGTATACCCCGCTGCAACCTCCTTGGCTACATCAGCGGGCTTCTTGCGCGACGCAAGAATGAACGAGTCGACGCCATTGGGTTTTTTGAGAGTCTCGAAGGAGATAAATGTAACATGAACTTTAGATATCTATATGCAACCAAAGTTAGCATGATCTCATTTGTCTAGTGTTTGTAGAGTACCAACCTGCGCCCGTCGTATATACTCATTCAACAACGGCTTTGCGGGCTGCTCCAACGAGTCCAGCACCAACGTCAGCGGAGAGGCCGTGTCGCGGAGACTAAGCAACTTCGATATCAGCAGCAGATTATGCGTGCGCCGGTGCGAGAGATTACTGGCCGACGACATGGTGACTATGTTTCTCGTTCTGCTCTGTTAAGGCTGTCACGAAATTTTTGATGCTGTACAGAGCATAGTGGGGGATTATCGATAGCTCGGGCGCTTTTCTGCTTTGGAAGCTTCTACGGAGACGCTAGGCTCAAAGTAGAATTGGAGAGTGGATCTAGTGGGGCAGCGATTATCTCCAGCTTCTCGATCAGATGAAAGAAAGCAATTCATCAACAGAAGCTATTTGGATGAGTACCTGGTGTACAAGCTTCTCGTATTCACTGGAACTATACACAGCTGACACTATTCGGAGGGTAAAGGATGTGTTGGTGAGACAGATCACATTCGAAACCAAACCAGGGGTAATCGAAATTCGTGACATGTACGGATCCGTCGAATTATCCCTTGCATGCCTCCCAGCAGTCAGCCTCAGGACTCAGGAGAGAGTCCGAGAGACTCATTGACCTATAGCATGTATCTGTACGTACTTGGATTCTCGAGTCTGGCAGCTAGTACATCACTTCTGCAAGCGGACTTGTCAGCATGCATGCCCTGGATGTTATTCATGCAGGTACTATATACTCCGTATGCCCCGAGTCGCAGCTTCGAGGAAAGAAGGAACAACCTCAAACTGTCATGACACATCCTACACCTGGTCATTACATGGGCGTAGATCAAACACTCGTTCATTGACATACGTATCAGCCTCGAGTCATCACAACGAAAATGGCTACATACAAACCCCTCCTCGCAGCAGCGACACACTTTACCCGCCGAGCCGCCCGACGGCGCATATCCATCATCTCATCTATTCTCATAATCTCCCTCCTATTCCCCATACTCCTTTATCTGCTGCTTGGAAACATCCTCGCCAACGACCCTCGCTTAGTCCCTCATGCAGTCCGAAACGCGCAGAACGTGTTATTCATAACCGCGCATCCGGACGATGGCGTTCTGTACTTTGGGCCGAGTATACTCCAGAGTCTGGGTAGGAAGAATGTGAATCGATACATGCTCGTATTATCATCTGGCGGTCTGTCCCCTCCCCATCCATGCCCATCAATTCAACATCAATACCCCGATTTAAGACTTACATCGTATACAAGTAGGCGATTACGAGAAACACAACCTCGAAACGAAAACCTCCTGCACCGAATACTCCATCCCCTCCAAAAACTGCCTCATCCTGCAAAACAAGGATCTCCAATCCTCCCCCTCGACTTCTTCAGCCGCAACGAAAAAATGGGACGAATCCATAATCCAACGCATCCTCGAACGCCACATCTCAAAATGGGAAATCGATCTCATCATCACCTTCGACCACTCTGCCTTTAACGACGCAAATCATAGAGCGGTGAGTAATGCCGTGCGGCGATATGCAACTTTACACATCGACCACCACCGCGATCCAGCCGCGTATGCGGTGCAGACTACTTCCACGCTGAGGCGGTATTTGTCACTGATGGATTTGGTGATGACTTCGTTGCCGTTTGGGCTAAGGATTTTGGAGGCGATGGTTTGGGGTGTGCCGGGGGGTTATCACACCTCTCTAGATAGTAAAGCAGTGGCGGCGCCGAAAGATGGAGATCGTTATGGCGATAAGGCGTTGATTGTTACGAACTGGAGTGGACATCTTCAAGCCAGGACGGCGTTGGGGAAACACGCGTCGACGTATTCATGGGATAGGGCGTTGTATGCAAGTCTGAGTCGGTATATGTGGTTCAATGATTTGAGGAGGATGTAATGTAATCAATCGACCAGTTGACCCGAGACGTATGTCATATTCTGTCTCGATATAAAGAATTAAAACAACAGTATCTATGCTATGTGCACAAGGGTATAAAATACATCGGCAGTAAAAAAATGCTCAACTGCGGAATCAATGCGACAACTCCCAAAAAGAGAAAATGATAACACCCGAATGAATAAAATATATGTAACGAAGTTCCACCGTTTTTCTATTACTCCCAGCCAATTTGGCTATGCATGTGGTTTTCGATCTTTTTTGGTCTTTGTGTTGAAGGGTTATGACTTGGGCCAGTCTCGACACATGCCGAAAAAGGTTCGGCATACTTTGCCGAATTCGACGCGGAGATCGAATCCTTTCCAGGAACCCTGGGCAAGATGTTGGAGACGTGCGTCGTGATGCGTGACTGGTTTCGAGCCCATGTTGCCATATACACCGCGACCGGGGCTGGAAATATATTAGCAACTGCGAACATAGCGAAACAAACAGGGACATACCTAAAACCAGTGATAGGCAGAATCATAATATCATCTGCTAACTTGCTCTTGCCATTGTCGTGAAGACCGGTCAGCGCATTCCATCGCAGTCCAATGCGATCTTCAAGCCAACTGCGCAACGACACGGTAATAGCATCAGGACCGGTAAATAGCAACGGCTCCAGATAATCCAGCTCTTCATACGCTTCCGGAGTCGTCAAGTTACCGTCGTGGTGGCTGGCAACCTCGTCTAGGATACCATAAATTTTCTGAATGAACCACGTCAAGGCAGGGTGGCCAGGGGCAGACGCTAGTGCCCATTGGGTCAGTTGCACGGGATTGGTATAGCCCATTCGCCAGTAGGTATCGGTATCTGTAGGACAGTCGGCTTCGATACCAAAAATCGCCCTGACTGGTTTCGTGGAGTTGTACAAAATATCCGTTTCGTTGTCGCGCCAAGGTGCCAAGTCCGCCTTCTCAATCCAGGTCGCCGGCGACCGTAGAGGACGAGTGTCGACGTCTCCATACTGTGAAATGTTAGTACGAGGTAAGATATCAAGAACCAAAAAACTTACAACACCGCCAATGTACTTGCAGACCATAATTCGGAAAATGTCCGACTTCTCAACCATCCGCGGCAGCGCGCTAAAATGTTCGATAAACTCGGGCTCGTATTCCTCCAAAAACTCCATAATGCCATCATCATTCCATAAAAAGTATGCCATGGGTGTCTCCATCACCGTCTCCATCCATCGCTCGACACTGTCGCGGATCAAGTCCGGCCATGTGTCGACATGAGTGTTCTTCCACGTCTGGTGTGCAACCAGGGGTATCTCGGTGTTTTCTATTAGGTGGGTAGTATTGCTGAGATTGGTCAATTGGGAGACGAGGCGCGCCGCTTCTATCATCGTGGTCGGCTTGGGGGTCGACGGTGCGAGCCATTCGGGAGGGATCCAGAATGCTAGATTTATGTTAGCTTACATCAACTCCCAGAAGAAGACAAACGTACCTCCACCCCTAACAGTCGAAGTGTTTATATGCTTCCATATTAAAGGAGTATCGCTCGAGAACTCCGATTGTGCTTCAGAGTATTGTTGTGGTGTGAAGAATTGTTCCCCTCGGTGGGACAAGACTGAGAACGCGATCATACAAAAAACGACCGACGCAACGGCAAGACGTTGCCAGCGACGTCTGAAGACACTAAAGACTCCCATTGCGCTGTCAATTGATGTTTCTCCTCTCAATTAATCGAACAAGAAAATCGGATTAGAGGCACCGTAGGCCTAGGGGTAGAGAACGGATGGGCGCCGTGGTGAATTAAATCGGGGTGTATATTATGTTGGTGTAAGTAGAAGTCTGGCGTGTGGCAGTGTGTGAGGGTTGCAGGAAAGAGGAACAAAAGAAACAACTAGTGAGAAAACATGATGTAGAAGTAGAAGTTAGAATGAATGAATTGAGTTGGGGAGTATCGACTATCGAGGAGCCTGGAGTGGGCAGTGTAGGTGGGCAGCCAACCAACCATGGACAGTTGCTGGCGGTTGGATCAGCGTGGACTCTGGAGTCTGAAAGTATGGGTGAAAGAAATCACGGTCCCTGTAGCACGGGTAAAGTCATACGTAAGCTGCTCTTACTTGTTTGAGACAGCGTGAGTTCCCCTGGTTTGCTCCTGAAATTTCAGGCGCGCCAAGGGCAGCCAAGCTAGATGACCAGGTGGGTAGATCACAGCACGCTGATTGGCTTGGACACAGACAGCAGAGCCCCTAGCCTCGGTTAGTCACTACGAACTAACCCATACAGGGGAATTAGCGGGGCTGATAAGGTTTGCATACGTACTCCGTCCTCTAACTTTTTGTGATACGAGCATACGAGCACGGCCACGGAGTCAGACCCTGCAAAAGGGGCTATGGCAGGTTGCCTATTTTAGATCAGGTTGGTTGGTGGTTGCACACTCTGAATCATGTCAGAATTGCCCGATAGGTGGTGTCTGGCATGGAGGAGGGCAGCACCAAGATCGCCACGTTTGGTGATGTCACCATTTCAGGTAACCTGTGCGAGAACGAGACTACGAGTACGTGTACGGCTACGCAAGTAACGCAACTCATCCAGCAGGATGATGGTTTGCGTGGCGTGGACGATGTAGAACTTGAGCCTAAACAGGTTAATGGCTGCCCCATGCCAACATTGCCAAGTCTGGTTACGGGGTTCTTTCCGTCGGTGTTCGGCTGTGGAACGCCCTCTTAGTAGACTAGTCTTGTAGTAGTTAAGTTTACGCGGAGTTGAAGTCAGGATGGCTGCCTCAGGGATCAGGCATAAAAACTGGTCCTGAGCTACTGCGTCTTTGGTCCAGACAGGCTAACGTACATTCGGGCAAACCAAACTAACTCAACTTAGGTAGCAGTCGAGATATCTGAATTTTTGATGTACGAGACACGGGACACCACAAGCACAGACAGAAACAATTATAGCAGATTGAAATAAGACACAATCTAGCTTACTGGCACAATCCACTTCCTCAAAAATAACAACCCCTGATCCAGGAGTCGGCGTGGTGTGGTGGCCTTTGGTCACTTCAAACAACCAGACCAACAATGGCCGAGCCACCTACAAAACGTGCCCGTCGCACCGACAGCTCAGCCATGTGGGATACAAACGATAAACGGTCGCGGCTTTCACACACACCGGAAACTGAAGCAGATCAAGCCCGACCCTCGCGCCATGGAAGCTCAAGACCGGAAGATTCTCGCACAAGCACAAAGGACGACCGCCGTTATCGGTCTCGCTCGCGTGATCGATATGCACGGAAAAGAGATAGAAGCTGGTCTCGCGACAGCTATGAGCGGACGCGCGAACGCGATCGGGATCGGGATAGGGATGGGGGGAAACGTGATTCATACAAGGATGGACGGGGGTTGAGGGATCGTGAGCGGAGCACGAGTAGGGATCGCTACAGTAATAGACGTGGTAAGTACATGCGAGTCAACAATTTGCATTAAATTCATCAATGCTAATGGTGTCTTCTATAGGAACTGCAAAACCCGGACGACCAGACCGATCCCGATCACCGCGCAACGGTGCCCGTTCTCGAGACTATCCAGCTCGCGACTCAAAACCAGACTACAGAGACGGCAAACGAGACGGCAGGTCACGACCCGACCAGCGCCACACAAACGGCGCCTCCAAAAAGGGGACCAAGGACGAAGAGATTGAAGACCCCGACATGATGAGCGACATCGAAGATACAGACGACATTGAAGCTATGATGCGAAAAGCCGTTGGCTTCACAAGATTCAGGAGCACGAAAAACACCAAAGTGCCAGGAAATGACATTTATGGAGTACGGAAAGAGAAGAAGACGGAATACCGACAGTACATGAACCGTGTTGGTGGATTCAACAGACCTCTCAGCCCGGGCAGGTGATCACATTCTGTTGACAAAAAGCGCGCTTTATCTGGCTCGAATTTCAGCAATTGTAGCATACTTTACAAGATCTTTTCATTATGGCATATCTCGGAGTTGTAGGGAATCTTTTTTTTACTTCTTCTTTTTCTTTTCGATCTATATTACTATCGGCATGCATGAATGTTGGCTAGGTTTAGTGTCTAGCAAAGAATTTTGAAATCCTCTTTTGTTTCATACAGAATAATCATTTCGAGGCCGTTCGTGATATAAATGATAGATTGCTTGCCAGGAACAAGCTCGAAGTCGATGTTGCCACATCCCCTGTGACGTAGATCAATCCCCTCACTATTTTTACCAATAAGTTTGCGTCAAGTAAATCCTCCAACTACGATCATACTACGACAACACATCAAGGTGGCCTCTTCAATCAAACGGTCATTTGCTCTACTTTCTCGAAGCACAATGGCTTCCGAAAAGGAACGAAACATCATTATCATAGGTACGTCTGCTCAGAAATACAAACTCGTTACCCCGCATACATCTCAGTCGCAATCGCGCAACAACCAAGAACTGAGCGAACTGACATTTCTGTATAGGAGGCGGCATCATCGGATCCTGCTCAGCATACTACCTAACAAGACACCCCTCCTACGACCCATCCCTACACAAAATCACTCTCCTCGAAGCAACCGAGATAGCTGGCGGCGCATCTGGGAAAGCAGGCGGTCTCCTCGCTCTATGGGCTTATCCAAGCTCTATAGTTCCCCTGAGCTACAAACTACACGCCGAACTCGCCAAGGAGCATAACGGGAAGGATAATTGGGGATATCGAGAGGTTAATTGTGGTCAATTAATTGTCAAGGGGCGTGCTGTTGATAAGAAGGGTGATGCTGGCTCGGTATCTTTGCAGAAGCGCGATGCGGCTGCGATTGGGAAATTGAGGGCTGCCGGTATACCTACAGATCTAGATTGGTTGCTCTCCGATGGCATTCGCGGTTACGAGAGTATGAGCGGACCTGGAGAAACGGCGCAGGTGCATCCTTACCAATTCACGACGTCAATCGCCAAGCTCGCCGAGGAGAAGGGAGTCAAAATCGTCTTGGGGACAGTAACCAAAATTAATTCAGAGGCCGGCGGCGTCCAGTCTGTCACATACACGGACAAGGCATCCGGTGAACCGCACACTCTGCCGGCAACAGATGTCATCGTTTCGGCGGGTCCGTGGACGAAAAGAGTCCTTCCTTCGGCGCCTATCTCTGCAACTCGAGCGCATAGTGTGGTTATCAAACCGACGAGACCTGTATCTGCGTACACGCTATTCACGAACATCGAGTTACCCTCGAAGCATAATCCGAAGAGATCGACGGTCGAGACACCAGAGATATACGCCCGCCCAGATGCCACGGTCTATGCATGCGGCGACGGAGACCATATCGTCCCGTTACCAGACACAACAGCGGACGTCGAAGTCGATCCTAAACGGTGTCAAGACATCATCGATTCGGTGGGCAGTATCTCGGATGAGCTCAGACTAGGTGAGATCGTGAAGCAGCAAGCTTGCTATCTGCCAAACGTCGACGCGCGCGGTGGTGGTGGCCCGTTGATTGGACATTCAAGGACGAAAGGATTGTATGTTGCGACTGGGCATACGTGTTGGGGGATTCAGAATGCTCCTGGGACTGGCAAGCTTATTAGTGAGTTTGTGTTTGAGGGGAGTGCGAAGAGTGCGAAGATTGCGGCTTTGGATCCTCAGAAATTTATGTAGATGCCAATATTCAAGTGTATATAAACAATAAGATATAGACTAAAGCAGTCAGCTCAGTCATGAGTTGTTCGGTAGATGCTGAAGCTCAGATAACTCCGAGACGAAATGCGGAGCACAAGCGGAAACGTTACGTGGAATCTCCGCAACGACCAATCACCATCCCTCCTTCCATCTGCCATCTATACACCTACACCTCGCATCCTCACAACTTCCACAAAGCAGCAGCACAATCAATTGAAGAGGCAAACACACAATTGCCTCTCATCTTGACTGATGCTCTGCTAGCCAGACACCAAAAAAAATGCATCTCCAATTCAGTTTCTACCTGCTTTGGTCCTCGTTCATACTAGGCTGGGCCTATGCCGCGAACGATGTCTCCGTGCTGATCAACGAGGTCGCCAAAGCGAATAATCAGTCGCTGCTATGGGGTCCGTACAAACCGAATTTGTATTTTGGTGTTCGGCCGAGGATTCCCAAGAGTCTTACGGCGGGGTTGATGTGGGCGAAAGTCGATAATTATGCGACTGCGCAAGCGAGTACGTTTAGCTACCTTTTTCTACGGAGTTACTCGATAAGCTAATTCGGTTAAGATTTTAGGCATACATGCGAACAGAACGAGGGCATGCGAGGATACGGCTGGGACGAATACGATGTGCGCAAAGGTGGCCGCCAATCGATCCATGATGTCGGCAACTCGATTGACCTCACTATCGACTTCGTCAAGGTACCCGGAGGACTTCACGGAGGTAGCTGGGCGGCTCGAGTAAAGGGCACACCACAGGAAGATGCTCCTGAGGATTTATATACGTCATTGGTGTTCTACGCTTCGCTTGAAGGTCTTGGTTCTTTGCACGTGGATAATGCTGTTGAGCAGCAAATGGGTTTGAAGGGAGATGTGAAGCTCAAGGGAATGACTCCGGAGCTTGGCGACTTTAAGATCAGTGTTACCACTGGCCCCGATAGCAACAAGCATCCTGAATTCGACCATCCCAGTAGCGCTGAGAAGTCCTTGGATCGTCCTTTGGTTGCTAGTGTGGAAACACCACAGGAGAACCTGTGGCAAGCCAAAGGTGAGTACAACTGCATGAATGATACATATACATGCACCTAACATATAATAGCATTGATGTTTACTGCTATGAAGCCTGAAGTCGAGGGCTTGATTGCAAAATACGGAACTGATGCACCTCCACCACCTGCTCAACTCTTTACAGTGCCCAACCACCCTGGAACTGGTAACATCCATTTTGTGCAGCACGTCTTTGAAGGTCCTTTTGAGTTCGACATTCTTTTCGAGTCTGGTTCCGCTCCTGAGCCTGTCACTTGTGAGTCGACGAAGTATACTCGTTTTTGTTTGATTTGACTAACATACCACAGCTGAGACACTAACAGAGAAGATTGACGAAATGTCCTCCTCTTTCTCGAGCCGATATGAAAACATCTTCGCTCCTCAAGCCCCATTCGACAAGCCAGAGTACTCGGAATTCTCAAAGTCCATGTTCTCCAACCTGGTTGGTGGTATTGGCTATTTCTATGGCAGCGGTTTGGTTGACCGATCCGAAGCCCCTGAATACGAAGAAGAGAATGAAGGCTTTTGGGAGGAGGCTGCAGAAGCTAGGTCACGAGTACAACCAACCGAAGAAGAACCTCGAGAGTTATTTACTTCTATTCCTTCCAGACCATTCTTCCCCCGTGGTTTTTTGTGGGACGAAGGTTTCCACCTCATTCCAATTGCTGACTGGGATCTTGACTTGACTCTCGATATCGTGCAGAGCTGGTTCAATCTCATGGATGAAGATGGCTGGATTGCGCGAGAGCAAATTCTCGGAGCCGAGGCGCGTAGCAAAGTTCCCCCTGAATTCACCGTTCAGTATCCTCACTACGCGAACCCGCCGACATTGTTTATGGTTCTTGAAGCATTTGTCGACAAATTGCAAGCCAATCAAAGCATCCTTGAGAACTTTGAACTCAACCGTGCCGACATTGCAGACAGCCTTCGATCTGCTCACCTCGAGAGCAAGGAATTGGCTGAATCGTATTTGCATGCTATCTATCCTCTCCTCCGCAGACAATATTTCTGGTTCAAGAAGACTCAATGGGGAGATGTCAAGTCATATGATCGCGAGGCTTATTCAAGCAAGGAAGCTTACCGCTGGCGCGGACGTACTGTACGACATATCCTGACATCTGGTCTCGATGACTATCCTCGTGCTCAGCCTCCTCATCCCGGTGAGCTCCACACGGACTTGATCAGCTGGATGGGTTTGATGAGTCGTTCCCTTCGCAAGATTGCAGCCGCTATTGGCGAGACCGAGGACGCAGAAGAGTTTGCAATCTACGAGTACGCCATTACCCGTAACATCGACGACCTTCACTGGGACGAGGATGCTCAAACCTGGTGTGACGCAACCATTGACGAATACGAAGAAAGTGTCCACGTCTGTCATAAGGGTTACATTTCGATCTTCCCCTTCTTGACGGGAATGGTTGGTCCTGACAGCCCACATCTCAAGGCTACACTTGACCTCATTCGCAACTCTAATGAACTGTGGAGCGATTACGGCATCCGTAGTCTCAGTAAGAATGATGAATTCTATGGCACCGATGAGAACTACTGGCGCAGTCCAATATGGATGAACATGAACTACATGATCGTCAAGAATCTCTACGTAGGTCTCCACTAGAACCGTCGTTTACATCAAAACGCTAACACGTTTGATCTAGGAAATCGCAACCTCCTCAAGCCCCCACAAAGCACAAGCAACCGAAATCTACAACGACCTACGCAAAAACCTAGTTGAGAATGTCTTCCGAGAATGGAAAGACACAGGTTTTGCCTGGGAGCAATACAACCCGGAGACAGGCAAGGGTCAACGTACCCAGCACTTCACCGGATGGACGAGTTTGGTAGTGAAGATTATGAATATGCCGTATCTTACGGTTTCTGGAAGAGGGCATGATGAGCTGTGATGAGTTTCTTTCTCGTAAGAGCCTGGAGTGTGTGTTATAGTATCTATGAAGGGTCTGCTTCGTACTGGAAGTGAGGGTTTGAGTTGGATTTTATGGTTTGGAATTTCAATTGTATTCATGTAACCCTAGACTTTGTTACCTTGAAGAATGTTTTGGATTTTGTATTGGATATGGAATGGAAAAGTATATATGATACCATACAATATTAGGTCTGGTCTGGTTAAGGATACCTAGGTGGTATCTTGTTGGTGCCTCAGGCGCTGTTCTGGATATAATTGAACGGGATGATGATGCTTGAAGTGTGCAAACCAAGTTGAAGGAGGGAGTCGAGGAAAAAAGCAACCGCTCACTAGTTGAACCGCACACAGCAAAAAGTTCCTACAGAAACAACATTATATCCTACATCAATGTACAAGATTCCCTTATTCGGACCAAGTGTGCTTCTTGAATTCCTGAACGAATGGACCATCGACAGGTATCACTGTAGACGATGTAGCTTAGGCTACCGGAACGACTTCCAAGGTTGGCTCATTCCAAGGATCTTGATCATCAATTGCATACCAGGTGGTTATTTGAATTGATCCAGCCAGTCATAGACAAGTCCTTCGCCGGCAGGGTTGCCCATGTGATATGCGTTTGGGACGAATCTTGGAGCACCAGATCTTAGCGACACACCTATCTAGGTATCTACTACTTCGGAGAGTGAAAGTAGAAATGGGAGAGCTTCATACCTTGCCTCTTTCACATTCCCATGTTCAAGGGGAATCATCGAGTCTTCAACTGGGAAGATTTCGTCTTGCAAGCCCTGTGAAGTGGTCTTAGTGCGAGTTTGATATAACCTTGAGAAAATTCACAAGAAAATTAGGTACTGCATACATTAATGAGCAGTAACCGACAACTCTTCTGGTCGAATATGCCATTCTCTAGCGATGAAAACTTCCGTTGTGCATCTTGCTTATACGCATCGACGGAGTCGTAACCGAATTTGTAGGCCAGAGCATCAGACAACCTAGGTAGAATTAGCTTTCGATTGTTTCCATGGTCGAAAAAACTAAATCGTCGAAACTAACGCATAAGGATACTCCATCTGATTCTGAGCCTCAATCCATTCTGGCGCAAACATCCGGCGACTAACTACCTCCCCCCTGACTGACCACAGCCACCAGACGGTCCGGCTTCCTCCATTTAGTCTCCCATAGGGCCTGCACCGATATATGGTGAGGTGCCACTTTGGTAAAGCTGCCCGCAACAATATAAGAGGAAGTCACTGCCATTTTCTTGCTGTACAAGGCTGAATGCGAGTATATCAGTTGAAAAGGGGTTGATGCCACCTGGGCAGTTGTCGCCTTGATATAACGTTCATTTCTGAACGGGACAATCTGCTACGTAGGTAGAAGAAATACTTCCGTCTCGGTACCTTCAGGGTAGATATGGCTAAAAAACTTATATGACAGTTAGGACTCAAAGCCCTAGGTGCTAATTCTGGACTAGCGTATTATTTGATCATTAGGGTTATATTAGGGTTAATATGGGTTAGGGTTAATCGTCTAGAGCTGCGATAAGCCGGACAGCCGATTACGTCGTGACGTCCGCAGCTGACTCTTTTTCTACCAGGCATCCACCATTCTTTCAACCTCATCACTCTGCTTTTCACCGAATCAATGGCTTATTTGATAGGTCTTTGATCTGTGTTTTATCTCTAACATTTTCTCCGCATATGCGGCCACACTTACGATAACTCCTACATTCAACATGGCAGGCCCAGCAAAGCTGACCCCGCCGCCTTCGCCGCCGTCTCCGTCGGCGTCATACTACGACATCAGCGACGATGAGGAAAGCGAATACAACACGATTGCGCATTCTAGTTCAGGGAGGGGTGTGAAGCTTTTATTTTCAAAGAGCAAGGTACTTTAATCATCACATCGTCACGAAGGAAATTGCTTGGATCGAATCTAATCCGTATGAATCAGGTGTATGTCCATCCTACGCCTTCTGCCAAAGACAACATCCCGGGATTCATTGCGCTGTTACAACAAAAGCCCGTAACCGTCCCGACATCTCAAAATGTATCAAACAATACCTCCGGATCTTCACTCAAGGATCATGCCTCCTCCTATCTTCTTGCATGGGTGCCAGAATCCGCCATGGGCGACGCCTACGACACCTACGTAAAAGTCGACCTTTCCGAAAACAACTCTCCGCCTCGGCAGAGCTACCTCGTCCCAGCGCTTCCTACGATGACTACATACTCAGATACGATCGGCATGTATGCCTTTGCCGTTCCGCTCTCCGAGATATACTCCCTATGGGTGCGGCCGCCAAGTCTTGGGTGGTGGTATGGAAGTTTGGTTATCTGCACCAAATCTGGGGACAACTTTCCAGCTCTATTCTTTCATGATAACGAGTGCGAGTCTACTATACTGCAGAAACGGAGGATGACTCGCGAGAGTTTCGACCCCTTCTCGGCGGACGGTGGCATGTTTTGGGGTGGAGATGAAGTCCTGCGATGGGTGCGGCGGTATGCGGACGTTCAACGAGCCGGTGCTGATCCAAGCAAATATCTCATCAATCCATCGGAGGAAGATAAGCTCTCTTTCGGTCGCGCCCTTGTATCCAAATCGGATGCAGCCAAAGGCGCTTCTTCAACTCAAGCACCACGTGATGCCGCCATGGATCCTATTACTAAAGCTCTGAAAGAGACGAGGTGGAAAGTCCTGGAGGGATTCAGTCGGATTAGCACATTCACAAGACGGACTGCAAATGATCTGGCTGAAAATCCTATTATACCAACGCAAGTCCGACGATTGATGAAGAATCCCGAGATACAAACGCTACAAAATGAGTTTGATAGCGCGAGGATCTACCTTGCGCGATGGGCGATGAACATTGCCGAGCAAAGTGAGCGGGAAAGGAATCAACGTATCTGGACAGCGCAGGATGTGCTGGCATCTGAGGATAGTTCTGTTGGTGAATTTGAAATCCTTGAGCTTGAGACGGGGACGATGTCGTTGCAAGAACGCCGCAAACCGGTTACGTTACAAGAATGGAACAGTTGGTTCGATAGCCACGATGGCCATTTACAGATTACTGTCGACGAGGTCAAAGAGCGAATCTTTCATGGCGGTCTTGATCCCAATGATGGTGTCCGGAAGGAGGCTTGGCTCTTTTTGTTGGGTGTATATCAATGGAACAGCAGCGAGGATGACCGACGAGCTGTCATGAATTCTCGTCGCGATCAATATGTGAGATTGAAGGGAGCATGGTGGGAGAGGATGGTCGACGGAGACACCTCGAGCAGTGAATATGAGTCTTGGAAGGAGCAGAAAGCGCGCATAGAAAAGGATGTCCATCGTACCGACAGGACCATTCCTTTGTTCTCTGGAGAAGATATACCCCATCCTGACCCCGACTCGCCATTTGCCGATGCAGGGACAAATGTTCATTTGGAGCAGATGAAAGATATGCTCTTGACCTATCACGAGTATAACCCTGGACTGGGCTATGTGCAGGGTATGAGCGATCTACTTGCGCCGATTTATGCTGTTATGCAGGATGACGCGGTGGCATTCTGGGGGTTCGTCGGGTTCATGGAGAGAATGGTATGACCACATCCATTGACTGTGATGTTATGCTTGTGACTAATTGTTTTATAGGAACGGAACTTCTTACGAGATCAATCAGGCATGCGTGCTCAGCTTCTTACACTAGATCATCTAGTCCAACTCATGGATCCTCAACTCTACCTTCACCTCCAATCCGCCGACAGCACGAATTTCTTCTTCTTTTTCCGTATGCTTTTGGTATGGTACAAGCGCGAATTTGAATGGGGCGACATTCTTCGACTGTGGGAAACGCTGTGGACAAATTACTACTCCAGCAGTTTCCACCTGTTCATCGCATTGGCGATTTTGGAGAAGCACCGAGACGTCATCATGGACCATCTCAAGCATTTCGACGAGGTTTTGAAATACAGTACGTCTTCACAATCCCAAAAAATGGAAAAGTACTAACAGGTTCAATAGTCAACGAACTCTCAAATACAATGGAACTTATCCCCATCCTTACACGCGCAGAGTCACTCTTCCGTCGTTTTGAGCGTGTAGTCCAAGCCGTTGACAAGAAGAACAACTTTCCCATGCCCAGCGGGGCCGGCACTCCATCCGATTCACGGACTCAAAAGGGCAAATCGCCATCTCGTCCGACGGGTGACGCTGGACCAGAAAAGAAAGAGAGGGTTATATCTCCTGAACTTCGTCAGCTGCTAAGTCGAGAGAATATAACCGTCGCATCAATGAGTCAGACGGAACAAGCTGGTTCAAGCACTACGAAACCGTAGTACACGTTTTCAACATTATGAATAGCAAGCATTTGTTTGGATTAGTCTGGCGCTGACGGGGCGAATCATGAATTGGCGTTTTTTTCATTTTCATTTTCAATTTGACGTCAACGTTTTACTGCTGGTTCAAGGGCGGTTTTCTATGATAATACGAATTTATGTCTCAATTATGATATTTATTTATAGCGTTAAATTCATTGCTTACCCTAAATATACGAACAGACAAATAATCGATTTGACAACCTGCTTCAGTAAGTCATTTTGATTAGGTACCTAAGACAATACATTGTACCCAGCTAGTTCATACAAACATAAGGTGATATCAGGATAGAAAACCAAGTAAGATAAAACCAATGCAGACCACCCCAGCATCGAAAAAAGAGAGTCAACAAACCGAAATTGGAGGGAAAAACATCATACAGCGTCGTAACCCATGACCATCATCATAAATAATCAAACTCCACCAACCCAATCCATGCCCATAAGCTCCAAGCCTCGCTCCAAACCAGGAAAAAAACAAAACAAAAACAAGCTAAATTTTGGTCGGAATAAAATGACTAGAATCACTCTCCTGCTGCGCAAAACTCTGATTAAAAGCCGCGAGTCCCGCAACAATCGCAACAGCCATAAACGCCACTGAGATCAAGGACCAAATCACGCCCCAGCATTGCGAGGAGCCGCCGTATCGTTTCGCGAAGACGCTTGCATCGGATGTGTTGACTTTGCGGAGGATGAGGTCGTCGCAGATATCCCATGCGCTGTAGAGGCAGGACATGACGCCGATGAACAGCTGCCATTCCGTTAGTTCCGCACTACGAAAGAAAAGGGAGATAGGGACGGGGGGAAGGACATACGACAAGGAACCTCAACGCCTCAGCATGCGCAATAAACCAAAACCCAATCAACAACCCCACCGCCGCCAAAATCGTCACAATCGTCAACCAATCCTTCCGTGCCCACCAGAGCGTCAACAAGAAACACACCCCTAATACGATACTCGCGACTTTACTAGCCACAATGTCAAAACCGCAGAATATGAGTAGTGCGCCGATCAGAGATGAGCCCAGGTAGCCGGCTGGTAAAGTGATGGCGTTTGCGCCGCCGACCATGTGCGTTACGCCGCCTTCGTGGGGGTCGAGGGAGATGGATTTTACGCGGCCGCCGGTGCAGACGGCTGTTATGGCGTGGCCGAATTCGTGGAATGCGATGACCAGCATCTTCGATTGCAAAATCAGTCATTGTTCAATATCACGCAACTAGTGAAGGGGAATAGGCATACCTTGAAAGGCCAAAGTGACCAGCGAACGTAGGGCAAATTCCATAAGAGAGTGATTACGACCACGTACACGGCGATTATGCCGAGTGTGACGGCTTGAGTGTGGTTCACATCTGTCAGGCTGCGTCGTAGGATCGTGGAGTCGAGGGCATGGTAATCAGGTGTTGGCGCCATGGCCGTGGAGGTATGAGTTGTGAGCTTTTCTTTATATAATGTACTTGATAGTAATCTGGCGACTATCACGTATATATATTCTTCTTCACTGAAACAAGTTGCTCAAAGTCTTGGGACTCTAGGAAGTATTTGTTTCATACTCGAAGTTAGAAGTAAACAAGAAGTGGAGCAGCAGCAGAAGGAACCGTGGCTCGGGGTCGCTCTATCCCGCTGTCGATCAGATCAGCTGCAGCCCTGCGCCTCCAATGAGATCATTCCACATTCCGCAAGTGGGGCACATGTGGCTGGAACTGGGCTGCGCATTTTTGACTCTCAACCAATCAGAAGCGTGACTCGTCATTTGCGTGCGTAAGTCTGAGTGGCTGCTGGCCTAGGGAAGTATGTATGAGCATTGCCTATCTAAGATCTATGATGAAGGTGATTACAATAAGAGATGGTCTTCGCGGTTACTTTCGGGTCGTGGCTCTAGCTCCAGGTCGTACTCGTCCTTCTTTTCCTCGCCCTCCTTCTCTTCACGACCGATAGACGACTCGCCCACTGCAATATCAGTCCAATCGTACCAAAACTCATAGCTCATGACCGTATGATCAGCATATGTAAGCATAACGCGGTAGTGTCGAGATGGCATGACGCCATGCCAGGATTCCTGAGGCATATGGTTCCAGTTCGCTGTTCCATGGCTTTCGGCGAATGAGAGTTCGGGGACATAAGCAGACGACGAGGAAGAGCCGTCCCCATCACTCTCATTGGAGTCGGTTTCGCTGTCGTACTGCCATTCCCAGTTCTGGTCTGCGTCAATTGACTCGGAGTCGTGGGCTCTGTAATGGAAGGAAAAGTCATCATGACTCGTAACACCACGCGGCACGTGGAGTACATCCGGCTGCTTCTCAAAGCCCTGCATAGGACCAACAGCAAGACCCAAAAGTCCAACCTGCGGACGCTCAGCTCGGTCTTCTTGAGAAGCAAAAGGAATCATCCAGTTGATTCGAAGCGCATAAAGCCGGTTTGCGACCTGCGTCAACGTGATTACTGCTGCGCGCCCTTTTTGCGTCGCAGCAATGACAATCCCAGCCTCGGGCAGGTATTTGACCATGTTGAAACGGTCGTACGAGTGTAAAGACCAGAACGTGCGATGGAGCTCTTGTCGCAGTGGTCCATCCGATATGACGGAAGGATGGTTCACAAACGGACCTTCTAGCAGACGGATATCTGTTTCGGAAAAGTGTAGAATTGGGAAGTCCGAGCATATGTGTTCAAAGAAAGAATATGGGTGGGGTGGATAAACGTCCGTGTCGCGTAATTCCAAGTTGAGCAATGGACGTAGATCGCTTGTGTCGCGTGGGTTCAAGGTATTTTGATAGACTGCTTCTGGGCCTATGGATACATCTCCATCATCCGAGTCGTCGTCACTGTCGCTCGCTGCTAAGCCATATTGCATTACAGGGTTGGTCATGATTGACCGCACTAAACGCGCCATTTGGTTATCGGAAAGATGCCATAAGCTTTGTTGGAAAGCAAGTTGGTCAGTGTCCTCTGTCGTTTCCTGGTTTTGGGTGAGGTCCCTGCTCTCGAAAGACTGTTCTATGATAGAAGTGGCTAGCGATAGACCATCTTCACTACAGATTGACGAACTGTCTGATCTTATCCGGGAATGCCGGTCAAATATGTCCGGAAGCACTGGCTCTTCTGGGTTATCATCCACGACCGGGAAAACAGGATCGAACTGGATGGATGCATCCGGAAGGTCGCGGGCAAGATCCGTAACATCCAAAACAGCATTACTGGGCTGGAACGACCGAAGATACACCTTGCCACCGAATGCCTCAAAGTATGACTGATGCACACGAAAACTTCGGGGATCTAGCGCTAGCACACTCCATCCACGCTCGTCGTCTCGCAGTATACCCGACAGTGGCGCCCCCACACCCGCAAAATGAAATGTCCTGACAGGGTAAAAATTGTCCCAAATTGTCCAAACAAGCATTTTATTCTCGATGTCTGTACTGACCATCCACAATCCATCAGAATCAAGATCGCTGCTGAGAAAGGATACTGAGGGAATATTCGTGCAATGCCCCTGAAACGATATTCTCACGTTACGGGAGCGATGAAGCTTCCTTCGATATAATTCGTGTAGCGAGTCGAATTGCTCTTCATGTTTGATCAGTATCCAATTCTGCTCGCAGAGCAAACCTGCCCAGTAACCTGCCGGATCATCGTCAGACTCTGCATCTGTCTCAGCGAGTGCGAACGCGAATACGGTTATCGTCCCGGTATTCGCAGAGACAGCTATTAACCGCGCGAATTTGTGAACAGCCAAACCCCATGCACTCAAGCCAACATTTTCACAGAAAAACGGGTCTATTCGGGGGTCCAAGATTGTGTCTTTCTCGCCGCGTGACTTGGCAGATTCAATGCATGAAAATATGTTCTCGACGTGATAGCCACAGACATTTCCAGAGTCGGTAGCTAGAAGCAATATTTCGTCTCGGCCGAGGTCGTCAACGAGGATGTTATTGATTCCGTGGGGACATCGATTGGAGATGTATCCTTCTGCGTCGGGTATCCTCATCACGGGTGTGATGATCATGGCTGGCTTTCTGCCGAGGACCTGTCGCGGACCAGCTGGTTCCCAGACGTAGATCTGATGGCTGTATGCTACGAATAGTAGATTTCGTCTTTGCGACAGTGCCGTCTGTGACTGGATTAGCATTTAGATATTCGGCTTTGGTTGAGACACATACAAGATTGTTTCGCCATGACAGAGGTTGGGGAGGAGTTACTCCATCCCTCCTATAAGTCATTAGTATGTGCTCAGGTCATGGTGTGAGGCTGAGAAACCTTACTCAGGAAACTATACGAGTAGAGTTAGTGATCATATAAAAGCAATACGAATGGACCTGCCTACCCTTTGACTCCCCGTCTCTACATTCAGTGAACGAAGACACAAATCATTTTTTGCCTTGCCCCCTGGACCATCGTTGATTTGTATAAGGCGCGGCGTCTTGGGCATGGTTGTATGACCTCTCAATAGGAGAAGTCGATGACGTATGTGTGAAAGTTCGTGAATCGCCTCATATCAATATGTGAGTCGAGTAGAGACATGTACAAGGTTCACAATTAGTTATCGATGGTATTTGAAGTCAGTACGATCGCTAATGATGGTATAGACATTGGTCAGCTCATTGAATACAGCCGTTGAGGTTCAAAGCAAATATTACCCGCACAGCTTAGGTCGAACATATCTGATAGTCGCAGTCCGAGCACAGCGGAAAAGTCGCGGAATCAGGCACAAGGCTAGAAGAGGGGCATCTGACAAGGCTGGCAGCAGTTAGTGGAGAAGAAAAAGAAGCCATATCGAAGGGCTGATAGACAAATGGATGGATGGATTTATTGCTTCATTCATTTTCCGCGCACGATGACTGGTGGGAGCCGACTGCCGCTTCCTATTGGTGCTGAGCTTGCCGATAAGATAAGCCAGCGTTTCTTCTTTCTCTCCACCACTCTCTCTACCGTACTCTACCTAGGTATTGTTCATACATTGTATCATTGATCAACACAGTATATTATATCACCATGGATCTGGTCGCAGGCGTCCGCAAAGAAGGCAGCCGGTAAGCCCTCTCATATCCCATGAACGTTCTTATTCTAACTCAGACACCAGCGGCGGCCGCGACTCCTTCAAATGGTCCGACGTCAAAGAATCCTCCCACCGCGAAAACTACCTCGGCCACTCCATCATGGCCCCCGTCGGTCGCTGGCAACAAAACCGCGATCTGAATTGGTACGCCAAGTCGAGCGACGCCGACTCCGCGGATAAAGCGAAGCGAGAACGTGAAGAGGAGATTCGTCGTATCAAGGAGGCGGAGCAGGATGCGATGGCGCTTGCGTTGGGGCTACCTGTTGCGCCGCGGGCGTCGAATAATGCGAATTTGACGCCGTTGGGGGGGCAAGAGGTAAAGAAGGCTGTGCAGGAGGCTACGGAGGGGGAGGGGGATGGTGATGGTGGGCGCGGCATTGGGTTTGGGTCTTATGGAGGAGTTGCTAGGAATGATGCCGAGGATGAGATATTGGCGCCTATTGGCATGGATTCTGCAGTGAGACCTTTGGGACAGGAGAAAGAGGGGAGAGATCGACATCGGTCAAGGCGCGATAGATCGCGAGACCATGACCGAAGACGGGATCGTGATCGCGATCGTGGTGGAAGACATAGACACGACCGAGACGCAGACCGAGAACATCGTCATCGTCACCACCGTGAGCACCGCGAGCACAGACGGCACAGGTCCCGGTCTCGCTCGGTGTCGAGGTCTCCAAGACCAGAACGTCGCGACCGAAGACCAGAGGCAGACCGTCGTCGTGACACTGGTCGTTCCGAGCGCCATCGATCAAGTTCTCCGCGACATGATCGTGAGCGCGATCGTGGAGATCATGAAAGCGGCCGAGATGTACACCATAGGCATCATCGTCGCTGAGCAAGGGCATCCTTCGTTGCTCCCATTTATTTGTATTAGAGCTATGCATGGCGATGGCGTTTTGAATTTCTACTGCTGACATTGAACCCCTGGAAGATTGACTGAATAGGGAAAAGACGGATATGTAAATAGGAAACTTGACATGAAACAACGCTCATGGTATATTTAGAAAATGTAAACCGGGCCAGGAGCCCAACCAGATAATCAATTGGTAGATAAAATCTAATATACAAGAAATATACAAAACAGAACATGCAGCCCTATCCTTGCACTTTGCGATAGCTTGGAGGTTTCCAAGATCGTTTAATGACCTTGCCAACCCATACAGGTATCACAGAAACAGCGCTTACAGCAACAACGCGCCAAAGCCAGTCTACCGTAATAATAAACTCCAAATCGAAATAGTCTCCTAAAAACGGGACGCTGGCTGCGTAGACCAGTGCTGTCCCGACGATGCAGAAAATCATGATGGGATGCCAGGTTGTCACGGCTATGGCGACCATGATTAGCTCGTTTAGAACCAAAGCTGTGAATGAGACGCTGATGAGACGTTTGCCGGTAGTTGTGTTCAGGAGGAGTTGAGACAAGCCTTGGATAACGGCACCCTGATAGACGGAGATGAAGACCCAGCCAAAGAATGATTGGTAGCTTAAGCTTCGGCCGCTCTTTAACTCTTTGTATAGTTCGGGGTATAAATTTGCCAGCTCTTCGTCGACATCTTTATCGAGAACGAGAGAGAAAACCGGTGCATTTGTGTATACAGTTGCGTAGCCGACCATTAGCCAGTTGATGAACAGACCTTTCGGGTCAAAATGACTGGCGATACTGTACATGGTCTGACATGCACTAATGATCAGACCACGGTGCATGATGAATTGTCCTAATTTGGCCGATCGCTTGTACGAGTTACGGCCGTGCCAGACGAGCAGTTTGGTGATATGATGAAATTGTGTGATGCTGAAATCTGCGGCCAAAGACGCTTGTCGACCCTCCTTTCCAACAATGCCAATGCCCACGTCGGCAGCCTGAATCATGGAGACATCGTTACCGCCGTCGCCAATACAGCAGACTCGTTTCTTGGTATGTTGTCGGATCAATTCTGCAACTTCTGCTTTCTGGGTCGGAGAACATCGACAAGCAACCACAGCAGGAAGAGTGACGGCCACGGTGATGAATGCAGACCGAAACTGGCTGAGCATGAGAGACAGCGATTCTCCGTCAATCAAAAGACAGGCATCAGTTTTATGGCGGAGAAAATCCAGTGTCTCGAGAGCTGCTGCTTTTTCTTTGAGTTTGGAGACGGTGTGAATGTATTGTCCTCGAGCAACAAGCTTTGCAGAAATTGCTACACATCTTGCTGTTTCGACTTTGTCACCGGTCAACATCCACACCCTGACTCCGGCGTTTCGAAGTAATTCAAGAGATGGCTTCACGTCTCGTTGGAGACGATCTTCCACACCGGTAACACCTAAAAGCTCAAGATCACGCTCAAGGTATCCGCCGACAACCTTTGCCATTCCAGTGTCACGGTCTTGCAATGCCATTGAGGCCTCCTTGTATGCAGCAGTGAAGCCACGATACTGTTCCAGGGATAGTTTTCGCCGACCGACGACCAATGTACGCAATCCTTCTCGTGCCATATTAGCAGTTTCTTCGTCTAGCCAATCATTCGCGGCAACAATTGAAGACATGACCGTATCTGCTCCTTTCTGGTAGAACCAGATCTCAGGTTCGGATTCTGAAGGCGCGGCACCGGTTGTGGCGTGGTCAAATTGGACAATGATTCCCATGCGTTTGCTTTCCGATGTAAAGGGAAAAACTTCTAGAATTTGAACCCGGACGACGACTTGATTTGTGCTTGTTGACTCGAGCAAGATGGTTTTTCGGTCACGGTAAGCCACGCGAAGTCCGACCTCCTCAGTGTACTTGACAATAGCAATCTCATCAGGAGAAGAAGCCTGATAGTTGATAACTCTGCGGCCGTCTTCCTCGTCCGTGGTTGGAGTGACATTGTGACACAAAGCCAATGCTAACAACAAGTCTCTTACTCGAGTGCCGATTTCTCTCCTCGTTCTGGTAGCAGCACCGGTACCAACTTGGGCACCGAAAACTGTTGATGGTGTAATTAAAGACTGGCGAGTGCTGTCAGATATAGCAAAGCCTTGTTTGATGTACGATGCGACTTCGTCCATGGCTTCATTGGCATACGAAACGGTTCCAACGTGAATTTTCTTCAGCTCCATCTCTGTTTTTGTAAGCAATTAGTCTGACTTACTGAGGGTATGATGACTTACCATTCTGAGTCAGCGTGCCCGTCTTATCGGAGAGCAAGTACTCGATGCGACCTAGATCTTCAGGAATTGTGCTCGTCCTGACAACAGTCCCAGGGATATCGAGGTCGCGTTCTATAAATCTGCCGTATATAGTTTTGGCCATGTCGAGGTTCACTCGCAAACTCATAGGAATGATTGTTGAATACAAAATCAGGTAAATCATTATTGCGACGTACCACTTTTTGTCGTTGGTCGGTTGGAAGCCTTCAAGTGCCACCAGAACTATCGATAATAACAGAGTCAGGATGCACAAGATTTTGGTAAGATTGTTGATCTCGTATTCGAGTAGACCGATTTTGGATCTCGATGGTGATGTTGACATTGCAGATCTCGTCTGAGATCCAGTATAGATGATGACTGCAAATGTGATGGTATTTGATGCAAGTACAGTGTTGGCCCAGGCGGTATTGTCGATACTCAAAGGTGCAGACTTAATGTCACTTGCAGACTCAGCGTTTTCGTCTGGGTCGCTGCTCTCTGGGGTTGCGGGCTTGTTGACGGGAGGATCATATGAGCTGTACAGAGGGGGAAGTAATTCGATCTTGCCAATGAACTCGTTGATACGCTTGTCGGGAGCGCTGGCGTGGACTTTTAAGCGTTGAAGATCACGTAAGTCAAGTGTCTGAGAAAGTGTCGCCGGAAGTCGAAGTTTCCAATCGGTCTCTCCATCGAGCTGATCAGTACGTATAAAGGTATCACTGGCGCCACTGGCTTGAACTGCTTCTTCCGTGGTTCCCTTTCCGTTCGTAGTTTCAGTTGCCGGAGGAGCTTCTGAGCTTGCCGCAAGGAGGTCAACGTCAGGTGCCTGAAAAGTATCGACAGCTTCTGGCTGCACAGTCGATTCCGTCACTGTGCTTTTCAGGATGACAACATCCGCGGGCAGTCGCTGGTCTTTTTTGATCTTCAGCACTTCCCCGACTTTCAGATCTCGCGACTTCTTCGTAATCTCATAGACATTTCCACTAAGCCTTGAATGAGGCACGTTCCTCGAATTTCCACCGGCAGGTGGCCCAAAAGACAAAACAGTAAACTCTTCTGCATTTGCTTCGGCATCCCTTCTTCTTCGGCCAATATCGTCCCAAGCTTCTTTACCCAAGGATATAGCGACAACGAAAGCCAGCGGAGCAATATAGGACGACATATAGCCGATTCGAAGGACGGGTACGACTTGAGAGAGCGCCACGAACAAGAAGTACAGATTGAAGAAGAACGAAAACTCATTGTAGAGAGTTCGCGGAAGGAAGCTCCACGGGGTGTATTTGGCATTCGAGACCGCATTCGCTGGAAACTTCAGGTGTTGTGTCTGACCCACCAGAACCTCTCGCGCAGATGCAGAGCTTGACGGTGCATCCGGCCGCGAGGGTGCGTTGGAGCGGAAGCTAGGAAGTCGAGATTTGGCCGAACGACGGTCGTCAAAAGATGTGTTACTTCTTCTCTGTCCACTCAAAAGAGGGGCGTCATCTTCGTGCGGATTGAAAGCGATATCATCTCGGTCATCGAATCTGTCAAGGTCATGCTCCGTCCCTTGGTCTCGACTCCACAGGCGGTTCCTCTTGCGGGTGCGCAAGTTCCTCAAAGCTATTCGAGCTCCATAGCCATCGCCTTGTCTATTATTGTCTCGACTTGTCCTCGACCCTTGGCGATATCCCGCTGTTTCCGGATCGAGCTCTTCGAGGTCTAGGTCATCGTCGGAAGGAGGGTCGGAATGGTCAATGCCGTGAAGGTATTCTGCGGAGAGCGACATTTTGTTGGGTTAGGTTCGTTCAAACTTCGCGGGCAGTGTTCAGTTGAGGAGCAGCCACAGCGAGCTCCTGTGAACTAGACAGTAAGTCATATCAAGCGGTGCGTAACGATGGATAGTTCGGTGCGGATCGCCGCGCGTTCGAGAAAATTTAATGGCAGAGATGCAGCGCTAAAAGTCATGAACAGGAAGCAATTCAGTCGTCAAGTCGCACTATTAAATGGTTGATAGCCCTCTGCCTGCAAAGGGAAATCCAAAAGTTGAAGTGTTGTTTGTTTGTGAGGATGGATATGGATGCTACATCATCGAAATGGAAGGAGCCTAGTACCTACAGCGGACGAATCACATGATTTGATATCAGATGCGCCACGAAAGTCCACGTTTCCACTTTCATTGATCTTTGATCCCCTTATTGCACTCACTCTCTAAGTTCCTATGCACGTACTTGGATTTTGGACTTGAACTTGGAGAGTCTTATGTGGATTCGTACTCGTTTTACAAGCAATGTCTCTTTCGTGATCTCGGTTTCTCTGTAGCTACGGCATACCTATACGATCCCGTCCCTTCCGGTTCTTCAGTCTCTGCGGAGTACCAGCGGATAGATGAGATGGCTTGATGCCGTACGTAGTAAGAAACACATACTGTAGCATGAAATCAATCTACTCAGCGATAAGAATACTTCGCAGATCAATAATCTTGTATTCAGGAGACGTCTTTCTGCCTTAGATATCAGGCATGGTCCCACATTTGGCAAGGATAGCGTCAGTGCCCGTGCTGACAGCTAACTCTAACAGAGAGTCTAACTAAATAATCTGCTAGCATCACGTTAACCTGGTCGCGACTCTTCTTTGTCCTTTCGCTTTGCATATTCGATTCTCATCCCCGAGATGCTACCTGTGGCCCTGTCGAAGCAGCTATAGGCCGGATTCATTTGCCAGTATTTTCTTTTCTTTGGCATCCGGCCCTTAGATCTTTTGCTGATAATTTTGTACTATACGTGTACGTCCGTCCCAAATCCGCCCCCCCAATAACTGGCCACCTGGCCCCCTGAGAGAAATCCGCAAGTTGTTTGCAAAATGCGCTGACTGAGAACAGTTTAATTCGTGTTTTTATATTTTGCAAATATGACAGAAACAATGTCGCACCTCCCCGAAAACTTAATATCGCCGCATTTGACGGGCGCATCTTGGAATCCAGCCATGAGGCCAGAGGACGCGCCGGACGCACCGGTAGCCGAGTCGATCTCAGTGCCTGCAACGGAACCGCAATCACGAACAGACGAAATAACGGCGGATGATGTAACGGAAGAGAATGTCGTGCCGGAAGTCTTTTCTCAATCGCCCGACGAGCCCAATGTTGCTACTGTTTCGACTGATGAACATCTCGAATCGAAGGAAACTACGGATACACTACCCGAAGAGACCAAGCCGTTGGACATCAACTGGGGCGAGGAAACAGACGCTACCTGGGATATTGACACTCAGAATCCTTTTGAAAGAGAAGATGTAGCTGCTCGGACGAACTCTTTTCCTCCGGTCGAGACCGCGACGGAGCCCGTTGATGAGGACGTTTCTACAGAACAGCCTGCCGCGCCGGAGACTCACGAGGATTCGCAATTCGGCCAGCAAGAAGACACGCTTTTCACCTCGCAAGCGGACGCGAGTCAGAATAGTAATAGTAATAATTTCTGGGAAGCAGAAGCCGCCGAGGATGAAGAGGAATTTTTCGATCAATTGAAAACACAAACCAAACCAATCTATGTGCCACCAGAAGCCGAGTCGCGGTATGAAGAAGGTGTTCCTCTAGTTGAGAATGGGGTGGACATTCAGCCAGGCGATACGAACAAAGAAGAGCCTAAACTTGATGATGTGTTTGGAGACGACGATGCGGACGATTTCTTTGCATCCACAGCCACCAAAGATGCTTCGACGTCAGACAAACCGGCCGTTCTTCGCAAAAGCACCTACGATGTCCTCGGTTCGCTTGACAACGGTATCCCGGATTCGCCAGTGGGAGACGCTCCTGCTCTTGAAACGCAAGAAGACGATGATCTTGCGGCAAGATGGCAAGCAGAATTGGACGATGTCGAAGAAATCCCTGTTACTGAAGAGCCGAAAGAAGAGGAAGATCTCGCAGCGAGGTGGCAGGCAGAATTGGACGACGACGACGATGATCTTCTATTAGAGGATAATGTCTTGAATGAACCTCAAGAACTACAGGAAGAACCGTCGTTTTTCAGTGGAGACTCAGCAGGCGACGCTTGGCCAGCTCAACTACCTACCCCTTCGAACTACACCAATCTCTATGCTCCGCATCAACCTTCGTCGTCTGAGCTTTTCCAAGGCTTGCCTACCATTCCTCCTCCTGGAGCTGTGGCGACGCCATTCGGAATACCTCAGGCCCAACCTGTAATTGAGACCTCAAAAGCATCCAGCTTTGTGGACCCGAAGGATGGATACAAATCGCCTTACGACCTTCCCGACTCATTAGCATCGCGGCCACGCCGAGCAGCAGCAACTCGCAAGACTGCACCGCCCCCTTCATCAGCCGGGATGCCTCCTCCGCCTCCTCGAAGTAGTAGCATTCCAACGTCCGTTTCAACTCCTGCTGTCACCTCTATGCCTCCTCAAACCGCTGAAACCGTCATCCCGCCATCTGCGACCGGCACCGCTCCTGTGGCTCAGAACTTCTTTGAAGAGCTACCTGCTCCCGCGCCGAGACAACGCCCTGCAAGTCGCACCAGTGTTTATAACCCTTCTGCGCCGGCAGTACCAGTCCCAGTCCCCGCCCCAACCGAGTCAATGTTACCACCAGCAGTACCTCCTACGTCTCTACCACCGTCGCATATAGCTCCAGAAGTTACATACCAGAGTCAGCTTCAATCTCCCGAACGCATTGGTCCGTATGCTAACCTCACCGTACCAACGGCGTCGGCCGGACCAGGCGTTGGTCCTCGGTATTCGCCAAAGCCACCTAGTACTACGAGCAAATCACCATTGTCCGCGCGCTATTCACCAGCACCGCCTTCTTCTCAACCACCGATGAATGGGCGAAACCGTTATGTGTCCCAGCCTAACAATCTTGCGTTTTTGCCACGCACATCAAGCCCGCTAGCCCATCACGAAAAGGCGGCATATGAAACACAGCAACCACATCAGCGACCATCTACTTCATCAGGGTCGTCCTCTCTATCATATCCTGTTGCATCAAATCACACTCGGGGATCATTCTCTGTGCCTGCCAATGAGTTGGTCGGCGACGTAGTTTCGCCGTTGCCTTCAGAAACTCAAAGAGCACCTCCTTTCAGTCCGCCGGTAAACCCATACGCTCCCACTTTACCTAGCGAGCCGTCTCGACGCTTCTCCACTGAATCACCCTATCTACCGAACGGAGGTCCTACCCAAGCCAACGTTTTACCGCCCCCAGCAAATGACCTTGGATTCCCACCCCCACGGAGGTCACAGACACAATCGCCAGGTAGACAATCATTTGGACCACAATTGGTCAGAACGTCGATAGAGCCTGTTCAACGACCTGCTTCTGTGCATGCGCCTGGTTCACCGACCAAAGCCGTGAGTGCTTACGCTATTCAGCCAGTTACGTCGAGTGTTCGGGAGGTCCCAGAACTGAATTTTATACCGCCCACCGACGGAAGAGAATTGGATCCTTTGCAACGATGGAAAGGGGCCCCAGTGTTCAAGTTTGCGTTTGGTGGTCTAGTATCTTCGTGTTTTCCTCAACATATTCCGCGGTATGTTGCAGGACAGATGAGTCCTATGATTCAACCTGCGCCTGGCGAGCCTAAAGTTCGTCAGGTCAAACAGATTCTTCCTTCGGATGGAGATATTGTACGGTATCCGGGTCCACTTAAGACGAAGTCAAAGAAGAAGGACGTTGTGGCGTGGTTATCAAGTCGGATTGTCGCTCTTGAGAACGAGGGCGTTCCATCTTCGCTATACCAAGAGCCGGATGCCTTTAAGAGGCATGACGAGAAGATTATGTTATGGAAGCTTTTGCGTATACTAGTTGAGAACGATGGCGTCTTGGAGGGGATCGGTGAGATTGAAAAGTCGATTAGGAGTGTTATATCGCCGGAGCTGGAACCGACAGAACAAAATCTCGGCTATGATTCTAGAGCTGCGTCGGGAACGTATCAGCCTACCGATGGATTTGTATCACCGGAACCAGTTTCTTCTAAGGTTTTGGGACAAATCAAAACGAATCTTCTCAGTGGGAACCGCGAGAAGGCTGTTTGGCTAGCAGTGGATAACCGTCTCTGGGGCCATGCGATGATCATGTCGTCGACTTTAGACAAGGCACTTTGGAAACAGGTGGTTCAAGAATTCGTGAGAAGAGAGGTCCAATCAGCTGGTGATAATATCGAATCACTAGCTGCTTTATACGCAATTATCTCCGGAAACACCGAGGAGAGTATTGACGAGCTCGTGCCCCCGTCTGCCAGGCTCGGATTGCAAATGGTCAGCAAAGAGGGCCAGGGTATCAACAAAAATGCCGTTGATGGCTTGGAAAGATGGCGTGAGACTTTGGGTTTGATTATCAACAACCGCAGCCCTGACGACCATCAAGCACTTTGTGCCATGGGCCAGTTGTTAGGGTCGTATGGTCGGACAGAAGCAGCACATGTTTGCTATATGTTCGCCAAAGCGTTCTCACAACGACCAATCTTTAGCGCAGCCGACGATCCGCAGGCTTCTATTGTTCTTTTGGGTGCGGATCATCTAAAGTTCCCTACTACTTTCTTCCGTGACGATGATGCAATTTCTTTGACCGAAGTGTACGAATTTGCAACATCTGTCTTGACAGGAACTACGACAGCGGTGTTGCCATATTTGCAAGCATACAAATTGCAACATGCTTATATACTAGCGGACAAAGGCTTAAGGAGTGAGGCCATGCAATATTGCGAGGCTATTGGTAGCGTGCTCAAGGCTTCTACCAAGCCCTCTCCTTACTACCATCAGCGCCTATTTGTCGAGATCGACGATCTCGCAACACGACTCAAACAAGCTCCTGGCGATGGCGCCTCTTCATGGATGTCCAAACCCAGCATGGAGAAGGTATCAGGTTCCATGTGGGCGAGATTCAGTAGCTTCGTGGCTGGAGACGAGAGTGATGCGGCTTCTAATGGTTCGAACATGGATGCCGATGTTGGACCTTTTGCAAAGGTCACCGAGGCTGCTACTATCAGCCGACCACCGTCAGTTTCTGAGATGTACGGTTCATATCCGATGGCTCAACCTGCATCCAACGCGTTCTCTCGATATGCACCTGCCAACCAGTTTGCTCCAAGCTCTTCTCCTGAACATTACCGCGCACGTACTTCGATGGAGTCTCAACGGTCACCTTCTATTGGCGTTACATATAATGCAAGACGGGGCTCGCAAGAACCTGCTACACCGGTGGAATCTAGTCCATACAATTTCGGAGCCAACACCTATGGCTCGCCGACTTCATTCCCATACCATTCAACTCCGCCACAGTCTTCATACATGCCACTTGCCCCCGTTGAAGAGGATCTAGCTCCACAGGCACAACAAGCTTATCCAGCAGCTCCCCAACAGTCTGCTTTGACCAGTGGATTGCAGGCGTCGCCGGAGAGATTTGGCCAGCCTCTTCACGAAGTCAAGGAGACAGCACCAGCTGAGATCCCGCATTATGGTGGTTACGAGCCGCCAGCCATGTCTTCTTACGAACCGCCTTCATACCAGCCGGATTTGGGCATGTCCACCGATGGTCCTGGACAGGAAGATGAAGCGGACGAACCGGAGAAGCCTAAGAAGAAGTCCTTCATGGATGACGACGACGAGGATGATCTAGCTGCTCGAGCAGCAGCAGTCCAAAAGGCTGAAAAGGCTCGCCGTGACCGCGAAGCGGACGAGGCAGTCCGAAAAGCCGCCGAAGCAGATGGTAAGCTCTCTCCCCTAGTTTGCAGATTGGGAAATTCAAGTATACTAACAAGAAACAGCACAACGACCTGCAGCAGCTAAAAAAGGCTGGTTCGGCGGCTGGTTCGGCGGCAAGAAAGACGGCGAATCATCCGGGGGACCTATTCGCGCGAAACTGGGTGAAGAGAATTCATTTTATTACGATCCCGAGCTCAAGAAATGGGTCAACAAAAAGGACCCCAACAGCGCAACGGCATCTGCACGAGCAACGCCACCACCTCCCAAGGGACCCGGTCCACAGAGTCGATCCGTCAGCGTGGGTAGTGCTGCATCCTCTGGACCGCCTATGCTTCAGCGACCGCCATCTATTTCGCAACTGGGCACGACACCTGATAGTCGTCCGTCAACCGGTGCCGGCGCGTCAAGCCCTGCCTTAGGACCGGGACAGGGACCTACACCGAACGGCCTCCCACCTCGTTCTGTATCTACCACCGCTGCCACAGCAGCTGGTCCTGGTGTACCAGCAGCAGGCGGTCCAGCAATGCAAGCACCCCCACCCCGACCATCGACAACATCCCTCAGCAACGCGAGCTCAATCGACGATTTACTCGGCGCGCCCACGGCCCGAAAGGGCGGTACCGTCAAAAGTAAGAAAAAGGGACGAGGATACGTGGACGTCATGGCGAAATGAGCTATATACGTATATACGAGTCGTGTTGTGTATTGTTGTAATCTTCCATTCTGAAAATGTTTTATTCCTATATATTCTTTGTTTTGTTCCTTTCTTTTGTCTGTTTATGTTATGGTTATGTTTATGCCGATACACCCATACCATACATTACATTACTAATTACCTGATTGATTGATATCGTTGAGTTGAGAAACGAACGAAACGAAACGACTGAGAAAGAGACATTGTATTGAACTGATTTGACGAGTTTCTGAGTATACATTTGGTTGGCGTTTTTGATTGTTTGATTGTTTGATTTGTATAGGCATTGCTCGTATCGTTGTCGTTATGTCTATAGTGAGCTGTGGCTTTGAGTCTGGTGGATTTGCTATATATAATATATAATATATGCTTCTTTTCTACGAATCTAGTAGAGGACATGTTCTTATTGAATAGTTGCAACTGAATTATTCAAATTGAAATATGTATTTCATAGTAATATCCAAAACATTGGAGTTTCACCTCATCTAGATACACACATCCAAACATATCATCATATCCCATACCTACATCAAGAGGTAATCTAATCTATAAAGGAATAGATTACTCCGGCCGAAAAACCTTCCCAAACCTCCCCGCCGCCAAATCGCGCATCACCTGCACCGAATTCTTCACATTCTGCTTTACAATCACCGACGTCGGCTTACTAAACAACTCATCAATCTCCTCCAGACTCTTATTTTTGGTCTCTGGCATAAACAGAATCTGGTATACCCATCCCAACACCGCGATGCCGCCGTAGAATCCCAAAGTGAGACCGATGCGAGTCATGCTGTTGATCATGCGGGTGAAGTTGTAGGTTACGATGAAACTGCAGAGGAACAGATTTGCGTCGGAGGTTGTCATGCCGTAGTGGCGGAGGTAGGTTGGGTAGACTTCTGAGGGGATGACCCATGTCAAGCAGGCGTAAGATCCGAAAAAGCCCATGTATAGAATGAGGCCGGTCAGATATAGACCCTCGGCGAGTGAGCGGTGCGTCTCGAGGTTGATCTGATACCCGACGCCGACGAAGATGAGTCCGACAAAAAAGCCAGGAAGCATGAGGTTGGCCCAGTAGCGACGACCGAAACGCTCCATGTACAGTACAGCAGGGATTGTGCCGAGCATCAGCGCGCCGCCGCCGACGAGGGACATGAAGACTGCGTTTTTGGGTGTGAAGCCGATTGCTTCCATGAGCACGCTCATGTAGTACATGACTGCGTTGACGCCGGTGAATTGGCCCAGGAAGACCATAATGTTTGCATAAACGAGTGCGCGACGAGCGCGGGGGTTGGTGAAAAAGTCCATCCAGGGGTATTTCTTGGATTGGCTCTGTTCTTCGCGTTCGATCTGGCATGTTTCGCGCATTCCCAGAAACTCGGCTTTGGATTCGTAGGTGTCGAAACCGCGGATCTTCTTCCAGACGGTGTATGCTTCTTGTTCGCGGCCCTTGAACATGAGATAACGCGGGCTTTCGGGCAGAAACAACATGCCGATCAACATGATTGTGGAGAAGACCAATGACGATCCCAAAATGTATCGCCAGTTACCCTTGACGCTGATGAACATGGCGGCCACGGCATAACCCAGAATTTCACCCAGGGCGATATTCAACTGATACAAAGACACAAGATTTCCACGAAGACTGGACGAGATACTCTCCGCAACATAAATAGGGACAGTACCACCTTCGAGACCGACACCAGCACCGAGGATAAAACGACCGGCAAACATCAGACCAAAATTGATAGCGCCAGCCTCAAAAGCAGCACCGATAGTGTACAAGATACAAGACAAAATAATCGAATTCTTACGACCAAGATACTCATTGGACGGCGACAGAATCAACGCACCGGCAACAGCACCCAGCGGCATACCGGAATTCACCAAACTCGCCTGATTAGCCGACAGATTGAGGTCTGTCGGCAAATCAATATTCGCACCACTGATAAGCGACTGATCAAGACCCGAAAGCAGACCACCGAGAGACGCAAAGCCGACAAGCACGTAGGTGAAAGTGGCAGGGTTGGAGAAGGAGAGTTCTAGTCTTGGGCGCGTCAGACCCTGGGAGGATTCCTCGAGACGGGCGATTTCGGCGTCCATGGCGGCCTCTTGGGCGGCGTTGGAGTTGCCCTTGACATCGTCCAGGTCGATGTCGGGGACTTTGTCGCCGGGGTAGGTGGCTTCGACGTGTTGAGAGTGCTCCATGATATATAGACCAGTAAATAGTATAGAATAAAAGAGGCCTCACGACCTATAGACGAGAGCTAAGCATGCAATAGAGTAGCAGTCTGTACAACAGATGCAGCGGCAGGAGGAGGCTTTTATAATAATCTGGAGGGAAGACAGGAAGTGCGGAGGTTTCTGGGTTGGCCAATGGACGTCCACACACCCACGGGGCTCCGCGATTCCTTCCTGCCTTTTGCAACGCGACCTGAAGTGCTGGAGGGAAGGAGCGATGCACGAAATGACGACGATCCGTTCTCCAAAATGGGTCTAGCAGAAGCCGATGGATGGACGGATGGAGGGTGTGCCAGCCAATCATGTCCATGGCTTCTGGTAGATCACTCGCGGACGCTTTCCGATGGAGTTGTGGGTCTGTCGCTGATTGGCCGGCTGCATGTATTCCACCTAATGTTCTTATCGTGAGTCTTGCTGTTCCTCAATTACTATCGTATGAGGACTCTATTCAGTATTGAGTAATATCTTCAGTATACTCTAAGTAGAGCTGTCTAGAGTAAATTCAGGATCTCATCTACATTCCAGTCTAAGCAAACAGCTGATTCAGTGATTTTCTAACTTTTAGCAGTAAACTCAATTTGGTAAACACTTCCCGGTTAGCGTAAACCTTACTCGGAATTACACTTTTCCCGGTGGGGTACGGAGTGCTTGTCTCCGGCACTTTGCGAGTGAGCGTGGTATTGTTTGTCAGAGAAACCAGGGTCTGGCAACAAACCTAAACATTTCCTGAGCTCATCGCGAGTGCCTTTCTTTCGCCAGTCAGGTGCCGTCGGTGTTCGAGGCAGGATCATTCTCGCTCTGCAGAGTCTACAGAGTTAGAGTTGTACCAAGCTTTCACCTTGTTTATACATCTCCCCAGGATTTGGCCACAGTCGACATTCTACAGAACCAGTTGCTTTGACCCAAACCGAACGGCGAAAATCTCGCATCGAATGGCTTCACTCCACCTCAGGCTAGTCTTCGGAGCACAGTACAGCGAAACAGCAACCCTGTACGTACTCCCCATAGTCCAGGCTCGTCCAGTGCCGATTCCATGCCGATGCGGAGAAGGCATCTATTCACCGAAGAATGTATAGAGTAAGTGGACTATACATCCTCTCCACAACCCCACGCCCAACAGCTCTTTTCCTCGTTTTCTTGAAACTTCCCCAGCAGACATTAAACAGTCGGGACAACATCTGAAGGCCGGAATACGAGGACCTTGCCGAAGTCGGTCTAGCCCCCGGTCCGGCATGCCGATTTAGTCTTTCCAGAGAATCCACTGATCCAGCCCGAGAATTTTTCTAGAAGGTCTGCAGCGAGGTCTGTGCCACGGCTTGGACTTCCGATATCGTTTCCTCGCAGATCACGAGACTCGAAACTTGAAAAATGGGGAATGGGGAGAATACGAGACGGGTATTCGTTCATCCGTGTTGATTTCTTTCTTCTTAATACAGTAGAACCTGGCTATAACGAATAGAAGGCCTCCTTATCACTATATTGATTCCAGGCCCGATATTATTTGTATGAATACGGAGAGTGCTCCAAATTGTTATTGATTAGACCGGTTATTATTGTATCAGAGTGCTCCCCATTGCCAAATGAATCAAAATTTCTAGATATCGGATCTGGAGGTTGGAAGGCCTTCTGTTCGTTATAGCCAGGTTTTACTGTACGTATGTACTCTCGTAGTCGTACTGGGGTAGAGATGCCTCGTGTCGGGTTTTGTACTACCGGAACTGCAAGCATCATATGAGAGGGCATGGTTCATCCTTGTTCATGACTCCACTCCACGTAGGCACATGGCAATTATAGCGAGCCAGAAGTTGAGAATCCCAGAGTAGACAATTTACAGCCAGTCATTCGTGTATTGGTGGCTCTACGGACTCCATGCCTCCGACTAATCGTTCGTGGTACGTACATTAGTGATCACTAATTACAGCAGCATATCGTTCCTAACAATACAAACGGATCATGTCAGGAGACGGGCTACGACTACTTTAGGTACAGTAGCGTGCATGTTAACACATGTCGGTACGTCATGCTCATCTCTTAGTATGTCTGTGGATTGTCAGCTGTCGCAGCTTCCACTTTGGAACCAGACTGTTGTTTATGGAGAACATTTGAACCCTGTTCTGTCAGCCAGCTGTTTCTGATAGCCCCAGGTTCACGATAACGACAGGAATCCAGGTCGAGCTCTACTGAATGCTTAATTAGACACAAAACCTGGACTGAATTTTGACCATAACTCATTAGCATTTCTAGACCTGGAGGGATATAGAAAGGATATCAAATACAATAGACAGGCACGCAACCAAAATCTGCGAAAACGCCAAAACTTCCCCAACATCCACCGAACAAAAAGGGAACACGAGGTATCATCACCTATAACCCCCCGGCCTAGGACCACTAGGCAACCCCCCAGGACGCTTATACCCACCACTTCCACCACTCGATCCATAACCACCCTGTCCCTGCCCCTGTCCCCCATCCGAGCTATACGCCTGATATTGCTGTGGCTGCGGCCTCGAAGGCGGCGGACTCTGACTACTACTCCCCAATCCACCCTGTAATCTCGCGCGTAACCTCTCCGACGCCGAACCACCCGACGACGCGCCTCGATCCGACATGCCCGAACTCGAATGCGAGGACTGATACGATTCACCACGCTGACTAGGCAGTGGTCTTCGCGACACCGAATGCGGCGACGGGGTTTGCGAATGATGCTGCTGCTGATGATGATCTGGTCGTAATGTACTGCTATTATTGTTACCTATGGCGGCAACGGGTGTCCTCGATCCACCTCGACTTCGTAGACTAGCTGTCTGTGACTGCGGTGGTTGCGCAGGCCCCGATTCACCCCATAAATCGCCCAGACCGCCCCCTCGACCTCCCGTATATTGTGCCTGCGGTTGACCATACGCGCTCGTATTCCCCTGCTGCAGCGAGGCCTGCGTAGCGACCATTCGCGGCTGTACGACGGGCGTCTTCGGGTCTGGGGGAAGCCATTCTGGAAACGGTCTACCCTTTTCGGTGTAGTAGGCGCGAAGAACGTTGGAGATGTGTGAGCTGTCTTCGTTGTCCGGGTCGTCTTTTTCGTCGCCTGAGGTGATTGCGCGCCGGAGACTGCTGAGGCGGGTGCCGAGGGTGGAGATTGTGGTTGATGAGGCGAGGGAGGCTAGGTATGAGGACATTGTATTTGTTTTGTTGGAGATGTAGTTGTAACTTTGTCCGTCACCTCGCTCGGGTGAGAGGGGTAGGTAGCTTCGAGCTCGTTGAGTCAGGTGCGGTACTCGACAGCCAATAAATAGTATGAGTAGTTTATTTTACACAGTTTCTGTAGTTGTTTGTAGTGGAGGAAGAAAAGAGCGAGTATAGAAAGAAGTGAAACTTGTATGAAGTTGAGTGTAAGGAGTGTTTCAGTGAGCTGTGCCTAATGCGGCCCACTCACCGCATACAACCTTATTGAACGTGGGTCATCTACAGATCAAGATCGCATAAAATGTTACCAGTCACGTATCGAGAAACAAACTTGCTTTTATTGATATAGAAAATACAACGAATAAAGATTGCCTTGCAATCGCAAATACAAACAACACCAACGCCGCAATGCACGAATTAAGCCAAAACGCTCTCCTTCGCAGGACCTTCAGTCTCGTACTCAATCTCAACACGAGCGCCCTTCTTGCGAGGCTTAGGAGGCGGCGCAGCACGCTTGCGCTTGTTACCAGCAGCAGGCTTCTTCTTGTCCTCGGCAGCCGACTCATCACTTCCTTCGTCGTCATCGCTATCCTCATCCTCATCCTCGTCATCATCGTAGTCATCGCTGGAATCGGCAGAATCTCCTCCAAGCCACTCCTCAATATCCTCGAGATCCTCCTCATCTTCATCCAAGTCACTAACATACTCCACTTCACCAACACCTTCCTCCTCCTCGTCCTCCTCATCCCACTGCTCGCCCTCATCAAGATCCTCATCTCTCTCACCCTCACCCTGCCTCTCCAATCCACGAAGAACCTTCTTCCAAATCCCCTCCTCAACATTAAGTGGCCGATCCCCATACGCACCACTGCGAAGTCTCTCAATAAGCTCCCGCTCAATAGCCCTCTCAACCTTCGCAGCAGCCTCCGCTTTCCGCTCGCGTGTCTCCTCACGTCTCCTAATCTTCGGCGCCAATTTCGGCACAACCCTCTCACCCAGCCGTTCCTCTTCTTTAATCAACTTCTTCATCCGAATATTGACCTGCGTCAACCGCGTAAGACGTTGTTTGCATTTGTGTATCAGGAACTTGGGCCAGTAAATCAATCGCTCGTCGACCTGGGCCAAAGCTTTGGTGTAGTTGGACGACAACTTAATCTTTTCCCACCATTTACTAGGCATGTGCGAACGTTCAATGGTCTTCATGTACAGGTACATGGTACCTGTCTCAGGATCCGAGCGAACAGTGGCATAGCGAGAGTTTGCCAATGGGCAGCTTTGGCGGTTGCATAATCCCGTGACGTTGTATTCGTTACGGCAGAAGTTTTGGCCTTTTGTGGTTCTACATTTTTTTTTTTCATCTGTCAGCTATTTTTCTTTCGCATTGAAAATTTGTGTCGGGTTGTTTACGTACTTGAGCTTGAAGGAACAGAATTGCTGGTTAATAACCTGCCAGACAATTTCGTCTGAAGCCATGTTGAGCGATAGATGATTATCTCGCTTTTGAAAAGCCTTGTCGAGGCTGGGCGGAGAAGATTTGTTGATTGTGTATGGCGAGATGTGTCTGCGATCTGCCGTACGCAAAATAAAAAAAAACTTCCCACGACGGGAGGTCACGTGATCTCCCCTTATCAGGCACAATCCTTATCGCGAATTGTCCCAATTAGGAAATTTGCAAGCATCGATTGATTTCTAGCAGTGTAGGTAGAGGACGACACTGATGGAGCAATTTGTCTGGTGGGACGATGTATGTAGGTGGGCTGCAAACGGTTTGGTTGTAGAGTAAATATGCTTGACCTAAGGGTTCTGAGCATACTGATCTGTGGCTCAACGCTGACAATATATATCTGAATGTTATGTACCTAAATATGTAGGCAAACAGCCCTGGAGAACAACATTGAACCAGTACCTAGGTAGACAAAACATTGAAACCCCAACCTCAAGTGCTATTTACATGTCAACTGCATCCATGTAGTACATCAATTGATGCTTCCAGGTTGACTTGATGGGAAGATCTTACCTAGGTATTCTACATAAGTTGATACACAGGTTCCTAGGTACGAAAATGTAAGATCCTCTGATTAGGGCAACAAGCAATGGCCATAGACCAGACGTAGTCCAACGTACCAGTCCGGAGTTTGACCATTTATCCTCTGGTCTACATGTACTCAGAGCTAATGCCTGCCTTGATATTCATAAGACAAACTATAGCAGTAAGATGCCAGAAGAGCTGAATCCCAGAACCACAGGCAGTATTCAGTTACTTCCAGAGGCAAATAGTTGTGCTTCTAGCCCGGTCTTTATGTCTTTGCGGTCTTCACCGGTGATTCCCAGAACGTCCTCCGCCTCTGTTTGTGCAGGCGGTGCCGTTTCATTGGCATTTATGGGCAAACCCAGGAAAATAATGAAAGGTCAAGTGATTTTTGATAACATAAACAAATGCGTAAACTGTAAACATTGCTCTTCCTTCTGTCTTTCTTCTGCGTCTCTCTTGGGCTGTCTCTTCTTAGACATATTGCTTGAATACATCAAGTATCATCGCTGCTCTTCTCTTTCTGTCTCTCTTGGACTGTCCATCTCAGACATATTGCTTGGATACGTCAAGTATCACCACTCATCGAGTCAAAGCAAGACCTCAACAAGTCTCCTCTGCTCTGAAACTCAGACATATCGGCCATGGACTTCTCAAACGTGTCTCCCATGGGCTTCCAATTCATACCCATGCCTCCTCCATGTCCTCACGTCCACCAAGCCATCCACCTAAGCAAATTCGTCAACACAGCTCCTAATGGACGCTGGCCATTCCTCACCTACCCTCTCAGGGACTCCCTATCCCCAGGTGTCCCAGTCCACATGTCGCCCACCGGCGAAACGATCTGTGCCCGCTGCAACGTCTCCTACTGCTGCCGGGCCCTATTCATGCTCCACCTCGAAACTTCCCTCGACCACAACCTGTGCATCCTCTGCCGCTATACAAAGGATTTCCCGACCTTCACTCAGCTCCAGGATCATCTCGAGCAGGAGCATCTCTGGTGCGAACCATGCAACTGGTTTGCGCCTTCGTATGAAAGCCTAATGCAGCATTTCCAGCGTATGCACCTCATGTGCCCGATTTGCAAGGAAGTCTTTCGAAACATCAACGAGTATACGGGCCACGCGAACACGCACCGTCCCCTGACCGTGCCATGCTTCCTCTGCCCTGAGAAATTCGCTCTTCGATCCGCGGCGTTCAATCACATCGAATCTGGGACGTGCAGTGGCGGCGCTACAAAGGACGATATTCGCTTCGTCGTCAAGAATTTCTGGGCTAATCTATCCTATGAGCTCAAGGGGTATTGGGTTTCGGACAGTCATCTATTCGCATGCCAGCCCTGCAACAGGCAGTATCAGCGCTTGAGTGATTTGCTGCAGCACAAGGAGACCAAGTCTTGTCCCGAAGGATACAATTCCAAGGGAAACAGTATGACAGATCGGATGGTGCAGTATGTCCAGGAACAATTGCCTGTTCTTATTGAGAAGAGGAAGCAAGAAGGGAAGCTGGAAGCAGGTGTTCAGAAGCCGAAGCTTGTGGCTCCTGCGGCTGTTGTTCATCCTCGTGTTCATATCCTGCGCAGGGGACATTAGTGGAGTCACCTAGAATGGGTTTGGTTGTTAGCATTCTCCTGTGAATTGCGCCAGCTAGGATAGTTGCACAAGGCAATGCTTGTATGTATCATAGGCTTGGGTAGATTGTTTAAGCGGATAATGAAACTCTAAATTGCATGACTTCAAATAAAGAGTTGACATCCAAACAACATAATGGCCTAGCTATGCATCACAATAAAGAGATTCATTTGACAAGACGAAAGGCAAATGACAATCACCAACCCTCCATCTGCAACGGCCCACCATCCCATTCCGTCGTCCCATTCGTAGGCATCCCATACTCTCTCTCATCTACATCATTCAGCATATCCTCGCCATAGAGACCCCAGCCCATAGCATCCAACTCTCTGGTGAAGAAATCCCTCTCTTCTTCAAAAAGTGATGTACCCTCTTCTGCAATGTTCAGAACGTCCTTGTATTGACGTAGATGCCACCAGTGGGTGAGACCACGGAGCGCCTGTTCCAGAGGTAGAGCATCTTCGACTTCTGCGTCGACGTCTGACCCGGCTAACCAATCGTCTCGTAGCTCGGGGCGGCAGTAGAGGTATATAGCTGTAATGACGCGCATGTTGGTCTGGCGCCATTTGCGACCACAGTATGGGACCTGCGATTTGAATAATTTCAGGGTGTAGAGTCGAAGGTGAGGGTCTGGTATCTTTAGTCCCTTTCGAAGGATCGTACTGGACCTGTACTGCACAAGGAGAAGACAACGGTGTGCTTTGTCTCGTGTAATCTTCTGCATGATATGCAAATAGTTGATGACTGAAAAGAAGTTGCGGAAGGAGTAAGCTGTAATAGGGTCCTCTGGAACAGGTCCTGTCGGATACCCTAGTTCATCGACTTCTGGACGGGTAGCGCCATCGGAATACCCCTGTTCATTCTTTACAGGCGATGGACCTCGTACCGACGAGCTACCGTTCACTGATGCTCTACGACGCAGAATAGGGGGCGGTATAGCCTCCTCTTCCTCGTCCATTGATTCGTTTTCTATCGAAGCATCCTCTTCTGGTGGATCGTCGGAATGGAAACGGCAGAAATGGAAGAAGCTATACCAGAAATTAGCTGGAATCATCAGATATGACGATTCGAAATACATACCTGTACTCCTTGCGATCATTCTGCTGAGCAATCAGATGATCGACATCTTGATGAGCAAACATCTTTAGTATTAATGGAAGGTAATTCGAGTCTAGAAGCAACTGTGTCATGTACTCGAATTTGAGAATATCTGCCGGTAATCAGTAAGGAGACATCTACGCCTGAGATGGAAATTCATACGAGATCGTTTGAACCACTTCAGCAAGAGCAACAGAGCCCCAGATATGGCTTTTCCGGTGATTTCTCGTAGTCTGATAATATCAAGTTCTTCAACGTCGTTCAAGAAGTCCTCTCGTGTCCCACCATACGGATAGCCATTGGTCATGCTAGAAGATTGTCAGTGATTGATTTACTCAAGGAATTATTCGACTAACCCTGGACCATGACCACCTTGACCATTTGCCTGATTTATCATTGAACTGATATTGGTTAGAATGACTTTTAGCAGAACGATAACGATTGCTTGAAGATGCGGCATTGCTTGCTTCTATTTGACCGTTAGCCTTTTGTTTCAACATTTGTGACACGCACAGGACTTACATAGAAGCTCTCGACCGCATCTAACCGCCGCTGAACATCTTCATTCTCTGTTTCTGCTGCAACGGGTTTTCCACTGCCCCTTCGACTTTCTGATGGAGCCGGGCTTGTGTCTGAATGTTCCTCGCTATTTGTGCTTTCGTTCGTAAAATCGTCTGCATTCCAACCTCGCTCATACTTCATAAACCGCTCGCGTTCCTCCCATAGTTGACGGGTTGCCCGAGTCATCTTGACGTGACTGGAAAAGAGCTTGCCAGCCTCGATAATGGAAGCTGGAACATCGCTGCCCTCCCACTTCTTTCCCACTAAAGTGTCTTGCATTTCACTTGTACCTTTACCACCAATGTTGTTGCTCGAATCATCCAAAGGTGGGTACATAAAAGGGAAATGCTGATTCGTTTGGTAGTTCTGTTTCTTCGCTGCTTTACCGCTTGGTCCTATTGGAGATGGCGGTGGTGACGGAGCTGGTGTAGCAATATGTACTGGCTGATGGAGGATAGAACCGCTGCTACCAACTGCAGGCGGACCAGACACTCCATGTGTAGAAGCTAGCCGACTAGGATGGTTTGCAAATGGTGGAAGTATAGAGTTATGATCCAACTCTAGAGGTACCACTGGTGGAGGAGGGTTATAGGCTGGGTATTTTGACGTGACTTCCTGGCGAAAGATATGATAATCTAGGGGAGATGCAGTCAAAAAAGGCTCTCGACGATCAGCGGGATCTGTTGGAATGTCCATCTTCGGCTCTAACTCCTTCTTCGCATCCTCTAGACTCTGACTGCCGCCAAAGATGAGCATAATCGTTTTCCAAAAAAGTAAAGCAATACGGGTAAAAGGTATGGCGGCGGAATCCTCCCATCGCAATCCAGAAATGACCTTGACAAGAGTGATGAGTAGGCTTGGTTGCAATGCAGAAATGGCGTCCCGTAGTTTCACGTCCGTCTTGTCGATTGCTTCTTGTCTTCTGGCAACCTCGACGACGAAATACATACACGTGAGAATGAGATTCGCTTCACGTTCGCGAGCGATAAGATATGTGGCATGCTCTTTTTCATTATCCAGATCGACAGGATCGGTTTCCAGGGGGCTCGTTTCCTTGTCATATATGGACTTCATGTACTCGTAGAGTCTTGGAATACCACCACATTCGTGGATGAGAAGCACATTATCGACGATCCACTTGATCTGAAGAGATTTTGTCCTGGGGTTTTCTGACTCTTCCTCAGCAGTCGGGTTCTCAGGGTAGTCCTCTACAGTCCTCCCCCCAGTTAGCCCCCAAACACCACACATTGCATAGCATACTGCTTCTAGTGCTTCAATGCGAGTGTACAAATCCGAGTCATCGAGTCCAGTTAGAAGATGCTTCACAAATGATTTGCGAGTGCCAGCTTCCGCATCAAGCCATGAAGTACTAGTGTCGACCGAGTGTTGATGACAAAACTCTTTCCATTGCTGGTGAAACGAGACTTTAGACCCAACAAGCATCATTCGTTCTGGTTCACTGTACTGAAACCACTCGTCAAGCTCTTCAGGAAAAGGCTGAGTGTCGGCATAGCGAAAAGCATATACTTGTTGTTCAACTTTCGGAATGTCTTGAACAATACGCCTCAACTGCGCAAGGCTGAGAGAATCTGGAGCCAACTCTATTGCATTCTGGCCAGGAGCAGGAGGCGGTGGCTGCATTGGTGGAGGTGGTGCAGCAGCATCACGCGCGAGGCCTGGTCGCCCTGTAGGCCTAGCATTTCCTGAAATAGGGCCTGCTGGAATTTGCTTCTCAATAACCGGCGACGGTTCTAGAGCAAGACCATCGACAACCTCCGCCAATAGCTCTTCATCCGGAACAGGCGAAATATCGGTCCCAGTCTGATCGACCTCATCTGCTTTTACGATGACATGTTCGGGCTCATCGGCCTCAATTTGGTGGGTGGACATATTGTCGTCCGAACCTTACCACCACGGGTGGATAACATCAACAAGGAAAAAGGAGTCGTATGTGTAGAAGATGCACAACATCAAGGGTATCTTAGCATAGAATCAAATATTTCAAACCATGACGCCGATTAATGCATGGATACTGCCACCCGTCACCGTGGCCCTCGAGAAATCATTATGTCTTGTCCCTTGACTGTGTCACTGTGAAGGAGATGAATTGGATGTGGCTATCGAGGCGGTCAAATGTGGGACGAGATCACGTGATCAATCTCGACTTTTGTTGGTCTAGATCTTTGTTACTCTTACAAGGACTTGAATCTTTTGATATGACTTCTAATTATGAAGTATTTGATTATATATTTGCGGATATATGTCGCATGTGCAATGGAAGAGCCACTCGAGATAAATATACAGTTCGCTTCATTATAAACAACCACTCAATCCGACTTATGCGCGTCACTATGTTCACGACGCTTCAGCTTTCTCTGGGCCTCCCAACGTTGCCATCCGGCCTCGGTAAGATCCTCACTCACCACCAAATCTCTAATTCGCAGGGCTCGTGAAAGAGTCAAGTCTAGACCCCATTCGACCCACCCGGAGCTTCGCAGGTAGCCTACGAACGAGAACCACACAACGGAGAATATGATTCCTGCTGTGAATCCCGCCAGAACCTGTCTCTTGGTATGGTAGTTCAAGTATAGTCGGCTGATGGCTACGGCACTGGCGCCAACACAGGCGAGGAGCGAGAGCGCAACTCGTTGGACAAAAGTCACCGCGTCCGGCGTAAGAGAGTAATTTGGTTTGTGTCTGAGAAGGAGGAACAGTATCGCATAACAGGAGAAGTAGGCGGCAAATTGCGCGTGGGACGAGGGCATGCCGTAGCCTTTCCCGTGCATGTCTGTAGATCAAATAAGCTTGCGGCCTTGCTAAGTATTCTGTTTCTATGATTGATGCGTACACTGAGGCCTCTCCTCGCGAATGAGCCTCTTCAAGCCAAAGTTCAAAGCTTCACAGCCCATTTGACCGGCAAACATCAACAGTACCTCCACCTCCCTCGAAGCCCAAATGAGTGTAACGTAGATGATGCATAGCGCTTGCGGGACGAGAGCGAGCCAGGCCGAAGCATACGAGAGGAGGTCGTTGGGATTCTAGCAGTTCCAGTCAGTACTATCAATAGTTGAATGTACGACTCGAATCTTGTCTCACATAATGTACATGGGTCAGCGAAAGGGAAGCCAGAGGCTGATCAGGAGCCGACATTTTGCCGGGTAGACAGGGGTCGGTTGGATATCAAACTTTGATTTCGGCGACGCTGCTTTCAAGAGGAATAGAACATAATGGCGGCCAGCGCATACAAGTCCTTGTATTGACGAGGATGTGTGTCAACAGAAGAAAAGACGGACTGAGTCTCTCTCTTTCTGTTCGTCGCTTTGTCTTCAAGCCGGCCGGTTCGCATCGAAAGCTTGGGCCGCCAATGGACCACCAGCAAGACTCACGGCAGCCAATCAGGCATCCTATCGACACCTTGAGGCTTGCTGGCCTCGGGCATTAATCTCACGTGACAGCAATCAAGTCACGTGGACTGACGTGGGGGCATTGTTTGGGACGGAAGGAAGTGAGGGGCAAGGGCGCGCCTGCCAAAAGTGGTTGATGGGCAGCTCTGATTCGGTTCGGTGGTTTGCTGCTAAGTAAAATAAAGTCGCATTCTCAGACTCCTTCCAACAACTCACCTCTCGCCCAACACAACCTGGAACGGGCATCCAAATTTCTTCTTTTGATTCCATCCCGCTCATCAAGGGTGTTGATGCCCACGCCGGCGGTTGTGTCCATTGACGTTGCTGTACGTGTCTCCGTCTGTTCCCAGCATCACGGAGGAATCCGGTAGTCCGTCGCATACGATCAAACCATGAAGACTTATCCCACACCACGCCTTTCTTCAACTTCTCCGTTGCGCCAGCCAGCATCGCCATCACCGTCACCGTCACTGTCGTCGTTACCGTACCCCACGCTATACGATTCTTCAGATCCGCATCCCGCTATTTTAGGTCACGTCTGCAGAGACGTAGTGATACCTCCCTGATCTTGGTGCAGTACCTGGAGTGGTGGACCAATCCCGTTTGCCGAACTTTTTCCAGCAGTCTGTCGCCACATCACTGTTTTTGGCTCTACACTATTATAAATTGTTCGATGGCTTGATAATCTGATCTTTCAGATTTTCGGAGCGCATTCCAGAAGTTCATTATCTTCCTTGTTCAACCATGTCTCTTTAACAACTACACAAAGGTTCTAGAGCTCTGTGTTTGGCAGGAGGGTTAGGCTCTGACATTTTATATCACCACTGAGCACCTGATTTATCTGTCGGTATCTCATGATGGCAATCCCAACTTCCATACCCGAGGAGGATGACCGCTCCATGGAGCTCTCCTCCATCGCCGCCATCTATCCCGAAATCCGAATTGACGAAAGATATCCATTCAGAGCGTCCCTAGACATACCTGTAGCGCCATCGGTTCCCATACACGTACGATTTGAGCAAGGCTCTGAACCTTTTCAAGCCCCGATGACACCGCCGACATCGTTGGACACAAATGGTACGAGTGGAAAAGTTGATATTTTCAATCTCAACAATGCCAATGTCGCCGAAAATGTACATGACGACGTTCATGCTATCTCACATTTACCGCCCGTGACACTTGACATCGAACTTCCTCTGGGATATCCATCAGAAAAACCTCCGATCTTCAATATTAGCACCAATCCTCAGTGGCTATCGCCTAGACAGCTGGCAACATTGAAAGAGGATGGTAACCGCCTATGGCTCGAAGCCGGAAAGGACATGGTGGTCTACACATACATCGACCACATACAGCAAATGACAGATGGTGTTTTTGGAATTGCTCGCGACCATGGTGACGAGATCACGCTTCCACGCGGCTTGAAGATTGCACTTCTTGACTTCGACATGAAAGCTAAAAGGGAGAAATTTGAACAAGAAACATTTGAATGTGGTGTATGCCTGGAGCCCAAGAAGGGGGTGAATTGCCACCGCATGCTACTGTGCTCTCACGTTTTTTGCATTCCTTGCTTACAAGATTTTTACAACACCTGTATAACAGAAGGAGATGTGGACAGTGTCAAATGTATGGCGCCAGATTGTGGCAGAGACACCAACCCGACACATGACGCTGTTCAGGAGCCTGAAGATGCGGCCTCTCGTAAGAGGAAGAGAAGGAAGAAAGACCGCCTTATCAGCCCAAGTGAACTCCTCCAGATCCCGTTGGAACAAGAAACGGTGCAGCGGTATGTCTTTCTAAAACGAAAGAAGAAGTTAGAGTCGGATAAGACCACGGTCTATTGTCCTCGCCAATGGTGTCAAGGAGTCGCTCAATCGAAAAAACACCCGAAGCCTGTGAATCCCATGGCGGACGACTTTGATGATTCAGCGGATGAGGACGATGCTGCCGTTGAATTTGACCCATTGGGCGAGGAATCTCAGCTTCCGCCAATGGCGGACAGGGTAGCTGTCTGCGAGGACTGTCTTTATGCATTCTGCTGTGTTTGCAAGAAGGGATGGCACGGCGAGTTAGCGAGATGTTCACCAAGACGGGAAGCCGAACTCACAGCAGAAGAGAAAGCTACGGAGGAATATCTCAAGCTGTACACCACGCAGTGTCCTACATGCAAGACGCCTTGTCAGAAGAAGATGGGATGCAACCACATGATCTGTTTTCAGTGCGGTACACATTTCTGTTACCTCTGCACAGCCTGGCTTGCAGAAGACAATCCTTACAAGCATTTCAATACTCTTGATAGCAGCTGCTACAACCGCCTGTGGGACTTGGAGGGTGGTGATGGCATTGATCCAGATGGCGCTGAAGAGCTACATCGCCCGCCAGAGAATCTAGCAGATTTTGATTCCGAACCTGAATCTGAAGATGACAATCTTCAGGATGACCCGGACGATGGTCACGACCAACCAGTCTGGGAATTCAGTCCTGATAATAGCGACAGCGACAGCGACGACGATGATGGATTAGGCCGTCGGAGACCTCCACCACCTGCCCCAGTGCCTCCTCGAGTGATACCCGTCGCCGGCAACCCAGATGGCGAACCAGGCTTCAACCCTCGTGGTTTGGACGCCGCAGGACGAGCTGTAGCCGCAGAACGTCAAGCCCAAGCTCTAGCCATGGCCCAAATCAGGGACCGCCCCGGCGCAAGAGAAGCCTTTCCACGCCCACCCGTCCGACCCGGCGCAGGACTCCAACCCCGCCGTCATGCACCCGGCAACCAACCCGTGAGACAAGAAGGCCTCCAACGATTCCTAGAACTAGTCCAAAACGACCAAGAAGATGAATGGGACAGCGACGAGCTGAACGAATGACGTGTACCTTGTACTTTTGCTCCAATTGATGCATACAAACATACATACGTCCTTGACGATTTACGATATTTATGGTTATGGTTACATTTTTAGAAGGGGAAAAAATCATTAGCATCTTCATCATCATTATCATATTCATTCAGCATTTGTGATTTGAGCGTGTTTCGTTGATGTTTTGCATCTCATCTGTCAATAGACTCTATTCCGTCAAGTTGTCGCATCGATTTGACAGACGACACATTGCTTTCGCGAGCCAACATTAATCTTGCATTCTATACTGTTTACGAAGCTGAGACGAAGTTATGTTTTAACTATTTCTGAATTGTGACTAAATAAATAAACTACTTATCTCGCTAAAAAACAGTGTCAAATAAATGCAAATACCAAAAACAAAAAGCAAGAACCAGGGGATCGAAGACCACTTCAGATCCGTATGCTAATAGAAAACCAACAAGAATATGCAAACAACAAGAAAGAAAAACAGAATAGAGTCCAACAACCATTAACAAATATCAAGTAAATAGGGTATCTTTGTCCAACGCCAGGCTGTGTCTATGATGATGAAGGTAAGGAAATGGTTGTAGAGAGTGGATCTGGGTATACCAGGCCAAGGCAGGTAAGGAATGATGGTTGGTCCGATGTGGCGTGTAATCAATATATATGAAAGAAAGCAGGAAAGAAGGAATAAATGAGTGGGAGGTGAATGTTATTATCGATCATGTGTCCCGAGCCCCTTTAGAACAACACGCTTATTCCGACCAACGGACGGGATATCGCTGACACTGCGCATACTCATTCTGGACGAATTGTGTAGTTCACGCTCGGTGCGATGGTCGGTGTGTTTCTGTGTCGGTGGCTTGACGGTTATTGATGAGGTTCGACGTGCTTGGCCGATGACATCTTCCACCCAGGCTTCGCTCTCCGGGGTCATGGAGACGTGTCTGGTCCGTGGCTTGGGACCGGCTAAGCCCAGAGGAGTGCTGGAGTGGGAGAGAGGGGTTCGTGCAGATCCGGGATGGGGAGAGTAAACGCTGGAACCATCTCCTAGGATTGATGATACGCTGACTGAGTTCAGGGAGGATATGGATGTTCGTCGACCGACTGATGGGAATGAAGGAAGTGGAAGACTGTCAGTTGTGGGTTCAACATCATCGATGGCCAGTTCAGGAAGTTCCGATGGTTTGGAGATTCGTCTGGTTTTATGAACTGAAAGAGAAGAACCTGGTCGGTTGCCCGGAGTCGGTATAGCTGTAGATCCTTTTGGACTAGTCTGAGCGATGACTGTAGCAGCTGCTGACGTGGTTGACCCTGGAGAGGTTGTTGTTGCCGGCAGACCTTTGACTTCGACATGGCTGCTTGATGGAGTCTGACGGCCGTGATGCATTACATATTCACGAAGGTACTCGCCCAAATCAGCCCAGCCTCCACCAACACGGACCATGACCCGTTCGCCGTCCTCACCAACAGTACGAACAAACAGCTTGGTTGGCTCTGTTTTTCCACGATGGTGCAAATGATAGACCTTGACAGTCTTGTCTTCACTTTTGTGGGAAACAGTGCGTCTTTGCCTGGACGACGGGGTGAAGCCTTCTGATGGTGTTGGTGTACCGGCTCGGCTAGGGGTGGAAAAAGGTGATCGCGCTTTGAGCCGAGGTTTCTTTGACGAAGACATGGACGATATTACCGACTGCTGGTCATAGTCTCTGGCAACGTTGTTACTGAGACGAATTCTTCCAGGGATGGTTGTGAGGATAGAGTGGATTTTCTCTTGTAGGTCGCTATCAGCTTCATGAACGGGTCGTATCGCAAAAGATCCGCCATCTGTGGAAAATGAATATCGCCTGCGCATGTCACTGGCACCGTTGCTAGAGACATGAGAACCAATGCTCTCCATACTTGGCTTGTTCTGCAAATGATGTTTAGGTGCCTGTAACAGGTCGCTGGTAGAAGACTTTCGACGCCATGGTGTCGGTTCTGAATCGACATCGTAAGGCGAGCCAAGTCTAGAGCGTGAACGAACTCTTTCGGCAGACTCATAGCTAAATGAGTCGGATTCGACTCGGTTTCCCGTTCCAACTACTTTGTTTAGTGAAGATATGGTACCTCTCATTAAACTTGAGCTAGGACCACGTATAGCTCGGCGAGGAATTGCATTAAGTGGAGGCGATTCACTTCTGTTGCGGAACCTAGGACTTTCAGTGTCTTCACGCAAATACTGTGATGTATCTTCACGCGAGGACGCGCTGTCCGAATGCATTTCTTGACTGAGCGAATAGCTTCCGTCGTAATTATCGTTGATGAATCGTTGTAAAGGTAGACTGGCATCATTGCTATGTTTGTACGTCTCCAAATCCTGCAAAGCTGAACTACTCAATTGCGGAGAGCTTTTTTCACGGACTGTCCGATCGCTGGTGCTGCTAAACACTCCTGGTGAGAAAGGCACAGAAGAACGATAGCTTTGACCGGATGTCTTTCTTGAATGAGGTTGCGCTGCTTGATGGCTTTGAAAAGGTCGAGAAGAGATGTCTTGTTCAATTGAGGACTCAATTGATTGAACCGGTATATCGGGATGTAGAGGAACGTTTTGTTCAAGAAATGGACCAAAGCTCTGACTCTCAGTTGCCATGACTTTCATAGGTGATTCGACCAAAGAGCTCTGGGGCGTCTCTTTGATAGCGGCATCTTCTAGTGCGAGCGATGGTGTCATAACAGAATGTGGGCTTTCAGAGTCTGGATTTCGTGGCGAAGATTCGCCTGCATCTGATTCTGGAATAGATGCATCCGAGTTTGATTTTTCTATAGTACGCTCACGAATCTGATCTAGGTTGTCACCTTCGACGGTATTGGGATAATCGACAGTCCTTGTCGCCAGCTGCATCGTAGGCGCGGCTTCTGTTTTCGAAAGGTGTTCACTTGGGATCTGACTCGGAATTGTTATTGTGACGTCGTCCTTATCGATATTGACATTTGACACTTCTGTCAGCTGTGGTTCGTGCTCCTGGAACTCTGCGGAGGACACATCTCTTCCGAGATCTGTTTGCTGCTGCTCATCTTGACTGATAACCGTTGGCATGACAGCAACTGGTATAGTGTCAGATTGCTCTTCTGTAGTAGCCTCGGCTTGTACTTCATGAGAAGTGCCAGAAGCATCACTGTCAGATTCTGGTATAGGCGGTGGCTCCGATGGCTCGGTATGGTTCTGTACGGACTCTGGCTCAGAATCCTCAGATATTGACTCCTCAATCACTTCGAGAACAGGAATAGACTTTTTCACTCGAAGCGGTATAGTTGATTCTTCGACCTCGTGATTTGTTGGAGCATCGACCTCGATTGCTTGTTCATAGTCATCACTGGGCCCCATTATCGGAATGGGAGAGTTTGCATCATCTTCTGCTTGTTCAAGTTCGGCTGTAGCTGTTGGGATAGCTACCTTAGGAGTGTCATCATGAGATTCGGATGGTGAATGGGATTTCGTAATCGTGACTATCGGTGTAGGAATTTCATTCTCCGTAGGCGAGTCTTGAACATCTTCTTTATTGATCGTGGGTAATAAAGTCGTATCTGCGGTAACGGTAGGAACGCTGTCGATAACGTCGACTGGAAGGGCATGGATGATATCTTCTGGCGAGGGTACCATGCTCTGTGATGTTGTGTTGACATCTGGAATGGGTTCGACGGTCTCGACGACGGTACAAGAGGCCGAATCCTCGTGAATTTGAACATCTTCTGTCGCATCTTCATCAGGTGGTTGGTCTGTCTCGGCAATATCACGTTGTAACTTGTCATTTCCGATAGCGGGCTGTGTAGGTGCTTCAAATTCGGAGAATACCCATACTTTCTCAATTGCCATCGTTCCCGTTAGCTGAACCCAGGATGCAAAATCTGTCTCCAGCGCATCCATCTTGTCAATCCAGGTTTCCGGTATAGAGTCCTCTCGACCCTCTAAAGCATCAAGAACAGTGTCCATCCGGGACCCAGCTGTACCAATGAGTTGAACGAGTTCCTCCCGTCTGGAATTCGAATCGAGCATGGAATAACGCTTATTTCGTTGGGATTCCTGAGTAGCATCCAATACAGAATCAAGGGATGCGCGTGCTGTATCCAATGAACTCAATAGACCCGGTATCTGGCGCAACACAAGCAATCGCACGGTCCAAGTATCCAGCAGCATATTCAATCGCGCCAACGTAGGCAAAGCTCGGAGTATAGTGGCCGTAATGACAGCGGTGAAATCGCTTAGTTGCACGTGTGTAAATGGAGGAGCGGAAATCGCACTGAGGGCACTGTGTGCCGATGATGGACGGGATCGACCTGGTACATGGACGTTCATGATGTGTTCCTTGAGTTCGTCCACGTTCAAACCGTCCATGTCGTCTCGGATTTGCTCCAGTCGAGCTTCATATTCGACAACTTGTCGGGCTGGAAGACTACCCCAGTATTCCGACTGGTTATCCAATGGTGAGATAAAGCCTTTGCCTTGTTGTACGCCGAGCCCCTTTGGCCATTGCCATGCTTGTAGTTCCTTGAGCCATTCTCTCAGCTTTTTGGCAGCTAGTGCTGCCCGGGCTCCGAGTAATCGATCTTCAGGCGATGCTTGTGAAATGCTTCTGGTAAGGAGATCCTTCGCGTAGCCCTCATGCCTAGTCACTGCATTAATGGCGGCGAGGGCATCGAGGATTGCTTCCGGAGAGAGCTTCCCGAGAAGAGGGTCTTCGTCAACCGGCAGATGTTGTAGATGTTGCCTTCGCTTCGGGGATCGTAACGGACTGTGGGGAGACGACGGCGGAGGAATGCGGACTGTGGAGAACGAGAAAGAGCGACTGTTGGACATTGTAGCCATCAAGGGGGTTTTACATACAACCCAGTATGTAAGCTATTGGATTCTTCACTCGATAGCGAGATGGGGAACGTTCGGCAGCAGATGCCCTTTGAAAAAGAAATAAGTAGACTTGTGATGCCTCCAGCCAAGCATGCTGAGCTGATGTGATGTGGTTGTTTGTTTCTGCCGAGTTCAGCTCCGGGAGAGCGGCTTGATGACAGAGGAGGACAAAGCTGACTGTAGGATAGAGATGGCCGTGAGAAGAGCACGATGATGACAGATTTCGACCAAGGCTTAGCGAATTGCTTACAAAACGAGTGGGGTGGCTGGTGATTAATGAATGGCACAGTCATACAATGACCGAAGGAGAGTTCTGCAAGGTGGCAGTGGACGGCGGTTAATGTGTGCGTGTGGGATAACGAGCGATCTTTGTCTCCGATCAGCGAGGAATCTGGCGAAAACGAATGGAAACTGAAGAAATTCAAGGTCGAGTATGTATTCTAGAAGAAACAAATCCGAAAGGGGCTTGAGTAAGCAAGAAGGAAATATTTTGGAGGTTGAAGATAGTAGATTGAGGTTTGATATGGCGCTTGCCTGTTTTGATCGCACTATTGATTGGCGATGCCCCATTTGTCATCGGCTGATCTATTTGGGGGAAACGGAAGATAACCTCCGGAATCTTCAAGATCTCTTCAAAATATCTTGGATTTCATTATGTTCTATTATTTATAAACACATAAATGACACGATGACAATGAAGTTGTTGTCAACCTCAGTATTTCTCCTTACCGCGTCTCACGCGTCACACCCAACAAATGCCCCAGCCAATCAGCGCTCTCTATTTGGGTGCTATCCGATAAGCCTCAGGCATCCAGGCACTTGTATGTCACTAGCCCTAACCCTAATTGATCATTGCCCTAACTGTGAATTTCTATTCTTCAAGACTGCTTCAGACTTCCTTCAGTCAATTTACTGCTGCATAGCAGCCTGAAGAAAGCTCTGAGATGACTCGGCACTGAATAAGTGCTCCACAGCCCATTGGCCCTTATTGATCGCTTCAACTGCACGGGGAAACATCGCTTCCTCGTACTCTACGACTGCAGAGTCCAGGTTATTGAGTCCGTGCTTAATGATCTGCCTGGCCAATTCGACGCTGTCGTGCAAGGCATTGTTGACGCCATCTCCGCCGGGTCCGCTAGAAGAAAATAGTGTTAGTAACTTGCTTAACCACGCGCTAGTTAGTCTTACGTTAAGTGTGCAGCATCCCCCAGCAATGTCACCCCCGGAACATGTTCCCAAGGCACAGACGCCCTTGAGATAGAGTACAATGGCCAAGACCGATAATCATGGGTGGCAGACTGAATCAGTCTCCTGATTTCTGGAGACCATTCAACAAACTCATGCTGCAGCAACGACTGCCATAAAGCCGATGGATCGTGAAGTTTCGTTGGGTCCGGATTCCAGTTTTCAGGAAGTTTCATGCCCACCGCGAGATGATAGGAGCCATCACCAAGGTAATGCAAGAAGAATTGCCGCCCTTTGCTCAGGGCTAGGTAATTTCCATTTCCGACCATCGAGATCAACCAGGAATAGTATGGGTTGTCTGGCTTGAGGAATGTGGTGAAGAAGTGAGTGCCGAGGTATTGAGGCTCAGCAGGCGTGAGCTATGAATTCTTATTAGCCAAGAATGTCTTTCATAGTGTTGACTGACAATTTTGTGCTTACCAATTTCCTGACTTTGGACCAAGCGCCATCTGCGCCTACAACAAGACGAAATCCAGATTTTACACTACCATCTGTGAAATGGAGCGAGTGTGATCCGCCGCTATTTTTCTGCACACGCTCGATCTTGCATCCCCAGCTAATTCTGCTCTCCGGAATAGAGCCGAGAAGAAGTTTCTGCAAGTCCCTTCGATCAATCTCTGGTTTATCTTCATTGCTATCTCCGGAGACTGTAGCATAAACAACACCGCCTTGGGAATCGACAAATTTCACAGGCACACCCCAACGGGCAATTGATTTGAATTGTTCCATCAAGCCAGCTTCTTCCAAAGCAGCCTGTCCTGAGCCTTTGTGGATATCGAGCGTGCCACTGCTGGAATGCTCGTCGGCCCATAAGGCAGACTCAACTCGTTCGAATACAACGTAGGGGATATTGGCGAGCTCAAGGAGTCGTGCGAAAGTGAGGCCAGCTGGACCGGCGCCAATGATGGCGATAGGTGCTTGAGAGGAAGCCATTATAAGAGGAAAAATGAATTCTTGGTGATTATGCGTAAGTACTTACTCTGAGCATCCTACCAGGACCAAATAGTGATTTATATATACGAGAGTAATACGACCTCGGAGCTTAGGGCTGCGTGTATAGCAGCTCGGGAGCGAATGGCCTCGCACCCGAGTACCTACAACTTCATCATAATTCCGACCTCCAGGAGCTAACAAAAGCTTCCACAACTTTTTGCAACTTCCGAAATATCAAATACCGAGGGCCTGCCCAACCTTGAATAATGGCAAACGACTTGAAGAATACGAAGACGTTATTTCGTTCCGAGAACATGCGACAAGATGCGTCGAAGGTAGGCAAGCTGGTTTATTCAATATTCCTCTAGCGTCTACGAGACATTCAGGCATCAGATAAGTACCTACCCAGTTCCTAGGGCATTTTTATCAAATGTTTTTATACTGCTAGGGTTAAACGGGACTAATCGGCTGTCAACATTCAGGCACAGGAACATGGAGTCACTATGATGCAATGAACCTAAACTCCAAAGAGGCCATTTTTATATAAACACGCCCAAAGACAAAGAATCAATTACTTCTCAAATACACCCTAATTTCAGCACCCGGCATCGACTCAGCCAGCTATGGTGGAACGAAATCAGTATGCGGGTACCCCTGGGACAGCTTCGGTGGCATCCTCCGTTGGGCCGCCCAAAGCACTGGGAGAAAGTAAACCATTCATCACCAATATAGGAATATTCCATTTGCTGACCGAGTGTAGAAATCCTGGCAGATGTTCCAACAGAGCTTTCGACCGAGTTGAAACGCCTTGAGGAGATGTTCATTGTCGACAAGGAGAAGTTGAAGCTAATCACTGAGCATTTCGTAGGAGAGTTGGAAAAAGGTGACCCTTTTCATGCACAATTGAGTCCTGCTGATATTAGACGTAAGAGCGGCACTAACGAGCATCAGGGCTGACGGACGATGGTGGTGATATTGTATGTTCAAGTACTTCATTGTCGATTCTCTGAGCAATTAGGCTGACAAGTATGCACAGCCGATGAACGTGACATGGTCATTTGGGTATCCTACCGGACATGAAACCGGCAGTTACATTACCATAGACATGGGCGGCACCAATGTACGAGTCTGCAATGTCGTCTTGACTAACGGCAAAGGGGACGTGGACCTCGTTCAAGAAAAGTTCGTTATGCCAGAAGGTCTCAAAAAGAGTAATGCAGAGAAATTGTGGGACTTTCTTGCCGATTGCACAGCTAAGTTTTTGGAAAAACATAAGCCGGGCACCGGGGAAGTGCTACCGCTCGCCTTTACGTTTTCGTTTCCTCTGACACAGCCCAATATCCGAAGTGGGATCTTGCAGAGATGGACTAAAGATTTTGACGTGGATGGCGTAGAGGGTGAGGATGTCGTTCCCCAGCTGGAGAAAGCGTTTAAAAAGAGGGTATGTTGTTATTCATTTCGTCTCAGTGCCTTTCTAACGAAGTATAGAATGTACCAGTCAAAATAGTTGCCGTTGTCAATGACACCACAGGCACCCTTATTGCTTCTGCATACAAAGACCCGAATATGAAGATCGGAGGTATCTTCAGTACCGGTGTCAACGCGGCCTATATGGAAGTCTGCGGTGCAATTCCCAAGATCAAACACTGCGGATTACCGTCCGATCTCGAAGTCGCAATCAACACGGAATACGGCGCCTTTGATAACTCCCAAAAGGTCCTACCACGAAGCCCCTTTGATCGTATCATTGACGAGAACTCTTCACGACCAGGGCAGCAATTATACGAAAAAATGGTGGCTGGGTTATATATTGGAGAAATGCTTCGTCTTGTTCTGCTTGATCTGCATGAACGGAATCATATTTTCAGGGGTCAGGATGTTTCGTATCTCCGACAGAAGAATTCTATTGACTCGCTATTCTTGTCGACTGTCGAAGAGGATAAATCGGATGCGTTACACGACATTGCGTTTATTTTTAACAGTGCTCTGAACATCAAAGCGATCGACTACGAGTTGAAAGTAACCCGTTACTTGACCGAACTGATTGCAACTCGTTCTGCTCGGCTATACTCGTGCGGTATTGCTGCCATCAGCAAGAAGAAGGGTTTGGATGCGTGTCATGTAGGTGTCGACGGATCTGTTTTCAATAAGTATGCCCATTTTAGAAATAGAGCCGCGCAGGCTTTGAAAGAGATTCTAGAATGGCCAGAGGGTTTGTCGGATCCTATCTCACTCTATTCGGCAGAGGATGGGTCAGGGGTAGGGGCAGCCCTGATAGCGGCGTTGGCAATGCAAAGATCTGACGGCATTGAAGCAAATAAATGCGGTCGATGATACGTGGAGAGGATAGAATAGCCGATAGTACCTTTTCTTTGATTAAGGAATGAATAGCAGACTTGGAAACAGATATCAAGTGGCCGAGTCCCGCCTAATAGCACTTGAGGAGTCGGCTGTGATTAGTCTAACAAAATTGAGCGCCTCTGTATAGAATACTCAGACCTGGGCATCTACATAGATTCTTAGTAAATGGATTCTTCTAAAATACAAGGACGTTAAGGATACCTATATTTCAAGCCGTAACCCTAACCCCCTATCCTGCATTTCGCTATTTTTCTTCAATTAATCTACGGCACTCATTTTTGTCCTGCAATAACACTGGCGGGATATTTCCTCTACCTGGAGCTGTGGTCTTCGACTATTAAATTTGTGTTTCTGGCACCATATACCACTTAATATCGAAGGGAAAGATGCGATAGGGTTAGGGTTATTATAGGGTCAGAAGTTATACCGATAGTGCACGGGCCAAGTAGTCGTTCTTTCCTTCCTCCACTTAACGCGTCCCCAACTTCCTCCACGACAACCTCGCGTAGACTTTGCACTTCACCAACACACCCTGGACAATGAGAATGCCTTGATTGTTGAAGACTAATCTTTATCTTACTCGAGTGAGGACCTTACAATCACAACAGGATGCGGTTCCGAAGTCAGCTTACCAATGTGGGCACCTTTGCAAGTAAGGCACCATCCACGCTACACCGAAACATTGCACCTGACCAGAAGCTTCATAGAACTTGCCGCCTCTCTCAACTCCTTGGGGAAGATTTGCTGGATGAGGCTGGAACGGGAAACTGTGCACTTTACTATCATTCCCGACCAAGGGACACAAGTCTGGGCTGTGCTGCCAGCGGTCAGTTAGACGACCATTACTACAGGAGTTTTCAATGCTGACTGCGCGATTAGGAAGCTATATTTGATGAAAGTTACGTGCTTGAAGCCGCAGCTGGTGCCGTCAACCTCGAGGTTCCCATTGCTGCACTTTCCCGTGCTCTCCGGTCTGCAATTGGCGACAAGTCTGCTCAGTTACGGCTGACGCGGAAAGGAAACGTCCCGCTGCTTGCCCTTACCGTTGTCTCGTCTTCATTAGTCCCAGGAAATATTCCTGTCGGTTCTGAAGTTGACGAGTTTGGTGGAATTGACCATGACCAGAGCCAGTCGGTTGCGCGGGCTAGTGCTCCTCGTGAGCGCGAAACAGTAATCACCCAGGAAATACCGGTCAAGGTGTTGCATCAATCTGCGGTTGAAGGCTTACATGAGCCCCGCTGTCGAGATCCGGATGTTCACATCATCTTACCAAATCTAGCACAGCTAAAAGCAATCTCAGATCGCTTCACGAAACTTGCAGCGAGCAGTGGCAAGTCAAGCGGAGGAGCTTCGCTGGCTTCTGGCACAACTGGCCCGAAATTGCAACTGAGTGCCAATATGCATGGCTCGCTCAAGATCGGGATTGCAACGGACTCATTACGCATCTCAAGTGTCTGGACAGGATTGACCAACCCACCACTTGATCCGAGACAGATGCAGGGTACAGATATGGACCAGCTTCCCAGTGAGCGGATGAGACAGCTCGGTAATTCGGACGATGACGATGAAGCGGGGTGGGCTAAAGTAAGAATTGACGGGAAAGACTGGGGGAGGGTACTTAGTGTGGGCCGTCTAAGCCCTAAAGTTGTGGCTTGTAGGTCACTCTTAGTCTGTTGCAAGCTCAGAGCTAACCACTCGTTTAATCAGGTTTTATACACGAGACGGCTTTGATACTCTATGTCTATTTACGCGGTGGCCTTTCAGGAGAGGAGTCGTGCTTGACGGTTAGTATATCAAATCTATATCTGTCTGCTCTTTGCTCACTAATTAGTATTACATCAACTCCTACTCAACTTGAACTTGAAGAGTATAACTCAACATATGACATCTGCACAACCCATTCCTTGCAGGAGGATATACTCTTCAGACCCAAGCATTACGGCTCTTCGAGTAACTAGACCAAACGAAGTCAACGGTCAACACTTTGAACCAGGCTACGCTTTTGCCATACGATATGTCAAATGAATCCTATGATCTGACTAGCTGCATGTGCTATTTCAATAGGCTGGATGGCGATTCCTTTCTGTTTCAAGTGGTTTTACTCTAAGATTGAAGGACTTCTCGAATGATCGTCGATGCCTTAGGGGATAGCATACAGGGATGCGATTGACATGGTGGCGGTCATTGGATATCACATTCGATATCCGCCATCATAGCAATTCAAATAGTCGCAACCACCCAGAAGGCAAAGCATTTGCTCCTTGCGATGAATTATTATATGCCTCTCTTTGATATCGATCGAAACCGAATATTGTACTATCATCTTCAATCCATCGCAGTGTCACCCAGGTAACTGTTCAGTTGAGACGTTATTGATGTAAAGCTTGACGGCAGGACGCTGTCAAGGATCGGATTGCGACACCGCATAAACAGTCACTATTCCTCGCATTAGAGCGATCACACGAGTATTTGTCGAAGATATTTCAATGCTTCCAGAAATATAGAACCAAGAGTGCAACTACCGGCTGTCGCATCATCCGAGTGTCTGACATGAACCCGAACGGTTTCGGTATTCCAGAAAGAAAAAGTAACAATGCTGGAACACTGCCACGGCCTCGGAACAAGCGAAAACAGAAAAGTGTTGGACGAAAGGCGAATGTGATGTGTTATCTCGGCCACCAGGATAATCGGACAGCGCTGTTTTGATGTGGAGTGCGCAGATGCAAGGGGTCGGAGCCATCAACTTTATTTGAGCAGGAAATCTTTCCCCCCCCTCCCCACTCGATATATTCATTGCTAGATTTTTCGATGGAACCACATGTCTGCATCTCGTACTCAGGGCACTGACGCATTCAATCCATGCATTTGGGCAATTACTGTTTGTCGCTTACGCATCGACACCACTTATCCGGCTGGCCCTGCAGCCAAGCTCTGACCTTCGACTGGTTTCTCATCCTTTAACGCTGTTCGTCATGGCTAATAGTGTTAAAGACCATGCGAGGGACGATGGATCAGAAGGTTACCAATCGTTTCTTTGGGTCGACTCTTTCAACGCAACTTGTGTATGGATAAACGCGAACCTCCGCCGAAATCCAACATACCCGTGATATGTGATAAAGGGGGGAGTCCGATAAGTTTAACTGACCATTTTTTTAAAAGGCACTGAGTAGCTAGCCTATTGCTGATAACATAATTGCGTTTTTGAGTTATTCTCTTCCCTAAGCACTTGTGTATGCGCATCAATATTTGAACACCATGCAATGCCAGCACTGCCCAAAACGTTTCTTTGATAGGTGAGATGTCGTTTTTCTTCACAAATTTGCTTGCTTTTTGAATACTTTGCATTCCGTTCTGACCAAAGCTATCGCAGAAACGAGTTCGACCTTCACACCCAATCTCACAGCGACCGACAGCGAGAAATCCAAAACCCAAAGACAGAAATCGGAGCATTTCTCCAGGCAAACGCTCCGGAGGGGCCGCGAAGAACTGTTTTACAAGCATCGACTTTGCTATCGCATTGGAATGCCACGGGAGGGAAAAGTACGAACAACCCTCCTTCCACATGCGGATTCGGGGGCGCCACTGATGGGAAATCAGATTACGACCAAGCGAGTGCAGATATCAAACATTTTCAGGATGTTCTACGAAAGTTTCCACCCCGGCCCAATAAAGACCTTTATACGATAGAGCTCAACGATGTTTCTTGTGCTGACTGCGATGCAATATTTTCATCAAGGTGAATATTGAGCCAAGGTGCGTGGGTATGAGGACCATTCTAACGAAAAACAGCGCCGAATTGGACAATCATCGCTTCTCAAAATTCTGTCCTGGTGCAGCGATCGTGGTTCATGTCATGATGAGAGATAAGTAAGCGGACACTTCATGAGGATGGTCGGATGGAGCTGATATTGACCAATATCTTCACAGCCTCATCAACAAGGGCTATAGGATTGAGAAAAGATTGGTTCCTTTGGAAGGCTATCCTCTTAGAGTGCCGTGCAATAAGTGCAAGGACGTCTTCCCGAGCGACGAAGCAAAAGAAGCGCACGAGAATTTACGTATGCTTGCAAGGATCTCCAGAGATACAGATTGACTGACACTTGCCAGATCAAACACATGAGCTCACATGTGTTCAATGTGGTCAAAAATGCGATACCCCGTACGCTCCCTAAAGAGTCCTGATTTGACGATTTGACCGATCAAAGCTGAATATGTATAGATACGAATTACGATTACATTATGACTATCACGATGATATGGAATTCCGACAAACTCGAAAGGAGGTTAGCTCCAGCAAGTCCAGCCATCGACGAGCTTCTAGTCATCCGCAGATAACCCACGGAGCCTCATTATCTATTGCAACAAGTCCCACAGAGAACGCCATAAGACGGGTTCACAAGCGGAAGTCGCAAAGATTATTTGATGCCTGGTCTTTGAAAAGTGTGTGCCCCAGTCCGGTTGATGGAACAAGGCTAATTGAAACAGAAACCGGAAAAGGTGACGAGGGAGAAATTGTGGCAATTGCTTTCTCACTTCCTGAAGATATGGAAAGAGGTAATCATTTGATCTATGATTCGTCGTAATTTTGGACCGTGTGAATGCTAAAATCAAATCAGTTCATGCCACCGAAGGGAAATTACAAGACGTGGAAGCCCGTGCTGTCGTCAACTTTCCCATCACCCAATTTACTACATGGCTCGATATGAGAGATAATGGTATGTTCTTTTGCTACATTGTCATGGTACCCTCGACTGACAATGCGGTTTAGACGAGAAATGCCTTGATTCACCCACATGTAGCGAGAAAGACAGCCTTTTGGAAAAAGTGCGGCCATCTCTCGATGAAGATAAAGCTGCTGTCGCTCCCCGTCGAATGTCTCTGCTCAAATCCGTCCTTGGCTTGAGATTACCAAAACGTGGGTGCACATCCATCATTTAGCTATTTGGTTGCTGACATGAATTAGGACTGTCAAGATCAGATACGTCAGCAAGCCAACCTCGCAAATTGATGAAAAAAGAAAACTCCGTGCGATTCTCTTTTGTGTCAAAACCCAAGAAAAGCGGAGAGACCACGAGGAGTGAAAGCCGCACCAGCAACAGGATCCTTGAGCTATCAGAAAAGACCATAGATCTCGAGTCATCGCATCCAGAAGAAACCGGTGGCGGTGACAGCAACCCCTTTATCCATCTGCGAATATCGGCTGATGGTGCAATTGTCGAAGACAATTCTGGACGACGCCGCGTGCTGCAGATGGAACAAATAGCTCACGTTTATTCGGTGGTGTCTGCGGATACGTCACTTGGATCAATAAAAACGCGAATCACCTCATTACAATTTCGCGCCGAGACGGATCTGGAAGGCGAGAATCCGAGAGATGCTATCCTTGCATACAAAGAAATTTTAGACATTCTTAGTAGGTGTCCTGCTTTGGACACAAATTTTCGCATCAGATCTGGCATCTACCACCGACTGGGATCTGTCTATAGCACTCTCGGGGCGGCTGGAGAGTCGGAATATTACTTTCTGAAAGCTTTAGCGATTTATAGGAGGATATACGGACGTGATCAGAGTGTCATTTATGCTCTGCTCAACGACATCGCTAAACTGTGCGAGAAAGATGGATATGCGACCGAAGCATCAGCTCTTTACGAGAGAGTGCTAGCTGGTCGATTGAGGGTCCTAGGACACAATGATCCGAAAACACTCAATTCTATGCAGGAGCTTGCAAGCATCAAAGCGAATCTAGGAGACCTTGAATCAGCGCTTCAACTCCTCGAGGATGCTGTCCCGGCCTATGAAACTGTCTTGGGTCTTCAACACGAGAGTACATTGATTGCCATGAGTCACTTATCGATTCTATACCAAAAACTTGGACTGCACGAACAATCACTCGCTACATCCAGGAAGATGCTTCCGCATTGTAAAAACGTGGTAGGCTATGAGAGTCCATTGACACGAAACACGATCATCAGGTATCTCGAAGAAGCTGGAAACTTTGACTTCCCGGCAGATGTCAAATTGCTACTCGATTACTATCGAAGATCCCGATCTGCCGAAAGCTTTCGCGTACTTCAAACTTTGGGCCGTGCTTATATGGACTCGGGCCTGAATCGAGACGCATGTGAAGTCTTCTTGTCTCTATTAGATGAGACCACTGGTGCTAAAGAATTGGACTCGTTGGAATTCTTTGATGCGCTAAGCGCTTTGTGCGTGGCTCTGGAGCATCTGGGACACTTCGATGAAGCCATCAAAAATTATGGACAGCTTTTGCAATCGGCGCACAAAACGCCGTCGGATCATCCATCACGATCTCGTATGGACTATGCCAGGAGCCGAGTGACAGATTTGATTCATCGACGTGAAGTTTTGACTGCTGAAAGGCGTGCATGGGAGATGTTCGAAGACGGACCTTGCACGTCTTGTCAATTGAAGACGAAGTCTTTGTGTAATAGTAAGTCTGCGATTCGAACCCAAGATGGGCTCTGAGAATGCAATTGCTAATCCTTCAAGCTTGCCACATTGCCCGTTTCTGTAGCGTTGCCTGTCACGACAAAGGCCGCCTAAAACACAAACTATCCTGCATCCCGTCAGTGACTCTTCGCGAATCCAGATCGGTTGCAATAACCCCGCGGTGTCCCCCGGCTGTGCAGAACGATGCACTCAGCATGATCCTCCCCGCCGACAGAGGCAGTACACCCCCAAGCATCACAGCGAGTCATACCGTATACCTTGATCCACGAAACTTCACAACTTTCCGCATGAAATTGAGTTCCAACGTCAATACCATTCTGGTATTCTCTCCAGAAGCCGATATCAGATATACCATTATTGGCAATCTATCCGAGTCAGGCTCCGACCAAGTCTCCCTACCAGCATCAGCATCCGTCTCAATATCAGCAGGGAAAAAGCCCTCAAATATGATACCATCCACGCTTTCGGGTTACAAATGGCTCACACCAGCACAACAAGAGTCAGTATCAATCACGCCAATGGAGCAGTCGGCTGCCATATATCTGGTCGTAGCACCTGGAGAACAAATGATGAAGAGCCTTGTGGAGAAAAGAGTACGCGCCCGCAGTGGTGGAGGAGAGAAAGAATATTTTGAGGCTCTGGATGTTCCGGACTCGCAACTTATAGAGTTTGCGCAGGGTCTGATGATGAATGGGTATATGGGTGAAGCATTTTTGTATATTGTTGGGTGGATGTAATCTGGATTCTTTTTCTTTCTCCTTGATGATAAGTGCTTTTTCATGATACATTTTTGATACGTTGATGCTAAAAGTATGTATTGCTGCACAACAAGCTGTTAGATCAAAACAACTATCGCCTACACCTCCCTGCAATCATGCGCGCCTCCAGTATACATGAGGTACTGTATCAAAATCACAATCGCAACTCATCCTTACTTCTCCCAAGAACCCACCATATCTCCTGCACAATCACATCCGGCCTTAGAATATTAATATTATGCCCACACCCCGAAACCTCCACCCACCGCGCATTCGATGAAAGCTGCATTTGCTCACGCTGCAACTCCTCGGACCAGGAATCCCACTTATCCAATAGGATCCGGAATGCCTGGCGCTGCTCAACAGTGCCATTCCCAGCCTCCACACCAGCCTCGTACATTTTCTCATAATCCCGGAATGACTGACACTTAATCACACTCAAAGGTTTGTCTCCTAGCACTCTCTCCTTGAACTGATTCTTCTCGCCTAATTGCCTGCAAACTGTTTCATACCCGGCAACCTCAGCCTGTATCGCAGACGCACTTCGACTCATTTCAATCGCCCTCGTCCTCCACTCATCAGACGACAACTGCGCATTTGCTCCCAAACCCGTAACAGCAGAGAATTTCAGATTACCCATGACAGCATTCATGTTTGGGTCTGGTAGACGGAAATACTCCGGTTGTCGTTCCGTAGAGGCGTCGGCGAGGACCATACCTGCTACCTGACCGGATCTCAAATGCAGAAATTCTCGCGCAACAATGGCGCCATAGGAATGCGCGACGAGCGCATACGGTCCAGTGATACGAAGCGTATCAAGAAGTGTACAAAGCTCTTCTGCTGCGATGATTGCCGCTCCTTTGGAATTTGGGTTGTGGTTGTCGTTTGTAATTGAACGGCTTTCGCTTTTCCCAAGACCGGATCGATCATATACCAATATACGTGCGAAGCGGGATACGCTTTCTTGGACTCTGGGCCAGGAGGAGGATGATTCGCCTGCTCCCGGGAAGATGATTACGATCGGGTTCGTCCATGTGGTGTCGTACCCCGCAATAGGACCGGTATCAGAAGCATTGGATGGTGGTCGAGCATGGCGAGGCGGACCGCTTACTGAGACGAATAGGCGATGGGTTCCGATGGATACTAGGGATGATAGGGAAGATGAGGTTTCCCATGTGGAAAGTTTGTTGGACATTTTGTTCTCGTCTTATTGTTTATGTAGAGGGGTGTCGATGAGGTGCCTGTATTCATTTAGCCCCAAGGATGGTTGTTCAGAGGCCGCCCTAGCCTTCCGTGCCCTACCTAGCCCTAACATGCCTGAAAGCTGGATGGCGACCATCGTGATTTTGCTGATGACCTCGGGACACTCCAGTGCTTGTTTTCAGGGCAAATATGTGAATATCATGTATATCCATGGATTTTGCTCTGCAGAATGAGATCGTATATTTAAACACCTTCATGCTGAAGCAGGCCACGATGGAAAGATTTCCGTGGTTTTGGTCAAATGAGCGTTTGACACGGAACGTGACATGATCGGAGTTTTGCTTCATTAGTGAATCATTGTATTTGATTGTAACACGAGATATTGAAAGCTCAAAACGGCACGGCATGCTGGGAGATTCTGCACAATTCATGACCTGAAGCAGGGTCTTATCTTCCTATTCAGACTTCCTCTGGATACTGCAATTCGATACGAGATGCGGGCTTCAATTGGATGAAATGTTGCTTTAAGTGCAAGAAGATAAGATCACTTTAGGTAGTCCTTCGGTTCACTCGAGCCCAATGTCATCCTCTGATAGTCTAGATTCACCAAATGAACGCACAACAAGGTTGATACTACCGATCCACTATTAACGATATCACGAGTCAGAGTAATTTCTGATATTAACAATGGTCAAACGATCAACAGCCTATAGTAATGTGATGAGCTCATTGGCAGACGACGACTTGACTAGATTCCGGGATCTGATATCCCATTTTGGAAACCGAATACATCGACCAATAGCATCAAGAAGGGTCGGATATTGTGGAATGTATAGAATCAACTTCTTTCTCTTTGATTTTATTGTGGAGTAAGTTGAACGGCGAAGTTGTTGAAACATATGACAATTTTATAATCATCAAAACTCGAAAATGACAGAATTGGCTCGCACGTTGCCGGCATCGTGGTATTGTAGTTCGCCTTTGTACCAGCTGGAAAGACGGGCTGTTTTTTTGAAGGTGTGTTGTGATTGCTTTGTTTGGTTTTATATCGATACTAAATTCATCCTGATAGTCATGGTACTTGATCGGACCGGTTGTCAGATTCGTAAATGTGGACGAAAAGGTCAGCTTTGAGATCGCACAGCAGCAAATCTATGCTGTACGGGTTTCTGCAACGACAGAATTTCCGGGCAACGAGGATTTGAAGGTGTTTGAAGCCAGCACGGTACACATTTATTCATTCGAAACGTCTATGACTGATCTATCCGTTGTCTAACGATGCATCTGACCTAGGGCAACCAACTACCCAGCCATGTAACACCAACCGGACTTTTATTTGCAGCATTAAGCTCATCCGCGCCATCATTCCACGAATTCTTCCCCGATCTCGAGAAACTCCTCGCCAAAGTCGACTTCACAAAGCGTCCCTGGAGACGCAGCATTAAATACGAAGGGAACTTCAACTGGAAGACAATGGTAGACGGGTATCAAGAATGTCTGCATTGCCAATATACACATCCATCATTTAGTGTCTACTACCCTCCGACTTTTTACACGGTATATAATCATCAGAATTTCTCGCAGCATGTTGCGGATCCGAAGAAGCCGGATGATGGTTTGTTTCTGTATTTCTTTCCGATTTGTACGCTTAACGTCTATGGCGGAGGAATGAGTTCGTTTCGCGTGTGTCCAACCGAGGACCCAGGCGTCACCAGGATGGAGTTTGACTACTATCATGTTGAGGAAGGTGCCAAGTTTGAAGATTACTTTCAGTTCACAAGGCAAGTTGCCATGGAAGACTTTGAGTTGTGCGAAAAGGCGCAGACGAATCTGGAGAAGGGTGTTTATGGGGAGGGCATCCTGAATCCAGAGAAAGAGAGCGGCGTTGCATGTGAGTTTCACTTTCAACCCTACTTCTTAGCGTTGGGATCTTTGCTGATACGGTATGCTACAGATTACCAAGAAAGGGTTTTCGATCTCGTTCGACAACAATTCGAGGAAGAGAGGAATAAGCGTGACGCCGAAGGCGATAGATCAGTAGTTGACTCGGTGCCTACTTCAAGAGTCATTGAGGCAGAGGCCTGAGCGAGTCCGAGAACATATATAATGATTTGATTTATCAATCTTTGATGGCAGGATAGCCTGATGAACAAAGCATACCGTCTCTAGGTACTCAGGTCACTTGACTTAGAGCATGCATGCCTATTGCGAGATACGTATCCATAAATCCCCTCTAAATTCAATAACCGTTAGAATATTGGTAATAATGCTACTGAAGTGACGTAAACTCCTTGTGATCAACTCTACGTCTTGCGGGACTGTTTCAAAGAGGAAAACACTTCCTATTTCGGGAATTATTCTTAACCCTAATGTTGATTCGTTGCCTTTCGAATAGTAAGCATGCCACTTAATTAAGCACAATCGTTAGCTGCATATTGATAATCCAGGTGTATCTGCTAATCTCGAAATGATTGTGATAATACGTCGTATTTGCATATTCAGCTGCACTAGTAAACTGCTTATTGTTCTGAGTCAACGCTCCAATGGGCTATTTATCGGACAGCCTCCTGTAGCTATTAAATTTGCACCTAATCATCCCCTCGGTTTTAAGCATCAAATGCAAGAGCTATTGCAAAAAGCCAACAATGACAGAAACATCATCGTTTATTGTAGGAATTCTGGTTGGTGTCGTCTTGGGCACCACCACCGTTCTTTCATTCAGCAGATATTTTGCCCTCAACGGCAGCTACGATAATAAAGATCCAGTTTCAAGAACGCCTGAAAATGAAAAGAAAAGTTTCAAAGCTGAAACCGAGTCTGTTGTGACAAAAGAAACCGAGTTTCCTCCTAACTGGTTTTCTTCAACCGATAACTTCAATCTCGAGACGCGTGCTATATTTTCCAAGGTTGATAACCCTAATATACCTCCCCAGCACTCTCAATGATGCTATATGAAAATGAAAGTAATGCTGTGGAGCAAAGAGAAGGACTACGCTAATCATATGTGACTTTTTCGACATTTTCATTTTCATACTTATAGTGCTGGATTCTCCTTACTCATACAAGCCGCTTCTCGAAACCAGGCGACTACCACACATTCTCTCTATGCGGCTACTCAATCTTCCTCATTTTAGGCAAAGATTACAAAATCCGCGCTTTCCATAACGTGTGTCGTCACCGAGCCTATACAGTTACCCGAAAGGAGTCGGGAAGTAGTACGGTGTTAGGTTGCAAGTATCATGGATGGAGCTACGATGTCAAGGGGCAGTTGGTGAAAGCGCCTATGTTTGATGGTGTGCCGGGGTTTAGGAAGGAGGATAATGGGTTGTTTGAGGTTCCGTTGAGGGTAAGTGAGGGCTCTGGTTTGGTTTGGATTAATTTGGATGCAGCGAGGATGAGTGAGGGTGATGATGGAGAAAGACGGGAAAGAGAGAGGGTAGATTTGTTCTTGAATTTGGGGCGAAAGAAATGTCGATGGATTGATGGGAGAACGGTTGAAGGAGGGTTTAATTGGAAGAGCGCTGGTGAGTATACTACACCTAATAGAAGCTTTCAGGGTGTCTAACGAGTAGAACCGGCAGTCAACACAGAGACCTTTAACATTGGAATCCCTCAGCTGCCAACATCAACCCTATTAAAATCTTGGTTGGGCAAGACTTCAAGTCAGACATTGACTTCGCGCTCATTTCCCTGCTCAATGGTGTATACGATTCCTGATACGAATCTCTGGTATTCAATCATCTTGCTGCCGTCGTCGTCAACCAAGGCACAAATCCGTTGGGACCTCTACTCCAACTCCAGCAAGCCTAATACAGCCATTGAAAAAGCAGTTATATCCCAGATTGAAGGAATGATAAGTATACAAGCCAAAGCCCTGGAAAGTTCAGCCCAGCTTGTGGATGATGGGAATAGAGGTACTTTCATTTATCGCTTTTCACATAAAGTATGTAAATTTTACCCTACCTCGGTAGCTAATACATCCGAACAGATATTCAATCCGAAATCCTTTTCCATCTAAAAGCTCATCTGAGGGTTGAAAAGGCGCTCGGAAAGGAGGTTTTGCCCGCAATGAACAAGACAAAGACAAGCGAGAAATTCCTACAGGCTGAAACTTGTGAGTCATTTGTTAAATTCTGATAGTTAGGGTAGTTGAGATGCTGATTGAATGATGTAGTGTGCAAGGAACTGGATTGTCTGAGTGGTAATACCTCTGGGACAGGCAGTAAACAGCAGGATATTTTGGCTTGGTAATGGCTTGCTTTTGATTCTTTTTCCACCAAGATAACATGTTGGACCGTGATCCTTTGCCATATGCAGTCAGCTATCAGCCTAGGAAACAGGAATTACTACCTAGTCCACGGGTGTGTTTACAAGCGTATACCTAGGCACCTATTCGAACTTGATTTTTCCTACCAGGTGGGGCTTTCCTTTTTTAGCTGCTGCTGCTTTTGTGAGGGCATTCATGATCCTATTTACTGAGTAGATTTTAGTTTAGGCTCACACTCTCTAAGCAGCTTAGTGTTATTATGTGATTAAATTTAGGTTTGTATTTTTGTTTACTAAGTATAATTAGTTATTTATTGTTTATATAATATTAGCTATATGCTTAGTATTTTATTTTAGTATCCTTTATATCCTTGTTATTTAATTATGTTATAAAGTAGTAAATTATTTTATAAGATTATTCTATTATAGTTTCTTATTAGAACTATCTTATTACAAAGAATCTTGATATAATATTAAACAAAAAAATTTATAAAATTGTGAAATAAGTTATTCTTTAATCTATTAGTCTTAGTTCTATTTTAAAGTATTTTCTTTTAAAAATATTACTAGAAGCTTTATTTGTATATATTATTATTATAGCTTAAGCTATAGAACTTTAAAAGCAAAGTTTAATATAATAGTATAGTTTAGTAGATTAAAATCTAGAGAGTAAAAGCTATATATTTATTATAATTATAGAGAGTTATATCTTTTAATTATATAAGTCTTAGTAGAGAATAGAAAGTGTGTTTGGTAGAGCTGATAGAATACTTTTAGCTTAGAATTTCTATAAAGATGCTTTAATAATCACTTTTTAAATTGTTTAGGATATATGGAGATAGTGGTTTAGAATCAAACTTTTGTTCTTTTTATAAAATAGATTTAAGTCTTTGTATATAGATTTTTATATAGTGTGCTATTATTATTGTTATTATTTAATATACTTGAAAATTATTTAGTATTATAATATCTGTTTAGTTGATTAATAAATGTTATTATATATATTATTATTCCTAGTAATTTTAATATTCTAGTATAAGAGTAAAGATATATTGTTATAAATATTATTAATGATTAGTATAGAAGTATATTTTTTTTATTAAAATTTTAATAGTTTGAGAGGTCTATTAAGCTTTTAAGATATATATTTAAACTTCTTTTATAAAGCTATGTCTTTTTGATATACTTTATATGCTTTTACTATTTAATAGATTTTTAGATAAATGAAGTATCTTAATACTTAAATTTCTAAGTCATAATAACTCCCTCGTCCCGAACCAACCCACCCATTAGGTGGTAACCCAACCCAATTTTCACATCAATTTATTCGCCGCATCGCATACAATACAATTCTCGCTGCGCATCCTATTTCACATCAAAACAATTGAGAAATCTATCATCAAAAATGCCCATTTTCTCTTAAAAAAATTTTTTATGTTTATGCTCTTATAAATGCTTAGGCTACCTCTCTAATAATTTTTAGCTATATTAAAATAACTAGCTACTATTAGTACTTATAAACTTAACTACTTTTTATTACTAGGTAACTTTTAGGTACTAGTCTTAACTTACTTTAGATAGCCTTTTAATACTAAATCTTTATATTATTAAATACTCTATAGGTGTTTCTTTACTAAATCTTTAAATAGCTTCTAGATATTAAACTTTTTAACTTTAGATAGCTCTTATAAGTACTAGAAGACTATTTAAAAAAGAATATTCTATATCTTTTTACTATAATAGTCCCTATAATCTATTTTATTAAATAATTAATAAAATAGAGTTTATTTATTGCTTATTTTTATTATCTTAAAATATATTAATTAATATTAGAATAGATAATAAATAATATTTTATATACTAGTAGTGCACTAAAGGATATTCTAGCCTTTTATTATATTATTTAGAAATAATATAATATTAAAAAGTTTAGATACTTTAGAATAATAATCTAGAATTAAAAAAATTTATTTTTAATAAAAATTATTTATAAGATCTTATAAATAATTAAAAGAATAAAATTTTTCCTATTTTTAATAATATATAAAATAAGAATTTAATATCTACTATTACTTAATTTTCTTTATTTTCTTTTATTTATTTGCCCTTTTATTATATAATAAAAGAAGAGATTTAGAGAATTTTATATAAAAAATTACTTATTAATTTAATAATTTTTTATAAAAATTACTACTTATCTATTTTGTTATGAGCTGACCTCATGAAGCATATTCGGGCGAAGCCCTCATGATTGCCTCATTGATCGCTTCATTACCGGCACCGGCTCGGTGCCTACGCCTATACTCCATGCCTACGTCTACGCGTTTACCTCTGCCTCTAGGGGGCAGATCCACCCCGTTGCCAGGCAACACCTACTAGAAGCTTCTACTTCCCCTTGCCCATATAAACCCCTATACGCCCCCGATACCTATTACTTCTCTTTCTCTTTCTTTCCTCATGTTGTGATTTCTATTCGAGTATGCCCTTATAGTGAGCATCAGGCGGGACTAGCCCGTAACATTAGAAATCACAACATCTCTTTTCATTCAAAGACCCTTCGATTGGTCGACTAGAACGGCTGTTTCTTGTGTGCATAATGATGAACGCGAATAACCCAGCTATGAGAGAGCAGCAATTGCTGCCCGTGGAAGAAATGTTTTCCCAGCTAATGCTCCGGATGGAAGCCCTGAGTACGGACTTCAATACTCGGATCGAAGCTATGAATACGACTGTCAACAACCGTATGGCTCAAATGGAGACCAATGTGAATAACCTAAACCAGCGGACTCAGACTCTGGAGAACCCCAGTGCGAACTCGATAGATACTCCATCTTCGCCAATGACCCGGTCCCGAGACGTAAGCGAAGCACCTCCTACGCGACAGCTTCGGCACCAACTAGGACACGCCGCCGAATATGACAATACCGACAAATCCCTCTTCCTTCCTTTCCTTGCGGAGCTCCAAGCTAAGATCAATATTGACGGAGCAGCAATCGGGAGCGCTTACGCCCAAGTATGGTATGCTTTTAGCCGGCTCAAGGGAGATGCAAGATCGAAGGTCTTTCCTTGGATGCGTATTCACGCTACCGACCCCCGTGTTGTCCACGATGCCACGTTAACTGAGTTCTATCGACACCTCAGTCTTCAATTCGAGAACCGTCAGTTAGTGGAGCAGTCGAACCAGGAACTGAACCGGCTCCGGCAAGGCCGAACCCCATTTCCGGAGTTTGCAAGTGAATTCGAACGACTCCTTCTCCTAGCTGGAGGCCAAACGTGGCCTGATGAGGTGCGAATCGCCCGCCTCCGTAGTGCTATTAACCAAGAGATGCGACTGGCTATTATCGGACAAGTCCTCCCTACTGAGTATGAAGCCTTTGTTGAACACCTCCACCGTGTAGCCAACGACCTTAACGAATACAACCGTATCCGCAACCTCCGAGTACGAAGTGCCAACCGTCCCCCATACATTTCCCCTAGACGTCCGATAATGGATGCGATCCGACAACCACCTCAACCTGATACCGAGACGGCACCGGCACTCCCCGTCGCCATGGACCTGACTGCCGCAACACCTGTTCCTACTAGGCGGAACCGGCCTTCCCAACCTGTTATAGTTGTGGCAGGATAGGCCACATTGCGAGGTTCTGCACTGGTCCTCGCCAACCTCAGTCTTCCCGACGCCCTCTGGCCGTGAATGACGCCGAGCCCCTAACCCCTTCCGTCCCGGAACCGAGACCTGCTATTCATCCTGATGAGGAGCCCGAGTCGGAAAACGAGTAGCTCCCAGCGGAAGTCGTAGCTGGGAGCGAGAAATAGCCAGGAAGGTGTTAAGCAACGTGAAAGAAGCGACAGCCTTCGAGATTGATGTATTACTCGACAATAACGCGTATGCTAGAACATTAGCTGACAGCGGATGTATCTCTTACGGAGTAATCAAGGAATCTTTTGCTTTGAAACACCGCCTTGCTCGATACGCCATAACCCCGGTCCCTATTCGGGGATATGATGGAACAAAAGAACAGACTACTAGTGAGATTGTGATAACGAATATGGATATCGGAGGACATAAGACGAAGAAAGCATGTTTCTATGTGGGTAGAACATGAAATATGATTTGATATTGGGAATACAATGGATGAGAAAGGAAGGAGTGCTTTTCGACCCTGCGAACGAGATTTTGACCTTCCCGGATGGAATTGAGATTAACAACAAGAGTATAAGTGATTTGAAACGCCGCCGTGATGGCGCCTACGAGATATCAGCAGCGAGCCTAGCGGCCATAAGAAGACGACAGAGAAAACGACCTAGAACTAGGATTGAGATTTTTGCCGCTAGCATGGCAGACATTGATAAGGCACTCGCCCCAAAGAAGAAGACTGACCCCCGGACTGCCTTACCTGACTATTTGCAAGATTATGCCGACGTATTTGATCCCGTTGAAGCGGATAAACTACCGGAACACCGACCTGGCGCCGACCATGCTATCGAGCTGATTGAACGAGACAAGAATGGGAACAAACCAGAAGCACCTTGGGGACCTTTATACAACATGTCCCGAGAAGAACTCCTTGTGCTGAGGAAGACATTACACGAATTACTATCTAAAGGGTTCATACGAGTTAGCAAGTCACCCGCGGCAGCGCCGGTGCTGTTTGTGAAGAAGCCAGGAGGAGGATTACGTTTCTGTGTTGATTACCGAGCCCTAAACGCCATTACTAAGAAGGATAGATATCCTCTGCCACTCATACATGAGACCTTGCAACGAATATCTAAGGCAAAGTGGTTTACGAAGTTTGACGTACCTGCAGCCTTCCATAAGATCCGTATTACAGAAGGAGATGAATGGCTGACAGCGTTCCGGACCCGTTTCGGCCTCTTCGAGTGGCTAGTGACTCCCTTTGGATTGGCTAACGCACCGAGTACATTCCAGCGTTTTATCAACTGGACCTTACGAGACTTCCTAGACGACTTTGTGACTGCCTACATAGACGACATCCTCATTTTCACTGATGGATCCTTGAAGGAGCACCGCCAACATGTACGCTCGGTACTCCAACGGCTCCGTGAAGCAGGTTTGCAGATTGACATCGACAAGTCGGAGTTCGAAGTGAAAAGCACGAAATACCTCGGCTTTATTGTAGAGGCTGGCAAGGGAATACGAATGGACCCGGCAAAGATAAAGGCAATCCAGGAATGGCAGGCGCCGACCACAGCTAAAGAAGTACGACAGTTCTTAGGCTTTGCCAACTTTTACCGGCAGTTCATCCGCGACTACTCTGCAGTAGTACGACCATTGACCAACCTCATGCGGAAGGATGTGGTCTTTAAGTGGAATGATGCGGCAGATCAAGCCTTCCGGAAGTTAAAGGACCTCTTCATCACCGAGCCAGCCCTTGTTCCTTTTGACCCAGAACGAAGGACCATTGTAGAAACCGATTCCTCAGGATATGCGAATGGAGGCACTCTCTCCCAGTACGACGACGAAGGACGGCTCCGGACCTGCGCCTACTACTCCCGGAAGCTCAACCCAGCAGAATGTAACTACGAGATCCATGATAAAGAATTGCTTGCTATCATCGACTGCCTGAAGCAATGGGAAGCCGAACTTATGTCGCTAGGGGCCCCCTTTACTATCGTGACAGACCACAACAACCTGCGCTATTTCACTAAGATTCAACGGCTGAACGAACGGCAGATGCGTTGGCAGATTCTTCTCTCCCGGTTTAACTTTGAACTCATTTATCGACCCGGATCACAGGCCTTCCGACCTGATGCCCTCTCACGGCGACCGCAAGATATGCCAAAGGATAGATATGATGACCGACTTACATACCGAGACCGAGTCCTTTTACCGCAAGCCTCTTATGATCGCCTTAAAGATCCTTCACCCCCCGGCAATATTCAGATCGCCTCAATGATCGCCTCACCAACATTGAACAACGATGAAGAACTCCGGAACCTCTGGATGGAAGCTGAAGCCCAAGACGATAGTTATCCCCGTATTAAGCAAGCTGTTGTCGACAATCTCCGGACATTCCCACGAGATCTGAATCTAAAAGTAACTATTGCGGACTGCGCAGTTAACGAACAAGGACATCTTCTATACCGTAACCGGCGATGGGTCCCAGATTATGAGCCGCTTCGGACGAGGATAATACAGTGTTGTCATGATTCTTTGCTTTCAGGACACCCTGGTCATAATGGGACGAGTGCTATTGTTGGGAGAATGTTCTTTTGGCCGCACATGAGCCAGGACGTACGACGGTTTACAAGTAACTGTAGTAAGTGTGGCGCGAATACGATATGGAGAGAACGGAGGCAGGGATTGTTGAAGCCGCTTCCAGTCCCGGAAAGGATTTGGCGAGAGATCAGCATCGACTTTATCGACAAGCTGCCAGTTAGTGACGACTACTGCCACCTCATGGTCATAGTGGATAGATTGAGTAAAGGCGTTATCCTAGTTCCACTGAAGGATCTCAGTGCCGAAACGGTTGCGCGCGAGTTCTTACGGTTCTTTGTTGCTCGCCATGGATTTCCTAGAGGCATCATCTCGGACCGAGGCACGCAGTTTGTAAGCGAGATATGGAGCTACGTATGCCGGAGTGCGAAGACTGAACGGCATCTATCGACTGCATGGCACCCACAGACCGATGGCCAGACCGAGCGAATGAATGCCGTTGTTGAAGACTATCTACGGAAGCACTGTAACTATTTCCAGAACGATTGGAGCAGTTTGCTCCCGATGGCTGAGATAGCAATCAACAACCGGATATCATCGACCACCGGAATGAGTCCCTTCTTCCTTACACACGGATATGACTTGGAGGTTATAGATCTACGGGATGCCTCCCACGAACCAACAACACGCCGTAAGGAACGGGAAATTGCAAAAGATATCGTTGAGAAGTTGGCACAAGCAGCAGACCTGGCACAGACCGAAATGGCAGCAGCACAACAACGCATGGAGGAGTCCGCGAACCGGCACCGTGACGCAGCCTACACCTACCGAGTAGGAGATAAGGTGTGGCTTGATTTACGCAATATTCGTACGGACCGGCCGTCTAAGAAGCTGGACTATAAACATGCAAAATTTACGATATTGGAAAAGATTGGTACGCATGCCTATCGGCTAGATGTCCCTGGGAATATACACAATGTTTTCCATACGGCACTGCTACGGCCCGCATCTGAGAATCCTTTCCCATCACAAGAAGTTTCAGACTATCAGCCCCCGGGCCAGCTAATCGATGGGGAATTGGAATACGTGGTCGAAAGGATTGAAGGGGAGCGTACTGTGAAACGAGGACGTGGCAAGCAACGCCAATATCTGGTGAAATGGTTAGGGTACGAGCAACGAGACTGGCAACCGGCACAGAACCTGGAAGATACCGTCGCGCTCGATATTTGGGAACGCGCACAGAGAGCGGGGGGGGGTAATGTTATGAGCTGACCTCATGAAGCATATTCGGGCGAAGCCCTCATGATTGCCTCATTGATCGCTTCATTACCGGCACCGGCTCGGTGCCTACGCCTATACTCCATGCCTACGTCTACGCGTTTACCTCTGCCTCTAGGGGGCAGATCCACCCCCGTTGCCAGGCAACACCTACTAGAAGCTTCTACTTCCCCTTGCCCATATAAACCCCTATACGCCCCCGATACCTATTACTTCTCTTTCTCTTTCTTTCCTCATGTTGTGATTTCTATTCGAGTATGCCCTTATAGTGAGCATCAGGCGGGACTAGCCCGTAACATATTTCTTATTAAAAGAATAAATATTTTATTTTTTATTTTTTTTTTCTTACTTATTATATAACTTTCTATTACCTATAATTCCTATTCTTATATAAAAAGAGGAGGAAAATAAATAAAATATATATATATAAATATATTCTTTATATATTTATATAGACCATTATTTTATTCTTATTAACTTTATTTTATTTATCTTATTTCTATAAAAATCTCTTTAAAATAAGTGATATATTAGAAATAAATATAAAAAATATAAAATAAAATAAAAAAATTCCTTTTAGCTTTTTATTTAATTTTTCTTAATCTAATATAGATATTTTTCTTTAAAAAAAATTAGCTTAATATAAAAAGAATTTAATAGAAAAGAAAATAAATAAAGTTTAATAAGCTAGAGCCTTAATATTTAATATTATAAATATAAAGAATAGTAAACTATTAAAACTAGATATATATAATTATATTACTAGATTAGACTTTTTAATAACTAAAATAAAAAACCTAGAAATATTAAGCCTTAAAAAAACACTTTTAAATAATATAAATTTAAGAATTAGTAAATTATCTACTAAGGAATTAACTATTAATAATATAAATTTAAAAATATATAAATTATCTACTAAAATTAATAATATAAGTAGAAATATTTTTAATAATAATAATTTTATTATACCTACTAAAAATATTAAATATTCTCTAAATCCTAGAGTAGTTATATTAACTTTAAGAATATTAAAAGATTCTATCTATAATAATAATAATAGATTTCAAGAAGTTAAATCTAAAAAGAAAAATTAAAAAAAAAAAAAAAATAAAAATAATAATAAAAATACTATTATTAATTCTTTAAATAATAAAAAATAATAGAATTAAACTAATAATAATAATAAAGTTTTATTCTCTTCTAAAGATATAGAAAATAAGAATTAATATAAAGCTAAATAAAAAAAAGATTAATTTTCTAGATATCTAAAAAATTTATTAAAAGTAAAAATTTTAGTCTATTTATAATAAAAAATAAAATTAATAGAGCTTTTTAAGAAAAGAATATTATAAAACTTATTATAAAATTTATTATTAAATTAAAGTTAAATATCTTTATTATATTAATAATAATAAATAATTTTTTGGCTAAATTCTTAATAGATAATAAAATAATATAAGAAAATATTATTCCTTTTAATAGATTTTAATATAATAAGGAATAGATTAAATTAATAATCTATAAAGTCTCTACTAAACTATTTAAAAATAAAAAAGACCTTAATTTATTAAAAAAAAATTAAAAGTTATAATAATATTAAATTATTAAGAATTCTACTATAGTTTTTATAAGAAGAAGCTAGATTATATAAAAATTATTTTTTTATTATTATTTATATATCTAATCCTAATTTAGTAGATATTTTATTAAAAAGAAAAATATTTATTACTAGAGATATTTATAATATTAAAAAATTTACCTCTAAAAATACTTAATATAAAAAATGTTAAAAATATAAACATATTAAATTTAAATATAAAAATAATTATATATATAAAATTTATATAAAAAATTATAATTCTAATACCTATTTTTATATAAATTACTATATAAAAAAACTATATAAGCATATAGTAATAAAACATATAAATTATAAATAACTCTATATAGCTAATAGTTATTTATATCTAGAATAATAAAGAGTTAACCTAAAAATAAGAATTATAATACTAATAGAAACTAATTAATAGATTTAATATTTTTATAAAATAATATAAGAAAAAAATTAGATTATATAATTACTTATTTAGAATTAAACCTTAAAAAAATATAGATTTTATGTGACAGCCAGCCACACAGCTAGACATGCGGAAGCCACCAAGCACATGATATGTTGCTGGCGCGGCTCTGGAAAGGACTGATAACAGGAGGATATTATAAGATAGGGCTATAACCCTAGCAATAGCCATATTAGGAACTGCCCTCCTAGTAGTACTATATTAGGAAAGGGGCCTTATATAAAAAGCATATAAAAAAGCTCTTAGTAAGGTAGATTTTAGCTTCTTCTTTCTTTCTTTCTCTATACTTAATATTACCTGTAGATATCTAATTAGCAAGATAGCTTCAATATTAAGTTTTTAACTATTATTATATAATATTAAGTATTACTATTCTTTTCTCTATTTTTTATATATTAGTATAGCAGACCTTTTTAATATCTAGCTCTAATTAAGAGATCTTTCTTTTTTTATCTTTACTCTAGTATACTTATATAACAGACCTCTCTAGTATTATATTTAAGCTAGAAATTACCTCTTTTTATTTTTTTATTATTATCTTTTTTCTTTCTTTTTTTTCTTTTTTCTAATCTTTATTAAAGCAATAGTAAAAGAACTAGATTAGAATAGTACTAGGAAGGTGCTAGGGATAAATATATTAAAAGGCTCTAAGTAAAAGTATATAAAGTAATAAACTACTCTAGAGTTTAATAAAGCTTTAGAAAAGAAGTTTAGCTTAATTATAATTTAGAAAAATAGCTCTCTAAGTTTTTTTATATTCTAGAAGCTTTATAAAGATCATCTTAAGAAGCTTTTTAAGTATATATATTATTAGATTAAGAATCTTTAATAAGTAGCCTTTAAGACTTAGAACTATATCTATAATAGTAAATCTATAAATAATAATAATAAAAAGATTTTATTATTATAAGAGTAGATTAATTATCTTAAATAGTAGATAAAGGATTAGTAGAATATTATATAAAAGCTTATAATTAAGTATAATAATATATAAGTTTATATTGTAAGGCCTGACTCTATCGCGAGATTGGGGCAGCCAATCTGAAGGCTCGGTTGGTTGTTGCCCTCGATCTAAGGTGTCGAAAGTGCATTTGTTAGAACGACTAGGTATTTATCAGAATATAGCTGCCTAGAGATCTGAGGCTATTCCCAACCTCTTACAGAGCCTTGGCGCAGCTGTTGAGTATACAGTGCGCTATAGTGCTAGTGTATATAGAGTATAGATCCTTGCCCTAACTGTAAGGCCTGACTCTATCGCGAGATTGGGGCAGCCAATCTGAAGGCTTGGTTGGTTATTACCCTTAATCTAAGGTATCAAAAGTGCATTTATTAGAATGACTAAGTATTTATTAAAATATAGCTATCTAGAGATCTAAGGCTATTTCTAACCTCTTATAAAGCTTTAGTATAGCTATTAAATATATAATATATTATAGTATTAGTATATATAGAATATAAATTCTTACCCTAATAAAAAGTAAAAAATTAAATAATTATTCTTATAAAATCTTATATATATATTTATACTATTTTTTTTAAAAATTATTTTTTAGAGTTCTTTTAGTATTTAATCTTATAAATATTTTATAATCTATACTCTCTTATTTAGATTTTTATTTTACTATTTATTATATTATAATTACTTTATCTATAGATTCCTTTATTAAATTAATTATTATAATAAACTTATATTCTACTTATAACTATTCTATATCTATAAAATTTAATAATAGTAATTACTCTTCTTTAAAATAATTAATTATTAAAAAATTATTTTTAAAATTTTCTAAAATTATTCTTAAAATTTAAATTTCTAAAATTTTTAAATTTATAAAAAATTCTTCTACTATTTATGTGACAGCCAACCACACAGCAAGGCACGTGGGAGCCACCAAGCACGTGGCACATCGCCGGCGTGGTCCCAGAAAGGACTGATGACGGAAGAATATCTCAAGATAGGGCTACAGCCCTAGGCAGCAACCACATTGAGAACTACCTTCCTAACAATACTGTATTAAGAAAGAAACCTCACACAAAAAAATATATAAAAAAACTCTTAGTAAGATGGATTTTAACTTCTTTCTTCTTTCTTTCTTTATACTTGATATTGCTTATAGACCCAATGCACCTAGTTAGCGAGATAGCCTTAATATCAGATTTTAACTATTATCACATAATATTAAATATCTTTATTTTTTTCTTCATCTCTTATATATTAGCATAGCAGACCTTTTTAATATCTAGCTCTAATTAAAAAACTCCTCCTTTTTCTCTTCTTTCCACCTTAATACACTCGTATAACAGACTACTCTAGTATCATATTTAAGCTAAAAATTATCTCTCTTTATTCTTTTATTATCATTTTTTTTTCTTTCTTTTTCTAATTTTTATTAAAGCAATAGTAAAGGAACTAGATTAAAATAGTACTAGAAAAATACTAAATATAAATATATTAAAAAGCTCTAAGTAAAAATATATAAAATGATAAGTCATTCTAAAGTTTAATAAAGCTCTAAAAAAGAAGTTTAACTTAGCTATAACTTAGAAAAATAACTCTCTAAGTTTCTCTATATTCTAAAAACTCTATAAAGATTATCTTAAGAAGCTTTTTAAGTACATATATTATTAGATTAAAAATCTTTAGTAAGCAGTCTTTAAGGTCTAGAAATATATCCATAATAATAGATCTATAGATAATAATAATAAGAAGATCTTATTATTATAAAAACAGATTAATCATTTTAAGTAGTAGATAAAAAATCAACAGAATACTATATAAGAGCTTATAATTAAATATAATAATATATAAGCCTATATATAGGAACTAGCTTAATAAAGCTCTAGCTTAATATCTTTAATTAGCTAAAAGAAATTAACTAAACTTTCTAATAAAAAAAGATTTAGTAATAGTAAAAACCTAAAGTTCACTTCTTAATTTATTAATATTAAAAATAAGTTAAAGTTTAATATTAATTATTATTTAACTCCTCTAACCTACATACAGTATATAAAAAGTATATATAAAAGAAAAGTAGTAGACTATTTAATATCTTATTTCTAAAAAGACTTACTAGAATAATACTAGAATATAGATAACATTATTAAGTTGTCAGAAGATTAGAAAACGTCACAGCCAATAGATTAGACTAATCCCTACGGGAACTAATGCATGATGGAACAAATGATTATCCGCAGCCTTAGGGTTAGGGTATCAGAGCCAGCAGAGCCGGTTGCTATTAAACGGATCTGATGGCTATGATCAGGTTCGTCCGAGCCATAACTTAGGAGAAGGATATGATGGCTATGAAGAAGATGGACTATAAAAGGACGCTCATTTACCATGTATTTAGTTTTATTCTATTGTCTTTAATTAACTGTGATAACTTGAGTATACGTTCTTCTATCGAACAGGATATTCAGTTTGCCCTACTTCCTTAAGACTTTACGCTCATACAGCCTTTCGTACATCAGAATATATTAACTTCTTCCGTTAATATAACTATCCTAGTTATACTCTGACGGTAACCAACCGAAGTTTCCGACAATTAAAGACCCTCATTACGAAAGAGAAGTCTTAACTCGACGATCAACATGGCACCCAACGCCCCAGGACCTTCCACCATCCCAACCAAAGGTAAAGCAACCCAACAGCAGGAGGAGCTTGACGCTATGGAACGACTTAAGACACTTGAAGGGTACATGGATCGCCTCACCAGTCATGTCGAAATACTTGAAAAGCAAAATCAGGAACAAGTTGACCACATCGAACAACTTGAAGCTCAGGTAATGGGACCCAATGTCAGTACTACTAACGACAGTGAACAGTTCAAGATGAAGATGCCAAAGCCTATGAACTTTGATGGAACTCGATCGAAGCTCAAGACATTCCTTGTCAACATGGAAATGCACCTTGACGAAAAGGGAATTCGGGATGAAAAACGGAAAATCATCTTTGTTGCATCATGCCTTACCGGCGAAGCAGCTGAATGGATGCAACCAATACTCGACGACTACTATACAACTGACGACAAAGACGACTGGGATGACTTGACGAAGACAATCTTTATGAGCTACAAGAACTTCAAAATCAAGCTAAAGGAAGCATTCGGGAATATCGACGAAGTTAGAAATGCTGAAAGACAGCTACGTTTCTTGCGCCAAACCGGATCAGCTCAGCAGCTCGCAACAAGATTCAGACAAATTACGGCACCATTAGATTACGACGACGATGTTCTCATTGCACTATTCGAAAACATGCTCAAAGAAGAAGTTCAGTTTGAACTCATCAAAATGGATCGCCCAGACAACTTTAATAAATTTGTTGAAACAGCCGTTAAAATCGACAATAAGCTGTTTGAAATCAAAAGAAAGAAACAAGAATTTCAGATCTGGAGAAAGCATGGCGGAATGCCCAGAATGAATGAAGGAAGACCACGAGGATCACACCAAGAACGACGTGACCGAGACGGAGATGTTATTATGCAAATGAATGCTACGCTAACTAAAGAAGAAAAGAAAAAACTAATTGAAAAGAAAGCCTGCTTCAACTGTGGAATACCAGGACATTTTGCAAACAAATGTCGCAAACCAAAGAAGAACTCTGGATCGGCCAACCAGGGATCACGACAACAAATTGCAGCAGCCATCCACGTATACACCCCAGAAGAGAGCAGTACCGATGAATACTCAGAAACCGATGAAGAATTACCAGAACGATACAAGCAAGGAATACAGCAGCAAGCTGAGAAACAGAGAGAATTACAGAAACAGATACGGCAAGCGTTAGACACGACTATGAACCGAGAAACACCAAAAAGACGACAGATGAAGAAGATCAGTATGGATCAAGAAAAAGAGATCGCGACAACGATACAACGAAGAATGACAAAGAAGATGAAAAGCGCTATACGAAATGTCAATGACATAGAAATCCAAGCACCTATGGCCACGCACGAGGACGCTCACCGCATGCTTTCGAGGGATAAGCAGAGCCATGAGGTACGGAACCGATCACCTAAGAACAGTTATCCCGGAGGTTGCGAACCAGACAAAGAAGAACCGGAAGATAGCAGTGAGAGCACTGACTATGAAGATTCCTCACTAATTGAGTCGTTTCATACTCAATTGGCGTTGCAAGGTGGTGACGAAAAGGCAATAAGTCAGCCAGCCGAGCATCGAGACCAAAAGAAACCCCACCTGGACCCTTATGAGAAGATTAAAGAACAACTTGCAGAGATAAGACAAGGACGAACCCGACAAGAATATACCGATAAATGCGATTGTGCTCAGAACGAGACGCACGACAAAGAGACTTGCAAGAGTAACCGCAGCTACAACACAACATGGGTTACTGAAGAAAAGATAAACAAATTACGGAACCAGGGAGATGACCTATGCAATTGCATGCCTGTGAAAGCAATTTGCTGGGAAGAATCTCAATACACTTGGAAAGAACACATAGAGATGTGCAAGAAATGTCATGAATGGACATACCGAAACTGCCCAACACATGGACAAAGCAATAAAATCCTAGCGACAATTTATGAGAAAATATCCAAATCGAGTGGACATCGACTATGCAGTGGACAATTGGGACATGTACCGAATTGCATTTGTATGCATTACCCCAATTTAGGAGGATGTATGCACAATGAAGTACATTGGACAACGTGCTACGACGATGGATGTGAATTCCACCACCTCAGCAAGAAAATCAACCAGTGGTTTCCGAAAACGCCAGGCATTGCTTTACATGCAAAGTTTACATGCCCTCAAGAAAACCCAGAATGCCAGTGCGTATACGAGGAAAGCGGACATCCAGCACATTCAGATTTACCCAAGCAAGAATGTCATGCAGTGTTCTGTCAATTTCATCACGATGGACTTTTTGTGAACCCTTTAGAAGAACACGTCCGAGCAGTACAGAGCTACATGGATCGACATCAGACGAAGCACCTGATCGCAGCGACGATTAACCCAAGATATCGAACGATCATTATCTTGGCAGAGATCAAGGAAACGAAGCTACGAATACTTTTGGATTCGGGAGCTACCGGAAATCATATGAGCCCCGATATAGCAGACAAGTTACAACTCCGATACCATGAGACAAACCAATGGACCGAGATTGTTAGCATCAACGGAGAACCGATCATGGAAGGATATAAGAAGAAAACGGAACCAATTCTTATGTCATCAGGACCATATGTTACGACAATTTCATTCGACATTACAGCAATAACCGGATACGACGCAGTACTAGGAATGCCATGGTTACAAGAGCAAAACCCAGTTATTGATTGGACAACTGGAACAGTTTCTATCGACAACCGAATCTTACGAACCAAGTTAGGAGAATACGAAGAACTCACGAGCTTACGAGAAGGATTGGGGAATAACCTTCCACAAGCAGGGCTGAAGAGAAATGCCAGCTCAGGTGAACAAGAGGTGCAGAAGGTGATGCAGCCTACTAGGAAACAGACAAATGAAACACCGCAGGAGCGACCTGCAAAGAGAGAAAAACGACACAGGAGCGACCTGTACCACAGCCGCAGACGCGACCAAAACCAAAGGAAATTTATGAACGAGAATTGAAAGAGGTACTTGCGAAGTTACCTAAGAAGTACTACGACTTTACCGAACTATTTGTGAAAAAAGAATACCGATTACCGAATCACGAGAAGGAATATGAAGCACGAATACCATTGAAACCAGGATTTACACCACCTTCAGTCAAGCAGCAGCACAAATCACGAGATCAACTGGAATTAGAAAACAAGTTTGTCAGAGAGTTCCTAGCCGCAGGATACATACGCGAAGGACGAGGACCAGCCTCGAGCAGACCAATGTTTGTGCCAAAGAAGGATGGAACAGAACGACTAGTTATTGATTACCGAGCACTGAATAACGGAACAATTGATGATGCAAACAAGGCACCGCATCAGGAACAGAAAAGAGACCTGTTGCAAGGAGCAAAGATCATGACAGTCTTTGACATCCAATGGGGTTATTACAACCTAAGGACCGCCGAAGAAGACATTTGGAAAACAGCATTCCTCACGGATATGGATTATTCGAATGGGTAGTCGCACCAATGGGTTTGAAAAGATTACCTGCAGAATTTGCAAGATTCATGACGCATGTGTTAATCAAGTTTCTCAACAAGTTTGTTGCAGTATACTTTGATGATATCATTGTTTACTCCAAAAACATTGAAGAGCATGATGGCCATGTACGAGCAGTGATGACCGAACTAATGAAAGCAGGATTGACCCTCAAGATCAAGAAATGTGAATTCGACACGACTACAGTCAACTACTTAGGAATGATTTATACGCCAGAAGGATTGAAGATTCAACCAGAAAAAATGGACGCAATATTGAATTGGCCAACACCGACATGTGTTAAGGACGTTCAAGGATTTTTAGGAGCAAGTGGATATGTCAGACGATATCTTCAGAATTACTCTGAGATCGCCCGACCTATGACCGAGCTACTCAAGAAAGATTTGGAATTTGAATGGACAGAAGAAAGAGAAAAGTCATTCAACAACGTCAAGGAATTAGTCAAAAAAAGCACCGATACTTATGCTACACAACCCAGACAGACAGAATTTGATACGACCAGATGCATCAGGGTATGCATTAGGAATTGTTCTCGAGCAACCAGACGATGAAGGAAAATGGAGACCTGTCGCCTTCTTCTCAAGAAAATTCACCACAGCAGAAAGGAACTACGACGTTCACGACAGAGAACTACTTGCGATAGTCGAAGCATTCAAGCAATGGAGACACTATCTACAAGGAGTTAAGGAAGAAACAATTGTGAAAAGTGACCATCACAACCTCAAATACTTTACGACAACAAAAGAATTAGTTGGACGACAAATACGATGGGCCGAATATTTATCAAAGTTCAAGTTTCGAATTGAACACATCAAAGGAAAAGAAAACGTTATTGCAGACGCCCTCAGCAGAAGACCGGACTACGCTATAGGTCTTGAACAGCCAAAAACCAACATTCTGAAAGAAGATAAGGATGATGCTACCAGCAAAGATAAGACACTTATGACAGCATTGAAAAATAAAGAAGCGACATTACAGAAAGGATTAGCTATATGGAATGGGTCTATACTTGTCCCAAGAGCAATGATCACGGAGATCATCAGAACGCATCATGATCCACCACTACAAGGACACCAAGGAATCGACAAAACTATGGAAAAGATACAACGACAATACTATTTTCCAAACATGAGAAGACAAGTTACAGAATATATCAGTCAATGCAACAGTTGCAACAGAAACAAGCCAATTAACCATCGACCTTATGGAAAGATGCAACTACCGGAAATACCAGAAAAGCCATGGGAATATATTACAGTCGACTTCATACAAGGATTACCAGAATCGAAGGATCCAATTACCGGAATTCGATACACCGACGCAATCGTTATTGTTGACAGATTAACGAGATATGTCATCATACGACCAACGCCGAAAGATTTAACAGCAGAACAATGTGCATTACTCATGCTACGAGAAGTATTCAGTTGGACTGGATTGCAACCAGGATCATTTCGGATCGAGATAAGCTATTCAGATCAAAATACTGGCAGACAATCACAAAGGCATGTGGAATTGAACATAGCCTATCAACTGCAAATCACCAACAGACAGATGGACCAACCGAAAGAATGATACAGTTCATTGAGCAACACCTACGACATTATTTGGATTGGAACCAAGACAATTGGGTAGAACTGCTACCATTGGCACAATTTGCATTGAATAACGCGAAAAACACCTCGACAGGAGAAGTACCGCACTTCGCCAATCTAGGGAGATACCCACGAATGTCATGGACTTCTATATCAACGGATGGAAGCTCCAATGAAGCAATATTACAGGCAGTACATATGCAACGGATGCATACAACAATGTCTAAAGACATTCAATGGGCAGAACAAAGAATGAAGCGATATTACGATATGAAACGCGAGGACGCGCCAACCTTACAAAAGGGAGAGAGAGTTTACCTTCTACGACGAACACCAGGTTCAAAAAATTTCAACATTAAAACAAAACGACCAAGTAACAAATTTGACGCAGTCAAGTACGGACCATTCAGAATTGTGAAGAAACTCGAAAACGACAACTACCAACTCCAACTACCGACAAGAATGCGCATACACCCAATATTTCATATCTCATTACTTGAACCCACGAGAAACCCAGAAAACGGAAACGACGAAGCAGATGACGAAGAATACGAAGTAGAAAGGATTCTAGATCGAAAACAGGAAAACGGTCAAATCTACTACTTGATTAGATGGAAAGGATACTCACCGGAAGACGATTCATGGGAACCAATCACGAATTTGAATTGCCACGATAAGATTCAGGAGTACCGAACGACAATCGGTTTGGAAAAGAAGAAGCAGCAAGCCAGGAAGAATCATCCAAGGCCAGGCCGATGGAACCGCCGGAATTAAGCACTGAAGCGATGAGCTCTTGCTCCTCCGCTCGCCTTGCTTCCTCCGCGAGCCTCGCCTGTTCCTCAGCCACTTGTTTCGCACGCTCTTCAGCAGCTTTTCTTTCTTCCTCTTCTTCCAGTTTTTCCAGCTCTTCAACATCTTTTATATCAGTCTGGATGAATTGACCAGCACGTTTCCGCAACAATTTCTTTTGTTTTTGAAGACGAGACAATCGAGCCATCAACGCTGCAACCTCTTCACGGGTCTTATCCTCATCCGCCTCAATTTTATCCTGCGCATCGAGTAAACGCTTCCAGGACGACTCGGAAACAGGCATATCGACACAACGGCAGTTTGTCGCACGAACACAGTTACTGCAACGCTTTGAGAATTCGGCTTTCACACAAATCTTATTCAAACGATGACAACGGCCACAAGGAAGTGGTAGAATGATGCCGAGTTTCTCGATCTTGTTGGCAAGGTTATTCGCCTCTGCTACCTTATCTCGCTTTGACGACATGGTTAGCTCAGTACCACAACACGAGCATTTTGGGAAATAGAAACGCACCTACGGCCAGGTGGGAAACACAGACTATTTATTGCGCTGTCGGGACGTCAGCCTTCAGAGGAGGGGATTGTCAGAGAATCGAAGCGTTACAGCCAATAGTTTAGACTAGTTCCTACGGAAACTAATGCACAAGGGAACAAAGGATTATCCGTAACCGATAGGGTTAGGGTATCATAGCCATCAGGGCCTGCGCCATGATGGGAATGATGGGGAGTAACATAGGCATCATAGCCACCGCTATGACGGCCATGATGAAGGAAAGTTATATAAGGACACTCATTCACCATGTATTTAGTTTTACTCTACCGTCTTTAATTAACTGTGATAACTTGAGTATACGTTCTTCTATAGAACAGGATATTCAGTTTGCCCTACTTCTTTAAGACTTTACGCTCATACAGCCTTTCGTATATCAGAATATATTAACTTCTTCCGTTAATATAACTATCCTAGTTATACTCCGACGGTATCGACCGAAGTTTCCGACAAAAATTGTAAGCTAGTATTAAAAAATATAAGTTTTATATTATTATAATAAAGTATTTTAGCTTTATTATTATATTAAAAGATATTAAGATAGATCTTAAAAAAATAAAAATAATACTTTTCTAAAAGATATTAATAATAGTATAAAAAATATAGTTATTTTTAAATTTTTATAATTTCTATTAGAATTTTATAAAAAAATATAGTAGAATTATTAAATTATTATATTAATTTACCTAGCAAGATATTCTATTTATATAAATAAAATAATATTAGAAAGCTTTTAACTATTTAAAAATAATATTAATATTAATATTTATTTTAATTTATTATAATCTAAACTAGTTAATATATATAAAAATTAATATAGATTTAATAATAGTAATAATACTTTCTTAATTTTATAAGAATAGTAAATAATATTTTATAAAATATTATTTATCTATAATAATAGACTTTAAGTATAATTATAATATCTATAATAAGAAGATATTAGTAATTATTAAAATATTTAAAGAATAAAAACTAGAGCTACTTAGATTATAATAATAAAAATAATTTAAGATATTATTAGATTACTAAGCCTTAGAGTATTTTATAATAATTAAAGCTTTAATTATATAATAAGTATATTAGTATAAATTATTATAAAAATTCTACTTTATACTATAATATTAATTAGGAAGAGTAAATATATTAGTAAATATATTTATATAATAAAGAAATAATAGAGTTAAGAATATTAATTATTATAATTTAATAATATTACTATATAAGATTTTTAATAACTAAATTATAGTAGAGTTAGTATTTCTAGACTTAAATAATAATATTATAAATAATAATATTATTAAATAAATACTTAATATAAATAAGAGAATAGCTTTAATAAAAAATATTTATAAGAAGATTAATTAGAAAGATTTAAAGTAGTATATTAAAAAAAAATAAATATTATACTAGGATTAATTATATATTCTTAATAAAAAGGATTTTTATATATATTTATTAAATAAATTATATTAATTATCTTCTATAATATACTCTAGCTAAGATAAAATAAAAAAGCTATTCTAAAAATATTTTTATTAAAAATTATAAAATAAGAATATTAAAAATTATATTAATAATTATAAGACTTATAATAGAACTAATATTTAAAAAGATTAAATATCTAGATTATTATAATTATTATCTATTCTAGATTAATTATAATAGTATTTATTAATAGACTTTATAAAGTTTTTAAAAGATTATTATAGCTATAATATAATATTTATAATAATTAACTATTTTAATAAGTAATTAATCTCTATACTTTATTAGAAAGATTTAGTAATAGTAAAGAAAATAGCTAGATTATAAATCTAATATATCTTTTTATAGATAGAATTATGTGACATCCAGCCATACAGCTAGACATGCGGAAGCCACCAAGCACGTGGTACATCGCCGGCGCGGCTCCGGAAAGGACTGACAATAGGAGGATATCGCGAGATAGGGCTACAGCCCTAGCAACGGCTACTAAGCACGTGGTACGTCGCCAGCGCGGCTCCAGAAAGGACCAACAACAGGAGGATATTATGAGATAAAACTATAGCCCTAGTAATAGCTATATTAGGAACCACCTTCCTAGTAATATTATATTAGAAAAGAAGCCTTATATAAAAAGTATATAAAAAAGTTTTTAGTAAAATAAATTCTAGCTTCTTTTTTCTTTTTTTCTCTATACTTAATATTATTTATAAACCTAGTATATTTAATTAATAAAATAGCTTTAATATTAAGTTTTAACTATTATTATATAATATTAAGTATTATTATTATTTTTTTTATTTTTTATATATTAATATAGTAGATCTTTTTAATATTTAGCTTTAATTAAGAAACTTTTTTTTTCTTTTTTATTTTAGTATATTTATATAATAGATTACTTTAATATTATATTTAAATTAAAAATTATCTCTCTTTATTCTTTTATTATTATCTTTTTTTTTTAATTTTTACTAAAGTAATAGTAAAGGAACTAGGTTAGAATAATATTAAAAAAATATTAAGTATAGATATATTAAAAAGCTTTAAGTAAAAATATATAAAGTAATAAGTTATTTTAGAATTTAATAAAGCTTTAAAAAAAGAGTTTAATTTAATTATAACTTAAAAAGATAGCTCTTTAAATTTTTTTATATTTTAAAAATATTATAAAGATTATTTTAAGAAGCTTTTTAAATATATATATTATTAAATTAAGAATCTTTAGTAAACAGTCTTTAAAACTTAAAAATATATCTATAATAATAAGTCTATAAATAATAATAATAAGGAGATTTTATTATTATAAAAATAGATTAATTACTTTAAATAATAAATAAAAGATTAATAGAATACTATATAAGAGTTTATAATTAAATAGAATAATAAATAAGCTTATATATAGAAGTTAATTTAATAAAGTCTTAATTTAACTTTTTTAATTAATTAAAAAAATTAACTAAGCTTTTTAATAGAAAGTAATTTAATAATAATAATAATCTAAAATTTACTTTTTAATTTATTAATATTAAAAATAAGTTAAAATTAAATATTAATTATTATTTAATCTCTTTAGCTTATATATAATATATAAAAAATATATATAAAAAAAAATAATAGACTATTTAATATTTTATTTTTAAAAAACTTATTAGAATATTACTAAGATATAGATAATATTATTAAATATTTTAAAATAATTTATTAAGATATAAATAAGACTTTTAAAACTAAATATAAACTATATTAACTATTTATAAATAATATAAAATTCTAAGATTTTTTATTAAAATTTGTACTTAAAGTTTAAGAGTTAAAACTTATTTTATTTTTATAAAAAAATAAGTTATATAAGTATTTATTTTTAAATATATAAAAATTATTATTTAAAAAAAGTTATAATACTAGTATATCTTATTAAAAATTTATCTAAAAATATTACTAAATTATAAATTAACTTAAAGTTATTACTAAAAATAAAAAATATACTTTAAAGAATTATAGTAATAAAAGAAATAACTATAATAGTATTAAAAAAGATATTAAAAAAAATAAAAATAATACTAAGATAAATAGACTAAAGAATAATAAGAATAAAATTAAGATTTTATAAATAAAGAAAAATAACTTATAATAAAAAATAAATATTTTAAATATAAGATATTTAAATATATAGTAGATTAATATTTATTTAATAAAACAAATACCCTAGATCTTAAAGCTTTAAAAATAATAAAAAAAGTAGCTAAAAAAAGTAATAATAATAATATAAAATTAAAAAATAATAATATTTAAAAGAAAACTTTTTTTTAAGTAAAATTTATATTATTAATACTTTAGACTTCTTATAATTAATTAAAAGTAATAAAAATAATTTAATTATATTTATATAATTAACTAAAAATAAATTATTAGTTTATCTTAAAGTATTAATAAATATAAAAATAAATAGATTTATCTTTTTAAATATTTTTTTTATTAAGAAGTTTATATAATATTTTTATTATTATATTAAACTCTTAAAGTAACTATTTTAAATAAAAAAATTTAATAGTAAGACTAAAAAAAAAGTTATATATATTATAAAATTAATATTAGTAATAAATAAATATATTATATATAATTTACTATTCTTTATTATATAATTAAATAAGTATAATATAATTCTTAAAAAAATATAGTTAACTAAGTATAGAGTATTAATTAATTATACTTATTAATAATTACTTTAGTTAAAGAAAGTCTTTAAAAAAAAAATATAAGTAAAATAATTTATATTATTATTAAAAAAGTTACTATTATAAGATTATAAAATAAAGCTTTAATATTAAAAGGATATAAATTACTAAAATTAGTTATTTAAAGCTAGTATTAAAACTATAAAATAGATTTTAATTATTATTAAGAAAAAATAAAAATAAATTATATAAATTATATATTATAACTCTTATAGCTAATAGTATAAATATAAATTTAATTAAATAAAAAAGAGCTTAATAGAGTAATAAAGCTATTAAATCTTTTAAAAAAAATAAAGCTTATAGTTAAAAAAGTAAAATAAATATAATTTTAAAAATAATATTTTAATATAAATATTATAATAATTAGTATAGCTAGCTGTTTTTAAAATATAAAAAATAAAAAGATTAAAACTTTCTTAATTAATATTAGTAAGATTAATAAGGCTATTAAAAATAAACTTAATTTAAATAAAATAAAAGAAAAAAAAATAAAATAATATCTTTTTAAATAGTATTATAAATTTATTAATATTTTTTTTAAAATTAACTCTAATAAACTTTTAAAATAAAAAAAAATATAACTATAAAATTAAGTTAAAAAAAAAATTAAGCTTAATTATTATTCTTTATATTATATAATTATTACAAAGCTCTATACTACTAAAGATTATATTATAAAAAATCTAAAAAAAAATTTTATTATACTTAATAATATACTATATATATTATTAATTCTTATAGCTAAAAAGCCTAGTAAAAGATTTTATTTTTATATAAATTATTAATATTTTAATTTATTTACTAAAAAGAACTATTATCTATTACTATTAATTAATAAAATATTTAAATATATTAATAAAGTAAAGATCTTTATAAAACTTAATATATAATAGAGATTTTATTAAATCTAGATATATTAAAATTCTATTACTATTATAAAACCTTTAAGTATAAAGTTATACTATTTAGCTTAATTAATAATTCTATAACTTTTTAAAGATTAATAAATAATATTTTTATAAACTACTTTAATAAGTTCTTAATTATATTTATTAATAACTTATTAATTTATAATAAAAATATTATAAAGTATAAGATCTCTATTTATATAGTTCTATAGTAATTTTAAAATATAGAGTTATAAACTAGTATTAAGAAGTATAAATTTTATATTATTATAATAAAGTATTTTAGCTTTATTATTATATTAAAAGATATTAAAGTAGATTTTAAAAAAATAAAAATAATATTCTTTTAAAAGATATTAATAATAGTATAAAAAATATAATTATTCTTAAGTTTTTATAATTTTTATTAAAAGTTTATAAAAAAAGTATAATAAGATTATTAAACTATTATACTAGCTTATTTAATAAAATATTTTATTTATATAAATAAAATAATATTAGGAAGCCTTTAATTATTTAAAAATAATATTAATATTAATATTTATTTTAATTTATTATAACTTAAACTAATTAATATATATAGAAATTAATATATTAGATTTAATAATAATAGTAATACTTTCTTAGCTTTATAAAAATAATAAATAATATCTTATAGAATATTACTTATCTATAATAATAGACTCTAAATATAATTATAATATCTATAATAAGGAGATATTAATAATTATTAAAATATTTAAAAAATAGAGACTAGAGCTACTTAAATTATAATAATAAAAATATTTTAAAATATTATTAGATTACTAAGCCCTAAAGTATTTTATAATAACTAAAGCTTTAACTATATAATAAATATATTAATATAAATTATTATAAGAATTCTACTTTATATTATAATATTAATTAGGAAGAGTGAATATACTAGTAAATATATTTATATAATAAAAAAATAATAAAGCTAAGAATATTAATTATTATAATCTAATAATATTACTATATAAAGTTTTTAATAACTAAATTATAATAGAGTTAGTATTTTTAGATCTAAATAATAATATTATAAATAGTAATATTATTAAATAAGTATTTAGTATAAATAAGAGAATAGCTTTAATAAGAGATACTTATAAGAAAGTTAATTAAAAAGATTTAAAATAATATATTAAAAAAAGATAAATATTATACTAGAATTAATTATATATTTTTAATAAAAAGAATTTTTATATATATTTATTAAATAAGTTATATTAATTATTTTCTATAATATACCCTAGTTAAAATAAAATAAAGAAGCTATTCTAAGAATATTTTTATTAAAAATTATAGAATAAGGATATTAAAAACTATATTAATAATTATAAAATCTATAGTAAAACTAATATTTAAAAAGATTAAATATTTAAATTATTATAATTATTACTTATCCTAGATTAATTATAACAGTATTTATTAATAAACTTTATAAAGTTTTTAAAAAACTATTATAGCTATAATATAATATTTATAATAATTAACTATTTTAGTAAGTAACCAGTCTTTATATTTTATTAAAAAGATTTAATAATAGCTAAGAAAATAGTTAAGTTATAGATTTAATATATCTTTTTATAGATAAGATTATTTAATAGTATTATTTTAAACTATAAAAAGTAGTTTATATTAAAATTTTAAAATAAAATATATTAAATATTATAGATTAAAATTAAATTATTAATAGTAAGATATATATAGATAAATAATTAAATAAAAATTATAAATTAATATCTTTAGTAATATTTATAGCTTTATATTAACTTTATAATAAATAATTAATTAGAGTATTTACTTATTATTAATTTTATAATATAAGCTTTATTTTAAGCCTTAATAAGTATATCTTTATTTATAATTAAAAGAAGATATTAATTTTAAATATTATTTAATTAAAATATTCTAATATTGCTATAAAAGCTAACTTTAAATAAAAAAAAAATATAAATATAAACTAAAAAACTATATAAATGTCGGAAACTTCGGTCGATACCGTCGGAGTATAACTAGGATAGTTATATTAACGGAAGAAGTTAATATATTCTGATGTACGAAAGGCTGTATGAGCGTAAAGTCTCAAAGAAGTAAGGCAAACTGAATATCCTGTTCGATAGAAGAACGTATACTCAAGTTATCACAGTTAATTAAAGACAATAGAATAAAACTAATTACACGGTAGGTGAGCGTCCTTATATATTCCATCGTCAACAGAGCCATCAGAGCCTCGCTCTGTTTAGCTTGTCATTCGAACAGAGCCGAGCTCTGTTCGCTCTGTTACCCTAACCCTGGCGGTTACGGATAATCCTTTATTCCATCTTGCATTAGTTTCCGTGCATGGGCTTTTGATTCATTGGCTGTAGTTTCTCGGATTCTCTGACAATCCCCTCCTCTAAAGGCTGGCGTCTCGACAGCGCAATAAATAGTCGGTGTCTCCCATCTGTGTCGTAGGTATTTTCTTTTCTCAAAATGCTCGTGTTGTGGTGATGAGCTAACCATGTCGTCAAAGCAAAACATCAATAAATATAACCTTCGCGAACGGGTTGAGCAATCCGGCGTTATTCTTGCGATTCCTTGCCTACGTTGCTCTCAACAAGACAGAAAGTGCATAAAATCCGAAATCTCAAAGCGTTGCAGCGAGTGCATTCGTGACGGTCGGTGTAAGTGCGTTGAAATGGCTTCTTCTGATCTTGCATGGAAGAAGTTGCTTGCGGCGCAACAAAAATTGGACGAGGATCGCGAGGCAACACTAGCCAAGCTTCTTCGTCTCGAAAAACAACGAAAACTTCTTCAAAAACGTGCTGGTCAATTCATTCAAACGGATATAAAAGATGTCGAAGAGTTGGAAAAACTGGAAGAAGAGGAAGAGCGAAAGGCGGCGGACGAACGGGCGAAACAAGAGGCAGCGCGCAAAGAACAAGAGTTAATTGCGTCAATGCTTAATTCCGGCGATTCCAACGTCCTGGTCTTGGATGATTCTTCCTGGCTTGCTTCTTTTTCTGCTCCAAACCAATTGTCGTTCGGTACTCCTGAATCTTGTCGTGGCAATTCAAATTCGTGACAGGTTCCCATGAATCGTCTTCTGGTGAGTATCCTTTCCATCTAATCAAGTAGTAGATCTGACCATTTTCTTGTTTGCGATCTAGGATCTTTTCTACTTCGTATTCTTCATCGTCTGCTTCGTCGTTTCCGTTTTCTGGGTTTTTCGTTGGTTCCAATAGCGATATATGAAATATTGGATGTATGCGCATTCTTGTTGGTAGCTGGAGTTGATAGTTGTCGTTTTCGAGTTTCTTCACAATTCTGAATGGTCCGTATTTGACTGCGTCAAATTTGTTACTTGGTCGTTTTGTTTTAATGTTGAAATTTTTTGATCCTGGTGTTCGTCGTAGAAGGTAAACTCTCTCTCCCTTTTGTAAGGTTGGCGCGTCCTCGCGTTTCATATCGTAATATCGCTTCATTCTTTGTTCTGCCCATTGAATGTCTTTAGACATTGTTGTATGCATCCGTTGCATATGTACTGCCTGTAATATTGCTTCATTGGAGCTTCCATCCGTTGATATAGAAGTCCATGACATTCGTGGGTATCTCCCTAGATTGGCGAAGTGCGGTACTTCTCCTGTCGAGGTGCTTTTTGCGTTATTCAATGCAAATTGTGCCAATGGTAGTATCTCTACCCAATTGTCTTGGTTCCAATCCAAATAGTGTCGTAAATGTTGTTCAATAAATTGTATCATCCTTTCGGTTGGTCCATCTGTTTGTTGGTGATTTGCAGTTGATAGTTTATGCTCAATTCCACATGCTTTGGTAATTGTCTGCCAGTATTTTGATCTGAATAGCTTATCTCGATCCGAAATGATCTTGGTTGGCAATCCAGTCCAACTAAATACTTCTCGTAGCATGAGTATTGCACATTGTTCTGCTGTTAAATCCTTTGGCGTTGGTCGTATGATGACATATTTCGTTAATCTGTCAACAATAACGATTGCGTCGGTGTATCGAATTCCGGTAATTGGATCCTTCGATTCTGGTAATCCTTGTATGAAGTCGACTGTAATATATTCCCATGGCTTGTTTGGTATTTCTGGTAGTTGCATCTTTCCATAAGGTCGATGGTTAATTGGCTTGTTTCTGTTGCAACTGTTGCATTGACTGATGTATTCTGTGACTTGTCTTCTCATGTTTGGGAAATAGTATTGTCGTTGTATCTTCTCCATAGTTTTGTCGATTCCTTGGTGTCCTTGTAGTGGTGGATCATGGTGCGTTCTAATAATCTCCGTGATCATTGTTCTTGGGACAAGTATGGACCCATTCCATACAGCTAATCCTTTCTGTAATGTCGCTTCTTTATTTTTCAATGCTATCATAAGCATCTTATCTTTGCTGGTAGCATCTGCCATTCGCTGGTGAAATCCTGAGTCGGTAACAGTGATTGCAGCGGCGAGTACTGCTTTGGCATTGTATCGTATACCATCCTTATCTTCTTTCAGAATGTTGGTTTTTGGCTGTTCAAGACCTATAGCGTAATCTGGTCTTCTGCTGAGGGCGTCTGCAATAACGTTTTCTTTTCCTTTGATGTGTTCAATCCGAAACTTGAACTTCGATAAATATTCAGCCCATCGTATTTGTCGTCCAACTAATTCTTTTGTTGTTGTAAAGTATTTGAGGTTGTGATGGTCACTTTTCACAATTGTTTCTTCCTTAACTCCTTGTAGATAGTGTCTCCATTGCTTGAATGCTTCGACTATCGCAAGTAGTTCTCTGTCGTGAACGTCGTAGTTCCTTTCTGCTGTGGTGAATTTTCTTGAGAAGAAGGCGACGGGTCTCCATTTTCCTTCGTCGTCTGGTTGCTCGAGAACAATTCCTAATGCATACCCTGATGCATCTGGTCGTATCAAATTCTGTCTGTCCGGGTTGTGTAGCATAAGTATTGGTGCTTTCTTGACTAATTCCTTGACATTGTTGAATGACTTTTCCCTTTCTTCTGTCCATTCGAATTCAAGATCTTTCCTGAGTAGTTCAGTTATAGGTCGGGCGATTTCAGAGTAATTCTGAAGATATCGTCTGACATATCCACTTGCTCCTAAAAATCCTTGAACGTCCTTAACACATGTCGGTGTTGGCCAATTCAATATTGCGTCCATCTTTTCTGGTTGAATCTTCAATCCTTCTGGTGTATAAATCATTCCTAAATAGTTGACTGTGGTCGTGTCGAATTCACATTTCTTGATCTTGAGGGTCAATCCTGCTTTCATTAGCTCGGTCATCACTGCTCGTACATGGCTATCATGTTCTTCAACGTTTCTAGAGTAAACAATGATATCATCAAAGTATACTGCAACAAACTTGTTGAGAAACTTGATTAACACATGCGTCATGAATCTTGCAAATTCTGCAGGTAATCTTTTCAGACCCATTGGTGCGACTACCCATTCGAATAATCCCATATCCGTAAGGAATGCTGTTTTCCAGATATCTTCTTCGGCAGTCCTTAGGTTGTAATAACCCCATTGGATGTCAAAGACTGTCATGATCTTTGCTCCTTGCAACAGATCTCTTTTCTGTTCCTGATGCGGTGCCTTGTTTGCATCATCAATTGTTCCGTTATTCAGTGCTCGGTAATCAATAACTAGTCGTTCTGTTCCATCCTTCTTTGGCACAAACATTGGTCTGCTTGAGGCTGGTCCTCGTCCTTCGCGTATATATCCTGCGGCTAGGAACTCTCTGACAAACTTGTTTTCTAGTTCCAGCTGGTCTCGTGATTTGTGCTGTTGCTTGACCGAAGGTGGCGTAAATCCTGGTTTTAATGGTATTCGTGCTTCATATTCTTTCTCGTGATTCGGTAATCGATATTCTTTCTTCACAAATAGTTCGATAAAGTCGTAGTACTTCTTAGGTAACTTCGCAAGTACCTCTTTCAATTCCCGTTCATAAATTTCCTTTGGTTTTGGTCGCGTCTGCGGCTGTGGTACAGGTCGCTCCTGTGTCGTTTTTCTCTTTTTGCAGGTCGCTCCTGCGGTGTTTCATTTATCTGTTTCCTAGTAGGCTGCATCACCTTCTGCACCTCTTGTTCACCTGAGCTGGCACTTCTCTTCAGCCCTGCTTGTAGAAGGTTATTCCCCAACCCTTCTCGTAAGCTCGTGAGTTCTTCGTATTCTCCTAACTTGGTTCGTAAGATTCGGTTGTCAATGGAAACTGTTCCAGTTGTCCAATCAATAACTGGGTTTTGCTCTTGTAACCATGGCATTCCTAGTACTGCGTCGTATCCGGTTATTGCTGTAATGTCGAATGTAATTGTTGTAACATATGGTCCTGATGACATGAGAATCGGTTCTGTTTTCTTCTTATATCCTTCCATGATCGGTTCTCCGTTGATGCTAATGATCTCAGTCCATTGGTTTGTTTCATGGTATCGGAGTTGTAACCTGTCTGCTATATCGGGGCTCATATGATTTCCGGTAGCTCCTGAATCCAAAAGTATTCGTAGCTTTGTTTCCTTGATCTCTGCCAAGATAATAATCGTTCGATATCTTGGGTTAATTGTTGCTGCGATCAGGTGCTTCGTCTGATGTCGATCCATGTAGCTCTGTACTGCTCGGACGTGTTCTTCTAAAGGGTTCACAAAAAGTCCATCGTGATGAAATTGGCAGAACACTGCATGACATTCTTGCTTGGGTAAATCTGAATGTGCTGGATGTCCGCTTTCCTCGTATACGCACTGGCATTCTGGGTTTTCTTGAGGGCATGTAAACTTTGCATGTAAAGCAATGCCTGGTGTTTTTGGAAACCACTGGTTGATTTTCTTGCTGAGGTGGTGGAACTCACATCCATCGTCGTAGCACGTTGTCCAATGTACCTCATTATGCATACATCCTCCTAGATTGGGGTAATGCATACAAATGCAATTCGGTACATGTCCTAATTGTCCACTGCATAGTCGATGTCCATTCGATTTGGATATTTTCTCGTAAATGGTCGCTAGGATTTTGTTGCTCTGTCCATGTGTTGGGCAATTTCGGTATGTCCACTCGTGACATTTTTTGCACATCTCTATGTGTTCTTTCCAAGTGTGTTGAGATTCTTCCCAGCAGATTGCTTTCACAGGCATGCAATTGCATAGGTCATCTCCCTGGTTCTGTAATTTGTTTATCTTTTCTTCAGTAACCCATGTTGTGTTGTAGCCGCGGTTACTCTTGCAGGTTTCCTTGTTGTGCGTCCCGTTCTGAGCACAATCGCTTTTGTCGGTATATTCCTGTTGAGCTCGTCCTTGTCTTATTTCTGCGAGTTGTTCTTTAATCTTCTCATAGGGGTCCAGGTGGGGTTTCTTTTGGTCTCGATGCTCGGCTGGCTGACTTATTGCCTCTTCGTCACCACCTTGCAACGCCAATTGAGTATGAAACGACTCAATCAGTGAGGAATCTTCATAGTCAGTGCTCTCACTGCTATCTTCCGGTTCTTCTTTATCTGGTTCGTAACCTCCGGGATAACTGTTCTTAGGTGATCGGTTCCGTACCTCATGGCTCTGCTTATCCCTCGAAAGCATGCGGTGAGCGTCCTCGTGCGTGGCCATAGGTGCTTGGATTTCTATGTCATTGACATTTCGTATAGCGCTTTTCATCTTCGTTGTCATTCTTCGTTGTATCGTTGTCGCGATTTCTTCTTCTTGTTCCATACTGATCCTTTTCATTTGTCGTCTTCTTGGTGCTTCTTGGTCCATAGGCGTGTCCAATGCTTGCCGTATCTGTTTCTGTAATTCTTTCTGTCTCTCAGCTTGCTGCTGTATTCCTTTCTTGTATTGTTCTGGTAATTCTTCATCGGTTTCTGAGTATTCATCGGTACTGCTTTTTTCTGGGGTGTATACGTGGATGGCTGCTGCAATTTGTTGTCGTGATCCCTGGTTGGCCGATCCAGAGTTCTTCTTTGGCTTGCGACATTTGTTTGCAAAATGTCCTGGTATTCCACAGTTGAAGCAGGCTTTCTTTTCAATTAGTTTTTTCTTTTCTTCTTTAGTTAGCGTAGCATTCATTTGCATAATAACATCACCGTCTCGGTCTTTAGTCCTCCTCTGGGACGTGTTAGCTTGCTGTCTCGGTCGATGCTGGTAATTTCCTCGTTCCATACGTCGTGTGTATAGCGCCATGTCGATCTGTGACGCTGCTTCCATCATTTTCTTGAATGTATCGGGTCGCGGTATGATTTGCGAAATACGATCCTTCACATTATCTTTCAAATTGTCGTAGAACTGATCTCGTAGTCCCTGATCGTTCCATTTGAGATATCCTGATACCTGAAGAAATCTTGAAATGTAGTCTCCTACAGATCCATATTGTTTGATGTTCTTAATCCGGTGGGTTGCGTCGAGTTCTTCATTGACAGTTCCAAACAGCTGATGAAGCTTCTCTTCAAAGTAAGCAAAGCTGCTGAACATAAGGGCGGTTTCAGGTTCAAGTTGATCATCGTTAGCGGCTTCGATTCGGTCAGTAACATAGGGTGCAAACCATCTCATTGCTTCTCCGGTGAGGAAGCTAGATGCTGTGAGGACCTTGTCTTGTTCAGACACAATTCGGTTGGCATTGTTGCTGAAGTAGATGCGCAGCTGTGCCAAGAATACTTTGAGGGTTCCTCGTTCTCCTGAGAATGGCTCAACCTTTCCTATCTTGACGACTGAGTGGTTGGCACGCTGGGCCTCTAGCTCAATGATTCGTCGTCCCATCTCTTCAAAGGCTTGCCGCATTTGATCAATATCAACATCGTTAGTTGTCTGGGTACGTCCTGTACCGGATGTTGATTCAGGGGTATTTGTCGCAGCGGGCCTTTGCTGCTGAGCTGGGGTTCGGGGGGTTGCCATGATGATCGCTGGTTAAGACTTCTCTTTCGTAATGAGGGTCTTTAATTGTCGGAAACTTCGGTCGATACCGTCGGAGTATAACTAGGATAGTTATATTAACGGAAGAAGTTAATATATTCTGATGTACGAAAGGCTGTATGAGCGTAAAGTCTCAAAGAAGTAAGGCAAACTGAATATCCTGTTCGATAGAAGAACGTATACTCAAGTTATCACAGTTAATTAAAGACAATAGAATAAAACTAATTACACGGTAGGTGAGCGTCCTTATATATTCCATCGTCAACAGAGCCATCAGAGCCTCGCTCTGTTTAGCTTGTCATTCGAACAGAGCCGAGCTCTGTTCGCTCTGTTACCCTAACCCTGGCGGTTACGGATAATCCTTTATTCCATCTTGCATTAGTTTCCGTGCATGGGCTTTTGATTCATTGGCTGTAGTTTCTCGGATTCTCTGACAATAAAGTATAAAAATTTATAAAAAAAAATATAAAATAAGCTTAGGAATAATAAATAAAATAAGTAAATAAAAAATATTAATTAATAAACTTTTTAATTAAAAATATAGTATATATAATAAATAAAAGATAGAATATAAGTTATTTAAATAAAAAATTAAAGTATTAATAAGAAAGATTTTTTTTTATAATAAAGTAAATTAATTATACTTTTAAACTTAAATTATTAAATAGCTTATATATTTATTTAATATTTTTATTAAAGAAGCTATATTTAATATTTTTAATAAAACTATTACTAAAGTAGCTACTAAATAAAAAATTAAAATTAAAGATAAATAAATAGTTAAAATAGAAGATTAAATAAATTATAATATTAAAGATATAATAAAAGAAGCTATATTACTAAATAAATTAATTAAGTTATAATCTAAATTTAAAATAGTATCTTACTAGATATTTAAAGAATATACTAATAGTATTAAAGGTATATTATAATATAAATTTAGATATTAATAGACTACTTAAGCTGCTAAATATCTAGTTTAAAGCTATAGAGAAGAACTGCTTTATAGAAAATATTATAAAAAATAATATTTTAGCTATAAGTACTTATAGATAAATGCCTTATAAAGGGAAGAGTAATATAATAGCTAGCTATATAGCTAGATATATAGAAGCTACTAAGTATATAGTATATTACTAGTACAGCTTTAGAAAGGACTAATAATAGGAGGATATTATAAGATAGGGCTATAGCCCTAGCAACAGCTACTAAGCACGTGGTATGTTGCTAGCACAGCTCTAGAAAGGACTAATAATAAGAGGATATCATAAGATAAAGCTACAGCCCTAGTAATAGCTATATTAGGAACCGCTTTCCTAGTGGTACTGTATTAAGAAAGGAGCCTTGCACAGAGAGCGTATAAAGAGGCTCTCAGCAAGGCAGATTCTAGCTTCTTCTTTCTTTCTTTCTCCATGCTTGATATTGTCTGTAGACCCGGTGCACCTAGTTAGCAAGATAGCCTCAATATCAGGTTTTGACCACTGTCACATATATAGTATACTATAGTACTAGTATATATAGAGTATAGATCCTCACCCTTATAAAGAATAAGAGATTAAGTAATTATTCTTATAAAATCTTATATATATATTCACACCATCTTTCTTAGAAACTATTCCTTAGAGTTCTTTTAGTATCTAATCCTACAAGTGTTCTGTAGCCTATACCCTCTTACTTGGACCCTCGTTCCACCACTCATTACACTAACCTAGATTAGTTTAAGGTAATTCCTAAATAGGTTAGACTAGGTTGAAATAGGTTTAGGTTTATATAACCTAGCCCTAACCCATCTAATATTTTATAAAATTATTAATAAATCTTAATTTAATAAATATTTCTTATAATTAATTAAATAACTAGATAAATATATACTATTTTATTATATTTTTTAAATTTATTTTTAATTTTACTTAATAGTTTTATATATTTCATAATATAATACATTTCAATATATTACTGGTATATAATTTATATTATTTAAATAGATTTTTTAATTTAGTTTTTTTATATATTATAAAATAAATGATTCTTATTATATTATAATATAGATTTAATAATAATATTTAAAATATAATATATTTATCTAATAATATTTATTAAATACAAAAAATAAAATACTATATTAAAATATAAATTATAATTTTATAATATAATTCCTTTTTAGGAATAGTATTTTTTTCTTATTAATAAGTAACTAGCTTAGCATTAAAAATTTTAAGCTTCTAATTAGCTATTATATAATAATTTTAAAAAAAAATAATATAATTAGGATTTAAACTCTATTATAAAAAATATATATCTTACTAACTAGACTATCTAAGTATATAAAATATATTCTAATTAATAGTATATATTCAACTTTTAAATAAGAATTTCTAATATGTCGAATATCAAGCCTAAATATAAATATTTTTTAATTCTAATTAAATATTTAAAATCTACGTATCTAATTACCCTTATATCCTTATTTTTATTAATTAATATTATGATTTAGGGGGAGAATTTAGATTAATAATATTTATATAGAAATTAGATTTAGATATATATATTTATTCCTAGGGATTTAAATAAATCTATCTATTAACATAACCTATATCATAAAATCACTAAATCTTAATAAAATAAAGCTAGAATATATTTAATTAATAGTAGATAGTAAGCTGGTTATAATAAACTTATTCTAGTATTATTTTATTAAGGTTTAGGAATTTAGTGGTTAATATAAGATTTTAATATTTATTTTTATATGCCCCTAAGTAACATTTTTATATAGAGCGCCCTTATTTTTTAGAATATTTTTATAAAAATAATATATTTATAAAGATCTATATTATTTCTATATTTTAGCTGTAACCTAAGTAAAAAATAATAAAATTTAAAGATTTAGTAGTTAATATAAGATTTTAATATTTATTTTTATATGCCTCTGGGTAATATTTTTATATAAGACGCTCTCATTTTTTAGAATATTTTTATAAAAATAATATATTTATAAAGATCTATATTATTTCTATATTTTAGCTGTGACCTAAGTAAAAAATAATAAAATTTAAGGATTTAGTAGTTAATATAAGATTTATCTAAGATATAATTCTAGGCCTTATATATATCTAGGTAAGATTTTTATTATTATAACCATTATTCTTAATAATTTATAAAAGAAAATAGATATTTATAAAAAATTAAATTATTTTTATATATTTTCTTAAGATTAATAAAAAAAATATTAAAATCTAGAGGTTTTATAGTTAATAAAAATAAATTACATATATTGTAAATTATATATAATTCTTATTTTAGGTTATATAGGTAATAATCTAACTTAATAACCTAAAAATAACTCAACCCATAGGGTTAACCTAAAACCTACGGGTTATTATTTTTCCAACCCGACCCGCTTAGTAATCAACTTTTTATAACCCACCCCAACCCAATAGGTGCGGGTTTGGGTTGGGTTCGGGTTGACGGGTTGGGTTCTGCCATGTCTAATTTAAGTTTTAAGTAGATCTTTATAATAAAAATTTTATAATTTATAGTATTTAGATAAGATACTAGATATAGTGCTTATTTACTAAGGTTTATTGAGAGATTTAAATAAATTTATGTTTTCTATCTTTTAATTAATATATAAAAAGTTTTAGGCTGCTAAAAATCTGAGTATTATATAATATATTAAAAAAAGAGTTATAAGATATAAATTAAAGCTTATTAAAATTAATTATAGTGTGGAATATTAAGATCTAAAAATAATTATCTAATTTAAATTTATAAAAAATATTAAATAAGATATAAATAGCTAAAACTAGATTTTAGATATATCTAAATTAGTATATAATAAATGCTTTAAAGATACTACTAAAGTGATAAATGAGAATCTCTAAGTTGAGTAAAGTATATAATACCTAAGCAGTGCTATTGATATACAAATAGAAGTCCTAGAACCACTACTTTTAGTAGTTCTAGCACCTAAAGGTACATTCTATTTGTAATTTGGACTTCATAGATTTTAATGCAACGTCGACTGGTGGTATTTCATGACTCTAATTCTCTTAAACAACTATAAATGCATGCTTACGCAAAAGCTGCCTCAAAAGCTCTTTTATTCACAGGCGTAAATGGCTCCCCCTTGAAGCCCCCATCCTCACCAACAACAGCAATAATATTCTTCATCGCATTCAACTCAAAATTAATTCTCGTCTCCAACGCCCCGCCACCTATATGCGTCGTCAAAGTCACATTCTCCATCTTTGCCAGGACGGGCGAAACCTGGGGTTCGTGATAGTGCACATCTAGTGCTGCAGCCGATATATGGCCGCTATTCAATGCTTCGATTAGAGCATCTTCGTTAAGTACTTGACCACGGGCAGTGTTGACGATTCTGCTACCGGGTTTCATGAGTGCGAGTTGCTTGCTTCCGATCAAGTCTTGGGTATGCTTGTTCAGCGGGGTGTGCAGTGAGATGCAATCAGCGACTTTGAGCAGTCCATCCAGCGATGAATGATAGGTAGCCTCTAAAGCCTCCTCCTCCACAGCCGATGCACGAACGATATCAAAGTAATGAATCTTCATACTTAACGCCGTTTTTGCTTTGTATGCCAACTTCTTGCTAATATTTCCGAAACCCACAATACCCAGCGCATGATTTCTCGGATTCCGTGAAATAGTAGCAATCAATTTATGTGTAGCATTGAATATTTCAACATCTGCAGTCCGAGCCGCTATTTGAGAGCGTGTGAAGTTTCGGAAGACGCTGAGGATCATGTACAATGCCGTATCGGATACGGCTTCGTCTGATGCACCGGCTCCGTTGGCATACCATATCTTGTGAGCGCCTAGGAGATCAACGTCTGCCCAGTTGAAGCCGGCGCCGGCAGAGGCAAATATGCGTACTGATGGGGGAAGTAGGGGGATGAGTTCTGAGTCCCATTGACCCATGAAACCCCCTGTTTGGAAATGAGGGCGGAAGATTGCTGAGAAGTCGCCATATCTATATTTTGTAAGTATCAATATATAGAGAAGAAGTGAGTTCGGACAACATACTTCTTCGTTTTCAATGCTTCAATGAATGACTCTCGGTCGGTTTCTGTTGCTTGAACGACATTGAACCGTGAAGCAAACTCGTTATCGTAGAATTCATGGTTATACTTGATTGCGTCACCAATGTGAAGCACTGTCGGTTTGCTTGAGCCTGCTGCCGCCATGATTGCGATGTTGCGATGTTATATCTCCTCTCTCGGATTAACTCGATCTTGCCAAACTTCTCGGTGCCCCCAAAAGCGAAAACCGATTCTTTTTGTAATACCTTTAACAGTCTGCTCAGTCTTCTATTACGATCCTATATCAAGCTTCCCCGGAATACATTACAAGTGAGACTTTACCCCTCGCGGAACTTTATCCGTGTTGAACATGTGAGGGTTGCCATCGGAGAGAAGACCGCTATTCAATCGCTCAGTTTCAGCCCCGCGGGAAAACGATTGTGCGTTTAATTATTTCGCATCCTGGCTGGTTTCTATTGATCTGGATTGGAAGTCTTCACGAGTGTGCAAAGGTTCCAGGTATGTATGGATGTCGCTCTAGGCGAAAGGATGTTCAAGGTCGCTGTCAGAGTATTTATAACCCCAACCCTAATCCAAATTAAGGGGCATGTATTGACTTCATGGATGTGTATTTGATCGTGGTCATTCAGTCTTAATTTCTAGGTGGTTCTATATAATATTATACTATATTTTAGATCAAGCACCCACTACGTCAGGTAGCGTCTTCTCATAAGCCGCAAGTTCGGCCATCGACTTGATAGCCCATTCTTCTCGGTCCTTCTTCGCAGGCTGATATGGCTTGCGGGGGTAGTACACCTTTTCGTCGATACCCATGTCACGACCGTTGAAATAATATGAAGCAAATTTTGTAAGTGCAATGCCCTCTTTGCACACCTTCTCTGCCTCTGCAACGACCCCTTGCAACTTCCGAGCCTCTTCCGTCTTACCGGCTGCCCATAGGTTGTATAGGTGAGATGTAGATTTGGGAAAGACGTTGCCCATGCCAGTGACACAGCCCACTCCTCCCCCAATAAGACAAGGAAGAAGCCAGTCGGATGAGCCGGCATATACACTGAATTGCTCAGGGGTATATTGATAACTGAGGCGGGTAACCTTTCCTGCGTTACCGCAGGTGAGTTTTGTGCCGACTATGTTGGGGTGTTGCGCAAGTTCGGACATGACGTCTGAGCTCATATCGACACCGTTTGTGACTGCGGGGAACTTTATAACAGCAGTCAGTACGTTGGTTCAGTTGATAATAACGAGGGAGAGATCTTTACATACACTGTAAATAACAACAGGGATCGGGCTGTTATCAGCCACTTCGCGGTAGAAACTCAGGATGACATCCTTGGTCACGGCCTTGGCCCAGTAGTTGGGTGGAAGAAGCAACGCCCATCCAGCTCCGGCCTTTGCAGCATCTTCAGCCAACTGAATTGATTCATTTGTAGAATGTCCGGTGATACCAGCAACGAGAGGATAGTTGGGAACTCCGAGGTCAGTGGCCGCCTTCTTAGCAACGCGGATCAATTCTTGACGGTCGCTTGGTGATAATAGAACGGCTTCTGCATTTGTGCCTGCCAACACGATTCCATGGACACCACCACGGATCATATGTGAGAAATGTTTGTATGCTGCATCGAGATCAAGTTCTTGTCGCGGGGTGTCTTTGTATAGCGAGATGACGGGGACATAGACGCCCGGAGGCAGTTGTTTAGCTTTTGCGGCTATAGTGGAAGGCATGATGATTGTAGTATGGACTAGACAGCAAATAAATTGTGACAAAGTGTAACAAATAATCAAAAACGAATGCCTAAAAGGAAGAAATGGAGTTTATACCTTCCCCAAGCGGAAAAGCCAAATGCGGGGAAGTCGGAGGAAAGGCCGATGGACGAAAAGGGATTAAATACGTACTTCCCCATCGCCGCAGTTCGCGGAGACTCTACCGGTCCTCCTCCATCGCTCTACCGCCCGATCATGACTCTTCCTCTTCTTCTTCCCTGCACCGCATTGCATCAATTGACCCATCTTATCGTGGGGACATTATCGAATTGATATCATCATGGCTCCCAAACGACAGCGGCTCCAGGCCGAGTCTCCTCGTGGAGGCCAGATCTCAGGCACACAGGGGCTTCCCCGGCCCGATTCAGGGCCATCGTCCTTCAATGATGCATCAAGAGGGGATCACGGCTTTCTCCCCCAGTTGCATGCCGATAATACTGCCACTATCGCTTCTACTAGCCCCGGTACTAAGATTGACAACCATAGCGGTAATGGGCTCTCTTCGCATATCCACCAGCAAGTGCAGCCGGCTGAGACGCCGATGTCTGCCCCGGCCCGAAATAGCAGTAACCCGGCCAACCTGTACGGCTCCTTACCAGGCATTACACGCAAGATTACTGCGTGTGCGGCTTGCCGGAAGAACAAGGTTCGCAATGCTTCCGATGCTGTATCAGCTATCCCGTGCCTTGCTTGACTAACGATAACCTAGATCAAATGTGATATGCCCGCGAGTGGGCCGCCGTGCACTAGGTGTCGGCGGAGATCACTCTCATGTGTACTGAACCGAAGCTTACAATCATTATTGGAAGATACCAAGTGAGTGTCTGACTTTTGCATTTATGGCTAGTTGGCTTGCATGCCACGGGTTGAGCAAAAGAGGCTAATTCATCACGTACAGAAACACGGATAACCTCAAAACAGACATTCAGAATCTTCATAGAACTCTGGAAAGAGTCTGTAACTACCTCAAACTTGACAATCCTGAGCCTTTGTTCAGCACTAATGGCGACCAACAAGCTCCACCAGTCAATCAGGCCCAGTCGGACGACCAGGCTGCTAATGACACTGAAGGATGTGAGATTTCTCCACCAGAGTCGCCCTCTGCTTCACATGCCCCAATCGATACCTTTCTAGAAATGGCCAAGATGGGGAAGCCACCATCTAGTGCCGGCTCGCCGCAGAACAAAAAGCGACCGGAGCTTCTGCGAGAGGATTTGATTAGCAGATCAATCATCTCGACTACCGTTGCACAGACTCTTTTAGACCGGTACTTTACACGGCTAGACCATTACATATATGGCACTGCTGGCGGATTGTATGACCTTCAGAAACTCAGACAAAAGTCACCATCGCTACTAGCAGCTATATGCACTGTGTCTGCATTGCATGACTCACACGATTCGCAAGTGTACGAAATCTGCAATAGAGAGCTACGACAGCTGGTTTCACGCTCCATGTTCGAAAAGCGTGATATTAATCACATCCGTGCTCTCTGTATATCTTCGTTCTGGCTGGCAGATGCATCTCGTATATTGTCAAGTGATGCCATCCGCCGCGCTGCCGACTTGCGATTGCACCGGTTGATTTATAATGCTTCATCGCCGCCTCAAAATGCACCACAGTCCAGTCATCATCCACCTGAGGTAAAAATGACTGACCGTCTCCGACTATGGTATTTGCTGTTCATTTGTGACCAGCATCTTTCCATACTGCATAATCGTGATGCTTTGCTTAGAGGAGACAGGGCAGTGAATATCGATTGGGAATCTTACCTCAGCCATCCCGATACAACGCAGGACGATATTCGTATACTGTCTCAGGTAAATCTACTCATTATAATGAGCGAAATGCGAGACACTCTTGGCGGGGATTATGAAACGCAAGTACCTCAAGTGCTATTCAGTCAGATCAACAACTACGCTCGACGGCTTGATCGCTGGTTCAATAAATTCTCTCTTCTATTTCAACCAAACCAGCAAATCGCCAACTTTCCGAGAAAGGGTCTTGAATTACACTATCAATTTAGCAAGCTGTATCTCGGTCACCACGTTTTTCGAAATCTAAATGGCCAGTCTGTGCCATCGCATTACCTGACGGCCGCCGTAGCAGCACATGATGCCGCAGTTTCTATATTCGACATGATCCTAACCGACACAACGCTACACAGCAGTTTGGTTGGTATGCCGCACTATTTTCACATCATGATTGCCTTTGCTGGTAATTTCTTGCTAGAGATCTGCAAGAATTATCACGATCAACTTAGCATACGAGTGCAAAACGACTTTGCCCTCATCGAGCAAGTTCTGGGTGTATTCCAAACAATCCCATGCATATCCCAGCACCCCATCCATCGAATGACACTCGGTCTGGGCAGGAAGTTATATGACTGCGCAGCTAGTGTCGGACTACCTGCGGAGAACACACGACAAAATGCCTATGGTTATGGTGCTGCACCCCATCAATCTCTGATGCCTGCTGCAGGTAATGTTGGCGGTCCAATGGGATTGCAGCATGATCAGTCGGAATATTCTACCATGGGTGGTCAGCCATTATCACAAATGGTAGCAGCGCAGACGACGCCAGACGAATTCTTTCTATTCCCGGATTTGAATTTCGGCTTTACGGATATGACTGCCATGATGGGAATGGAGTAATTTGACGGAAAGTTCTTGATATCTGTAACGTCTAGGGATATCCTATCTATTTCAATATGTCGTGATGATATGCATGAAAGGCGTTCTTTATGACTCGTTAAGAATTTAAAATCAAATTCAATCTTCCAAGTCAACGTCCGCATCATCATGAAAGATAACTGTGCCCCAATCAGGCCTATTGAACCTCTTCCCCTTCGGCTTAGCCAACCCATCAATCTTCTCCATCTCCTCGGCCGACAACACAAAATTCCCTTGCAAATTCTGCTTAATCCGCTCCACATTCACACTCTTCGGAATAACACTCCATCCCTTCTGTATCCCCCAGCTCAACATAACATTAGCCGTCCCCGTTCCCCTCTTCTCAGCAATCTCCTTGATAACATCCACCTGATGCAAACTCCGCTCACTAACAGCGCCTCCTAACGGTCCAAAAGCAGTCTGGTGAATCCCCTTACTCTTGCAGTAAGCATGCAACTTATCCTGCGGAAGCAAAGGCTGAATCTCAGTTTGGTTTACAGCCGGCACAACCTTGGCTGTTTGTAGTAGTTTTTCGAGGTTGACAGTCGAAAGATTTGCGACGCCGATTGCTTTGACTTTGCCGGTTGAGAGGAGGGATTCCATTTCGCGCCATGTGTCTCTGAAGTCCCAGTCGGTGGCGTGCACTTTGCGGTTCTCTTTGCCGTAGTCTTCAGCTGATGCGGGCGGGTCGAGGGTTACGGGCCAGTGCATGAGGTAGAGGTCGACGTAGTCGAGGCAGAGGTCTGAGAGGGACTTGTCGAGGGCTTCTTTTACGCGGCGGTGGTCGGAGGACCATCTAATTTGTATAATTAGTATGGAAAAAGAAAAGCGGAAATGATGTTCCTAACAGTTTGGTAGTAACGAAATATTCCGAGCGAGGCACTTTGATCTTCTTGAAAACTTCGCCTATTTCAGCTTCATTGTAATCTGTTTGGCCCCTATCATTAGATTCTATTTCGCCCTGAAAATACCATGAGCCTCAAGACATACACAACGGCGCGCAATCCTGATATCAATTAGCACAGAAACCAATGGCACATCAACCTGCAATTAATACGAACAAAATGCCTATAACCAGCCTCAAAAGCAGCCTCGACAGCCGTCGCAACTTCTCCTGGAGGCGACTTCCATGTTCCAAACCCAACGGCAGGTATCTTAGCTCCGGTATTGAGGGTGAATGTTTCGACGGCTGCCATTTTTGTAAGTATTTTAAAGAAGGGTTTCTTTTAAAGTATTGCTTGTGTATAGAATGGTTGCATTGAAGCAGTAAATATCTTACTTATAACAGCAATAAAAACGCGGGGAAAGGTATATGGTAATAAAATACGTATCGACTATCATCTTACGCTGTAACAGAGGGGTAGAGGGGGTCGGGAAGAAGACCGATGCTGTTTCCGGAAGGGGGTTTCGTCATTTATGGTGAGAGATACCCCTCTTTGGTCTCGGTGCCGACAGCTTCAAGAGTGTTATTATTCTCTTGGTCAATAGGGGAATGTTTGGCTTTCTACTTTTGATACTTAGCGGTTCAAAATGATAGAAAGATCCACGAAGTCCTTCGGCGTGACAATATAGTAATTAAGGCTTACTGTAGCAAGTCGACTTCTTTCTTAAAATTCATCGTTTCTCCGATTTCATAATTCATTATATATGGCTATTCACAATATCTAGTCAAATACACAATTTGCATACCGAGCTATGACTTCTTCGGTGCGTAATCTTCCAAATACTCCTTTATCGTCTTCACAAGGTCCCCATCCTGCTGGAATCCAAGCTCAGTCGCCCTCGAAATATCAAACTCAGCAGGCCATGAGCCAACGATCCGCTCAACAGAGGTATCCGGAATATCCTTGACAAGTTGCCGTACCTGCTCGCCACCAATTTGTAGCAAAGCATCTAGCATTTCCTGAACGGTTACTGTGATACCCGGTAGATTGACTATTCTCGAGGATCCGCGTGCCACGACCTTACTGAATGCTTCTGTGGGAATATCTCTCGCAATAATAAGGTTCTTGATAACTGTCCTTGTCGAACAAACCCATAACTTCATCAATGTTGGCACGGGTAATTCACTCTCTTCGCCATTTAATGGCTCGCGTAGGATACCAGAACAGAAACTGGATGATGCCCCTGAAGGTTTACCGGGCCTAACAATAATCGTTGGCAACCGGACGATTCTACCATCAAGCAGACCTCTTCGCGAATAATCGTTCAGCAGAGTCTCGCCCATTTGCTTTTGTGTTCCATATGACGACTGCGGTAGCGGTATCGTGTTCTCGGTCACTTTCTCTGGTTGTTTTGGATCTGCCGGTCCAAAGACTGCAAGGCTAGAGGGGAATATAACTCGAATACCAGGTCGAACTGTGCGTAAAGTGTCCATCATATATCGCATCGAGTCCACATTGACTTTTAAGCCCAGATCAAGATTCGCCTCCGCAGCACCGGACATGATTCCATGGAGGAGGTAGACGTGTGTAAAAGCCGTGGATGAGCATAGTTCCTGACATGTTGCGAGTGAAGTGAGATCTGCAGCGAGGGAACAGATCTCTGGGGACGATGCAATGTTGTTATCGGCCGATGGTATGGGTGGTTTCATCACATCGGTCAATATGATTGATGAGACTTCGGCATCTGACAAGAGCTCTTTGGCGAGGGCTTGGCCGATGAAGCCGCCTGCGCCGGTGATGAGGATTTTCATGCTCATTGTTCTCTTGGTGAGTGATGTCGACGAAGGGTACTAGTAGCAGAAGGGTCGTTAGATGGTGAAATCACTTTCGTTGCGCTATTTATTCAAAATTTCAGATTAAATGTAAATTATCACATGCACATAATTTACTTTACAATGTTTATTTTAATGTTGTCTCTTCCAGATCGATAATGATTGGCGACGATTGCCGATTCGGGAAGGTATCGCTGTATCGGACCAACTCCGACTCTATGCGGATACCTTGCCGAGCCCTAATTAACCGGGAAGCTGTCCGTCTTCAAATCTTCAAACCATCTTCATAATCGCTCGCTTTTCCATATGGGGGAAATGAAATGAGCGCGAAACAAAAGCTCCACACCGGGGTGCGTAGCTCCTTATCCTAAAGATTTTGATTTGGGGGTCCAGCAACCTATCATATTTTACTCCAGGGCAAGGTACGACGAGCTATATTGGAAAGCGTTCTTACTGGTTTACAGACTTCAGCACTTCCTGGTATTCAATCTTTAGAACACCCAAAAGCAGGCCGGCCTGTATATACATAATACTGCGCCGTTTTGAGGATTTACGTGTAATGGGGGAGGCGGCTTTAGATATGGTCGTCATTTCTGGTGAGGAGCTACGAAAACATTGCACATCGGAAGACTGTTGGATTGCTGTACATTCCAAGGTGTACGATGTAACTGAGTTCCTTGAAGAACACCCAGGCGGTTCAGCGAGTAAGTTTCCATTGTTCATTCATTGAGCGACTTCCATTGCTTCGCGTATCTCGGTAAGAGATGCAGAGAAATAATAGATCTGACATGATCACAGTCATCCTAAAATACGCCGGTGCCGACGCTACACAGGCTTACGATGAAATCCACGCCCCGGGTATTATACACGAGACTCTAGCTGGAGAACATTACAAAGGTCAAATCGACCCTCTTGATACTCCAAAGATCGAGGAGCCAGTAAAGTCCACCACGACTGTTGAGCAGGTCAAGGTTACCCAGATAACCACTGAGAGGTCAGAAATCCCACACCTAAGTACCCTGTTATCGGTGGCAGACTTCGAAGTTGTCGCCCAAAAGAAGTTTTCCACGAAGACATTCGCATTCTACTCATCAGCAGCCACCGATCTCATTTCACATCGCGATAACCTCGACAGCTATTGCAATCTACTGCTCAGGCCACGGGTGCTTCGGAACGTCAAAATTGTTTCGATAAAACGCCGCATTCTGGGCTACGAGAGCAGCGCACCTTTCTTCGTCAGTCCCGCAGCAATGGCAAAGCTAGCACATCCAGATGGAGAATTAGCGATTGCAAGGGCATGTGCAGAAGACAACATTATTCAAATCATTTCCAATAATGCTTCCTACCCTCTCCAAGATATTGTCGCAGCAGGCAAGCCCGGTCAAATATTCTTCCTCCAGCTTTATGTCAACTCGGAACGACCAAAGACTGAACAATTACTCAATAAAGCTCGTGAAGCCGGTATCAAGGCGATATTCGTCACGGTCGACGCCCCTATTCCCGGGAAGCGAGAAGCCGATGAACGAATTTCGGCAGAGAACTTCGTCTCTGCCATGAGTGGAGCGGTAGCCACAAATGATAAGAAAGGAGGTGGTCTAGGTCGGGTTATGGCTCAATACATTGATTCGTCGCTGGATTGGGAGGATTTGGCTTGGATTAAGAAGGTTTCGGGATTGCCTGTCTTCTTGAAGGGTGTGCAGACAGCTGCAGATGCAAAATTGGCTGTTGAATATGGTTGTGCGGGTGTTTTGTTGAGTAACCATGGAGGCAGATCTTTGGATACGTGAGTTCAAGCCATTTAACCATTGCGGTCCAAAATTACATCGCGGCCTTTATCGTACTGACAAACATAGGGTACAACCTGCCATTGTAACCTTGCTAGAAATTCACAAAGAATGTCCAGAAATCTTCGGTCAGCTAGAGATCTATGTTGACGGTGGCATTCGACGAGGAACCGACATATTGAAGGCTCTCGCATTAGGTGCTACAGCCGTTGGTGTTGGCCGACCATATTTATACTCTTTGGCTTATGGCAAGGAAGGTGTCCAGCATCTGACCGAGAGTATGTTGACTCAAAGATGCTATTTTAATATATACCGTTACTGACCTACTATATAGTCCTTAAGGATGAACTCGAATGCACAATGAAACTAGCTGGAATCACAAACCTGGACCAGGCAAATCCGGGCATGGTAAATACAACCAAATTAGAGCATCTCATCAGAACGGGAGGTGAGAAGCATCCATGGATCAAATGGGAGCCAAGGTCCAGACTTTAAACAGGATGTGTTCCTTTATTTGTTGTCACGAGTGTAGAAGTAGAATCTCAATGTTGGGAGAACTTTGGATACATTCCAGTTTTGGTAGTGCTGAAACTCGTATACATCTTCCTCGTTGAAATTACTTGCACTAGACCCGGCATTATTGGCTATCCAAGTCCTGAATCACATTCCTTTCTTTGAAATTTAGTAGGAAGTAGTGAATAGATCGTTTTTAGAATCTTCTCGGTGTAAAGCCTTCCATATATCAACTCCTTCATCTCAGAAGTTCTTCGCGACCCATCTCTCCAGTCAGTGATGCTCACATGGTAACCCACGACGACCAACATATGGGCTACGGAATCCCTGCGGGCACCATCATTGTCGTGAAACAGATGGGCATGAATATGGTCAAGACGATCTTTGATGATCCTAAAAGGTTTGACCCAAATAGATATATGCGAAATGTCGATCTTCCCTATCCGGCGACTTTTGGATTTGGTCGCCGACAATTCCCAGGACATCATTTTGCACGGGCTAATCTTTTTATAGGTCATTTCGGGTCTACTGTGGGGGTATGATATCAAGTCTGGGAAAGACAACATGGATCACAAAGAGATTGCTTCGTCAGATGGTATATTTGTTGTTAGAACATTTGAGTGACGAACATATACAGACGATTGAAAATACGTTGGCGGAGACAAGACCAGGAAGAATGGGGCCTCCATAGGAGATTAGATTTAAAAAAACTCGTTATTATGGCCGTCATTTGCGTATCTTTCAAGATTGAAGAACAGGTACGAATATCTAGAAACAGTGCTATCAGAAGTGCTGCAAGTACCTACTGGGTATTGCACAGTCCTGTTTGTGTTACTTTATATCACTCTATGACTGATTACTTGAACTTTAATAAGGGACTTCTCCCTTGTCAAGATCTTGTATTCGGCTATACAGTTAGCGTAGAAATACACAAATGGGGTCCCATATCTCAGCAAAGTAGTTATGGAAACGACCACGTCGGCGCTCCTTAAACTAGGTAATAAAGTGCTGCCAAAGATAGCGCTCGTACCCCTATTTCCAGGGTTGGTCGAACGCTTGGGGCAAACTCTGTAGAGTGAACCTGAGGGAGATCATCTAATTTGCCATTTTCAACAGCCTTGTCATACTTTTCTGTTGCTGTAGAACCCCAAAACCAGTACACGTACCGGGCATTATGCGGTAAAGCGAGGTTCGGAAAATCTTCACTCCCCGCCAGTCTCTCCATCTCTTCTACATGGGCTTCGCCAAAGTGTTTGATGAATAGCGTACGTAGCTCATCCGTAAGTCATTCGAAATCAATGGATACTTGTGCGTGCACTCAATGAGAGGTTCGCGAGGTGCGTTGACAGCTGAGTACTCAACGTGAATGATATCCTTGATAGCTTTGAACACCTTAGCCCGCACCTTATCATTATAGGTGCGAACATTGATCTTGAATTTGACGAAGTCGGTAATGATGTTGTGTGCATCGCCGCCGTGAAAACTGCCACAGGTAATGACAACTTTTTCCTGGGGGGCTACCAATCTGCTAACACTGGACTGGAGTCGTACCACAATATGGCAACCCATGACCATCGGATCAATACAACTCTCAGGCTTACTGCCATGGCCTCCCTTGCCAAAGACTGTTACAAGGAAGGAGTCAGCTGCTGACTCGCAGGGTCCAGAACGAATTGCAATGTTTCCATTCCGCCGATGATCGACATGCTGAGCCAGGACGATGTCGGGCTTTGGAACATATTTATATAGTCCATCGTTGACCATGGCCATTGCAGCAGCGCCGTTCTCTTCATTCGGCTGGAATATACAGGTCAAAATTCCCGACCACTTTTCCTCTGCCCTCACAAGTAATAAGCAGTGGCCATCAAAGCTGTCACAGGCATATCGTGGCCACATGCATACATAACTGGCTTCTCACTCCCGTCTGGTCGCTTGAATAAAATTTTACTAGCATAAGGAAGCTCGGTATTCTCACGAATTGTGATAGCGTCCATATCGGCGCGGAGCATCAGAGTACGTCCAGCACCGTTGATGAAGTTTCCTACCACACCATGGCCGCCAACATTTTCTGTAACATCGAACCCAAGGTCTTTCAGATGCTTACTGGCAATTTCTGAAGTCCGACTTTGGAAAGTTCCGAGCTCTGGGTTACTGTGGATGTCCTTGTAGATTTCTTCAAATGTGTGAGGTCGGGCCAGTGAGTCCGAACGATTGAATCGAGATTCAAATTGTTTCCGATCTGAGTGTTTATTTCTGCCATTTTGAAGAGCATGTCTCTAGGTATAAGAAGATGAAATGTTGAAAAAATAATGGTGACTTTGAAAAGTAACTGTAGCTGAATAAGACTTTATGAAAAAGTCTTGAAGAAAAGTTATGAGTCAATCACAGTGATTGTTCTTCATCTAATGGATATTCGAAAGCCATAATCGGTAACTCGCTACTCATTTCATCTATACAATCTATGAATTCTCCCTACAAATGTTTGGATGAAGATGGTATTTCCACTTCAATAAATGACTCCGCATAGATTTCTAAACTTTCGTGGTTGGACTAAATCGACACTTCTTTATGTTCAAGACTATAGGACACTCCTAATCAAGCGGATGTATGTATAAGAAATCTATACCTATGATCATGCTAAATCCTTAAGACCCTCCCGGACTCTGGGCAACACATAACGGCCATAGTCGATAGCATCATTCAGGTTGTCATATCCACGAATAGAGATGAGATCAGCACCAAGTTTGATATAATCCAGAATCGAATCCGCAACAGTCTGCGGCGACCCAACTAAAGCCGTTGACGCTCCACGTGCATTTGTCGCAGTCACAGTAGGATACCACAATGCACGATCTTGTACCTCTCCGCGAGCAGCAATCTCAAGCAAACGTTGAGAACCAACGTTCTGCGGAGCCGGTGCAACCGCAGGAACCTTTCCTTGCCCGTTGGCTCGGTTGGTAGTGAGTGCATCAAGTGTGCGGTGTGCTTTTTCCCAAGCAAGCTCATCAGTCTCAGCAATGATCGGCCGGAACGTGACCCAAATGCGAGGTCGATCAACGCGCCCTGCCTTCTCTGCCTCGGCATAGATGCGGTCAATCTGCTCCTTTGTCTCCTTGAGGGGTTCACCCCAAAGCCCAAAGATATCACCAAGCGAGCCACCGATTCTATAAGCCTCATCGGAAGAACCACCGACAGAAACCGGGATAGTCTTATTGACTGGGCGTACTCTATTACTGAACTGTTTGAACTTGAAAAACTGACTGTCCCAGTCAAATGGGTCGGCGGATTCCCAAGCGCGACGCAAGATCCGGATATAGTCCTCAAGACGCGCATAGCGCTGATCTTTGGTCAGAAAGTCGCCTTCCTTTGCCTGTTCGACATCACTGCCTCCAGCAATGAAATGGACAACCACACGACCACCGCCTAGTTGATCGAGAGTTGCCAATGCTTTGGCGGCAACGGTAGGAGGGAGCGTATTCGGTCGAAGTGCTATAATAACCTTGATTTGTTTGGTCACGGCGAGAATCGTTGCTCCAATAGTGAACGGGTCATAGGAAGATGAGTCATAAGGCACTAAAGTGTAGTTGAAGCCATAGTCATCCAAGTTCCGGGCATATCGGATCAGATAATCAGGGTCGATCCCAGCACTTGGAATCGGATTGAGCTCCGTCGATGCGTTAGGAAACGTGACACTGATGAATTCCGGCATTTTGATTTTGGTGTTTCAATTATCTTGTCTATATTTTCCAGGTGGAATCACTCATCTGGCGAGGAAACGCGGGGTTTTATACCCTCCCACCAGGGCTGATCACGAAGCGATGTCAATAATTGCGTCTTATCACGCAATTCGATCTAATCTTATCCATCTAGGAAAATTAACATTTAGTGCTATAGCTTATTTTGACTAGTCAATAAAATCATAATGTTAGCTAAACAGGGTCCAGGAACTAGCAATTGGCATGATATTGAGCATATTGCCTGAATGATGGCCGGTTACACTTAGGGCTTAGGGTTGGTACAGTTAACCCTAAGGGTAACCCTGGATTGATCACACCAAACAAGGAAGGGGTGGACGAACAACTCATATTCTTCTCGGGGTCTATTTTTACTCGATCCTCCATTTGATCATCCTTCCGGTGGACCCTTTGCGTGGATCAAAATAGTAGTACATATGCTTTTTCGTTATCACGGCGAGTCCGTGATGAAAGACGTGGATGGCTGAAAACACTTCAATTTATCAATCACACGTACGTAGTATAGAAACTCAAAACTACATAGTACATGCATATTGGATTGAAATCGTATACGAAATTTGCTTTTCCGGAGAGCACTCATTGGCTAACGAGTAATGTCATCTTTCAGCTCTGTCTGGGCAAACTATATCGTAGGCATTAAGCTCTGTAAGCGGGAATCTTAATGCAAGATTGAATCTTTTCGGGGTATAGATCATGCCTACATAGTCGTACATCCGTAGGTTACAGCAATCATCAGCACAGACCGACAATCAGACGTAGTCTCATCCGAATGAAGCTTATGTCCAACTCATCCCAGCGATCTTTCGACTGTCGTTGGTCAACCCGATCCAAAGGTGCTGCTTTAGGCCATCGAGCCAGAGAAACAAAATGCGCCCCACATCATCGCCGACAGATGGTCGCCGACAACTTTCTCAGCCTTGTCAACCTCAAAGGGTCTTAGACTTGAAGTTTAGTAAGCTTTGTACCCTCCATTGGGCTGAGTAATACGAGGGCGAGCAAGCCATGATAAAAATTAGCCAGATTCTACTTGCAGCGTGCTGTTTCGACGTGGACTTCTCGACCGACACCGACTCGGGGATTGGTCAACAATGGTGCATGGTTTGTAACGTAGGAAATTTGGAATTAAAAGCCGATGAACTAGGCGGCGTCTAAGGTGGCGCATTATCAAAATAGAAAGATATAATTTAGTACGAAGTCTATATATCATGTTAGACGTGTCCTACTTAATCTAATTGTCTCACCTCTAGCGAAGAATCAAGCAACGTTGGACGTGTCCTACTTCCAAAGCTGGTGTGAATATCCATCCCTAGTCAAGAACAAAACAATAGTGTCTTGACACTTATCCTTGTCAGAACTACGCTCTTTATACACCATCTTCAAGATGAGTTCCGAAAGAGATGGTCCCAGAGATATTGAGGGGAACAAAAGCGAACAAGCCTTTCTCCTGAACGATAACGTACAAAGCTTCTCATGGGAACAATTGATCGTCACGGTCAAGGACCGCGAAACGAAAAAGGCAAAGGATCTTATTTGCGATGTCAACGGCAGTGTTGGAAAAGGTACGTTATACTTCCCTGTCTGTAATAGAGTTGCAATCGTTGCGGCGGATATGATATCATGGAAACTGACTTCAATGGCAAACAGGAGAGCTCATGGCGCTCATGGGCCCATCCGGTTGTGGCAAAACAACCTTGCTTAACCTTCTCGCTCGCCGCAACCCTACCAAGAACGCCAAAGTTTCGGGCCATACCATGGTCGGTGGTGCCGACATCGATAACGCCTCTTTTAAACGTATCAGCTCGTATGTTGAGCAGGAGGATACCCTCATTGGATCGTTGACTGTGGAAGAAACACTCAAATTTAGTGCAGAGCTCGCTCTTCCTAGGTATGTGATTGTTGCTAGTACCGTCGAACTACGACACTCATTCAAGTCTGTATAGTTCTATATCCAAAGCCGAGCGCATTCAGAGAGTGCAATTACTACTGAAGGCCTTTGGTATTCAGGGGCAGGCGAAAACCCTAATCGGCACACCGATCCAGAAGGGTATCAGTGGAGGACAGAAACGTCGAGTGAGTGTGGCAAGTCAATTGATCACCTCACCAAAGATCCTTTTTATGGATGAACCTACAAGTGGATTGGATTCCACTGCCAGTTATGAAGTTATTTCGTACCTCAAGAAGCTTGCTCGGAGGAATAACGTAAGTTTCGAATTCATGGGTATTCAGAGATGCATGCTAACTTTCGATAGCTCATCGTCATTGCCAGTATCCATCAACCCTCAACCTCCACATTCGAACTATTCGACAAGTTGCTACTACTCTCCAAAGGAAGGACATGTTACTTTGGTCCGACTGCTACAGTCGGAAACCACTTTGGCAACATCGGATATCCCATCCCAATGAATGTCAACCCCGCAGAGTTCATTCTCGATATGGTCAGTACAGACTTTTCGCGTGACGAGGAAGATGGCATATATGGTGAAAAGAGCACTCCTGGCCAGCCTGCCAGGACTGCGAATGAACGGCTTGAACACATTCTGAAGAGCTGGCAGGAATCGGGACAAGCACGGCTCGAGGACACACAGGCAGCGCATCCTCCTGATGGACAGGATGCTAACGCTAAGATGAAGTTGTTAGTTGAGGACGTTGCAAGTTCTCGACCGGCCTGGTATCGGATTGTGTTTGCGCTGCTTCATCGGTCTTTTATCAAGAGTAATCGGGATGTCGTTGCATACGGTATTCGAATTGCTATGTACCTTGGTCTCGCCATCATGATGGGAACGGTCTGGTTACGCCTGCATGAATCTCAGGAGTATATCCAGCCTTTTATCAATGCTATCGTGAGTTGGACTCCCGTTCATATTACCGAGCTAAATTGCTGACATTCACATTCTCTAGTTCTTCGGTTCAGCTTTTATGTCCTTCATGGCAGTGGCATACGTACCAGCCTACCTCGAAGACCGCTCGACATTCGTCAAAGAACGTGCCAATGGGTTATACGGAGCGACTCCCTTTATCGTTTCAAATTTCCTGATCGGTCTTCCCTATTTATGTAAGCATAACGATTCGACCCAACGATGGTGCCTTACTGACACTAAACAGTCTTGATCTCACTCCTCTTCTCGATCGTTGCCTACTGGCTCTCAAACTTCCAGCCTAGTGCCGTCGCTTTCTTCAATTGGGTCATGTGGCTATTCCTCGATCTTGTCGCCGCAGAGTCACTTGTCGTACTCATGTCATCCATCTTCCCCAACTTTGTCATTTCACTAGCCCTAGTCGCTTTCGCGAATGGTCTGTGGATGAGTGTAGGCGGATTTCTGGTTACTCCAACAATCTTGAATCCGTTCTGGAAATATGTTTTCCACTACATTGACTATCAAGTACGTGCTAACCCTAGCCCTAACCACGACCTTCCTTTGTCGAGCTACTTGCATACTAACGAACATAATATAGGCATACGTCTTCCAAGGAATGATGGTAAACGAGTTCTCCCGCCGCAACTACTCCTGTGGCTCGTCCTGCCAATGCATGTTTCAGACCGACCTTGCATCACAATGCAAGATTCGTGGCTCCGGCGTCCTACAGCAATACGGATACGCCGAAGGTCGCACGGGAAAATGGGTTGGTATCCTCATTGGAATTATCGCTGTTTATCGGTTATTTGGTTGGATTGCTTTGGCTTTGAAGCGTACCTAGTACGGTCCTGTGCATGGATTAGGGTTTGACTCGGATTTTCTCCTTTTTCGGTTTGGAGCCACGATTTATTTTAAGATGCGTCGTTCAGCTGGTCACGTTTTTGTTGGAGTTTTTTATTGTAATGTATGTTGGAGATAAAAAGTAATTATAGGAACCTAATCTAAAGCTTGCTCGTTGTCCCACAGAAATATGCAGCTAGGTAGATGTCACACAAATCACGACACTTGGTGTTTCGGTCGAACACCTACAGGACAATACGATTCAATCGCTACGGATCTCCTTCCCATTTGATTGAGTTTGTGAAGCTTGAAACTTTCATATATTGAAAAACAAAAGCAACATGGGCGCATGTACCACTCCATTGACTTCACATGCCCAACTCATGAGCTCAAAAATAGCTAGCCCTGCGAAGTGAAACTCGACTGCATGCCACGTACATACTCCCTGGTGGCTACATAAAACGGGAAACTGTCGGTCTGTCCACGAAAATTTCAGAATCACAGGGCTGGCTGGAACGTCCATACAGTTCCCCAATTCGGAAAGGTTTTCGGGGACCAGACTAACCAAGGATTGTTTAGTTACTGATGCACGGGTTGGCGCCTGATCACGATTGCAGGAACAGAACTTCCGTTCTCGAAGATCCGGAGACTTCGATGCCAATCAGCGCATTCCCAAACCACGCTCATGATAGGCATCGATAACGCTGTCTTTATACAATGGTGGGAATTGTGTCTGTCTCAATTGTGCGGAGAAAGAGGGTGAAAGGGAGTTTCAGAAAGATGTACAGATTTGGAAAAGCACACTACCCCCAGGGCTGCATAGAGTAGCATATTTTGGATACACAGGTATGTGGAAAACTGAGGAGGATTCGTAGTACGTACAGACCGAAGCATAGGAGAAGATCTTAATTGGTCCTATTCCTCCCGTACTATTGTTTGCCTGTATCGCCTGCAGATCTCCGGTAATATTCAAATGTTGGAAACATGCCTTGGATGCTGTTCCTGACCTGGTGAGTTTCCAAGGTGACAACCTTGGAAGCGTTAGGCTTAGTGGTTTCAACGATAGATGATATATATTACAGAGTGTGAATATGCAAAAAGGATTCCAAGGTTTACTGGGTACCACCAAACGTGATAAACAATACACATGCTAGATTCAACACGGCACTTGATTTAAACAAGCTTTGACTCCATTGGAACCTTGGAACAAGTTAATACATCAAACAGCCTCAGTATCTACATGTAATCCCCGCTCTTTCCGTTCAAATGTTCCATCCCAGGACTCTGCACCATACATAGTACGATTCATAAATGATCAGGTTGGCATCTGGTCTTACATACTTGAATATTTTTCTGCCTTCGCCTGTTTCGTTTCAGACTAGTTCCATACTGAGGCAACATTTTTGACTTTGATGGATACGTTCTTGAACGCGTCCGCAGTATATGCCAGAGAAATGGACTCATTGTCATCGCTGGGAAATATCTGCGCTGTAATCACGCTTTCGCCTTGGCCTCCAAATACCTCCACTAAAGACCAATCAACTAGCGCACGGATTGTCACCCTACCGTCTGCATCTGGGCTTAACGCGGCAGAGTAGGTACCCGGGAACACTGGGGCAAAGTTGACATCCCCCGAATTTGTTCGATCAACAAAAAGCTGCTGTGTTGACGCATCGTAGCCAATG